>OX456987.1:2984836-3592336 GCA_949752695.1 Melanostoma scalare
TTAACAGTGCCGAAAGTTCTTCAGATGTTAGCAGTGCCGTAGCGAGGGTGTGGGGAGCAAGGCGCTTGCCGCAGGTGCCATCGCGGCGGGGGCGCCAAAATTTGGTCAACTTTTCATGAAATTTTTTTTTTTAACACCATATTTTTTCATCTTAGAACTGATGTTTTGACCCAATAAGTGCAACAGCCTCGGTTACAGCAGCTGTCCGAATTTCTATTAGTTGCGTTAATCGAGTCCGTACTGTATTTTTATTCCTCATCGTAATTACTAAAACACATACACATACATACCCACTGTTACTTGCTCGCCTTTCCATTTGAAAGCTTACCTACACCAACCCCTTTTGTGTACAGGGTGTTCCGTACTTCGTGTATTATCCTTTGGGGTGTGATTCTTGGTCATATTCTAAGAAAAAAAATGTTGTACAGTAAAGCTCAATTCTCAACTTTGACATCACTTTTTGACAATTTAAGAAAAGGCTAACTTTGGTGTACTATGACCTATGTTAAATTCGATATCTCTGTCAATACTAATGGTGGAGACCTAATCATAGTCTTAATTTTTTGTAGAAATAACAACCTTTAAGACTGTATTTAAGTTTAGCTTTCACAGGTTAAGGGTTGCCAGATTTTCAATTTTAGGTGCTGTTCAAATTTTCTTCCCGAAACAAAGTTTTGACTTTGAGGTCATTTTTTTTGCAGAAAATGCCTGGTAAACATAGAATTTCTTTGATTTTAACAGATGAACTAAACAAAAATAAAAAAAAAAAACTCAGCATTAAGTGCACTCAAAAACCCATACATTTTATGATATTTGAAAAAATACAAAATGGGTAATATTAAAAAAAAAAAAAAAGATTTTTAAATTTGAGGTTTGTTTGAATGAAACAATAATATGGGCACTTTTAGTAGTTTTTTTTATGTATTTTATACAAATACAGTTATAACAAGTGCTCAAAGTGCCCTATTTCGTTTTGAATGCATGCCACTTCACATATTGCATTTCTACCGATTTATCTGTCTGGAGTTGCGCCAAGAAGATGGTATTCTTTATCTTTGAAAAGATCACATTTAATTACTTTGACGCTTCCAATTTCCTCTAGTTTTTTGATAGCATTTTTCTCGTTTTGAAGACTCCATAGCATATTAGAAGAAGAAAATGAACAACATATACAAATTTGTTTTTATGATATTGTGGTAGCTGAACGTACTTTCAGCTTTGCATATTCTACCAAAATTAGAAGCAGTAACCATTTCACGCCTTATTTCTTTCCATTTCCCGCTTAGTGATTGGTCACTTGTTTCTGATTCGATTTTTCTTCTGTGATCAAAAAGTTCTTGGAGTAATTTTTTCCTTTTCTGTTTCTCCAACTCCATTTCTTGATATGTTTTATCTGGCAGTTCGGATGGTGCTTCAACATTTTAAGTAGTTCGAATCAGCGGAACCATTTCTTCTACTTCGTTTTTGTGGTCTGCTCGTTTTACGATTTAAAAAAAGTTTCTTTTTATTCATTACAATTCTTTTTTTTCTTCTTTTATCACCAAAAATTTTTTTTTGAAGTATTTACAATTTTGCTGTGCACTTTTGTGTACTCGGTGATTGCCCGTTTGGTGTTGAATTGGACAACGACTGCAGCATATCTACTGTTGTACGATTTTCCAAAAGAAAAATTTATTATTTTTCCACCGACACATTGACACACAAAACTGTTAAATTGTTCGCATACGTTGGAGTCATACCCATGAATCAAACTCTCGGAATTTCGAGCCATTCGTTGTAATATCGAACTTACGCTATCAAAAATACCATTTTTTACCATGTTTTCAATATCTTTTTGCAGGAATCTAATTTTTTCTGTGAACCGTAGATCACTTTGCCTTCTATATTTTGCTGCGCTTTTAGTTCCTTTAATGATTTTGTTACCAGGACGAATAAACAAAAGTAGACATGAATACTAAGTTATAATATACCAATTCAAATTCAAACTGTAGGAAGGTATCTAACGATCAGCACAATAACATTTACAGAAAATTACTCTGTAACTATCACTGTATGTATCTATGTTATTTTAAATTCAATTCCAAGAATTTTCAAATGCAAAAAAAGTTCCTTCTTTATCAGAAATAAAGAAGACACTGACTTGCAATTAAATGCCCATAAACCTGTGCCACCCACACTATCCGGTGCAATGCAATAAGACCCGCAGCAATAAGACCCGTGGGTCTTATTGCCCAAGGAAATGGAAATAACACCCACGGGCTTTGTTTCCACTTTGAAGAGGCAATAAGACCCACCAAAGAAAAGAATTAAGGCCCATGTCTTTTGTTGCCATTTTGAAGCAGCATTTATATGAGTCTGATGAACATGGGATCTTAAAATTAGTTTTCCTTCTTAGAAAGGGTGAAGAACATAGTGGATGCGCTAAATGCATATATTCTATTTATTTGAAGGAAACAACATTTTGAGGTACCGAAAAACAAAGCTCCAAAATTTCGAAACTTATTTCAGCTTTCCATGGATATGAATTCATAGCTCACGTTGTCTCCCACTTCGTGACATAGGATGGAAGCTCAGTCCACCTTCTAATGCGCACATAATTACTAAATCTAATTTCTTAATGATTGTTTTGCTCTTAGCTACATTCTCCTGTTCTGTTCGTGTGAATTTTTTATGTTCAACCCCAAGCCCGTACTAACCGAAGGGAAATTTCGTTCGCTTCGCTTTGCTTTTTACTTACGGATAGAAAAATGAAGCTAAAAGCGAAGCGGAAAAAATTTTCTCAAGGGAATATGGACGTGTGGTGTAAAAATAAAAATTCGCGCGAATTTCATCAAGTTGCGTACACTTGACCAAGGAATTTCATTCTAATAGTGCAGTGGTGCTATTTTCTCACCCCTTTCCCTTTGCGCGTTTGCCTATTTCCGTTTCTTTCTGACCTTCGTCTTTTCAAACTTTTTTTTACAATGCAAGCTACTGCTACCAGCAAAAAAAAAAAACAACAGGCACACAGTTTGTAATGAAAAATGAATAGATGAAAAGATCACAAAATAAGGTCATAGGTATAGAATATAGATGATATGTATGAGGGTTGAGGCTTGAGGGGATGCATAACGCATAAGATCATCTGAGCGATACTCCGTTTCCAAATCACAGAGAACAGACAAAAAGAGAAAACGGCGCTAAACTTGGTGGCGGATTTGTTTCGAACTAAATGTGCTTATGTATACGTTTTCAAGCAAGATTTTCTAGAAAAAACCCAAAGTAGACAGTTTTTCTAGAATTAATATTTCAAATTCTGTGACCACAATAGTATATTTTTAAATTGAAACTGATTGAGATTATATCAAAAAAAATACGAACAAAAAATTGAGGTTCTTTTGGCTTCTCGTTCCTCAGAAATTGTTTGCAAATATGACTTTATTGAAATTGAATTTTAGCGGTGTGGAGAAAAAAATATTGATTTTGGGCTCGGAGGTTAGTTCAGGAGCTTTACTACCTTCAAAAACATGTATATATATATATGTGCTTGAAAACACCCACGCCTTGCCCCATGCTTTAAAAGTTAAAAAAAGGCAGTCTCACCAACTTCTCATCATAACACCTGTTTTAAAATAGTTAAAACTATTACCAATGATTTTATAAGATGCGCCTGATATCTATCTACTAATTCCTTTTTATTTCATGAAAAAATATTAATAAACGGCAAAGTTATTACCATAAGAATATGCAGAAAACCGAAAAATTACAACAAATTGAGGAAGGTTTTTCTCTTATAAGGTATAAGGAGACAAAATTTGGAAAAAAAAACGCTAGGAGGTTAGTTGCATATTTATTTTTTAGTTATAAAACGAAAAAGAAAAAAATAAAAAGTTCATAATAACGGATGCCCCGACCTAAATAGTGAACAAATCGAAATTTTCAATAAAAAAAAACAGCTTCCGGTCCCTATAAAAACCGTTATGGAATACATTTCAGCATTGAAATGATACACAAATGCATGTGTGTTTATCATCTTTACAAAACATTTTGTTTCATCAAATTATCAAGAAAATTGCAAAAGTTATGAAGTAATAAGCCAACAAACCTTTTAAATTTTAACGAAAAATGCAAGGGACACCTAGCCTTAAACGCAAGCCGACTGTCTAGACTCTAGACGACCTTATGGGCCATATGGCAAATCGTTCCTTGAATATCTGGGATCTTGTATTACTTTGTCTATAGTCTAGACATTGCTACTATACAACAACCCTCTGGTTATTCAAGAATATTATGTTGTTTTGTGTTAACTGCAGATAAATGATAAAAAGCTTGGTACCAATCGCAGTCGATCTCAGTTTAGTCGTTCTGTGATTAACAAGTTCGCTCCAAGTCGCGAGATCATGTCCGAAACAGTGAAGAGCAAAAAAAGTGGTGCTCAAATTCGCAATGAAGAAAAAAAAGAAAAGTTGAAGATAAGAAATTGTCGAATTCTTTTAATAAGTGGCTTTTGAAACCTCCTGCTCAAGATCTTAACTGTCAGCCTTGACCATTGTTGGACGATATTGGTAAGTCGAAACAAAACATATAAATACGTTGATGTTTACTTTGGCGACTTGTCCTAAAAAAACCTCAACAAAATTAAGAAATCGATGTTTTCAACTGAAAATTCATGGAAAAAAACAGCGCGCGCTGGAAAGAAAAGAGGTAGTTTTTGTTAATTTAAGATTTCTGATATTTAAAATCTGTCGAAACAGAAATCATGAAAGTTGGGTAAGGTGAATTTTATTCTACTTTACATTTTCAAGGCACCAAAGTATAAATCAATCATCATCATCATCATAGATAAAAATCAGTAAAATTTGGAAATATTTCAGAAAATTTCGTACGTGCATGATTACAGATTTCGGAATGTACGGGAATGTTTTATTCCCCCAAGTTAGTCACGATTAATGTCCGTCAAGTTAGCACTACCACTTCAAAATTTTCACAAAAAATTACCGAGCTGTGAATCCGTGGATAGAAACTAATTGATTTTTTCAAAAGATAAGAATGCTGTATTCTGCTTCTGTTGCTGCCTATTTGAACTTCGCACAACTAACATACCTCATATTGCGAATAGTCAACAAGGGTTTTCGGACTGGAAAAATATCAATCGGATCGAAGAACATGAAAAATCGCAAGACCACCAAAATGCTTCCTCGAGTGGAAAACTTTTGAGGGTCTACTGAAAAACTCGCAATGCATTGATAATGAATTACAGAAAATCATTCTTTTGGAAAAAGAACGTTGGCGACATATTCTTCGTGCGATTTTGGACTCGATTATGTTTTGTGTCAAAAACATTTAGCATTGCGAGGCTCAGATACAAAAACCGACAGCAAAGGAGCTGGTGTGTTTTTAGACGTTGTCAAGTTACTCGGCATTCGGCAAGTATAATAAAACTTTGGAAGAGTTCATTGGGGGTCATAAAAAAGGGTCAGTCAACTACTTATCACCAGAAATTCAGAATGAATTCATTTGCTTATTAGGGCATACAGTTCGCAATGAGATTTTATCTAGAATTCGGAAATCCAAGTTCTACAGTTTGCTCTTCGATTGCACGCCTGATGTCTATCATAATCAACAGATGGCAGAAAGCATTCGTTATGTTCAGATTGATGATGGAAAAGTATCTATTCAAGAAAGTTTCATCGACTTTATTGTACTGAAAAAAAAATCTGGCGTGGGATTATGTTCCGACATAACCAAGAAATTAGAAAAAGATGGACTTGATATCCAATATGCAAGGGGTCAAGGATACGATAACGGAGCCAATATGTGGGGAAGATATAAGGGAGTACAAGCACACATCCAGGAGAAAAATGACCTCGCAGTTTACATACCGTGTGCAAGCCATTGCTTAAATCTAGCAGGAGTACATTCTGCTTCATCGAATGCGGAAATGAAGAAAATTTTCGAAACAGTTGAAAGCATTTTAAATTTTGTTTTCGCGTTCTACAAGTCGATGGAATATCCTCATGAAGGCATTGAAAATTTCACTGAAAGGGCACTGCGATGTCAGATGGTCTTCGAAGGCTAATGCGGTAAGGCCTTTGAATTCTCAAATTACAGAATTACATGACTTACTCAAAGATATTATCGCCAATCCAATCAATCCAGACTCAAAATCGTCCGCTGAAAGTCTGTTAAAAAATATTGACCGAAAGTTTCTTTTTGTTCTCGATGCGTGGAATCAGATTCTAGGTCAAATCGACCGCGTCACTACAGCTTTGCAAGCGAAAAGTTCATTCGTGGAAAAAGCAGCACACTTGATTTCTGGACTGAAGAATTCACTGCAAGAACTTCGTGATACGGGATTTGAGGAGAATTTCATACGCGCATCCACACTGGCTGATACTCTTGGATTGAAAAGTGTGGGCGAACGATCAAGAAAGAAGAAGGAAGCGATTGGAGCTGTACGAAAAAGAAGACGATGGCCCAAATTTGTCAGAAATGCAAAAACTCCGTATCAATCTCAAGAACACCGTCGATATTCTGATTACTGAAATCAGCTGGAGTTATGAGAAAATGATGGTGGTTTCTGATGATTTTGAATTTTTGTCTGGTGAGTCCTTGCAGAGAATGACCACTACTGAATTGAGAAAAGCAGCAACTGATTTGGCATTGAAGTATAAAAAAGACATTAACGTGGCTGAGTTCGTCGATGAGATTTATGATTTTAAGCATGTAGTTTTGACAATTTACTCGCATGACGTCAAATCCGCGACGGTATTGGAATTACTTCAATTGATCCGTGACTATAATTTGAGAGAATCGTACCCTAATGTCGCGTCGATATTGCATTTCGAATTTTTTTGACAATGCCTGTAACTATAGCTACGTGTGAACGCAGCTTTAGAAAACTTAAACTCCATCTGTGTTGAAAATATTGAACTACAATAATAATTTGAATAACCTGGCAATGCTCTCACTGGAAATATTGTTCACTTCTTTTTCCTTTATATTACCATTCTTATAATAAAGTCAGTTGTATATAGTATTCTTAATCCGAGCAAGTCGCTTTTCATTGAATTCCTTTTAACAGGTTATGGGCCCAGGCAACGCGGTAAAAAAAAAAATTTTACAGGTTATACTAAGGTCAAATAAAGAAAATTTTCAAATTAATAATTTTTGGTAAGCACTTCAGTTCTGGGAGCCTTTTGTCAAAATTGTATTTCTTTGTTTAAGAGCGAAAATTAAGAGCAATGGAAAATACTTCATTTAAAATTGAGCAACTAAAGACTGCGGATCAGTATTCCGTGTGGAAATTTCAAGCCACCATTTTTCTCAATGCATCAGGAATTTTTTCATTAGTAGAGGCTGATGCGTTTCCAATAAAAGCTCAAAGTGAATCACAAGACGATTTTAACAAGAGGCTTTTGATTTGGAAGAAAAACGACAGCAAAGCCCAGCAGATAATTGCAACTAGCGTTGGTCCTATTCCTCTTCGTCATATCGTCAATTGCAAAACTGTAAGAGAAATGTGGGTGAAGTTGAAATCGATATACGAACAGACTTCGAAGGCAAATGTCCATATGTTGCTGCAGAAGCTTTATGGATTTGAAAAAAATTCAGATGACGATATTTCGACGCACATATCCAAGTTGGAAAATATTGTTCGACAATTGAGAGACATTGGGGAGACAATATCAGAGAGTATGATCATTACAAAAGTGTTAATGACACTTCCAAGCAATTTTAAAAATTTTTTTTGTGCATGGGAGTCGACCGCAAAAGACCAGCAAACGCTAGAAAATCTTACGTTACGACTGGTGATGGAAGAGGCACGCATGTCGTCGCATGCAGCAAATACAGCTTATGCTCTATTCGCAAAGCAGAAGACTAAGAAGGGGAAGGTGAAATCTTCGAAACCTGGAAAGTGTTTCCATGGTAAAGAGCATGGGCACTGGAAAAGTGAGTGTCCTAAGAATTCTGTATAGTTAATGGAAATAGATGGACTTGAACCAAGGGCGAAGCACGAATATGTGATGCACTTATATGCAAAGTAGAACGAAAAGTGATGACTGGAAGTTCAGACGAAGAGCAAAAGGGAAACAGTGCGCCGGTTGTAGGCGCACAAATTTTTGATCGTGGATGGACTGGAAGTACAGGTGAGATGCAGAGACGAAGCGAATCGTTGTGTAAGCCATGCATTAGGCGATGGACTGGTACTAGGAGTGAGGTTCAAGGGGAACCACCACGTGGTTTTAATGCGCTTTTTGCAAGAGATGGTACATCGGTAGGTCAGAACTGGTATTTGGACTCTGGAGTGAGTGACCATATGACGGGCAGAAGAGAGTGGTTCGCATCTTATAGGCAATTCAATGATCCTGTTGGTATTCAAATAGGAAGTGGAGAAAGAATTTATGCAGAGGGCATTGGTGACATCAATATTCTCGCTTCTATTGGGGAAAGCTGGTGCGAAAGGCACCTGTCCGAAGTTCTCTATGTTCCGAAGATTACTATGAATCTTTTTTCACAGACTCGTGCTATGGATAAAAAACTTAGCATCATTTCTGATAGTCTTCAATGTAGGTTTGTGAAGAGTGGCGGTTCAGTCATGGCGATGGGAGACAGACAAGGGCAGCTCTTTAAGATGTGCTTTAAGGTAGTATTACCATCTGTGAATGATGTAAATAAAATACTACCAATAAGAGTTTGGCACGAACGAATGGCGCATCAAAACATTGTACATGTTCGCAACCATTTAAAAGCGGAAGGTATTCAGTTTATAGACAGTGAAAACTTTTCTTGTGATAGCTGCGTCTATGGCAAACAGCATAGATTACCATTTTCCCGGAGTGATTTCAAAGCTTCTCAACCGGGAGAGCTTATTCATGCGGACGTGTGTGGAGCTATGGAGGATAATGCAATAGGCGGTTCTAGGTACTTTTTATTATTGAAAGACCATTTTTCAAGGTACAAGGTGGTGTATTTTATGAAGCATAAGTCCGAAGTTGTTGCTTGTCTTGAACAGTACCTAAGCAAAGTAAAGAACGAATGTAGCAATATGGTAAGAACGCTCCGTACGGACAATGGAACAGAGTTTTTAAATGAAAGTGTTAAAACACTCCTTACCAAGCACTCCGTTCGACACCAGACTACAGTTCCTTACACTCCCGAGCAGAATGGTAGTGTCGAACGTGACAATCGCACCATTGTAGAAGCTGCAAGAACGACGCTATGTGGAAGTGGACTGTCAAAAAAGTTTTGGGCAGAGGCAGTTAACACTGCGGTTGAATTGGTTTATATTTATTGTATGAAATTATGATTTTAATTGTTAGTTTTAATATGTTACCAAATTCCAAAAAAAATTTGTGTAATGTGTGTATTGTGATGTGTGCCTCTTCTGTACAAAACTCCAATATAATGTGTGTAATCAATGTGTATTGTGTGTTGTGTGATCTGTGATGTGTGCCCTTTCTATATGTTGTATATTAATTCAATAAGCAAACAAAAAGAACTTCGTTATTTAGTTACAAATATTTGCTTTTATTCTTCTGCTATAATGACTTGATTTAACAATGCAATGACTGATTTTATGTTCAACTGATCTCATTGACGATCAAATTACGAATGCCTCTATGTGGCTTATGATTTACAGAAATTATGATTTGTTAAGCTTGGGCGAATGCGACACAAAAGGAAATATGCAAAAAACCAGTATTTCGATTATCTTACATAACTGATTAATTTCAAGTTCAAGTTCAAGTAAATTACAATGTATGTGTTAAGTTAAGAGAAATTGTTACGTTATTGAGTTAAGTATGAAATTGAGTTTTTTTGTTAGTTTTCAAGAAAATAAGGTATGTAGATTGATGTTTGGCATTCCTAAACATCCAGCCTCCTCCTGAAATCTTATAGAATTTCAGAACGTGGTAACCGGGCTACTTTGATAACAGGACGAACGTAGTCTCCAAATTTGGTACGAATTGTGACAACTCGACACTTGTCATCCTTTCCGGGGTGCGTTTGAATAATTCGTCCCAATATCCATTTGGATGGTGGCAGATTGGGTTCTTTGAGTAGAACAACATCATTAACCTCGAGATTGGGTTGCAGTGTTTGCCATTTTGAGCGATGCTGTAGCGAAGTGAGGAATTCCTTGTGTCATCTTTTCCAAAACCCTTGAACCATTGCCTGTAAAAGAGACCAATTAGAATTGATAGAAATACCAGTGTTGGCTAAATCAGGTTGAGGAACCGCAGTGTACGGTTCTCCAATTAAAAAATGAGCAGGTGTAAGGGCAATTGGGTCAACATCGGAAGTTTGCCACATTGGGCGTGAGTTAAGCAAGGCTTCGATTTTTACTAAAAGGGTATACATATCTTCGTATGTAAGTTTTGTATCCCCTATGACTCGTTTAAGATGCATTTTGACGGATCGAACACCTGACTCCCATAATCCTCCGAAATGTGGGGAAGATGGTGGTATAAATTTCCATTCCACATTGTCCTTGGCCAAGTGATCGATGATGATATTGTTGTGCTGTTGATTGCAGAGGTGACTGTACAGTTCGTTGAGTAGTCGTTTAGCACCGACAAAGTTGGTACCGTTGTCGCTCCAAATCTCGGACGGTTTGCCACGACGTGCAACGAAACGATCTAGAGCTGATAAAAACGCTGCTCATGTTAAGTCTCCGACTAACTCGCAAAGCACACAAAAAGAGCAATGTAGGCCTTTATGAATCTCGGGTTGCGACCTCGATTTAGTCGAAGGGTTATTGGTCCTGCGTAGTCGCAACCAACTCTGCTGAAGGGTCGAGCATATCGAACGCGATCAGACGGAAGATTTCCCATAAGTTGTTTCGCTGTTGCTTTTTGCTGACGCATACAGCCAATACAATCTCGTACAACCTTACGAGTAAGATTTCTGCAACCAAGTATATAAAAATTCTGTTTGATTAAGGCAAATAAGAAAGAAGCACCAGCATGTAAATGGGTTTTATGGGTAAAGTCCGCGATTAATTTAGAGGCTCTGTGAGATTTGCACAAGATTATGGGGTGTTTCTCAGAATATGTCAAGTTCGAGTGTTCCAACCGACCGCCGACACGAAGAACACCTGATGAATCGATAAACGGATTTAAACCTTTCAGTTTGCTTTTCGATTGAAGTTCTTTTTTTGATTTTAATCGTAGAATTTCAGTATAGAATAAAGACGATTGGATATACTTAATGATTTGAGTTTTAGCAAAGAGTAGCTCTTTAGTTGAAAGTGGTTCTGATTTTCGAAGTTCTTAGGATACAAAGTAATTTTGAGTAAAATGATACACATATGCTGCTACTCGTACTATTTTAAACCAACTTGAAGAATTATTAATGATTGTTTCGAATGGGTGACTTGAATTTTGATTTACAACAAATGACTTTACAATTTTGTTAGTTTTACGCTCTTTGACATGCTGAATGTTGATATCATCTGGGCTATAGCTTGACGCAGGCCATTGATCTCGGTCCTTACTTAACCATTCTGGGCCCTCCCACCATATACTACCTTTTCCAACATTGATGGTAATAGCCCTCGTGTAGCAGCATCAGCGGGATTGGAAGCCGATCGAACATGATTCCATGATTTAAAAGGCATCGATGTGAGTATTTCGGACGTTCGATTTCCGATAAATACCGACCATTTCTTTCGTGCTGCGGCCAACCAATGTAAAACGATTGATGAATCAGTCCAACCAAATACCTTTACATCTGGTACCTGTAAAGAGAGCTTGATTTTGTTTAACAATCGAACAAGTAATAAGGCTCCACACAACTTTCAAGGGAGCGACCTTAGATTTTGCTGCGACGAGAGTAACTGAGATAGAATTATCAGATTTGACGTTTCGACAATAGACCATTGTTGCGTATGCATCCAGAGATGCATCGCAGAAGCCGTGCAGTTCCCAATAACGTTGTTTGTATAGCATGATTCGTGGTATAACGAAAGATTCGACGATTGGTAACTCGTTCCGTATAGTGTTCCATTGTTGCGATAAGGCTTCTGGAACTTCCTCATCCCAGTTGAGTTTGTTTCTACAAAGTTCTTGAAGCAAGATTTTGACTCCGATGATAATCGGAGCAAGGAATCCCAATGGATCGAAGATTTTTGAAGCTTCTGATAATATGTGACGTTTTGTGTATATATTTGATGGATTGAATTTGACCCTGTAAGAAAAAACATCTTTCGACGGACACCACTGCATACGCAAGACCTTGACAGAATTTGATTCCTCCCAGTCAACTGGTGAAAGTTCTCGTTGATCTTCTGGCAGAGAAATCAAGAGTGGCCAACAGTTTGTCGTCCATTTCCGTAAGTTGAGCCCAGCTGATTTCAAGAGCTCGACTAGCTCCGTTCGAAGCGATATAATATCATCAATGGTATCTGCGCCTGTGATGACATCATCAACGTAAAAGTCTTCCAAGAGAACCTTTGAAGCTCGAGGATGACTAACTGAAGAATCGGCAGCTAACTGCTTTAACACTCGGATGGCTAAAAATGGAGCGGAAGCCGTTCCATACGTTACGGTGAGAAGGCGAAAGTGTTTTAAAGGTTCATCAGGGTTTTCACATCAGACAATTCGATGAAAATCTGTGTGTTTCTTAGACACCCAGATTTGCCTATACATTTTTTCAATATCTCCTGTCATTAAGTAGGCATGTTGACGAGATCTTTAGCAGATTGAAAATATATCGCGCTGAATGGTGGGACCGACGAGAAGAGTTTCGTTAAGTGATTGTGCAGTACGAGTTTTTGCCGAAGCATCGAACACGACTCGAATTTTAGTAGTACTACTGTCCTCCTTGAATACTGCGTGATGCGGCAAATAATAGTTCACTGAATTCTTGATTTCGTTGGAAGGGATTTCTTGCATATGACGAAGAGCAATGTATTCATTAATGAATTTAACATATTCTGATTTAAGATTTGGGTTCCAATTGAATTTCCGTTCAATGGAATGAAAACGAGCTATAGCTGTGCCCAAGGAATCTCCGAAGTCAAAGGTTGTCGATGGTTTGAATGGAAGTTCTACTTCATACTTTCCATTTTCACAACGCTTGTGGTTTTTAACAAAATTGTCTTCTGCCAACTGCTCCTCGACAGACATTGGTTGCTCGTTAGATACTTCCTCCAGCCTCCAAAACCATTCTAAATCGAATTCTAGATCCTGATCTAAACGTATATGAAGAGTCTGAATTTCTGAGGATTGCGAATTACACCCAGCGATAACCCAGCCAAAAATGGTTGGGATGGAAGTAAGGAATCCATCTTCCTGAATTTTAGCAGCTCCTGTAATAATATTAAAAACTCTTTCGGCCCCTATCAGAACATCAATTGGACCTGGTTCATAATATTTCGGATCAGCGGGATTTGACGAATAAAGGTTTGCAGAAATTTGATTTACTGGCACTGGTGGAAGTGACGAAGTGATGTGTGGCAAAACAAAGCAGTTGATATCAATTGAGTCCGAATTGTAACATGAACTGAGGTTAAGACTAACTGAACCGTTAGTTACCCCAGCAGACTTGGATGCGATACCTACTATTGGAATCCTCACACGTTTGCGAGGAAGGCCTAGGAGTTGAGCGGTTCGCTCGGCAATGAATGACACCTGAGACCCTGAGTCGAGAAGAATGCGCACACTATGGTAACGTCCCTGCTTGTCCTGAGCTCTTGCTATGGCTGTTGGTAGAATAGTTGAAGTTTCGTGTTTTGGTTTGAACGAGATTGAATGATTTGTGATGAGTGAATTCGAAGAAGTTGGAATTGGATTTCCAAACGAATTGGATTGATGATTTGATTGAGAAAATGAAATAGCATTTGAGTTATGATTTGAATTACGATTTGAGATTTGATTTGTAAAATGATTAGAATTTTGAGAAACAGGGGTATGGAGAAGAGAATGGTGGCGCGAGTGACATTGGTGGCAACGAACAGTGAGACGACAATTATTGGAAGCATGCCCCGAACGCAAGCAGTTGAAGCAGAGTGAATTGTTTTTTACGAACTCACGACGAGAGTCTATATTTAACAATTTGAAATCTGAACAACTTGATAGCAAATGATGATCTTGGCACTTAGGACAACTAGGAGTAGATTTAACAAAATGCGTACGAACAGCCCGAGTACTGTTAGGCGTTGATAACGAACTACACGATTCAAGATTTTGGCAGCGCGTTTGAAGAAATTCAAGAAGTTCATCGATAGTTGAATCATCTTTTGAATTAACTTCTTCTTCCCAAGCCTTTTTAGTGTCTTGATCTACCTTTTGTAAAAGTAGATAGATGAGCCATGGATCTCGTGAACTAGAATTTAAAGCCTTAAGTCCGCGTATGGCTTCATCAGCTCCGTTGGTGATCTTGCGAAGCGATTGCAGATTGTTCGTACTACACGACTGCAGCGATAAAAACGACTGAATAAATGATCGAACGATTAAATGTTTTTGATCGTACCGTTGTTCTAATTTTGCCCACGCCTCGACATAATTATTTTCGCAACATCTGATATGCTTGATAAGATTAGCGGCTTCTCCGCGAAGAAACGATTTAAGAAACTGGAGCTTTTGAGTGTTCGTAATTGTACGGTTTGAATTGACAGTTCCAATGAACATGTCTCGAAATGTCGGCCAGTCTTTGTATTCACCCGAGAATGGTTTAATTGTTATACGCGGTAACTTTATAGATTCACGAGCTATTTCCAAATCTGAATCTTCCGAAGGAGTATGAAAGCCATGAGGCACAACCCGTTCACACTCTAAAATTTTCAACTTGGACGTAATTGCATCAACAAGCAACGCATGAGTTTCAAAATATTTTGCCTCATATTCCGAATATTCAGGCTCACGATCAACGTAATTGTCTTTTCCCGCGTCATTTAATAATTCGTCTTGCAAGGCTACGAATTCGTTCCATGCTTCATTCAATCTTTCGAGACGAAATTCTAAAGTCTTTATTGTCGCCTCAATAGGAATCGCTGAAGCATATGCAGCTGCAAGAGTTATACAGCCTTTTGCATGACCACGTTTTGCCAAAATTTTATTCATTATGAATAACGAAAAAAAGACAATGAAAGGTGTTCAATAAATCGCAACCGCACTGTAGCAATTTTCATAAACGTGTGTCTATATATGTATGGATGATTACTGAGCCTCGATATTTAAGAAAAATTTTCAAAATGTTCACGTGTAGTTCATGCAGTAAAACTTTCGGTATTTTTATGAAACTGCTATTTGTACCGTTTGAATAGCTGTCAAGCACCCACGCGATATGCGGAATCACGTGTTTCCTTAACTGACCTTTCTCTAAACTTAGCTCAAACATAACCCGGTTAATTTTTGTCCTATTTACTTGTACCGCACTGTATGTTCTTTGTTAATTTATTTTTGTCGATTTATGTAATTTGATTTGATTGAATAATCAATACATAAAGCCACTGATTTCTATATTTGGCTTACGAAGGACCAGAAAATGAATTGGTTTATAATTATTGTATGAAATTATGATTTTAATTGTTAGTTTTTATATGTTACCAAATTCCAAAAAAAATGTGTGTAATGTGTGTATTGTGATGTGTGCCTCTTCTGTACAAAAATCCAATATAATGTGTGTAATCAATGTGTATTGTGTGTTGTGTGATGTGTGCCCTTTCTATATGTTGTATATTAATTCAATAAGCAAACAAAAAGAACTTCGTTATTTAGTTACAAATATTTGCTTTTATTCTTCTGCTATAATGACTTGATTTAACAATGCAATGACTGATTTTATGTTCAACTGATCTCATTGACGATCAAATTACGAATGCCTCTATGTGGCTTATGATTAACAGAAATTATGATTTGTTAAGCTTGGGCGAATGCGACACAAAAGGAAATATGCAAAAAACCAGTATTTCGATTATCTTACATAACTGATTAATTTCAAGTTCAAGTTCAAGTAAATTACAATGTATGTGTTAAGTTAAGAGAAATTGTTACGTTATTGAGTTAAGTATGAAATTGAGTTTTTTTGTTAGTTTTCAAGAAAATAAGGTACGTAGATTGATGTTTGGCATTCCTAAACAGCGGTGTTTGTCATCAATCGAACAGGTGTCAGTCAAACAAAAGGCAAAGCCCCATATGAACTTTGGTGGGGCTGTGCATGTAAGGCTATTGATTTCAAAACATTCGGTGAAGAGGTTTTCGTGCATGTACCAAAACAGAAACGAAAGAAGTTTGATCAGAAAGCTGATAAAGGTTTATTCATGGGGTATGCAGAAAACTCGAAAGGTTATGGTATTTGGAATCTGTCATCAACAACAATTCAAATTGTCAGAGATGTCACATTTAAGGAATTTTCGCAATCTGTGGAATCTATCCTGAATCTCAGAACACTGAAAAAAGACTCAGGCGAAATGTTTGATCTTAAACAGTATAATGATATGCTCGGATATGATAAAACACATGATGAAGCGCATGGCAATGATATGCATGATTTGGCTGATTGTTCACAACATGAAGGTGATGATGGTCTGATGGTCAAAACATTAGCTTGAAAGATGAGGTTTTTGACTCGGTGGATGAGGATGCTGATTTAATTGACGTTTCATACAGAAACAAACTTCGTAGTGCAACGAACTGGAAAAGCTCAGGTATGCTTAATTTTGCAGAAAAGCATGCTTTTCTCGTTCAAGGTGAGCCTGTTAACTATAAAGAAGCAGTTTCTTTTAAGGATGCGTATCACTGGAAAGCAGCGATGGCAGACGAGGTGAAAAGTCTTCTTAAAAACCGTATACTTGGGATCTGGTTACACAGCCATCGAATAGAAAGGTCATCGATAATAAATGGGTGTTTAAAATCAAGAATCTGGATGCACATGGAAGAAAAAAATACAAGGCACGCTTTGTGATTCGTGGTTTTACACAGGAATATGGTGTTGACTATATTGAATCCTTCAGTCCTGTGGCAAAATTTGTTTCAATCAGGTCGACTTTAGCAATCGCCGCCTCTCTTGTTCAATTCGACGTTAAAACAGCCTTTTTGAATGGCAATCTTCTGGAAGACATCTACATGCGGCAGCCGATTGGTTTCGACGATGGTTCTGGAAGAGTTTGTAAGCTTCGTAAGAGCCTTTACGGCTTAAAGCAAGCCTCCAGGTGTTGAAATGAAAAAATCACTCAGGTACTAAAAAAGTTCAATTTAAGAGTTTCCGAAATGAATCCTTGCGTTTTTGTTGGTAACTGTTCTGACAGTCGTCTTATACTGACAATATATATTGATGATGGTCTGATAGCCGCAAAGAAGAAAGAAGAAGCTATGAAGCTGATTGAATTCTGGACACAATTTGAGATTACACTTTTGGATGCTGAATGGTTTTTAGGCATGCAGCTGTCACGGGGGCCAAACGGAGAGACACACGTCAGCCAAACGAGCTATGCCGAACGAGTTTTAAAAAGGTTCAGTATGAATGACAGTAAACCAGTCTCAACACCAGCAGAAAGTCTTGGTAGTGAAAATGACTCGTCTCAAAATGACATTAGATTTCCATATACAGAAGCGGTGGGATGTCTCATGTACTTGGCGATGGCCACTCGACCAGATATTGCTTTAGCAGTGGGAGTTGTTTCCCGATACCTAGATGCACCTACTCAAATGAATGTGAAGGGTGTCAAAAGGATTCTAAAATACATCAGCGGAACGAAGCAAATGGGTATAATTTTTAAGAAACCTAACAATTTATCTTTGAAATGTTTCAGTGATGCCGATTATGCTGGTGACATCGTCACAAGAAGATCAACCTCTGGCTTTATTTTTATGTTTTGGGGTGGACCTGTTTCCTGGGCATCACAGAGGCAGAAATGTGTCACACTATCAACCACCGAATCTGAGTACGTGGCAGCATCTCAAGCTGTGCCATCAAAGAAATTCTGTGCAGCTGAGTTGAATATGGACAACCAGGGTGCAATCCGGTTGATTAAAAATCCGGAATTCCACAAACGCACGTAACATATTGATGTGCGCTATCACTTTATACGTGAACGATACGAAAGAAAAGATTTCGGCATAAATTATGTTCCTTCTGAACATCAAATTGCAGACATTTTTACTAAAGCCTTAAGCAAAGAAAAAATTGAAAAATGGGCACGACTGGGTCGCACGAACTTGCGATTGTGTGCTAAGTACAATACCAAAATATTATGGCTGAATAAAAGGCTTTAGAATTAGCTCTAAATACATTTTGGTGATTTTAGGGTTGCCACCTACACACTAATTATGAAAATTGAATTAAATCAAACAAAATATTTAAAAAAATTTAATTAAATATTCCAAAGGTTTCAAACGAAAATCTAAAAACGCCATTCTTTTGCAGTTGCTAATACATATAAACAGTGAAAGTTTAACCAAAATCGTTAGAGCGGTTTTTAAAAAAACTGGTTTTTTATTTTTATTTTTTTTTTAAAATGAGGTTTCAAAAATTTTTGTACACAAATTTTAAGATCTTGCTAAAAGAAGTATTGACAAAACATTTGAAATAAATCAAAGATATATTTTAGAAAATATTCGAAAAGACAAATTTTTTTTTAAAAAATTATTGAAAACTCGAAAAAACTAGATTTTTTCAAATGTTGATATGCAGTCTTTCTTAAACCACATACGACTTCTTAAATATAAAATTTGGTCACAATCGTGTGAACCATTAGCGAGAAAGTCGGTTTTGAAAAAAACGGTACTATGGGGGGTACCGTTCATAGACTTTTTCTTAAAAAAATTTTTATATCATAAGAAAAGCTATTCAAAAATAATACTTCACGTAAGATTTTATCAAAATCGTTAGAGCCGTTTCCGAGAAAAATAGGTATTATCATAAAGGTTGTATGGCAGGTACCGTTATTTCAAGACCTAGAGATCCAATTCCAAAAATCCCTCTGTAGGCTATCCCAGTGACTATAACTGCAAATTTTGAAGAAAATCGGTCAAGCGGTTCAGGCTGTAGGTCCATATACACACAGACGGACATACAGACAGACAGACACACAGACAGACAGACAGACAGACAGAATTGCAGGACCCACTTTTTTCGTATTCTCTACCATCGTAATGTCAGATTTTATTGTTATCTCAAAATTTTTTTTCTTCACGATTGCAAGACTTGCCTTATAGTACCTATAATCGCAAGTAAAAAAATTTAGATTTTTGAATGGAGTTGTAACCAATCCATTTTAATATGTTAATTAAGCTAAAATTTAGTTATTCAAAAGTGGGAGTGTTGAAAATATTGAACTACAATAATATTTTGAATAACCTGGCAATGCTCTCACTGGAAATATTGTTCACTTATTTTTCCTTTATATTACCATTCTTATAATAAAGTCTGTTGCATACAGGGATGCTCGTGCTCATGGAAAAAAAAACATCGATGTTTTAATCAATGTGATAGATACATCGTAACCTTACATCGATATTTGTCGATGCAGCGCATAAAAACATCGATGTTTTTTGAGCAACCCTAACCCAGACATACTACCAAAGTATCAATTACGAAATGTATGTTTTTACTTCTAGCGGTTAATTTTCCTTGCTTTTCTTTTTTTTGGGAGCATATAAGAACTAGCAAACCAAAAAAAATAACAATATAAAATGAAACTTAAGTATCACAATTACATTCGAAAATTACCAGCTAAAGCTTATTGTTGTTTTGTTTTTGCCTTGCGCTTGCGTTACAGGTTAAGGTTACAACTTCTTCTGCTTCTACTTCTGTTCTATATAACTTGACATTGACAGCGTACGCGTCGCGTGTGCAGCTGCACATGGTGCAGTCTGTCTCTGGTGCCCTATTTATTAGATTTTGCTAAAACACACTCAGAATGCATAATAGTTGCGCAGTGAATAAGAACTTATTAGAACTTTAATCAGTGAATAAAAAATCCTTATTTACTATCCCTTTTTTAACGCATTGAAGTTACTCATACGTCATACCCTATGTCAGAATTTTAAAGAAACTGTCTAATTTTGGTTTCTCAATGGTTGAAACTGACAATAGAAATTTGTTATTGTTTATATTTTTCGGGTCTGATTGTGCAAAACAGCAAATAAGGCTTGGAAAAATAGAATAACTCAGAAGAAAACGGACCCTGACTGAAAACAGGAATTCTTCAGATAAGTAATGTATGGTGTAGTAGCTGTAGCTAGTTTTGCGATTACTTATTTTTTTGTCCTGCCTTGCTTCCAGGAACGAAAAGCAAGCATTTCTTAAATTATGGATAAAATTAATGTAATTTGAGTACATTTCCATTTTATTTATTTTTAAAATTCTCAAAGTTGTAAGTGAACCACTGAATGACAACTCAATACTCAAAATCAAATGACATTTATGCGCTAAAACAAGCGTATATCGGCGTTTAAGCTATTCAGCCCTTATTCACTGACGCAAAATAATTATAAATACGAATTTTGTTTTAATCAATGAATTAGAGTATTTTAAAGTTTCAAGGAGTTTAAAATGCGATTATGAATACGGCTGATAAAGTAAAGGAGAAGAGAGCATATTATGGTTGACATGAATTAAACAGAAACAGAACACTGAAATCGATTCGGTTAGATACTGTGACTGTGAGTTGTGACTTGTGAGTGAGTATTGGTACGATGCTTGCTTTACTCAATATGGATCGAATGAAATATATCATCACATCCCACTGACACATAAATTGAAAGAGAAGAGAGCATGTGAAATAAGTTTAACTGTAGATTTGGCACTTTGAGTCAGCGTTACCGTTGGATATTTTGGAAAAGTAGCCAAAAAAAGTGCACTCGAGAAAAAAAGGTGGCACTTGAAATTAAAAACAAAACAACACCATATAATGTATGACCATATAATATATGAAAAAATTTCACACATCTCAACGAATTCATAGGAGTTGAAGAAAACACATAACCTTAAGGCTAGGTGTCCCTTGCATTTTTCGTTTAAATTTGAAAGGTGCGTTGACTTATTGCTTCATAACTTTTGCAATTTTCTTGATAATTTGATGAAACAAAATGTATTGTAAAGATGATAAACACACAAACATTTGTGTATCATTCAAATGCTGAAAGTTATTCCCTAACGGTTTTTATAGGGACCGGAAGCCGTTTTTTTTTTATTGAAAATTTCGATTTGTTCACTATTTTGGTCGGGGCATCCGTATTTATGAACTTTTTACTTTTTTCTTTTTCGTTTTATAACTAGAAAATATATATGCTACTAACCTCCGAGCGTTTTTTTTTTTCAAATTTTGTCTCCTTATATGAAAAAAACCTTCCTCAATTTGTAGCAATTTTTGGGTTTTCAGCATACTCTTATGGTAATAACTTTGGCGTTTATTAATATTTTTTCATGAAATAAAAAGGAAATAGTAGATAGATATCAGGCGCATCCTATAAAATCATTGGTAATAGTTTTTAGTGTTTTGAAACAGGTGTTATGATGAGAAGTTGGTGAAACTGCCTTTTTTTAGCTTATAAAGCATGGGGCAAGGCGTGGGTGTTTTCAAGTACATATATATATAAATTTTTTTTTTTTTGAAGGAAATAAAGCTGCTGAACTAACCTCGGAGCCCAAAATCAATATTTTTTTCTCCACACCGCTAAAATTCAACTTTAATAAAGTCATATTTGCAAACGATTTTTGAAAAACAAGAAGCCAAAAGAACCTAAATTTTTTGTTGGTAGGTATTTGTCTTTGATATAATCTTAATTAGTTTCAATAAAGAATTATACTATTGTGGTCACAGAATTTGGAATATAAATTCTAGAAAAACTGTTTACTTTGGGTTTTTTACTAGAAAATCTTGCTTAAAAACATATACATATGCATTTCAGTTCGAAGCAAATCCGCCACCAATTTTAGCGCCGTTTTCTCTTTTTTTGGTCTGTTCTCTGTGATTTGGAAAAGGAGTATCGCTCAGATGATCTTTCGCGTTATGCATTCCCTCATACATATCATCTATATTCTATACCTATGACCTTATTTTGTGATCTTTTGTGCTATTCATTTCTCATTACAAACTGTGTGCCTGTTCTTTTTTTTTTGCTGGTAGCAGTAGCTTGCATTGTAAAAGTTTGAAATGCCGAAGGATTGAAAGAAACGGACATTGGCAAACGCACAAAGGGAAAGGGGTGAGAAAATAGCACCACTGCACTAATAGAATGGAATTCCTTGGTCAAGTGTACCCAACTTGTTGAGAGTGTGTTTCTTTTTTTTCTTCAGCTAAAAATTTTGTATTTGACTAGGTAGCTATTTTGTGTTTGAGAACTTCTACTGCTTTGTTGATGACATAACGCGGTTGGCATGAAAATGTATGTAGGTATAGGTCAGTAACTTACATAGGCATATAGGATTCAACTTATTTGGAATAAGATATGCGTTTGGGTAAGGTGTATGCGAAGTAATTTTTATTGGTTATTGGCTTATTGTCTTGGCTTAGTACTGCACCTATGGCTGAGTTACTTGCATCAGTTGTTAAATCAAATGGTTTATCGAAATCCGGTTGATTTAACGCAACTTCTTCTGTAAGCTTATCCTTTAATACCTGAAACGCTTTTTTGCCTTCTGAATCTAATTCAATATTTATCCTCTTACTATTTATTTTTTCGTTTCCCCGTAAATACTTTGTTAACCCTTTGCTTATCATTGCATAATTTCGGATAAATTTCCTATAATAACCTGATAGTCCCACAGTTTACTCCCAGCTCTCTGCTGCGATTGACGTGTTTTTTTTCTTTTCTCCCGAAGATCGTGAAAATTAGTCAATATAAGTAAACGGCTCAGAAAAACCGAGGACAAAGGTTTGTCCCCGGATAAAAAGTTTCGACTTAACATGGCCAGCACTAGTGCATCTCAAAAGACCTCTAGAGGCAATTATTATAGTCCCCTTCAATGTCTCCCGGACTCAGATAATGATGAAATGGACGATGTCGTATCGCCAAAAGAAAAAAAAGTGTATGTGCCTCCAATCAAACTAATTCAAAAACCCATTGAATATGTGCATAAACTAATGAAAACTCTTCAACTTGCAAATTATTCAATAAAAAAATTATCTATCGGTATTAAAATCGTGTGTGAAAGTGTTGAATCATTTAACTTGGTAATCAGTAAACTTCATGAAGAGAACTGCCAATTTTTCTCTCATGATTTACAACAAAATAAACACTTCAAAGTGGTTCTTTATGGCCTACAAGATATGGATGTAAGTGAACTTAAAAACGAATTAATTAAAATCGGTCTTAAATGCATCGAAATCAAAAAAATTAATAAGAAATACGACCAGTATGAAGACACTTTTTACATTGTTTCACTGGAAAATGGCACAGTTAAATTAAACGAGCTAAAAAAAAGTTATCGCACTATTTTCCACACACAAATTAGTTGGAACTTTCAACGTAAAACAAAAGGTAAGCCTACGCAATGTCATAATTGTCAGATGTTCGGGCACGGCGAGAGAAACTGCCACATTAAAACACATTGTGGGACGTGTGCGGGAGCACACAAGACTTCCGAATGCCCGAACTCATCTACGATCAAGTGTGCAAACTGCAACGGCATTCACAAATCCACTGATCTCGCATGTGCTTACAGAACCAAGTACATGGAGATGAAAAAAAATCCATCAGGCCGAAAAAATTTTACACCTGCAAGTCATGTGCAAGTGCATAGTTCTTCCAATAACCATGCAATGCAACAACAGCAACCGGTCTGCTTTAATTCTATGGCAGACTTTCCTTCGCTTCCACATCGTAAACAAAGTGTGAAGCAGAACACAAGTAATGCTTGGGCAAAATCTGCTGCACTGCAAGACAACAATACTGGCTGCCAAAGCAATGATGACTCACTTTTCTCTGTTGATGAACTTAACTCTCTTTGCATGGAGATGATTACAAACTTATCCAAATGTAGAAATAAACTAGATCAATTTAATGTCATCGCACATTTAGCGACTAAGTTTTTGTATTCAAAAAATGTTAAGTAATATGATGGACGACAAATACATAAGATTAATTACTTGGAATGCAAAAGGCATTCGTAAAAAATATTTAGAATTTATAAATTTTCTGAATGTAAATAAAATAGATGTTGCTTTGGTCACGGAAACTTGGCTTAAATCAAATATAAAATTGCCCTCTTCTGATTACATTTGCTATCGAATGGATAGAAATGAAGATAGAGGTGGCGGTGTTGCTCTGCTAGTTAAGAAATCAATTCAACATTCGCTCCAACCGGTCTTTCAAACGCGTTGTGTGGAAAACATCGGTATTGAAGTAAATTTAAGAAATCAAAAGAAAATAAAAATATTTTGTGTATATTTTCCTGGGGGTTCGTCAAACGAACTGAAAAGAAAATTATTAAAATCCGACTTAACAAAATTTTTCGTGTTAAAGGAAGATTTTTTAATTGGGGGTGACCTTAACTGTCGTCATAGGGATTGGGGTTGTATGAAAGCAAACTCTTGGGGCAATATTCTGTCTAACCTATCCCTTACGCTTCCTATGTCAATTTTGTTTCCTCCCAGTCCAACTTATTTCCCAGCAGGTTCTCGTGGTATTCCTTCAGTCCTTGATATATTTGTTACTAACATATCCAGTCAAATAACATCTCCAATTTCTGTTAATGCACTAAGCTCTGACCATAATCCTGTTTTTTGTCGTCTTCTTTGGTCGGGTGTGAAAAAAGTGCAATACATACAAAACCTTAAAAATACTAATTGGGGCAGTTTTAAGTCAAAAATTAATACGAGGCTTGGTAATATTTCCACTAACGTCGAAAGTATTTCAAGTGCAACGGAAGTAGACTCCGCTGTTCACAAATTTACTGAGACTGTGAATATTTCTATTGAAGAAAGTGTTCCCAAAACAATAAAAAAAGATGTTTTTAATAAATTGCCTGATCATGTTCTAGAACTTATTAAGTTGAGGAACATCCACAGAAGGAATTGGCAAAGGTATCGACAACCTTTTTCACGCAACATGGTTAGATATTTTAACAACAGAATTACTGCCTCGATAGAAAAACATAGGCATGAAGAATGGAACAAAAAACTTAACGTTCTCGATAAAAATGCCAAGCCTTTTTGGAACATTGTAAGGATAATTAAAAATAAAAATAGAAGCATACCATCTTTGAAAACTCCTCTTCGAGCATTATTCACTGATAATGAGAAGGCTACAGAGTTGGCTCACGTCTTTTCTAAAAATCATGAAGTTTCGAAAGATTTAGGTGATAGCAGTACAAATAGTATGGTAAATGATGTTATCGATGCCTTCAACGCGCGTTATGAAAATACTCCCTTGAATGTTTTCGTAAATAATGGAGATATAAGAAGTTTAATAAAAACTTTAAAGCCTAACAAAAAAGGTGGATTAGATAAACTGAAAAATATCTATCTCAAACACTTACCTAGCACTGGAGTAGCGTTTTTGACTTTTATTATGAATGCTTGTCTTAAGATGCAATATTTCCCGAGTGTGTGGAAACAAGCAGAAGTCATTCCTATTCTTAAGGCTGGAAAACCTCCAGATAGTCCTGATAGCTACAGGCCAATAAGCTTACTAAGCACCTTGAGCAAAATGTACGAAAGAATCTTGCAGGAAAAAATTTCACATTTTGCTGTTGAAAAAAAATTACTTCCAAATGAGCAGTTTGGCTTTAGAAAACAACATAGCACCTCGCACCAGGTCAAAAGAATCTGCAATCACGTTAAAATTAATCGTGAAGAAGGCAGGTTAACCGGAATGGTTTTATTAGACATCGAGAAAGCTTTCGATTCCGTTTGGCACAATGGTCTTATTTATAAAATCATAAAATTTAATTTTCCTATGTATCTTTGTAAAATAATCCAAAGTTTTTTGTCTCATAGGTGTTTTAAGGTCAAAGTCTTTAGTGGTGTTTCTAGTTTAATCCGTTTTGAATTTGGTGTCCCCCAAGGTTCAGTCCTTGGTCCATCCTTGTTTAATTTGTACACGTCTGATATTCCTTGTGCAACAAATTGTGATATAGCTGTGTTTGCCGATGACACTGCAATATTTACATCGCATAAATTCGCTCTTGATATCGAGAGGAATCTTCAAATTGCGATAAATTCATTGGAACAGTACTACAAGAAATGGAAAATTAAGCTTAATGCAAGAAAAACGCAAGCAATCTTTTTTTCAAGAAAAAGAAAAGCTTGTTACATTCCAAGCACAGAGCTTGAAGTACTTGACACAAAAATTCCTTGGGAACGTACAGTTAAGTATCTCGGTATACACCTTGATTCAAAACTTACATTCAGTGACCACGTACTTAAAACATTGAATAAGGTAAACATTGCCATTAGATTACTTTACCCTTTTATTAATAGAAACTCGAAGTTATCTATCGAAAATAAAATTACTATACAAAAAGTTATCTTCCAAGCGTTGTTACTGTATGGGTGTCCGGTTTGGGGACATTGTGCTAAATGTCACATAAAAAAACTTCAAATATCTCAAAATAAAATACTCAAAATGATGTTTAATCTTCCGTGGCATTATTCCACCCTAGATCTTCACAGAAGAGCTAATGTTGAATTGATTTCTGACCGAATAGAAAAGATAAAAATTAAATTCAGGAACAGTTGTGATTGTGTTGATAATCCGTTGATTAATCAACTTTATTCTAATCTGTGATAAGCGTACACATCTTTTTATGTTTCTGGCTTTTATGCAAATAATATGTGAAATTCTGTGATATACAAATGTTTGTTAAAACTAATTATTAAATCAAATACTAGACTGTTTAGGTATTTATTCAATTATAATTATTTGTTTATATATTACTGATTATTTTATATACTTATTTATTTATTTATTTATTTATTTATTATTAATTCACTTTTCCTATTTTGTTAACTTATTTATTTATGTTTATGTTTACATATTTGTTTATATTGTTTATTATTTATTTACTTATTTATTTATTTAATTTACCTACTTATTTATTTATTAATTTGTTAATTATGTATTAATTTATTATTGATTTATATATTTTTTTTATTTATTTATTTATTTATTTATTTATTTATTTATTTATTTATTCATTTATTTAATTATTGCATACTCAATGCAAATAAAAACAAAAATTATATACATGGCTTACTATTGCCATAACGTGCGTATACGTAACGCTTTATGCTTTTTTTGTCAGATAGGGGGTTTTACTCGTCTTTCCTCCTAAATTAAAATAATGTATAAAATAAAAATTCTTAAAAAAAATTAGATAATGTTATAGCTGAAAGGTATATTATACCAAATCTCTGAAAATGTAAAATGTGCGATGACAAACTATTATGAAAATATTTGACGAAATAAAAATAACTAACTAACCTGATAGTCCAAGAAAACTTCTCAATTGACGTAAAGTCTGTGGTTCGGGATATTCCCTAATTGTTTTTACTTTATCTGGATGGGTTTTTATATGGTTGTAGGATACAACATATCCTAAGAAGTCCACCTGTTCCATGAAGTACTTACTCTTCTCACTGCTAATTCTCATGTTAGCTTCTGAAAGTGCTTTAATTATTATTTCAATGTGATGTAAGTGTTCATCATGTGTTCCTGAAAATATTATAACGTCATCTAGATAAACATGACAGAATTTCCCGATGTATTCTCGGAGAATGTCATCCATAGCTCTTTGAAATATGGCTGGAGCGTTTTTAAGCCCGAATGGCATACGATTGAATTCGTATTTCCCGTTGTTGACTGAAAATGCAGTCTTTGGTCTATCTTTTTCTAACAAGGATTTGATGAAATCCTGATTGTAAATCTAAAGTAGAGAAATATTTTGACTTGCCTAAATTAGATAAAATTACTGAGGTTTCTGCCATGGGATATTTATCAGACTTCGTAAAAGAATTTAATTTTTTGTAATCAATGACCATTCGTAGTTTCTTTGTGCCATCTTCATTGAAACCTTTTTTATCTACCACCCAAACTGGACTGTTATACGCGCTTCGGCTTGGTTTTATAATATCATTTTCTAATAAATTTTGTATTTCCTTATTAATAAACGCGGAAGCAGATTGCGGATATGGGTATGCTCTTTGCCAAACTGGTTCTTCATTTACAGTTTTTATATTACATTTAACGTTTGTATTATACGGTAAGTAGTTTGGTCTTTCCGTAAAAATTCCCTGATATTTCCTTAAAATTTCCTTCAGTCTTTCCTGGTATTCCACCTGCATATGGGTGTTTATTTGAAGACTGTTAACTAATTTATCATTATATATTAGAGGTACTTTGCCTCCGTTGAATTCCAAAAAAACTGTCTGCTATATTTATTTTACAATTAGATTGTCTTTACGTATTAATGCCTATTATAGCATCATAGTCTTTTAATTCTTCTAGCTCATAAAAAATTTCCCAATTTCCAAATATGTTTATATCCTGGTACGTATCTATGATACTACTACCATGAACACTTTTTACTTTATTACTTGTCTTCAATTTCTTACACTTATTTTTATCTGGTCTAACATAATTATGTGTCGCACCTGTAGGGTGATGTGGTCATAAATGCACCAGTGGTGCAAGATGCACCATAGCTATATTTGCCAAATACGCCACTGTATTGGCGTATGGCTCACTCAAATGTTTCCGTTACTTCCAGTTACCACGGTAGAGTTCAGTCTGGTAGTGTTTCTCTTAGCTGTCGCACGTGTTCGGAGATTTTTTTACTTTCATAGCGAAAAACGAAAAAAAGAGGGTGAGTTAATTTTTGTAATATTTCCATGAAATTCCAGTGTTAGTTCATTTGAAAGTACTAAAAGATTTGCTTGGACTTTTGTTCTTATTTTCATGTGAAGAGTGCGTAGTTTTGTTACGTTCTTTTTGAACAGCTATAATTTGTATCAAAAATTCCATGGTGGTGCAAAATGCACCACACAAGCATAGTACTCAATGCACACTCAATGATCCTACTGTATCGGGACCTACCAAACGGCAGCACTCCTTATATAAATTTTCCGAGTCCCTGGGTTCACTAAATATTCGTTGAAAGGAATTATTATTTGTTATTTAGTTTTGTTTCTTTTTTTTTGAGAATAATTTATTTTTGTTAATTTTTTGTGTGATATGAAGTCTGTCGGTTTATTTTTATATATTGTTTTTCTGTTTACTTTTGTTTTAATAAAAAATAGTAATGCTTTAAATCAATTTGTGGTGCATTAAGCACACTGGTTCATTGTGGACATATGACTGGTGCATTTAGTACCAACCATGGTGCTCTATGCACCATTTCCCATTTTTCGAACAATTTATGTTTACTTCAAATTTTCAGATCATATCGACAGTTGAATTTTGTAAATATTTTCAGAACTAATCTATCAAAAGGATATCAAAAAGCCAACCAGAAACGACTTATTTTAAAAAAGTTATGATCATTTGAAAAGAGGGTGGTGCATCTATGACCACGTTACCCTATCTATTAATATTTTATATACTTGACCTGTCGTTTTATTTGTTCGTATAATTGTAGGCAGGTCGTACCTCATTCTAAAAAAGAATCCCTTTCATTAAGATGATTTATTCTTGGTGTTTTTGCTAAAGGCTGCTGATTGCTATTAGGCCTATCTCGTTTAAACGGATTGTTGTTGTTGCGAATTTCATTATTAAATCTCTGGTCCCTATATTGATTTAAAGGTACGTTTCTCTGGAAATTATTATTTCTCTCCGGTCTGAAATTACCGCTTCCCTGATCTATCCTCTGTTGCTGTTCGTTATTCCAAATTCTTTGTTGTGGAGCTACATGGTGTCTCTGTGACGAATTCGCAAATGGTCTTTGAAAATTTTGGAAATTCGTTGGCCTTGGTGGTAAAATACCAAAAGATCTGTTTTGTACCTGTTGATTCTGATCCATAAATCTCGTATTTTGATTCATTTGAATCTCTTGTGCTCTAGCTAGAGCATTTGGGATATCCCCTGGGTTTAGTGCGAACACCAAGTTGCTCATTGGCTGGTTGAGCCCAGTAATAAAAACCCTTAGTGCATTCTGTCTTGCCACTTCCAGTAGTACTCTTGTTTCTGCCGTTTTCGGCCCATAACTCATCATAGTTTTGTTTGTTATTAAAGTCAATAATCTGTTAACTTGGTCACAAAATTCCTCTAAAGTCTGTCTTCCCTGTCTTGCGTTAGTAAGTTCTGTCTGTAACATGTGAATCGGTCTCTTGTCTTCGTATGTTACATCTAATCTCGCTATTATTGCACTGGGATGAAGTGGAGTCCCGTGTGATGTTAATACATCGTTTGCTTTTCCTACAATTTTGTTTTTTAGAATATTCACCGCTGTGAAATAACTTGTACTACCTATACAGTGTTCGTATGCCTGCATGCAATGCACTGCTGATGTGCGCCAACTAATGTAACTGTCACCATCGAATTTCTGTAGGCTTTTAACTAGATCTCATCCTTCCTTTGTATCATTTGACGGATCTATTTCTATATTCTTATATGGAATTATGTTGTCTGTTGGTAACAATCTACCTAAAGCTGCTGTTATTTTAATCTGTAAATCCCTTGTCTGTTCGGTAACTGCCATCGCAATCATTCCCCCTACCTGCTCTACCGTTAGTGCCATTTTTTTATCTTGTTATTATAATTAAAAAATTTAAATTTGCCTAATTTAGGTATTTGTACGTGTATATAAATATATATTTCGTAATATAAAAAAAGAATACACTTATAAAAATGTTACTTGTGTTACTTCGTTGCTCTTTGTTCCTCGTTCTAATTGATTATCCTCTGCACGGCTTCTAGTAGGTTGTTTTTCTCTTCAGCTTAGTTTTTTTTTTATTTTTCAACACTTTTTATCTAGTTTCGGCTAGATAGCAACCTTTCGCAATGTTTGTTAATAATTTTTATTTTCAATTTTTTTTTTTTTATTTTTCAACACTTTTTATCTAGTTTCGGCTAGATAGCAACCTTTCGCAATATTTGTTAATAATAATTTTTTTTCTCAGTTTAATTTCAATCTTTCTTTATTTTTTTTGCAATTAATTATTTAATCCACTTCAACACATTTTTTCTTTCTTCCTTCTATTTTGTTTTGTATTTTCCGCTAATAACTTTTTTTTTTAATTTCACTAGTTCTTTTGTTTTGCAATTAATTATTTAGTTCACATTCAATAATTTTTTTCTTCAGTTTAATTTCACTCTTTCTTTCTATTATATTCACTTCAACACAATTTTTTCTTCTCTTTTTGTTTTGAATTTTCCGCTAATAATAATTTTTTTTCCACTCTTTCTTTTGTTTTGCAATTAATTTATTTAATTCACTTCAACACATTTTCTTCTCTTTTGTTTTTTCCGCTTCTAAATTTTCTTTAATTTCACTCTTTCTTTCTATTATATTCACTTCAACACAATTTTTTTTTCTCTTTTTGTTTTGAATTTTCCGCTCTATGAGCGTATGTCTTCTGATCTTTTTTCACTTCACTTGCCTCCCAGTGTTTTATGTTGGGTAGGTCTTTTTTTGTTTACCGGTTCACTTGCGATAGATTAAACTATCTTTTCCTCTTTTACGGAATTTTCACTTTACGCGAAACAAGTGTCCCTGCTCTTCGGGCGCCAATTAAAACTGAATTGAATGCTTAAGCTTTTTAAAAAAGAATAAAACTTTATTAAATTCAAGAATAAAAATATTACCGAGATCTCTTATGAGATCTTACCCGCTCGGTGTCAGACTTAAGATTAATTTTACAATCTTCTTTATACTATGTCATCTCCAATTGAGTATGGTATTTATCTTATATCTATGAACAGACAATGATCGTGAGACAATATCGATCTTGTCCGTCGGATGTTTGTGTTTATTTTAATAACTTTAAGAAGGTGTCGTATGACAAAGAAATGTGATGACTGATGAGTCCGCATATCGTTAACTCAACGTTAGATAAAAACTAAAAATTTAGCTACTCATTTCTTATTGATAACTCAACACAAATAAATAAATAAAACATTGAATAAATAATAAAACAGAGACAAATAATAATTTATTATAAAGAATTCGTATTAAACTTTATTTTTTTGTGGTGGTTGTTTCCCTATATTTTTTTATAAGAAGTTCATCGGACTCCATTCAGCTGTGTCACATTTGCTTACTAAATTTAAGGAATTTAAGGGTCTTAATGCCTCCAAATAGAAAGTTTTTCATTTTTGATGTCAAATCGATTAAATATTATCCCAAAGTATTTTATAATAGCTAAGAATATTTCTCTTAATTTCAACAAGTTCACTTCCCGTCAGTCTTTGACTTACAACACAATTTTCGGCTTCAGAACCTAAGTATATATACGAGGTCTTCCCCTTCCGCGATTTCCCTGCAATAATCTTTCGAAAACCCGTCGAGCCAGAGCGTTTGGGTCCATCCGCTCTACATGACCCAACCATCGTAGCCTCGCGATGCGTACTCTTCTGGATATGCCCATGTCGCGGTACAACTCATACAGCTCATTGTTGTATCTTCTTCTCCACACATTGTCTTCGCATACCGGACCAAAGATCATTCGCAGAATTTTTCTTTCGAAACGACCAAGGGTTTACGGCTTTACGGCGCGGGAGCATGGACTTTATCCCGCTTTCGATAAGGTCCATGCTTCCGCGCAGTAAAGCAGGACTGGGATGATTAAGGTCTTAAGGTACAGGGTTACCTTGATTATTCTGGAGAGGGTTTTGTTTCTCAATTGCCTTCTTAACCCAAAGAAGCAACGGTTGGCAAGAGTTATTTGATCTCCGCACTGATATTGTTTTCCGTGTCTATAGCGGATCCTAGATTCCTAGGTAGACGAGGTCCTGTACTACCTCGAAGTTATGTCTGTCTGTTGTGACGTTCTGTCCAATTCGTCGATGTTCAGTGTCCTTGTTTGATGAGAACATATACTTCGTTTTGGCCTCATTGACCATCAAACCCATGTTTGCCGCTTCTGTTTCAATACTCGCAAAAGCACATATGACATCACGCTTTTTTCTTCCCATTACGTAAATATCGTCTGCGTAGGCGAGTAATTGTACAGACTTTCGAAAGATTGTTCCTCTGGTGTTGACGTTGGAGTTTCTTACAATCTTTTCAAGTATGATGCTGAAGAAATCGCATAACATTTTGTCACCTTGCCTAAAACCTTCAGAAACACTTGGACGAAATTCCTTTATATTTCGCAGCAAAACCTCGGCCGCTGATTCGTTGACTTAAGCTAAGGAGTGACTTACACAGCCTATATGCCAAATATTCGGGATTCGTTTTTTCAAATGAGTTTTGTTCAATGTGTGTGTTATGTTGAATTTTAAAACTTTGAGTAGGTACTTTGAGTAACTTTTGTACGCATGAAAGATATGAAAAGGTATGGTAAAATGGCATGGTGAGTTGCTTACTTTAGTTTTACTTGTGGGGAATGCTAAAAAAGTGGCACAGACTGAAAGGTGGTGGCTCGATGGCACAGCCTAAAAAAATCTGTCAATCTGACACTAAAGTCGCACAGCGGCAACGCTGCTTTGAGTGAGTCTTTTCAATGCTTGCTTTATTCGATGCATCGAATAAAAAAACATCGATGTATCGGTAAACATCGAAAGGGTGCGAAACATCGAACTTATTCGATACATCGAATAGTAAACATCGATGTTTTCGAGGTATCGATGTTTTTTGAGCAACCCTAGTTGCATAGTTTTCTTAATCCGAGCAAGTCGCTTTTTATTGAATTCCTTTTAACAATCTGAGATCGACAATGAGTCAGGAAAGATTAACTAGTTTAGCAATTTTATCGATCGAGTATGAAGTTGCAAGTAAAATTAATTTTGATGATGTCTTCGATGAATTTGCAGCGGTAAAATCTCGCAAAATCCAATTATAATGATGAAAAATCAGTTTCTTACGCAATTATGCTTTTTCGATATAAGTGTTCTTATATAATATAATTGGGGCGTAAATTTTTGAATTCGCTTCGAGCGCCAGAGAGACTCGCTACGGCTCTGGATGTTAGCATGGCTTCTCTGATTATTGTTCTTTTTAGGTGATATTTTGTGGATTTAACGCGTGATTCCCAGAGACCGCCAAAGTGAGGTGCGGCGGGTGGTATGAAGTGCCATTGCATTTCGTGTTATTCAGTACGGCGGGGGTGTTATTCAGTACGGCTTTGACAGCCTAGTGCTGAAAATATACAAAAAAGATGAGGACGCTGCAAAGCTTCCAAAGCAAGCGGCTGAATCCGAAGCCAAGGAGTCCACTGCGAGCGTCGAATCTTCCATCATGGAGACAGACGAGGCAAGTTGCTCTGATTCTTTGGAACAGCTGTCTTGCTCGAAACTGGTCGAAAAGACTACAATAATAGTGTCTGATCAAGACGCAACTGAAAACTAATCGTCCGATAAGGACGACAACAACAAAGGTGGAGTCTTAGATTTCGACGATGAAATGCTTGGGGTTCTCCTTTCTGAGGACGAGTTGCTAGACTCCACCTCAGATATGGAGGACCTTAATGCTACAGTGTTGGAGATTAAGCTGGATGATTGTAGCAATGCTGCGGATACTCCAGATTAATCTCTAACACTCCATCAAAGCCTCGGCCGGACTCCTTCTCCGACTAAGCAAATCCGGCGAGGATATAGTCCTGATCCAGGAACCATGGATTAATAAATCCGTGGTAAAAGGACTCAGGACGAAAAATTGTTCTCTGCTGTATGTGACGGACAAAGGTGAACCAAAATCCTGCATACTGGCAAAGAAAACACTTAACGTATTTTTACTACCTAATTACAGCAATTGCGACACCACAACAGTAAAACTGCAGACCAACAGTGGGACTTACTGGCTCACGTCCGCCTATCTAGGCCATGACGAACCGGGGCCGCTACCAGGAGAGACGCTCGAGCGCGTAATAAAAAGCGCAACAAAGCTCAAAGCGGATCTCATAATAGGAAGTGACGTCAACGCACATCACGCAGTATGGGGGAGTACGGACGTAAATGAAAGGGGTGAGTCTCTTTTTAATTTTATACTAAGTACTAACCTTCTTATCTACAATATCGATAACTAACCAACCTTTGTCACAAAAAACAGACAAGAGGTTTTAGATGTTACCTTTGTATCTCAATCAATCTATAACAAGATTAAAAATTGGGCTGTATCTAAGGATCACTCTTTCTCTGATCACAGATACATCCAATTTAGTCTAACAGATGACACACCAAAACCCATAGGCTTCCGTAATTAATAATTATAGGAAAACTAACTGGGTAAAATTCAGGGAAATCTTCAAACATTGTTACAACTACAATGACAATAGCTTCCCTTCAAACCCCAAGGATCTTGACAGCAAAGTCGACGATCTAACTAGTGCTCTTAACCATGCCTTGTGTAACTCCTGTCCTCTTACCATAATAAGAAGGAAGAAGAAACCACACTGGTGGACCAAAGAGCTAGAACCGCTCAAGAAAAGTTGTGCGAAGCTTTTCAATCGAGCCAAATCTTCCAGAAATCCCATTGACTGGGATCTATATAAGGAATCCCTTAGGATTTACAAAAAGAGGTTATGAATAAGCAAAAGACCCTCTTGGAAAGAATTCTGCAATAAAATTGAAGACTCCTCAGAGGCATCTAGACTTAGGAAAATCCTATCAACGAGTTCAAACATGCCAAGTTCTATAAAAGATGAAAACGGCATTTGGACCAACTCATATGAAGAAACATTAAACTTGCTACTGGATACTCATTTCCCTGGTAGCTCGTTGACAATAACAGACGAGGAGCACTTGCCTCGACTCGTAAACCAATCAGGTAAAGGTCTTATCTCTAGAGATATACTGTTATGGGCAATAAACAGCTTTGACCCTTATAAATCACCAGGGCCTGACGGAATCATCCCTGCGGAGCTGCAGCAGGTTTCAGACATCATCATCTATTACTTAGAGATGATCATGAAAGGATGCTTCAGCTACGCCTATATTCCCTAGGCCTGGAGAGAAGCTAGGGTCGTCTTCATACCTAAAGCCGGCAAAAGCTCCCATGTAAATCCAAAAGATTTAACACCTATTAATCTATCATCCTTCCTCCTTAAAACACTGGAAAGAATGATTGACATACACTTAAGACAAGAAATTACACCTAGTCTGATCTCAACGGCGCAACATGCCTGCACAAAAGGTAAATCAGTGGAAACTGCACTCCACTCTCTGGTTTGCACCATTGAAAAATCCCTGCACTACAAAGAATACTCCCTCGTCGCATTCCTAGACATAGAGGGTGCATTTAACACTGTTAACAATTCAGCAATCACTAATGCTCTTGATGGGCTGCTCATAGAGGAACACATCAAAAACATGATAACAACAATGCTCAGTAGCAGAATCATTAGTTCCGAAATGGGGAACTACAAAACAAGCAGAATGGCCAATAGAGGAACCCCGCAGGGAGGAGTTTTATCTCCCCTACTGTGGAACCTGGTCGTTAACAAGTTGTTAATCGACCTAGAGGACGAAGGTTTAAAAACTATAGCCTATGCCGATGATGTAGCAATTGCCGTTTCAGGCAAGCACCCACAAACCCTAGCTGAGCTGCTACAAACAGCACTTAACAAGCTTAACAATTGGGCTGTAGATTGTGGTCTGAACATAAATCCACACAAAACGGAATAAGTTCTCTTTACGAGGAAATACAAAATTACGGACTTCAGACCCCCAACTATTAAAGGGCTAACTCTCACACTGTCAAATCAGGCTAAATATCTAGGTCTCATTTTTGACAAAAAACTGACCTGGAAAACCAATATTGAGGAAAGAGTAAATTAAGCCAACGTTGCACTCTTCTCCTGTAAAAAAGCCATTGGCGGGAAATGGGGTTTCTCACCCCAAATCACCCATTGGCTGTTTACCTCGGTAATTAGACCGATACTCACATATGGGGTGATAGTCTGGTGGACAGCACTAGACAAGATGATCAACTACAATAAGCTGGCCAAAGTTCAAAGAACGGCTAGTCTGTGTATTAGTGGCGCACTGAGGACAACCCCATCGGACGCCCTCAATGTAATACTAGATCTCACACCCCTAGATATCTTCAGCAAACAAGTCGCAGCTTGCTCAGCTACTCGACTCAGAGCTACATCACAGTGGACCAATAATCAAATCGGCCACACTACCATTCTAGATAACTTTAGATTCTTACCGAATCGATCCGACTACACCACCCCCAAGTTGGTGTTTGACAATAATTTCCAAGTAACCATACCTTCAAGAGAAGCTTGGGAAAATGGCGCACTTTTGGAAAATGAAGCAATACACTTTTACACCGATGGTTCAAAAACCAGCGAAGGTGTGGGAAGTGGAATCTACTCAGAAAAACTGAATCTCAGTCTTTTCTTCCGCCTACCCGATCATTGTAGTGTGTTCCAAGCGGAAATTCTAGCGATTAAGAAGGTGCTGTCTTGGCTCAAAGAAAACGTCATATCCTCCACGGATATTCGGATCTTCTCAGACAGCCAAGCTGCCCTTAAATCTCTTGCCTCTTTCTCTACAAAATCCATCACGGTCCAAAATTGTCAGATGTCTCGGAGGGAGATGTCAAATCAGTTTAACATTCACCTTTCATGGGTGCCAGGGCACAGGGACATACCAGGCAACTGTATGGCAGACGAACTAGCCGAAAAGGGCACGACCACTTCCCTACGCTCAGAATGGAACAACATAGGTGTACCTATCGCTACATGTAAACTCCTACTTAGACAAGACGCTTCAAGGATAACAAACACTAGATGGACTGAGAGTAACAACTGCCTTGCAACCAAAAAAGTTTGGCCGTGTGTAGACTCAAAACGCTTGAAGAATTTGTTGGCCCTGAACCGTCTGTATCTAGGTTCTACCATAGGTGTTCTTACGGGACACTGTCTAATAGGGAGACACGCCAAAAGACTTTGTGTGTTTTCCAATGATTTCTGCAGAAGCTGCATGGACGAGGAGGAGGAAGAACCCGTTCAACACCTTCTTTGCACATGCCCTGCACTACTTCATAGGAGGAAAACTCATCTCGGTGAATTCTTCTTCTTCTTCGATGATACTAGCGACCTAGCTTACATAGACCCTAAAAGTCTTTCAAAATACATAAAAAGTTTCACGTGGTTCGACTAGCAGGTGATTCACCGGCTAGTCCCGTAATGGAAGATTAATAAGTGATCAACTCGTTAATCTTACATCGGGTTTCTGAGATCAGTAGGTGATTAACTTGCTGATCTCTGTGATATCACAATGGGCCCTTGCGGCCTAAGTGTGTCAGGCAATGTACTCATTGACTGACAGCCACTTCCACCTAACCTAACCTAACCTCCAATGAATGTAGTTCCAATGTCACTGTAGAAATGTGAGCATATACCTCTTCTTGATGTGTGAATCGTTTTAAAGCTGCTATGAATGCTGCTGAAGTGAGGTCACTCGCAAGCTTGATATGAACTGCTTTTGTAGCAAAGCACACAAATACAGCTATATAGCCTTCAGTCCTTTCTCGTCCTTCTGAGATCAATATTTGAATTGGTCCATATCTGTTACTATGACTGCTGAAAGGAGACCCATTTGTTGTGTACTTGGTTGGGCATTGAAACGGAAACATCTTATACACTTATTAATGACTGGTCGTACACATCTTTTCGCTTGTATCATCCAATAATATTGTCTCAACTTGGAAGTGTAAGTCTAATATGTTGTAAACGGTGCAGGGAATTAACTTCACGGGCACTACCTTAACATGGGAAATAACTTCACCTCATGTGGGAATTAATTTCACTTTTTTGTGGTGAAGATATTTCCTACTGAAGGTGGGAAATAACCTCACTTTTTCGTGGGAACGAGTTTCACTTTTATGTGAAGCTATGTATTGGAAAAAAACTTATACATTTCGTTGCAGTGCAGATCTGTTTTTGAAAATATGTATACAGGGTGTCCCGTAATTCGTGTTAAATATTTCGGGAAATGATTCTTGGTCGTATTCCAAGAAAAAAATTGTTCTACAGTAAAGTCCGTTTCTCAACTTTGACATCACTTTTTGACATTTCAAAAAAGGCTATCTTTGATGTACCTTGACCTGTGATAAGTTCGATTTCTCTGTCAATACTGATGGTAGAGACCTAATTTTAGACTTAATTTTTTGGAGAAATGATAATCTTTAAAACTGTATTTAAATTGGACTTCTATAGGCTTAGGGTTGCAAGATCTGTTTTTGAAATATGTTAAATAAATTTATATGTATTTCAAAAGCAATTTTTTTGTTTTTGTGTATCTTGTCGTTTTAGTGCTTTCTACAAGGAAATAATACAACATATTTCAAAAACAGATCTTTCATTTAATATATAAAATGAGTGCCATCCAATAATATACAGTGAAACCGAGAAAAATGGTCTATATTTGACGAGAACGAAAAGTCCAATATTTGGTTTGACATTTGATAGTTGATTGATAAGTTGCAACTTTATCATCATAATAGAGTGTTACCACTTATTATTCTACACACCTCCTCAACTTCATAAGTGTCAAATAACAAAATGAGTAGTATATTAATTCCTTAAATTTTTTTTTTTTACAAAAGTTATAGGCTTTACGAAACAGACTGATGGATTCGTTAATTATAGGATTAGAGTTCGGGAACATATACTTTTTAGTATTTTAACTATTTATTGCCATAATAATTTTTTTTTTTTTAATTATTGCTATAATAATTTTTTTTTTTAAATTAACGCGCACATCAAGGGGTTATGACTACCCTTATAATGTTGTAGAACACAGTGCGAGTATTAAGGGAAAAAGGAGAGGATTTGAAAGGAGACATCGATGCACGTTGCTCTTGAATTTTTGTGGATCGTAATTATTGAAAATGTTTGGACTCACTGTATTATTAAACATCATCTTGAATTCGCTCACTAATACTCTTCCAGTTAACACATAATACTCTCTATGAACATATGTAATCTTTACCTTAACTGTTAGACTTAATCTACACAATAAATCAGTCATTCATTGCATAGACTACAAAGAGTCTGGTTTGTCTTCTTTATTCAACATAACAGGTTATGGGCCCAGTATAACCAAGTATCGGTTTTAAAAATTGATTTTAACTAGAAACAAAAGAAGTTGTAGTTTCGAAAGAATTTTTTTTTGCCAATTGAATTATTCGGTTTCGAAAGATACTACGATAGAATTTTTTTTTATAAAGTTATTGTTTTTTTTTGCTTATACGATGGAGCATGAGATGATAAAAATTGACAAATTGCAATGCGCGGATCAATGGGCCACATGGAAGTTCCAGGTTAAGATATTGCTAAATGCTAGTGACCTTTTTGAAGTAGCCAATGGAGATGAGGTGCAGCCTACGGAAGCTGCCAAACTAGCTGTTTGGCTTAAAAAGGATCGTTTAGCACAAAAGGTTATTGCTACGTCAGTGGGTGGCCAAGCCCTGCTACATATCATAAATTGTTCTAACGCTAATGCAATGTGGAATAAACTGTTATCAGTGTATGAACACCGAAGTAGTACCACTGTTAATTTGCTACATCAACGGTTTCACAGCTTTGTAAAAGAACCGCAAGATGACATCGCCACACATATCAGTAAGATAGAAATTCTTGCTTCTCAACTCAGAGAAGCTGGAGAAACAGTTTCTGTGTCGATGCTTTCAACTAAAATTCTAATGTCATTACCAAGAGAGTTCTCACATTTTTTCAGTGCCTGGGAATCAACAGCACAGTCAGAGCAGACTATTGAAAATTTGACGTCCCGATTAATAATGGAAGAGGCACGCATGAATAGCACACAGTCACACCAATCACCCATAGGCATGCCATCGTCATCCAACAGCATTGTAAATGATAGTGCTTTTATGGTGCATAAAGGTAAGAAAAATTTTTTTACGAAAAGAAGACCTGGAAAATGCTTTCAGTGCAACCAATATGGGCATTGGAAAAAAGATTGTACGGCGAAAAATGGGCATCATGTAAATTTCGCTAATAATAATTTAGATTCATCATCAAATGAATCCTGCGATGCCCTTGTATGTGGAGCAAGTTTCTTAAATGCAAGCGGTGCTGGTGGAGACAGTTGGTTTCTGGACTCTGGTGCAAGCCATCATATGACGTACAAAAGAGAATGGCTTACAAACTATTGTCAATTAAAATTACCAATGAGTATAATAGTAGGAAATGGAGCAAAGATAATGGCGTATGGGAAAGGTCATGTGGAGGTTAAAGCTTTTGATGGAAAAAATTGGGAACGAAAAAGATTGGAAGAAGTATATTTTGTTCCAGAAATTAAAGTTAATTTATTTTCATCTGGAAGTACTCTGGATAAAAATTATAAATTAGTTTCGGACAACAAATCCTGTGAAATTTTGAAAGATGAAACTACTATTGCATTTGGTGTACGAAGTCATGGACTATATAAAATGCTTTTCAAGGTAATAACACCGCAAACTAAAGTTGGTGACGATCATTCTGCAAATTTTTCATCAGCTGATGAACCAATAGAAATGTGGCACCAGAAGTTTGGTCATATGAACGTTAAACAAGTACGAAATGCTCTTAAAGAGCGTAATATAGGTTTTATTGACAACCCAAATTTCTTTTGCGATGCATGCGCTTTAGGGAAAATGCATAGACTACCCTATCATGCTAGTAGCTCGAGAGCTGGTAGATGTGGTGAATTAATTCATACAGATTTATGTGGGCCAATGCAAGAAAATTCTATAGCGGGTTCAAAATATTTCTTGCTATTCAAAGACGATTTTTCTCATTTCAGAAAGGTGTTTTTCATCAAAGAAAAATCGGAAGTGCCGTACCAATGAGTTATTGATTGAAACTTTTCTGAATCGTGTCGAAAATGAGACTAATGGCAAAGTTAAATTCATGCGTTCAGACAACGGCCTAGAATATAAAAATAAACTGGTTGAATTGACTCTCATGAAGCACGGAATTCAACATCAGACTTCAGTTGCTTATACTCCAGAGCAAAATGGTAGAGCTGAAAGAGACATACGCTTTATAACTGAAATAGCTCGAACTATGCTTCACTCAGAGAACATGCCAACCAGGCTTTGGGCGGAAGCAACAAACACCGCAGTTCATCTAATGAATCGGTTTGGTCCTAGTCCTATTCCCACAAAAAGTCCGTACGAGCTATGGTATGGTAAGAAGGCAGACGTTCAAGGTCTTAGAACATTTGGGTGTGAAGTATTCGTCCATATACCAAAAGAAAAACGAAGGAAATGGGACAAAAAGTCTTGGTGTGGTTTACTTGTTGGCTACTCAGAAAGTAGCGAAGGGTACCGTGTTTGGAATAAACAAGAAAATAGAATTGATGTTGCAAGAGACGTCATCTTCAAAGAACAACCAAACTTTCATCTCAGTACTAGCTCTCAAAATGCAGAAGAGCAAAAAAGAGAGCATGATCAGGAAGATGGTAAGAGATTCAAGTTAGAGGAAGATGAAAAGAAGCCAGTTGACGAAGAGATATGCGAAAATGAAAATGAAGCTGACAAACAAGTTTTAAACTCTGGAAGAGTTTTGCGAAGTCACACTAGAACACAGGCACAGAGCTCAAGCATGTTTGCTTGTGCTGAACAAGGTTATGCTTTTGTAGCTAACTTTTACGAGCCACTTTCCTATCGAGATGCTTTGAACTCAGATAAAGCCGAGTTTTGGCAAACTGCAATGCATGAGGAGATCCAATCACATCGAGAGAATTCTACCTGGGAACTTGTTGAGCCACCACGGAATAGAAAAGTAATAGGATGTAAATGGGTTTATAAAACTAAACTTTCTCCAGATAACACTATTCAACGACACAAGGCCCGGCTGGTAGCCAAAGGCTTTAATCAAGAGCTTGGTCTGGATTATGAAGACACGTTTAGTCCAGTAGCCAAGTTTACTTCTATTCGTGCCATCTTATCTATAGCAGCTAAAGAAAATCTGCACTTAAAGCAGTTTGATGTAAAGACCGCATTCCTCAACGGTGATTTGGAAGAAGAAGTGTTTATGGCTCAACCTCCAGGATACGAAGATAAGACTGGTAGAGTCTGCAAGCTTTTAAAAAGCATTTATGGCTTAAAACAGTCTTCACGATGTTGGAACCGTAAGTTCACCCAACTTCTTAGAAAACTAGGATTTATTGAATGCAAGGCAGATGCTTGTATTTTCTCATTAAATCGCGACAATAAAAGAGTTCTGCTGGCCCTTTACATTGATGACGTACTTATTGCTGTCAGCAAAACACAAGATGCAATGGAGATTTTAGAGGAACTTCAAAGAAACTTCCAGATAACAATGACTGAAGCAAACTTCTATTTGGGTAAATAAATTACAAATCGAATGGAGCCATATGCGTAAACCAGTGCAGTTACATCGAACGTATGCTGACAAAGTTTGGAATGTCAGATGCGAACCCAGTCTCAACTCCATGTGTTACTAGTTCAAACTTCGATGTAACAATCGATGATAGTACGATTACTGCAAAACGCTACCCATTTCGTGAAGCGGTGGGGAGCATAATGTATCTAATGCTTGCTACAAGACCAGATATTGCTTTCTCCGTTGGTATTGTTAGCAGGTATTTAGATAATCCAGAAGATCATCACATAAAAGCTGTAAAGAGAATTTTTAGATATCTCAAAACAACAAAGGAACTGGGTATTATATTTACCAAATTTGTTTCATTTTCTTTTTCTTGCAACAGTGATGCAGACTTTGCTGGTGATCACGAAACGAGAAGGTCAACTAGTGGATATGTGATTTTGATGGGCGAAAATCCAATATCATGGTCGTCAAGAAGACAACACTGCACTGCTCTATCCACAACTGAAGCAGAATATATAGCGGCATCTGAAGCAACGAAAGAGCTAATTTGGTTCAGGACGCTTTTGGAAGACTTGATCCCAAATGTTTTACTACACCCGACATTGTACATCGACAACCAAGGAGCCATTAAGCTTGCTAAAAATCCCCAATTTCATGCAAGGACCAAACACATTGATGTACGAACCCGAGAAAAATATGAAGAAAAACTCTTTAGATTAGAATACATTTCAAGCCAAGATCAGATTGCAGATATTTTTACAAAAGCTCTTCAAAAAGAAAAGTTTGAAAAATTTAGAGAAGCTATGAGAGTTTTGTAATTTTTTATTTTATAAAACTTTTTGAATTCTTAGTTAATAATAGGTGGAAGTATTGAAAATGTTTGGACTCACTGTATTATTAAACATCATCTTGAATTCGCTCACTAATACTCTTCCAGTTAACACATAATACTCTCTATGAACATATGTAATCTTTACCTTAACTGTTAGACTTTATCTACACAATAAATCAGTCATTCATTGCATAGACTACAAAGAGTCTGGTTTGTCTTCTTTATTCAACATAACAGTAATGAAGGGGGAGAACAGGGCCAGGTGGAGCATTGAACATTCGGGTGTTGCGATTAAAATATGAATCTCTATACTTATAACTGTACGCCCGAAGTTGGGCTCAAGGTAAAACTGATGAGCATTCCTAGCGAGGCAGGTGTTGCGGCTAAATTGTTTCAGGGGAGGAATGCAACTGGCTATTTCACTAGAGCACTGATTGTAGAAAAAGCGATAAAAGAGACTGAGACAGGTAACGTTTCAGAATCAATCGATTCTACAATTGAACTATCACCTATCAATTTGAACGCTTTATTTTGTACTCTATCAAGTAGGCGCAGAAATGTTTGAGGAGCACCTGACCAGATATGGGAGCTATACTTAAGTTTTCAAAATTTTATTTATATACAGGGTGATTTGCATAAGGTGTGACAAAAAGATAAGGTGTTTAGGTTGGACTTAGACAAGCAAAAAAATCGTATGGGAGGGGGGGTCCATTTTCCCTCGTTTAGGCGGGAAGGGCAATTTAAGAAAAAAATCACTAAAAATGGAAAAAAAAATTTTAAATAACGGTAACACCTACAGAGCCGTGCTAAAGCATTTTGAAAAGCCAAAAACCTATACATTAATTTAGATTTAAAAATAAGTTGTTAAAATTTTTTTTTTTTTTGTTGTCAGGAGGAAATCCTCAAAAGACACTTGGCAGTATTCGATAACAAGTAGTGTGGGACTCTTACCTCACTAAAAACTCCTCGTAATCAGAATGAACGATCGACAACAGATTTTTCTTTCTCAATAATAAAATCGCTTTAAGGGAAGCTTAAACTTTTAATGCTTCTCATGACTTTTAGACCATTAGCTCGTGTGGCTTGGTTCTTCTTAATCTCCGAACATTGCCTCTCGTATTTAATACGGACTCCATTTCAGAGTTGATATGACTATGCAGTCGCTGATTGTGTGATACAGCATGTTTTCTTACAACTTATGTAACCGCTTCTATTTGTAGGTCACGATGTAAATCGCTATTTCTTATATACCATGGCGCATTTACTATTCCACGAAGGACTTTGTTTTGGAATTTTTGGATGATTTCAGTATTTGTTTTCTTTGTACAGCCCCATAATTGGATTCCATAGGTCCAAACAGGTCTAAATACTTGTTTATAAAGCATTATTTTATTTTCGAGAGATAGGTCAGAATTTCTACCGAGTAAACAGTACATTTTTCTATACTTCAAGTTGAGCTCTTCCCTTTTCTTTTTGATATGCTCTTTCCATTTTAGCTTTGCATCCAAATTCATCCCAAGGTATTTGGCCGTGTTGGCGTACGGTACAGCTTGATTGTTGATGAATATTTGTACGTAGCTTAACTTTTTATTTGTAAAGTTTATATGTGCAGATTTAGCTTCATTGAGCTTGATACGCCATTTTTTGGTCCAATCACTAACGGTGTCGACGGCATTTTGCAATTTCTCAGCAGCCTTGACGACGCACTTACTGGATGCCAAAATTGCAGTATCATCTGCAAAAGTAGCCATAATGGTGTTGTAATCCATTGGAATATCCCTTGTATATAGCAAATACAGGGTAGGTCCTAGGACGCTTCCTTGTGGAACACCGGCTTGTATTTTAAATAGCTTTGAATATTCTTGATCATACCGTACTCTGAAGAGTTGGTTTGAGATATAAGATTTTAGTATTTCGTAGTACTGCCTGGGTAGGTCCCTTTGCAGTTTGCACTCTAGCCCCTCATGCCATACCTTGTCGAATGCTTGAGCAACATCTAAAAATATAGCCGAACATACTTGTTTTTCTTCTAATGCTTTTTCAACTGCATCCGTTATTCTATGAACTTGGTCTATCGTGGAATGTTTATTTCTAAATCCAAACTGATGATTGATTTGGGATTAGATTTCTTTCTTCTATGACTTTGCTTAGTCTTTTCAGTAGCAATTTTTCAAAGACTTTTGCCATTATTGGTATAAGCGATATTGGTCTGTAAGACGTCACTTCTGTTGGTGGCTTACCTTGCTTTGGTATAACAATTACTTCAGCAATTTTCCAATGATGTGGGACATATTGGGTCTTTAGACATGCATTTATTATGAATTGGAGTTTTATGAAGGCTTTTGATGGCATTTCTTTCATAACCTGAGCAGTTATTAGATCGTACCCAGGTGATTTTTTGTTCGATAGTTGATTTCGACACATACTTTTTATTTCTTTGAGTGTGACAATTGGTATGTCAACTTCATCGACTTTATCAATAAACTGTAAGCTGATTTCAGATGTATTTGCTGGGAATGGCTTAAAAACATTCGCAAGATGTTCTGCAAACAGGTTAGCTTTTTCTTTCGGATTTCCGATCCAATTCCCGTTTAGAGATTTTATTGGCGGGTTTTGTAACTGCGGTCTTTTCAGGCGCTTAGCTGCTTTCCAGAGCGAATAATCGGTTGAAGCATCAGTCGTTAAATTTTTCAGGAATCTACTTAATGAATCAGTTTTGAATTCGTAAATTTGTTTTTTCAGTTCGTTGCTTAGCCTGTTAAACGCTATTTTGTCTTCTGTAAGTCTAGTATTTTGCCATTTTCTTCGAGCTCTTCTCTTCTCCAATATCAACTCTCTTATCTCGGCAGGGTATTTTGTTTCAGTTTGCTTTTAACTCGAGTAAGTTGGTGTACTTTCTTCTGCAGCTTGTTGAACATCGGCAATGAATTGTTCTACTTCAAGGTCGATTTGCTCTTTTGTTTCCATAGGGGATCTGAGATTTATATAGCTTTCAAGCTTTTCTCTGAATTCACTCCAGTTTGTTTTGTTATTTACAAGCTTAGGATTACTTTTTTGCATTATCTCTGATTCATTAAGTGATAAAATTACCTTCGACTCTTATGTGGTTTCGTTTGATGCCTTTAACTATGAAAAAGTCAACAAGGTCTGGTATTTTACTAGTATCCGATGGCCAGTAAGTTGGTGATCTGGAAGAATAAAACTCGCAATTGTATTTGAGGCATGCTTTGTAGAGCCTTCTGCCTTTTGTTGTTATAAGTCTGGATCCCCAATGGGTGTGCCCCAATTGAAGTCACCGCCAACAAGGAAGTTATGTACTAGTAGATTTAGCAGTTCTGTATAATCATCTTCAGTCGGGGAACGCCTTGGCGGGCAGTATATTAATGCCAACTTGAAGTCTTTCTTATTCATACCAATACAAATTTATTGTTACTTGCATATTCTCGTTTGTAAAAATAGCTTCTTCATAGTGTTTCAAGCTCTTTTTTTATCAGGATTGCCGATCCACCTCTAGTCTTATCAGCGGGATGAGGAGCGTGGTAGCAAATATATTTTGATATTAAATCATCAAGAACCAGTCCACTTGAGAAATGAGTTTCGGACACCAGACAAATATCTATGTGTTCAATGTCTAAGAAGATTTTTAATTCTGATAAATGGTGTAAAAGACCGTTTGCATTCCATGTTCCAACTTTTAGTGTTCTGTCCATCATTGTTTTTTAAGAGCGACTTCTTCACTTAGCCGTTTGATGTTGAAATCCTGATTGTCAATTCTTTTAAGAATAAGTTCAAGAACTTCTTTAATGGAAGTTTCTTCATTCTTCCTCACGTTTTTAACAATCTGTGAATAGGATTTATTTTCGTCGCTTTTGCTTTTAACAGCTTTTTTCGGCAGTTCTTTCTTACCTTTATCTTCAGCTTCAGGAGGTCTTTTTGTGTTGGCTGAATTGCTAGGCTTTATTTCACCGGATGTCATTTTGCTTTTGGATTTTTGAAATCTTTTAGCAACTGGACAGCCTCTATAGCTTGCAGGGTGATTACCTTTACAGTTTACACATTTCGCTTTCTGTTCTTTGCTTGATGGACAGTTTTTTGTTGCGTGTTTTCCTTCACACTTAACACAAGAAAACTCGCGGTTGCAATATTTTTGGGTGTGGCCAAATGCTTGGCATCGTTTACACTGCGGAACAATTTTTGATTTTCGCAGGGGTTCAATTTTCACTTTTATGCCCAAGGTTGATCGAATACTATAGACATTTTTAAGACTTTGTTTGCTGTCGAAAAATAGCTTGAATAAAGGCAGGGATGTCTTTACTATTATTGGTTCCCCAGCAGAGTTCTTAGTAGTCTCATTCTTAATAAGATTGACTGCATCAAGGGCTTGGAAGCCTGCTTGAACAAGGTCTTCTACTAATTCTTTTGTAGAACATGAGGAAGGTAGGCCTCTGGCTACTACTTTTTTTGGTCTTGTGGACTTGTTTTCATACGAGTGCCACTGAATTTTATGTTTGATTAGTTCCCCAGTGACCAGTCTATAGTCATCATCTTCCTCGACATTGACTTTCCAATTGTCTTTGTTATACGATATATATTTGCATGCTTTTTTAGTACATTTCTCAATAATTTTCTTAAGATCTCCAAAATTTGGGAATCCTGTGATCATAATTGGTGGTGGTACAGTTTTTCTGTTGCCTTTAGACAAAGACTTCGGTTTAGCATTGGCTAGCACATTATTTCTATTATTCTTTGTAGTACGCAAGTCTTATTTATTTTCAGTTTTCGAGGTTTGCTGGTTTTTTGTATGCAATTCGGGGCTACCGTTTTCAAAGTCAAAATTTAAAATTATTTTTTTTTATTTAAGTAGCATTTTTTTTTATTGATGTATTGATGCTCTTATTTATTTTTGATCAAACACAAAAAACCGGATGTCAAAATAACCTGTAGCTAGTTATTGAGAAAATCAAAAACTACAAAAACGACTTTTTAAATTTTTTTTTTTTTAAGTGTTTTTTCGTTATTGGATTCTGAAGTGATTCTTAAGTGAAAAAAAGTAAAAGTTCATCCTTTATTTCGTAAACTCACTTAAGAATCCAATAATGAAAAAAAAACTTTAAAAAAAAAAAATTTTAAAAAGTCGTAGACGTATGGTACATACAGTGAAACCACAGAGAAATTCAATGAATCATATAGAAAAAATGCAATAATAGCATTTAAAAATGGTTTTCATCAGCCAATGTCTGATACAGTATTTAGTATGAATCCTGAAGATTTGCCCAATGCATTAGCTCAGGCTCAAGAGTTAGAAAGCAACAAAACTAGAAGTAGATTTCTGAATCAATACAATCAAAGGTAATATTAGAGACAAAACAAACGGTAATACATTAAGATACCAACAAAAACCCCAACATAGTAATCAACAAACAAATAGGGCTAGTCAACAGAGACTAGATCCAATGGAATTAGGATCTTCCGCTTATAGAAAAGTAACCCCACAGGAAATGCAAAAGTTTAGACAAGTACATAATAATCAGAATAATCCATTTAGGAATACTAACAATCAATTTAATCAAAACAGGAATTTTAATAGAAATTACCATCATAATAATAATCAGAATGATAATTTTAAAAGAGAAAGAGAACAAAGTGTTCAATTAAGCTCGCAACCACCAAACAGGATAAACAACATCCAAGAGAATCATTTTTTTAGACGGAACATGGGATTACCCCACATATACAGAAGAATAAATAACAAATGGTTAAAAATATTAGACATATATAAATAAAGTCTATATATATATAAATATTAGACACTGGAGCAACATCTTGTTACACGTCTATAAAAATATTTAGTGATAGGAAAATTTTGGAAATTGATAAAAGAGTAAAAACCGTGAATGGATTCACAATTATTTAGTATTATTATGAAAACAGTCATTGGCTGACCTTCCAACCGTACAGACCTAGCTATCGAGATAAGAACAACAGTTTGCGTTTTCTCTTATTCTCTCCATCCCACAACCGGTTTTTCTCATTTACGTTAGTTCTGAATTAGTGACTAGTGTAGTAATTTTCTATACAAGTGTTTAAAAACTTCTCGGTATGGCTAAAAAGCCTTCCCGCAATTCGGGCAACCGATATGGCATTCTCGATGAATGTGCGCTTTCCGATCCTCCAGACCCCCCTCCCCCACCGCCACAAAAAAGATTCAAGCAATCGAGCAGTGTTTCTGGTGAGTACGCACCCCTCCCAATAAGCATAAAATCTAAAAATCCACGCTTCGTGCATATAACTCCAAGCCCTTATCTTCTATCAGTGTTTTCATTTTGAAAAAAAACAATCGATTCTATCAGTACGCAATATGAAAAGATTTCACAACTAAGAGACGGCTCTATTTTGATCCTCACCAAAGATCAATTTATTGCCGATAAATTCATCACGTCTAAGGCTCTAGACAACATCTGTCCAGTCAAAATAAAACTTAACAAGCCTTAACTCGTCTAAGGGAATTGCTTATGCACCTTGCCTGATAAACGTCCCCGAGTGAGAAATAGTGTCTGAACTGAAAAGTGAAAATGTAACCGATGTATACAAATTCACAAAACTTCAAGAAGGCAAAAGAAAAACAACAGGTCTCATGATTTTCACCTTCGACTTATTTAAGGCCGTCTACCAGAGTGACATTTAAATTTAAATAACACATTTTCAAAAAATAGAGTTCACATAAAAATTTGTTTTTTTTTTTCTTAAAAAAGTTTTAAAAGTTTTCTTCAATGATTTGCTTTCTGTAACGAAAATCATTTAAAATATATCTAGCTAGGGTGTCCCAGCCACGCTCTCCATTCAAAATATTGATCACTTCATCCAAACTAAGGGTGTCCGTTGCAAAGAAACGCCTTCTAAATTCCTTGAATATTGGACAGATTCCCAAAAAATGGAAAACATCTTCACGGACCTTCAAGTTGCATAGATCGCACAATAATGGTAGATCAGAAAACGGTACAATCTCCTCAGAAAGCGGCCGCACAGCCATCTGTGTCAAAGGAAGCTTCTGGGGAGTCAGAGGTGATGGTCGCTCTGCGTGTCATTCAGGCACAAATGAGTGAACTATCACAGCAAATAAGAGAGCAGGCGTGTAGGGTGGATGTAATCTACCGTGCAGTGCCTTCGCTTGCGCAACTTTTAGGTTAACGGGCGCGCTGCCGGAGAGGCCTTTTAAGATCCTAGCCGTGAATGTGAATTCGCTAGTTAGGGTAGAACGACAAGCCAACTTCCTTGAGTTGTTAAAAGACCAACGTCCTGATGTATGTATGGGTAGCGAAACTAGGCTAAACCAGCATCACAATTTGACGAATAATAATTACATTATTATCGTAAGGAGGGACCGACCCAACTCGACTTTCGCGGGTGGGGTTGCGATCTTCATACGTAAGGGCGTTGCTCATAAAGTGATATATAGTGGTGAAGTACGCCGATTCCAGTCGCTTGAAGCGTGTATCGTATGCATCCCGCTCCAACAGGGGAGGCGGTTGTATGTGGTCGCGATCTATGCGCCGGAGGCTTCTCAAAATTCATGTTTTATAACAGAGCTTGAAACACTTTTTCGATGTCTGAAACTGAACTCAGAAGAAAACTATTTCCGTTTGGCCGGTGATTACAATGCTAAACACCAAGATTGGGGAAATCAATTAGCAAATCCAAAGGGGACCCAGCTATTGAATTGGCTGGGGCTCCACAGCATTGAGTGTAAAGTCGATCTGATGGCTACTGACAGGCCTTCATATCCTCGAAGTAGCTCTTATTTGGATCTATTGCTTTTAGACTCAAGACTGAAACTGACCGACAACATTCTTCCACGGACGAAAAATTGTTTGACGAACGGTTGAGTACGACAGTGACCACTGTGGACTTGCTGCCGTCATACTGCTTCCGAACGACCTTGTGGAACTGGAGGAGTACGTGCCGACGCACTCTTACAACTACGGTAAGACACGTTGGCCGAGCTTTTCCGGTGCCGTCTCAAGGGAACTTCGTTCGAACGGTATTGCGCCACCATGCAACAGGAATCTGTCGAACTTTGAGATCGATGGATACCTGCAACGTATGGAGGATGCAATCCGTAGTACAATGGACAGTACAATTCCTAGGTATAGGCAAAATGATCTAACGAACATATACAGAAACTCGACAATAGACGCACTTTACAAACAAAAAAGTAGATTCCTGTCAAGACTCAAACTCTTGCACAGGAGGTTTACTGACCCACACGATTTGGAGATTAGAACTCTGAGGTCACAGATCAAAAATCTCCAACAACTTATTAAAGAAAACTATAGAATTTAAATTTCGTGTTTCTGGAACAATAAAATTCGGGCTGTGCAGAAAAGATCAAAATGACCTTCAGGGTATTAAACTCCAAAGGACGACAGAGCACAAAGACTTACTTCTGACAATAGGAAGAGATCCGGATGAGGCCATCTTTGATGATGACCACTTTATAATGGAAGATGCTCAAGAGAAGGTAGAGACGGTGGGTGCTGTTTTCGAGCGAGTATATAAGGTGAATGAGTGCATTCGCCTGAATTACGACCTTGAGAACAGAGCCTTCGTTGGACACTTCTATCTTAGAGAAGAGATCTCGCAATGGCGATCCGAGAATCCTGGTTTCACTAGGTTCAATGACGACCGACTTGCAAATGCAGTCATCGCCCAGCGAAACGGTGATAACACCCTGTTCGTTTCTAAGATGGACCTCTTGGACATCTTTCACAAAATAAAGAAAAAGAAGTCAGCAGGAGTCGACGTCATACCCAATGTTGTGCTGCGAAACCTCCCTTCGGAAGCGGTGGACATATACACCACTTTGTTCAACAATGCGCTGAATAATGCATACTATCCAGTGCGTTGGAAGACGGCAGTGGTCCATCCTCTCCTTAAAAAAGGGAAGGATGGTTCCAATCCAGCAAATCTCCGGTCAATTAGTCTTCTTCCGAGTATCAGCAAAGTATTCGAGAAGGTTCTCAATAGAGCTCTTTCCACATGGGCTGAGGACAAACATATTATTCCTTAAAACCAGTTCGGTTTTAAGGCGGGCCATGATACCATACATGCCGCGTCTAAACTAGTATCTGATATTCAATGGAACAGAGCTAAAAAACAGTGGACGGGTGCATGTCTGGTTGACTTGGAGAAGGCTTTCGATACCGTTTGGTTAGACTGTCTTTTTTATAAGTTGATCAGGTATGGCATGAGTAAACCATTGCTTTATATTCTCAATGACATGCTTCATGGTAGAACGTTTGCTGTGAAAAGTTGCAATAAAACTTCGACCAGAACTTTTAAAATACAGAACGGTCTGCAACGAGGAGCGGTGAATTCGCCTATTTTATTTAGCATTTTCACTGGCGATCTAATTGGTTCTCTTCACCATGCTATAGCGTACGCTGACGACCTCATTGCGTACAGAACAGGCCCAAAGATCGAAGTCATCAGAACACTCTTTCAGCGTGACTTCGATAAGATCCAGCAATAGCTGGTGATCGTTGATCTGTATGGCCACCCACTGCCAAACAAAGTAGTAGTCAAGTACCTGGGCATCTGGCTAGATCAGTATCTATATTTTAACAAACATATGGATGCGGCTCTGGCCAGAGCTAGAGGAGCTTTTGGTCTGACAAGGCGACTGTTTCACAGCAGTCAACTTGATAGCAGAGTGAAGGTGATTTGCTACATGGCCCTCATAAGGCCAATGATTGTCTATGGGTGCCCCGTGTGGTTCAATGTTACAGCGTCTCAAATGGAAAAGATTCGGGTGTTTGAGAGACAGTGTCTGCGTACCTGTCTTGGATTGCACAGAACACCAGAGTCGGAGTACGGAAAATATTATCCTAACTAGGTCCTTTACAACGGGGCTCAAATAAACGGGATCGACAACTTCATGATAAAACTGACTCGTGGTCACACTGCTAGAGCGATGACCTCGACCAATGGCCTGATTTTTGGGGCTTATTACCCCAACACTGAATATATGGAGAAAACGCGCTTCAGTGGATTTGTCCCACCGGAGGCTTTCCTCTATTTTGATATGGTAGGGCTGATTCAGGATAGGTTGGCGGTTCCGCTAATCTACCACGTCTGCCGGAAGTCCGTCGAACGACGGCTCCTTTACAACCGAGACGTCGCCGCAGTAGGCGAAGAAGTGGAAGAGCTCCTCCGGTACAGTAGGGCGGTTTCAGATCGCGATCGTCGTGACGTTTTTAAAACGTCGAAAATGCTGAGGTGGTTGTCGGAGCAACAACACGAATTTGATAATAATAGCGAGTCGCCAATGGCTGGCTTACACAGGTTTAGCTTGTAAGTCTTAGGGTATAGGGGGCAGGCACAGTGGCAAACAAAAAAATCACAAAAATCAAAAAAAAAAAACATTAATTCCAAAAAAAAAAAAAACACAAAATACAAAAAACCCAAAAAAAAAAAAATTACAAAACTTAAAAAACAAAAGAAAATCCAAAAGCTACTGTGGCTGCTCTAGTTTTAAGTAGATTTAAGTAGTTTTAATTAGTCTTAAGAAAACAAAAAAAAAAATGATCATTCAAACTAAGTTTTTTAAAAAATTTTCTTAGTTTTAACTAGCTCTAGTTTTCGATTCATAAGTTATCTTAAGGCCGAAAGGCATTAGTAGTAAGATATTGAATAATTTAGAGTACCCGCCTTGGGTCAGTAAGTTAATCAAGTTATTATATAAGCTAGTTTTACACATTTTTGCTAGCATGTAAGTAGATATAAGAAAAAGTAAATAAAAATGAATTAAAAATGAAATGAATGGTAGATCAGGTCGATGTGGAATATAATTCAAATTAAAAACTTTACCTCTTATTTTAAATATTGCTCTGATTTGATCAGTTGTGTTTTGCTCCAGGAAATAAGTGCTGGTATTTAAAAAATGATTCAGCTTGCTGTAGTAGGTTCTGTAAAGCGACGATTCCGCTTCTCTATTGAACTTATCACACATCATGCTTCCAACTTTGTTCAACAAATTGTTGAACTGTATTTTCAGTGTTTCTGGATTTTCATCAATTGATACTGTAAAATCTGCTAAAGAATCGTCTGCCAATTTTTTCCACTCATTAACGCAAGTTCCCCCAGAATTTAATAATTGTTTCAGAACGAGTCTTGGAATCCTTTCTTTTCCCATCGCCATTACTCTTTCCACGTAGTCAAAATGTATTTTTATCGTATCCAAAAATAACGGTGCTATGCCTGTTTCCAAATATAGCATATAATTTGGTGAACAATTAGGCAGCCTAAAGGTGCTTCGAATAAAAAAAACGAAGGAATTTTTCTACAGCATCGAAGGAAAGATAGCCCTATACTTGGGCCCCGTAAAAGAGAATTGATAATGCATCTGATCGAAAGATTTTATACTTCGCTATATGTGAAACGTTTTTCTTATCTAAACATCTTCTCCAAACCGATGACAATGCACGTTTAGCTTCAGATAGTTTTTGTTGAAGGTGTTTATTTAGGTTTAGGTTAGAAGTAATCAACACTCCCAGGTACTTATGTATTAACAACCTCTATTGTTTCGTCTTGAAACGTCCACTTTTCACTTCTCGCGAACCTGCCACCTCCACTTCTAAAAATCATCATTTTTGACTTTGCCAGGTTAACCGACAGGTTCCTGGTTTTACAGTAGCGTTCAAGTTTATTTATCATAAGTTGCATTCCGTTTATAGTTTCCGATAAGAAGACTTACGGCCGATTTCTTCACATTAGTACTATGGCGGTCTAGTACCCGGTCTAGCTAGACCAGGTAGTAGCTCTAATACCTGGTCCTACATAAAACTTAGTACTTCTCCATTTCTTCATATCATAGATACGAGATCTAAACCCAAACTTCAGTACTAGTGTCCTGATAAGTTTAAAACTGGTCGAATCCTTTTTATGATATTTGTTTGACAGTTAAAATTATAAATTTGAGTTGAACTTCAAATTTCAAAATTTTTTTTTGCAAATTTCGTCGTTAGTTTGATTTGTTGAATTGGTTTTTGAATTAATAATATATGGATGTGAATACTCTGGTAAGTACCATCTTATTTATGTACTTAGTTTGTTTGAATAGAATGTGTAAATGTAGACCACACTTTAAAACACATTTGGCGACCACACTTTCGCCTTCGCAGAAACGCCGTCCAACTTCTTTTCCCAGAAAAAACAAAACGCCCTTTATGTTCAATTGTTGCACGTAGGATTGATTTTATTTGTTCTATCAAGTTTTTATTTGTTGAGTACACGATAATATTTAAGACTGGATGCCAAAGGTAAAGCGTTTTAATTTAGAACATTAGTGAATTTAGAAAAAATGGCGGAAGGCCCAAGAAAATACTTTAATTAATAGAAATGATGGTGTTGCTCGGTTGGTGGTTGACAGCAGAATGCCATGTCGTCGCTATGCGACGAACCACTTTTCAAGCAAAACGTACTAGATTTTTACATAGACTAATTAATTTGAGAGGGCGAACCATCAATTGCCTAGATTTTTGAGAGTGGCACTGTTCACACTGGAGTCGTGTGAACAGAATGTATATATAGTTTATTACATACTTATACATTTATATATAGATATAGAGCCCTGAGATGGAACAAATGAATAAAAATATCGTAAGGAAAAACCGGCAACTGCTAACTGCATTGATCCACAGGCCATGAAACGTAAAGTGTCGAGAAGTTGCTGTTCCGGTGATATAAAACGAGATCTGTGTAAAATCCAGTTCATAATTAGATTTAATGCGCTACAAACAACATTTACAATACCGTGGATGCAAGTGTGCTAATTCTTCAGTAACTAATTGAAGAACAAATTGAAACTTTGGTTTTGTTAATCTAAAACGTTGAAAAAAGTCAACGTCATCCCAACTATTTAAGTTGTTTCTCTGTGGCATTCGGTATATACGACGAACTTCCACCACTTCTTCATCGTTTTCGACGATATCAAAGTCTACAAATAAGTTATCTCCACCAAAAACTAAATCCATTTCTGTAATTGCAACCCAAAAAAAATGCACAATTCTAAAAATATAAATTAATTCCAATTAAAGAAAACATAATACTCCAACATTTTTACCCAATTGATTCAAACCAAAAAACTTAATTTTTCTCCAATGAAACGACTTGATCTTGTATGCTAGACCCCCAAACTTTTTGGTTCTAGTTTTGGTCGGGTACTAATTAATTTATCGTATCAATTTGACAGAACTTGTGTGTTTATGTTTTGTCAAGAAATGAGTTGATACTCATTTGAGTACTAATGACTGGTATAATAATATATTTTTTGTTGTTTTTGAAGAGCTAGCTAATGCCGGGTTCCAAGTAGTACTCGGTTTCAAACTGACAGAACTTATTTTAATTTTTGATGTGAAGAAATGAGTTGACATCGATTTGTTGGTTATTTTTAGGACTAGTACCAGATCTATCGTTAGTTCTGTGTGGTGTGAAGAAATTGGCCGTAAGTCGTCGCAAACATTAGTCCTGGAATGTTTTTTCCGCTCATTACTATTCCCCCTTTCACACTGTCGATAATGTCGTTAATGTACAATATAAAAAATAAAGTACTGAGAACGCATCCTTGCTTAACGCCTATTGACGTATGAAACTCGTCCGAGAGAGATTTACCATCCCATACCATTGCGAAATTGTCTTTATAAATTGCTCTAATAACGGTTATCATTTTTGTTGAGATGCCGTATCCGCAGAGTTTGTAAAAAAGGGCTTCCCTTGGAATAGAGTCGAAAGCTGATCGAAAATCTACAAAAAATGCATACAGTTTTTTCCCTCTCGTTTTGTAGATGTCACCAATATTTACCAAAGAGAAAATTTGGTCTATAGTTGAATAGTTTTTCCTGAAACCCGCTTGGTACTCATGCAAAATCTGCTTGATTTCGACCCATTCACTTAACCGGTTAAATAGTATTGCACTAAATATCTTTGCCGCTGTGTTGAGAAATGAAATGCCTCTATAATTTGTCGGATCTTCAGGATTGCCTCTGTTGTGAAGAGGAAAAATAATTGCTCGTCGAAAACTTTCTGGAACATTACCTGTTTCAAAAATTCTATTGTACTCCATGGTAAGGAGGTTTACGAATTCTGGTGGTAGGTTTTTGAAATATTCGAAGGGTATTCTATCCTCTTCCGGTGCTTTCCCATCTTTGGAGTTCTCTATAACCTTTTCTGCTTCCGCTTGGGTGAAAGGAACATCTAAATATTCATCCAATATGTAAGGTGCCGCATACTGAAATTTTAGTGATATCTGAGGTGTATTGAGAAGATTCATGAAATGCATTTTTAACTGGTCTGTATTGATAGCTGTCCAAGTCGTTCTATTTTTCCCACTTACAAGTCTTACTGCTTTCCAGAATTCTGCTGACGATTTCGCTTTGTTTATTAGATCAATGTTTCTTCTATCCATTTCTTTCTTTTTTGTATAGCAGAGCGTTTTGTAATACTTATTTGCTTCTGCATAAAGTGTTTTGAAGTAAGGGTTATTGGTCGTTCTCCCTATGATCAAAATAGCAAAAGACGCGTTTCTAGCTTTCAAACACTCACTGTCGAACCATTTTTGTTTTTTTTTTTCTAACAATTTCCTTCCTGACGTTTTTATTGGAGCTGCTCTTTTGACGATATTCAGTAAGGTTTCTCAGTAAATTGCCGTGGACTACCTGTTTTTCCAGCTCTATTTCCAAGTTTCGTTGAAATAACGGCCGGAAGCCATCTTTCCATAAAAGCTTTGGTGAAAGCTCTCGAGCGGGCACGGTGGCTTCACTTGAAGTTCTTTTAACTCTGAAGGAAACCTCTCAGTTAGTATTAGCCTTACTGAAAGTCAGTTTTCAAGTCTACTTAATAGAACGACAAGAATCAAAAAATACTTTTAGTGCGTGTAATGCAAGATTTAATGGTGGCAATAATACATCGAAAGTGGAAGATTTTATTGAAACCATTTTAGTGTATAAAAATGCTGTTAATATCCCAGAGCGGTATGCTTTTACAAGTTTTCCGTTATTACTGGACGGTTATGCTTCATCCTGGTGGCAAGGAGTAAAACATGAAGCCAAGACATTTGCAGATGCAATAGAAATGTTAAGAACTGCGTTTGCACCTCCAAGACTTGACTGGAGAATCTTCGCCGAAATTTTCCAAGACAAGTAAAGGTTCAACGAAAAAACAGATGCTTTTATATGTCGAAAGAGACGTTTATTTGCACAGTTAAAAGAAAATTTACAGGAGCAAACTATATTAATATGCTGTTTTCTCAAATCAGCCTTAAAATTAGCGATTGTCTTTCTCATAAAGACTGTAGTGTAATAACATTCATTCCAAAAGAGCCACAACCAAAATACTATAGATACAAAGAACAAGCACATTTTCATTGATACTTAATATCATAGTAAAACGATGTACACAATTTTGTTATCCCCTTTGGCCAACAAAAGTTAAGTTCAAAGACATCGTTTTGACTACGTTGCTTTATGAGTGGCACTGAATGTATTTTGTTACACTACTCCTGAATGCAAGCTAAAAGTGAGCAACAGTTTGTCAACATTAGAAATGAGACGACTGCCCCAATAATTTAGTTATGAGAAGCAGAATGCTGATGCATTCTTATTTGTAATATAGTTCATAAGAGGGGATATCCCAAGTAGATTTGTAATATAATTTAGGTATAAATAGCTGTAAGAAAATGTAGGTAATTAAACCAATTCCATTTTATACTAAAAGAGTGTGAATTCATTAAACTGCGGCTCTCTAGTCATCAAGTTGAAGAAAAATTAGGGAAATAATAGAGTAGAACATTACATTCAAACATTCACATTCCGAGACCTTTTGTATAGGGCACGTGAAATTGAAATGTCCCTCAATGAAAACCAATTAGTAATTCAAAACAACCCAACTGTTATTCAGGATAAACCAATTAGCCGTTGCTCTTTCTGTCGGAAGAATAATCATAAAGAAAATAGCATATTTATTATGAATTAATTATTATCTTTTAATGAATAGTTTCTTAGCACTCAAAGAAAAAAATTCAACAGTTTTTTATTTGTAAAAGATAAGAATTCTTTCGTACTTTTTATGCACAAAATTCATATTTCTCTAAAGTGTAAGAGATTTTTCTTAAATTTTATGAAATGTTTCTTATTTTGTATTTCGCTCAGCGAGGATGACCTTCTTAGGTCAAACTCTGAGAGCGAAACAGACGACGACCTCAACCAGACTGTGGTGGGGGTTAGTCTACTTAGTTGTTCCCAAGGTGGTGCAGCTAACACAGATTAACCTCCAACACTCCAAGCAGGCTTCGGCCTCCCTTCTTCTCCGCCTCAACAAGAGAGGGGAAGATATTGTCCTTATCTAAGAGCCTTGGATCATCAAATCCATCGTTCATGGACTAAGGGCTCCTGGATATACTCTGCTGTATATGAAGGACAAAGATGAACCCAGATCCTGCATATTGGTAAGAAGTACCACTAATGTATTTTTACTCCCTAATTACAGCAATCGAGATGTAACCACAGTAAGATACCAGACGAGTGACAACACCTACTGGCTGGTATCTGCTTACCTCGGCCACGACCATCCTGGCCCTCCCCCAGGTGACTTATTAAAAAAAGTTGTCGCTGCAGCAGAGCGGCAGAAGATCTGCCTCATCATTGGATGCGATGCCAATGCGCATCACACAGTATGGGGAAGTACTGACATAAATGAAAGGGGTGAGTAACTTCTTGATTTTATTTTAAGTACTAACCTCATAGTAAGTAATACTGGCAGTGAACCAACATTCATTACCAGAAACAGACATGAAGTTTTAGATATCACTCTAGTCTCCGATTCGGTTCATCATAGGATTACTAATTGGAAAGTATCTACTGAACACTCCTTTTCTGATCATAGATACATTCAATTTAATCTTAATGAGGAACCTCTTAAGCAACCAATCTTCCGAAACTATCGGAAAACTGACTGGGAAAAATATCGGATAGCTTTGAACAAGTTTATTAAACCTGAACTTTTACAAAACCCTACAAACAAACATGATCTAGACAAAAAAGTCAATGATCTTACCACTGCCCTTAACCATTCACTGCAGAAATCCTGTCCTCTTATAAAAATAAGAGGAAAAACGAGACCAGGTGGAGACAGAAACAGGTGGAGCTCGGGTCTAGAACCGCTCAGGAAGGAATGTAGAAAACTTTTCAACCGAGCTAAACAATCTAAAATTTTAATAGACTGGGACTCCTCTGTATTTAAATATATTGCAAAGACAGCATCAATTGTCGATTTATATTTCGTTGTACTAAGGCAGCGGTCATTCGTCATTGTTAAATAATAGGTACCAGTGGCGTGGCGTGGATATTTTCAAATGGTAAGTCGAGAAAAATGAATCACCTACGAGCCATTCCATATGAAAACGGTCAATCCGAAATGTTGCTATACCTCCGATTTTGCTCAAACTTTGTAGAAATGTTCCTTTGCTATCGAAATACGAAATCGTAAGGATTTTTTTTTTTTTGTAATTTTTCTCTCCCCTCCAGCCATACTCAAAGAACCGAACATAGTGATTTTATGGGCTTCAGACTTTGAACTCTTAAATTGTCTGTATTCAAGCGATTAGGACGATTAAGGTCTCATTTTAAAGCTGATGAAGCATTTTTTTCAAATCAATCAAAAGTTTTAAGATATTTGAGTTGCTTTAGAAACCTTATCCTTTTGAAATCAACACATTTTATATACATTTTTGCCATTTTTGAAGTAGTCCTGTGCCTAAAATATCAATAGTAAGTCCCTAAAAATTTCCCTGATTAAAAAAAAGCTTATTCTTTTAATAAAACACAATTCTTAGTTTCAAAGACTTTTTTTAATATCGTTCTATCCAAAAAATTAATTAATTAATTTTTTTTGGAAGCTTGTTTTTAATCAGCTGTAGCTTCAAATAACAAAATGAAATTTTGAAGACTTGAAGACTTTTTTAATACTTAAAGTTGAAGAATATACCTTTAAATCCTGCCCACTCCCGTATTGATATCTGGCAGTCAACATTCCCAAAAATATGCCCAAAGATTGGCTTCTTCCGTAGCTTAGAAATAAGCTTGTTTTTAATCATCTGTAACTTCAGTGTGCATGCAAATAACAAAATGAAATTTTCAGGACTTATAGTTGAAGAATAGACCTTTAAATTCTACCTTCTTTCATTTTGATATCTGGTAGTCAACATTCACGAAAATGCTCCCAAAGATTGGCTTTTTTCAAAAGCTCTAAGTTTGAAAGGGATGTTTGTAAAGCACATAAAAAAATTTGTTTTTTGATCAACTTTGGATTTTTTATTTTGTAATTATTGTAAGGTTTAATTAGGGAAATTTTTAGGGACTTACTATTGATATTTTAGGCACAGGACTACTTCAAAAATGGCAAAAATGTATATAAAATGTGTTGATTTCAAAAGGATCAGGTTTCTAAAGCAACTCAAATATCTTAAACCTTTTGATTGATTTGAAAAGAATGCTTTATCAGCTTTAAAATGACACCTTAATCGTCCTAATCGCTTGAATACAGACAATTTAAGAGTGCAAAGTCTGAAGCCCATAAAATCACTATGTTCGGTTCTTTGAGTATGGCTGGAGGGGAGAGGAAAATTACAAAAAAAAAATCCTTTGACTATTTCGTATTTCGATAGCAAAGAAACATTTCTACAAAGTTTGAGCAAAATCGGAGGTATAGCAACATTTCGGATTGACCGTTTTCATATGGAATGGCTCCTACCTACACAAATTAATGAGGAATAAATAGAAGGTACCTTAAATTCCAAACGTGGATTAATCGAAGCCAATTTTTCTATACTTTAAGTCATTTAGGTTGAAATTCACTTTAAACTTGCAAATAATTCAAAACAATGATCAGTAGAACAAAAGAAAAACAGCACAACAAAACCGAATTCGCCGTACATTACTCTAAGGTGAAAACTGTATTATTTTTTCCAAGCAGAAATTGCAGTAAGACGAAAATTATCGTCTTACTTTTTTCAATAAGAGAACGTGTATTGAAAAGGGAGGCACCGGGGTGGAAGTATATCGTAGGAAAGACTGGGACAAACACAGAATATGTTCTGCGCAGCGATTTTCAATGCTTTGTGTTTTGTGTCTGCTTTGTGTATTGTGTGTGTATCTCGCAAATTTAAAAGTGCTTGAAGAACATTGTATGTATGGGCAAAGATAGGCTGTTGACTGCTTAGTTGTAGACTTATGTTGCTGGTTTTTTCTATGAACAAGGGACACATTTTAAAAGGTAAGACGATAGGAATCGTGTTATATGGACGCCACGCCACTGATAGGTACATATTCTTCTCTTAAAAACGGAAAAAGTGGGAAATTTGCAGCAGCGGCGCGGCGAAGTTGATGTTAAAATCACCACTCAATCATCAAATCTCTCCCTAAGTTTATCGTGAATGTATGCAGAAGCGTCTTCAGACTAAATAAATAAATTTTTATATAAAAACTGTCGTATTACACTTAAAGAAGTTTTCGGTGAAATATAAACGCCATAACTATATAGCATGCTGTCAGAGTGGCAACGACAAACACACAGATCGCCAATATCAAAAACGTAAGCACTAAACATACTAGTGTACCTCGTATGCAAATCCATATATAATTTACTACTACTCCTGCTGCTGGAAGATCGTGCCTTCTGAAACTTGCAACTTAATTGAAATCAGCAATATTTCTTCGTCACCCATGTGAGTTTCTGTTAAAATTAATACATTGCAACGAATGAGCTTTATTTATTTATATTTTAATCATTACTAACATCTTTTATTTATTATTTCATTAAACATGCATATTACATTTCAATTGCTAACTAAATTTGAATTGAATTCATAACCAACAAAACATATAAATGTGAAGTATATTTTATTATCATATACACATGGAAGTTGCGGACTCACTGTACTTACTTAATTGTCAATTCAAATATAATATCAATAACATAAATATGTAATCTTATGATTGCAAGTAAATTGCTCTCTCTGATGGCACTTTCCATTGGACGAAAAGAACCGTCCAGGAGCGTCCAGAAGCATTCTCAAACCGTTCCATTGGTGCAAAAAGATGGCTTCTCATGATTCTGAGGAGTGACAGCCGCTTCTCGATTTGAAATGAGAATCGACTCAAGAAGCACTAACACATGTTACTCAAATGTCAAAAAGAAAATTTTCTTCAAGGAATATTTTTTAAGAGCCATAGGTGTTTCACTCACACAAAGGCAATTACGTTAAACTGAACAGAAATTATTTTGGGTGTTCCATTGGTTTTTAAAATGAGTGCTTCCCCGAGTGAAACCGATGGAAAGTGCCGTGAGAAAACTTAACGAAGAAAGAAAGTAGAAATTATGTCATTGTCAATTTGTATGAGAGAATTGCACTGTTAACCTTATATATTATCTGATAAGGCTCATGCTGTGAAAAGAACTTCGAAATTATGTATGTGTAAGATCTCTCTGAGAAATTAAACAGTTCGAATTTTTTTAGAATTCATATCGAAAAGCAGTCATGATCAATTGAATGCATTGTGAAATTCATTCGTCACCGGACCACAGTAAAATAAAGAATAAAGGAATATAATCTTATAAAAATAAGAGGAAAACAGAAACCACTGTGGTGGAGCTCGGGGCTAGAACCGCTCAGGAAGGAATGTAGAAAACTTTTCAACCGAGCTAAACAATCTAAAATTTTAATAGACTGGGACTCCTCTAAGGAATCCATTAAAAACAAAACAAAAACTGTTATCTATAGCACAACACGCCTACTGTTAGGGAAAATCTGTAGGAACGGCCTTACACACCTTGGTTCGTACTATAGAATATTCCCTCCATCACAAAGAATTCACTCTGGCCGCCTTCCTCGACATAGAGGGCGCCTTCAACAACGTCAGCAACTCTGCAATTACAAAGGCACTGACGAAGCTCAAAGTAGATTATTCCATAGTGGAGTTGATAAATCTAATGCTAAAAAGCAGGAGAATCAACTCTACTCTAGGAAACTTCTCTGTAAAGAGATCTGTCAGTAGAGGAACACCGCAAGGCGGAGTCTTATCCCCTCTTCTATGGAATCTAGTCGTCAATGAACTTCTAGTTGACTTAGAAGCTGAGGGATTCAAAGTGATTGCATATGCAGATGACGTCTCCATTGCGGTATCTGGCAATGGCAAACATGCTCACGTCCTTACGGATCTGATGCAGACCGCTCTAAATATACTAGTAAAATGGGCGGGAGAATGTGATCTAAAGGTCAACCCTAAGAAAACTGAACTCGTTCTCTTCACCAGGAAATACCAAATTCCTCAACTAATAACTTCATCAATTAATAGAATCCCACTTGAACTTTCAAACGAAGCCAAATATTTAGGTATAATCCTAGACAAAAAGCTAATCACCCCCCTCAGCTGCCTTAAATACACGTCTTAACCTCACACCACTAGATATCTTCAGCAAACAAATTGGTTTTTGTACAATTGGTTTTTTGATAATAAGTTCCAAGTCTCAATCCCACCGAGAACGACCTGGGAAGACGAAGAATTTTTGAGAGATGATTCAATTCATTTCTATACAGATGGTTCAAAAACCGAAGAAGGGGTAGGCAGGCTGCGGGGTGTACTCAAACCGACTTAACGTAAGTCTCTCGTTCCGCCTTCCAGACCATTGTAGCGTGTTCCAAGCGGAAATTCTGGCGATTAAAGAGGTCCTATCATGGCTAAAAGAAAACGTGATATCCTCAACGAATATCCGGATTTTCTCAGATAGTTAAGCAGCCCTCAAATCACTCGGTGCTGCTTCTACGAACTCAGTAACCGCCCTTAACTGTCGCTTATCTCTTAACGAGATGGCTGAACAGTTCAATATTTACCTTATTTGGGTGCCGGGGCACAGAGATATCGTGGGTAACTGCAAAGCCGAAGAACTCGCCAGAGAAGGCACCGTTCTACCGATCTCAACCAGCAGGTTGAATATTGTTATACCAATCGCTACATGTAAACTTATGCTAAAGCAAGGGGCAATGGATAGAACAAATCATAGGTGGAACAATATCACCACGTGCGTGGCAACAAAACGTATATGGCCAGGATTAGATCCAAAACGCACAAGACATTTGTTATCCATTACCAGATTGCAAGTTAGCTCCGTAATCAATGTCATTACCGGACATTGTCTGATAGGAAGACACGCCATAAGACTTGGCGTTCCCTCTAATGACTTCTGCAGAAGTAGCTTAGATGAGGAGGAGGAGGAGACAATCCCACACCTCCTCTGCTCATGTCCTGCACTCTCTTTTAAAAGAAAACGGCATCTAGGAAAATATTTTCTTGATGATCCAAGCGATCTGGCAAACACAGATCCCCTGCATCTCCTTCGCTTTATTAAAAGCTCCAAATGGTTTTGTTAAGTGAGTTACTCCTCGCATAATTTCTACACATCACAATGGACCTAATATTGGTCTAAGTGTGTCAGTTTGTTTTCCTGACAGCCATTTAAACCTAACCTAACCTTCATATTTTGTAAGAAAAAACAATAGTTTTGAGCGTCTAAGGACTTATTTCTGAAATTTAAGCCTTTTTTTTGTTAATCAGGTGAAGTAGCATTTTTAAGAAATCGTGCATAAAATATAAGACTAGTTTCATGTTTTTTATAAATCCATTCATCTCAAAGCGAAGTTTAAGAACTTATTCTTAAATTTCATGCACGTGTGTAAATTTTGTAGGCGCAAGATCATATACTTCCGAGCGGTTTAGTATTTTTTCTTAAGAATTAAGTATTTTTTCATAAATCACTTTCAGACGTTGCTAACTGTACCTAGTTTTTTAACAATTCTTAAATATGCGCCTTTATAATTTTTGCAGCTGCTTTTGATTTCAAGAACTTATTCATAAAATATAAGATTTGTTTCTTATTTTATGCGCGCAAATTCATCACAATGAGGAGTTTAAGAACTTATTCATAAATTGAATGCATTTGTCCATATTTTATAGGCAGAAAATCGTAAATTGTTTTCTTAAATTGAGTATTTTTTCATGAATTGAAGAAGTAACCAAGGCAATTTACCGAATATCTGGATTTCCTTCATAGTTTTTGGTTCTGCTTCTTCCTAAGGTACTATAAATTTTTTCTTAGAATATAAGACTTGTTTCTTTTTTTTATGCACAGAATTCATTACAGTTCAAATTTTTAGAATTAATTCATACACTGCTTGCATTTGTTCATATTGAGTAAGCAGAAAATCATAAAATTCTCGGCGTCTAAGCATGTGATCTTAAAAATTAAGTTTCAAGTTTTATTTATTTGCAGTTTAAAGTTTACATCTTTAATTTTAATTAGATACACAGTTTTAGAGTTATAGAACCTTATTCTTTACATCTATAATACCTTTAGTAAATTTATGACAAGATTTCAAACAAAGCAATAGAGAATATTATATTCAAGGGAAAACACTACAAAGAAAAAACCCTTATTTAACACTTAAAAAATAAAATTGCACAATAACCCAAGTATACGAAAACCGCATAAGTTAAAGGTTAAGTATAAGTTCATTATCTGAATAAGAACATCTTTCAAAAAACTTTTCTTGTAGCTTGTAAAGAACAAATTTAATTGGACTGATATTTGCTCTATCGTGGAGCCTAGCAGTTGAATAAAACCATGGCAAGTTAAGCATTAATTTAAGGATTTTGTTTTGGCTTACTTGAAGCTTTTTTATGTGAGTCTCCGCACAGTCAAACCATACTGGAGCACCATACGTTAGAACCGGTTGAAATACAGTTTTAAAAATTAAGATTTTATTATGTATGCTTAGTCTAGATCTTCTATTGATAAACGGATAAAGTATTTTAACTAAAAGATTTATTTTGTGCACTGTGATGGATATATGTTTTTCAAAAGTAAGTTTCTTATCGAATGTGACACCAAGGTATTTGCAATGTTCAGACCATTGGATGTCAATTGAGTTTATTTTAAGTGTGGTTTGGGGAAGGAAACTTTGTTTTCTGCGTCGAGTAAACCATATAGCTTGACATTTGTTAGCATTTACTTTTATTTTCCACCTGGTAAAGAAATTTAAAAGAGTGTCAAGTGAACACTGTAAACTGTTTAGCGCTTCCTGAGGAAGAACACTTGAGGTAAAGAGAGCAGTATCATCTGCAAACATGGCCAGTTCTGTATTGTTTTCAAAATGAGGTAGGTCTGACATAAAAATATTGAAAAGGATGGGTCCAAGCACAGAACCTTCTGGAACTCCGTAACAAACATATATACAGGGTGATTCGCATAAGGTGTGACAAAAAGATAGGGTGTGTAGGTTGGACCTAGACAAGCAAAAAATCGTATGGGAGGGGGGGGTCCATTTTCCCCCGTTTAGGCGGGAGGGGCCATTTAAGAAAAAAATCACTAAAAATGGAAAAAATATTATTTAAAAATAACGGTAATACCTACAGAGTCGTGCTATAGCATTTTGAAAAGCCAAAAACCTATACATTAAATAAAATCTCAAAATAAGTTGTTCATTTGAATGGTTTTTGAAATATTAATTTTCAAAGTCTAAATTTTGCAAAAAAAACATAATTTTTTTTCTTCAAACCATTTTTTTTCAAAATTTTACGTAATTAAGTAGTATTTTTCTGGCTTATTTTCAATGCTCTTACTTATTTTTGATCAAACACAAAAAACCGGATGCCAAAATAACCTGTAGTTTTTGAGAAAACCAAAAATTACAAAAACGACTTTTTAAAAAAATTTTTTTTTTGAAGTTTTTTTTTCGTTATTGGATTCTTAAGTGATTCTAAAGTGAAAAAAAGTAAAGAGAAAATTCATCCTTTATTTCTTAAATTCACTTAAGAATCCAATAACGAAAAAAAAACTTCAAAAAAAAAATTTTTCAGTCATAAGCTGGCAAACGCCGTGTATAGACGTGTGTAATTCCTGTACAAGCAACGTGACTTTTCTATTAAAGTTTAAACTCAGTTCCCACTCAAGCTTTTTTTGCCACCCGTGGTGAGTGAATCTTATACTTTTTCTCTCCAAATAGTCAAAACCTAATTTGTTCAATAAACAACAATTGAAATGGACGGTTTGATTGCCTGGATTCCGAGGTAATCTTAAACCGGGGAAAAAAACACAAAAGAAAACATCCAGTTGAAAATTTCCCTTATCTACCTGCCAAGCAAAACGACGATAACGTCCCTAGATACGTAGTCATTTCAGGACTAGAGAAAGAGGAAAAAGACCCCAACAACCTCCGCAAACTTTCAACATACAATCCAATAAGAATTAACCGAGGACTAGAACATATTTCCACGGACATTTTGGAGGTTAAGTCAATGAGGTCTGGGGATTTGCTTCTTAAAGTACCAAATCTAACTACTGCCGATAAATTTATCAAATCCAAACTCATAGACTCAATACCAGTCAAAGTGACAAATCACATAAGTCTCAACTCTGTCCAAGGTAGAATCTATTCTAGGCTCATCGTAAACATTAGCGAACAGGAGCTAATGGAAGAACTTAAAAAGCATAAGGTAATCGAAGTTCGAAAAATGATGAAAAAAGAAGGTGACTCACTGGTCCCAACCGGAGCAGCAATCCTTACATTCGATCAAATTCGTCGCCCACACGAAGTCAAAATTGGATGGCTCAATTGCAAGGTGGAAGAGTACATACAAAATCCAATGCGTTGCGTCAACTGCCAAAAACTGGGACACACCAAAAATCGTTGCACAAATGCACCGAGCTGTAAGAATTGCTGTCTTCCACCACACTCTGATAACTGTACCCGAATTTTATGCATTAATTGCAACGAAGAAAACCACACATCATACGACCCCTCTTGCCCCGCCTTTCTAAGATACAAGTACGTTAACAAAATTAAAGCCGATCGTCGCTGCACTGTGCGCGATGCTTGGCAAATCTATAATGACAATCCCAGTCTACACCAACTACCTCCACCAAAAAAGAGGAACAATACTAATCCTACATTAGCAGAAACAATAAAGAAGAGAATCGAAAACGAAAGCAGACACTCAAAAACTCTCCAAACCAACTCGCACTCGCAAAACCCAACAGAAACAACAACAACACAAACAACTCCAAGCACAACAAACGCACCACTCGCCGAGCCAACACAAAATAAGCATTCCTACAAACAAAAAATCAATGATCATACAAATTCGCAGTCCCTTATGGATGAGCTTAGATCAGTTGACAAATCAATTATCACTCCAATCGTAGAAAATCACTCACTCCACAATACTCCCACACACGAAACTCATTTGTCATCCTTATCAGATACCGAAATGGAAGACATCTCTCCCGCATCATCACCACACGCACACTCTTACACACCTTCAAAAAATCAAAAAACAAACAACTCAACTACAATTAAAAACAACTCAATCTCACTCACCGAACAGTCAAGTTCAAAAAAATTTACACACTCACCAAACGATTTTAAAAAACAATAATGGCTCTGTTGGATAATGATCTTGTCATCCTCCAATGGAACATGCAAGGCTATATCAACAACAAGCATGCTCTAGAAAATCTTATAGCAAAGTATAACCCAGACATCATAGCTCTTCAGGAAACTCATATCATTGCATCAAATCTACATAAATTTAAAATCAAAAACTATACATCATTCCACCACAACAAAGGCTACCAATACTGCAAATCAGGCATAGGTTTCCTCATTAAAAATATTATACCTATCACATCTCACACCATCTCCTCCTCCAACCTGCTTTTCCAAACCATCGAGATCCCCGCAAAAAAACCATTTAGTCTTACCAACGTCTACAGAGAGCACGAAGTCAATGTCACGAGGGAAATTCTGGATGGAATTCAGGTAAACAACAACCATCATCACTTGGTCCTAGGTGATCTTAACGCCAGAAACACCTTATGGGGGTCTAACACAACCAATCGACCTGGAACTGTTTTTGAAAATCTTGCGAATGACAAAGGACTTGTTATCTTAAACGACGGCTCACCAACTCTTTTCAACACACGAAACACTTTTTCAGCCGTTGACGTTACCCTTGCCTCTGCCGACTTAGCCCCACTTCTTCAATGGAAAGTCAGCTCAAACGGTGAGAGTAAGGATCATCTCCCAATTATTGTACAAACCCATGAAAAAAAAATAAAAAGAAAATCAACCACACGTTTCAAAGAAGCTCAGGCAAACTGGGATTCCTTTGTCAAGTCTACCCACTCTTTGAGTCAATCCACAATAATTTCTGATAACATCAACAAAGAAGCAGCCAATATCAAAAGAATTTTGAGAAGATCTGCAGCTATTTCGATACCGACAACGAAACCAAATGCGGGTAAAACTAACAAAAAGCCAATATGGTTTAATAAGGAAATTGCCGCTCTAGTCAAAGCAAAGAATTTAGCCTGGAAAAACGTCCGAAGAAATCCAAATACTCCAAATTCCTTAGCTTATCGGAAAGCAAGTGCCAAGGTCAAATACGAATCCATCAAAGCAAAAAGATTATCCTGGGAAAATTTCGTTAACAACATGGATCCAGACTTAGACTCAAAAACCCTATGGAATAAAATAAAATCTTTAAGATCCTCCAACTCCTTTCAACAATTTCCTTATATCTTTCTCAATGGCACTCTAGAAAATGATCCTGTTTTAATCGCAAGCACGTTCTCCAAAACATGGGGGAAGTATAGCGAAAATAGCACTTTTCCTAGTAACGTTATTACCAAGAAAGTTAATTTTAACTTGAGCGACCTTCCTCCGCAGCATAAAATCTACCAAGAACTGACAGAAGACATATCAAGATTTGAATTCGACACAACTTTACAAATGCTCAAAGGTAACACCCCTGGAGAAGACAAAATAACCTACAATTAGGTCAAGTCTGCTGCGGATAGTCTAAAGAACCGAATTTGTAAACTTTACAATAACATCCTTCGGACTGGTATCTTCCCTCACAACTGGAAGAAAGCCATACTCAAGCCGATCCCAAAAAATAATCGCAACCATCACCAAATCGAAGGGTATCGACCCATATCGCTTCTTCCCATTCTCTCCAAGGTTTTCGAAAAAAATTTAGGACGTAGAATTGGATGGTTGATGGAAAGTTCAATTAGCAACGAACAACATGCCTTTAGACCAAACAGAGGAGTCACTTCACTTGTGCATCTCATGGAAAACAAGCTATCCGATAATCTCTCATCCAGCAAGCACAGCGTCGTCTTGTCATCGGACCTGGAAAAAGCCTTTGACCGTGTTACAACCGTCCCAGTAATAGAACAGTTACATAAATAGGGAGTACCGCTTCAACTGTTAAAGCTTATTATCTCGTTTTTATCTGGTAGAACCTTTTGTGTCAACATCAACGGCTTCATATCAAACCAATCGAAACTTGAGAACGGTATACCGCAAGGATCCCCTTTGTCAGTATACCTCTACAATGCATATATAGATGTACTTATAAAGGAACTAGCGCAGCCAAAACATAACCTAGATTTCGTCGGAGTATATGTTGATAACATTTACTGTGTAGCTTCCGGTGATCCTGCCAAGGTGAACACAACTCTAAGAGCTGCAGACGAGGAAATATATGCTTGGACCCAAAAAACGGGTGCTATTGTACCTCCCTCCAAAATAGAAGCCCTACACCTCTGCAGGAAAAAGAAATGTTCATCCCCAACAACCCCGCTCGTGATTCGCAACATCAACATCAACTTGAAAAAAGAACTTAGAGTCCTCGGTGTAACATTCAGTGGCAATCTAAAATGGGATTTGCACACCAAAAACACAATAAACCAATTAAGATGTCTGAACAATGCTCTGAGAATGATATGCTCTCGTCGAAAAGGGCCCCATCTGGAAACGGCCCTCAAAATAACAAAAGCTTTAGTTGAAGGTTCCCTTCAGCATGGAATAACAATGTACATGTGGACTTCAAAAAAAAATTTAGAAAGCTTGGACATAGCCGTCAACGAATGCTACCGGACAGCGACAGGAGCGCTTAAGACAACACCAATTGAAGCCCTTAGATTAGAAGCAGGTTTCCATTCAGTAAACCAACTAGGACAAAAAAGAGCAGCCAACATGTTTAGTAAGGCCCTTACAGACGGTTCTCATCCTCTCCACAAACCCTCTCAAGAATCACTTTCCAGGAAAAAGCAAAACAAGAAAAATTCTATATCTTCTCTCAGCAAAATTCTAAGCATGATGACGGCTTGCGGATGTATCCCCTTAGATACTCCAATACACCGACACTCCTTTTATCCCCAACCTTGGAAAAGACACCTACTGCCCATCGATACCAGTCTCTCTAACTACAAAAAAGAAAACACTTCAAACCAATCATTTCAATTACTTCACAGAGATCTAGTGGGAACTATCAAGCCTATAAGAAAGCTTTACACCGACGGATCATTCAACGGTAGCAACGCAACTTATGCAGTAGTCGAAATAAATGGAAACAATGAGGAAGTCATCACTTGCCAGGGGTTCATAACTGACTCAGGCGGTAGTTACATTGCAGAAGTCACCGCAATACTCAAAGCTCTTTTAATCGCACAAACATGGGCAGTCAAAACACTCATCTTGACCGACAGCTTGAGTGTCCTCAGTGGACTAAAAAGTGCAACGAATAATTGCCCTGCCCTAAACAACATCCGAACCATCCTTCATAACAACAAAAACATAATGTTAGCATGGATTCCAGGACATGCAGGCATTAAAGGAAATGAGGCTGCGGATAAGGCAGCGAAAAATGCAATTAATTATCCTTGCGTAAAAGAATTTCCAAACATTCCTCAAATCATTCGAAAAGAATTCATGGCCGTTCAAAATGAGGAGGTTGAAAGAACATGGCGAGCACAACAGAATTTCCTCCGGAAACACCATCCAGCATACCGCCGCATTCCTTATAACAAAAAATTCTCCAGAGAAGAGTGCATTAGTATATTTCGGATAAGGGTGGGGAAAACACTTTTCTCCAGTCGACATTATTTCTCGCACGACCCGCCCGATGAATGTACCAATTGTAGGGAGCCTCTAACAATTTGGCACATTTTTGCCACTTGCCCGATATCCCGTCTAACTAGCAACACCGACTCAATCCAAGATATGCAGAGCCAAATAGCGGAAGTACTTAATCCATCTGATGTCCGATCCTTCCAGCGCATAAAAGAAGTCACACAGCTACATAACAAATTTAAAGAAATATGAAATTGTTCCATCATATCAAATATTTATTATATAGTTTCTACAAATTCAAATTTTAGAGTTTTCATCATAAAACAATTAAATATACATATTTGAACTAATTTTATATCTAAACGACATCTATGGTCACGTTGCCCTGATGTCTTACCAACAATTAATTTATAAATTTACTTTATAAGTTATTTTCTCTAAATAAATAAATAAATAAAACCTTTTTGTTCTCAAAAGGTTTTAACTACTATTTATTATGGTCTTGCTCACTCCAAGTTACAATATGGTATTACTAGCTGGGGAGGTTCGTATAATACCACTTTTAAGCCCTTATTAATAGCTCAGAAACATTTGATACGAATTATTTGCAAAAAAAAATCGGTTTGCTGAAAGTTGGCCATTATTTAAGGAATTGCGAATACTTCCAATGAGACACTTATATGTTTTTAAAGTATTGAGAGAGTTTTATAAAAAAGGTGGCAATACACTAGTCAGGAATTCTCAAATGCACAACCTTCGTATTAATAACTTGAGCACAGTTAATGTTCCTTTTGCACACAAAACTCATTTTTCGCATTTTTACTCATTTACAGCTCCTAACATTTTTAATAAATTACCTTTATACATTAGACAAACAATGTATTTTTCTTCATTCATTAGTAAAGTCAAACACTGGTTATTCACTTTAAGCTATGATATCATCGAATCTTTTATTTAAAACTTTTCCATCAGCAGATGTAATGTAACGTAAGCTTACTTTATTATTTTTTTTTTCTCATTAATAGTTAGCTAATATTATGTTATGAACGCTTTTATGTTTATCTTTCTTTCCTCTGTATTTTCACTGATTGTCACCCCACATCAGTTATCAATCGAATTTAATTTTTGATGTGTCATTCGCCACTAACTTTTAGTTAAAGAATGTACACTAGTATTCTATTTATTTTATTAATAATATTGTTATGTAGTCTTAAGTAAAATGAAAGAATAAAATACTACTACTACTACTACTACTACTACTACTACATCATGCATGGAAGATTTCGCAGTTCCAGTGTTAACAAAAAATTTTCTGTTTTTCAAGAAGTTCCGAACAATTTTGATAAGGTAGTCAGGAAAATTAAACAGAATTAGTTTGTAAACAAGTCCATCGTGCCACACTGTATCAAAGGCTTTTTCTATGTCTAGCAAAACTAAGCCAGTCGATTGTCTTGCATTAAGGCTGTTTTTAACATACTGCTTTATTCTAAGTATTTGAAGATTAGTGGAGTGACCTGCTCTAAAACCGAATTGCTCAATAGGGTAAATATTAGCTTCCTCGACATGGATTAATAAGCGATCCTTTATGACTTTTTCGAACATTTTACTTAATGTGCTTAGTAAGCTATAATAGGTCTATAGCTACTTGGGTTCTCTCTTGGCTTGCCAGGTTTACCAGTTGGAACCACTTTGGCTATTTTCCATTTTTCGGGAAAATAACAGAGTCTAATACACACGTTGAACAGAAAAGTTAGATAAGTTATAGCTTTTGTAGGTAAAGCTTTTAACAGTCGGTTACTGATACCATCAAGGCCAGGAGATTTTGTTATTTTCAATTCTTTGATTAAATCTTTCACAAACGGTTGTTGTTTATTAAAATGCCTGTTTGGTTAATAGAAGGACTCCATGTTTCAAGCTTTTCCCTAACTAGGCTTTCAGTTTGAATGTCGCTTAAGTGTGCAGAAACTGTATGATTTTGACTGAAAGTTTCAGCTAAAATATTTGCTTTTTCTTCCTGAGTAACAAATACAATATTTTGCACTTTACTTACTTACTTACTTACTTAGGTGGGTATTACAGTTCGGGGTGAACCTGGGCCTCAACCAACATCCTTCTATAACGATTTCGATCTCGGGCGAGCTCTCTCCAGTTTCGCACTCCAAGTCGGTTGAGGTCTTCATCCACTTGATTGCGCCACCTAAGACGAGGTCTTCCCCTTCCGCGATTTCCCTGCAATGTGCTTTCGAACACCCGACGAGCCGGAGCGTTTGGGTCCATCCGCTCTAAATGGCCCAACCATCGTAGCCTCGCGATGCGTACTCTTCTGGCTATGCCAATGTCGCGGTACAGCTCATACAGCTCGTTGTTGTGTCTTCTTCTCCACACATTGTCTTCGCATACGGGACCAAAGATCATTCGGAGAATTTTTCTTTCGAAACGACCAAGAGTTTCCTCATCCGCTTTCGATAAGGTCCATGCTTCCGCGCCGTACAGCAGGACTGGGGTGATTAAGGTCTTATACAAGGTCACCTTGGTTTTTCTAGAGAGGGTTTTGTTTCTCAATTGCCTTCTTAACCCAAAGAAGCAACGGTTGGCAAGAGTTATTCTCCGTTTGATCTCCGCACTGATGTTGTTGTCCGTGTCTACAGCGGATCCTAGGTAGACGAAGTCCTGTACTACCTCGAAGTTATGTCTGTCTATTGTGACGTTTTGTCCAATTCGTTGATGTTCTGTGTCCTTGTTTGATGACAGCATATACTTCATTTTGCCTTCATTAACCATCAAACCCATTTTTGCCGCTTCTGTTTCAATACTCGCAAAAGCACCTATGACATTACGCTTTTTTTTATTTTATTTATTTTGCACTTTAAGGGGAGGAATATTTGAGCCTTTTTTTTAATTATTTTTGTTACTTTCCAAAACGGTTTGGATCCTTTGTTAAAACCAGATAACAGGTTGTTCCATTTTTGGTTTCGAAACATGAGGATTTCATTTTTGATTTGAAAGTTTAGGATTTTAAGGTTGGTTTTAAATGTGTCCAACCTATACCGAATCCATTTTCTCCTCTCTGAATTTCGCTGACGAATAAGGTGCAAGATGTTATCCGGCAGCGGAGTGAGATTTGAGTTTTGAAAGGCATATTGGGTCTTTGGAGTAGATAGCTCAGCGGCACGCTTGATTGTTTTTTCAAATGTATCGGTAATCATTTTTTCAAATAATCGTATCTAATGATAAATTACCTTCATACAAATTTTCAGACACGTAGGTTCGATACCTCCCCTAATTTGCAGCGGAAAAGTTGAAATGGGTATGTGAATTGTTTCTAGAAAAATTAGTCTGTAGGTCAGTACAAACGGGCAGGTGATTTGAACTCAGAGCGTTAATAGTTACAGGTTGATAGAAGTGTACAGCATTATTCGTTAGAAATATATCAAGAGTCGAAGGATTACTCGAGGAAGTACTTGGAATGTATGTTGGTTCAAGAGGATATAATAATGAGAACGATCTATTCACGGCGACAATATCGTGAAGTATATTACCCCAACAGTTAGCTCTCAGACATCCCCATAATTGATGTCTTGAATTAAAGTCACCTCCTATCAAATAACTTGAGTTTGTCCTAATCAATTTCAATACGTCTCTTTTAAATTTAATCTTTTTCTCATTACTATTTCCACCTGGAAAATATAAAGAGAAAATACTTATTTTAGATGAGTCCTGCAAGTCAATCTCGACACCTATAGCCTCAGCTACCTCAAGACGAACAGCTGGAATGACTGTATGTCTAATAGCCTTGTTAATCACTACTGCAACTCCTCCTCCTTTTGAGTGTTGTCTATCTAGCCTATAGCATAAATAATTAGGATTAGAAAAATTGTTTCCATTTTTTAGTCAAGTCTCAGTCAATAGAGCAATATCAACTTTGTTGTTAATCATAAAATCGAAAAATTCAATTTGTTTATTTTGAATGCTTGTAGCATTCCAAGTAATAACTTTTGGGTTTGTGTTCAACATACTGAATAAACGTACTTCACTGCAAGAGTGGTAATCACATTAAATTGCTCAGCCTTAGTGCGACATGAGCTTAACTTAGACATAACCAGTCTATTTATAAAATTTGCTTAGAACATCCTTAGACAACTACAGTCGTATTTATAATCCCATTCCAAAGTATGTCTAACTTTGGACAGCTCTTAGAACAGTGTCCAACTCCAAATAGTATTTATAAACACTTTCATCGCTGTCTAAGGAACATCTAACTTTAGACACCGAAATTGGTTGTCTAAACTATGGCTAAAGTGGCATTTGCTACAGCAAAAAACAATTTTGTTGAACATGTTATAAAACACTGTTGAGAGCTCTAAGATCGAAAAAAATAAGTAGTTTGAGGTGCAAAAATACTACTTTCAACAATTTCATTTATAAATTGCACAAATTTCATAATTTTATGAGACTTGGAAAAGCTGTAACTCAAATTCAAATCAGCTGCTTTTTTGGTCTGGTTCAAGTGCTACGCCACACTCTTTCAGAGCCATTTAGTTGTTGCACTCGTATATCAAAACACAAAAAATGGTACTGCACGGATACATCATGAACGCTACCAGTTAGTTTTTCATTCGAAGTTGACAGTTTGAGGGGTTATTTAGACAACTGTTGGAATGCATTTATAAATACGAAATTGGCTAAGGGTTGTCCAACTCCTTAGACACCGTCTAGTTGGACAGTTGTCTAAGGATGTTCTAAGCAAATTTTATAAATACGACTGCCTACTGTCCAACTAGACGGTGTCTAAAGAGTTGGACAACCCTGAGCCAATTTCGTATTTATAAATGCATTCCAACAGTTGTCTAAACAACCACTCAAACTGTCAACTTCGAATTTTAAACTAACTGGTGGCGTTCATGATGTATCTGTGCAGTACCATTTTTTGTGTTGTGATATACGAGTGCAACAACTAAATGGCTCTGAAAGAGTGTGGCGTAGGACTTGAACCAGACCAAAAAAGCAGCTGATTTGACTTTGAGTTACAGCTTTTCCAAGTCTCATAAAACGATGAAATTTGTGCAATTTATAAATTAAATTGTTGAAAGTAGTATTTTTGCACCTCAAACTACTTATTTTTTTCGATCTTAGAGCTCTCAACAGTGTTTTATAACATGTTCAACAAAATTGTTTTTGCTGTAGCAAATGCCACTTTAGCCATAGTTTAGACAACCAATTTCGGTGTCTAAAGTTAGACGTTCCTTAGACAGCGATGAAAGTGTTTATAAATACGATTTGGAGTTGGACACTGTTCTAAGAGCTGTCCAAAGTTAGACATACTTTGGAATGGGATTATAAATACGACTGAACATCATTTAGAAGACATGAAATTTCATCTAGAGAGAATAAAGAAAGAGCTATTTTTATTTTGATCAAATAAGTTTAAGTGATTTGCTTTCGGCTTCTCTGAGCGAGTGTTGACTATGTAGGGTAAACTTTCACTCGGTACGGTGACGCCGACGACGCAGCTTGTTGGTGGTGAGTTCGGCTCCTGTTGGGGCAGTTGGGGAAATTCTTCCATGGTAAATCTTACGTGATTGGTCTTCGGTCTCGGTTGATTTATTAAAACCGATTTTGAGAGATTATTATTATTGTTGCTTTTATTAAAATGTATTCTAGAAGAGATTTTTTGTCGGATTTCAATGTATTGTTTTCGACTAACGCAGGACGGGTCGGTAGACTTGTGTGCACCATTGCAGTTTGCACATTTAGTTGCTGTTGGTAATTCAGTACACTCAGAAGTTTTGTGAGGACCTGAACAAGAAGAACAGAAGCTCCTTTCATGACAATGCATGGCGCCATGACCATACATTTGACAGTTGTAGCACTGTGTTATTTTATTAGGCTGGTGTTTTTTATAATCCCACCTCACAAGAGTTTTAAGCACAATTTTTTAGTTTGAGCGAAGATCTTTCATTTTAATTGAGCCACGTTCAATGATAATTATGTACCTATTTGTAGAGTACAAAATCTGAATTAGTTTTAATTGTGATGGGTTTGACTTCGAGACATTTAATTCCGAGTGAAACTAGTTCGTTTTTTAATGTTGTGTGGTCATAGAGGTCTAAACCCGAGAGGACCACCTTAAATGGCCTACTAGCTTTTTTTTCATGGGAGTAAAATTCACATGACTCATTTTTAAGTGCTTCAGCAATGAGATTATAGGATTCAATGCTTGAACACATTACCTTTTGTCCCAATGAAATGTTTTTCAGAGTGTAATCAGATATTTTTAGTTTATCGATGAGATTTCTCAGAATTTCACTTTTTGTTTTTAAGACAATGATCGGGGGAACGGATACTTTTAGTTTCACTATTTCACCTTGTTCATTATTTTCACTTTCCATGCGGTCATCGCATAATGTTTGGAGTGGTTGATAATAATTTTGATTATTAAAGCTTGCTTGCGAAGCTTGCGCCCGATGATGGACAGAGTCCGAAACGCGTCGCCTATTACATTTAAAAAAATAATTTGTGAAATTAAGCAAAGTAGCTTTACTAATAAAAAATCTAACAATTTTGTTTTTAAAAAATTCAACTAAGTTTATTGTTTTTATTTACATATTATATCACACAAATTGGAGACAAAAAAATCCAAAAATGGTTATACCATTTGTGTTTTTGACAATGTGACGAAGTGTCCTGAATATAGCAAAGGAATTTGTGGAGTCTTGGAGTGTTGCTGAACGTAATTCGCAGAAAGTATTGTATTATAAAAACTTTTTTTTTAATATTGAAATATCCATATAAAATAGTTTGAGAAGGTTGTGCTTCATTTTTTTTTCACATACATATACCAGTATACCTATTACCTACCTACATACATAAATACATATGTATTTCGTTTTCAGTTAGCAGTTTTGTTCTTAAACTTATTTACTTTTGACTTTGCCACTAATTATTTTAGCTCCCGAACCAAATGCTGAGGAATAGGTAAGCACGATTAAAAATTGTAGTTCGTCGATTCCTGAATTTGACAGCTGCTGGCAGGCGTGCAGTCAGTTTGGACTGCTAGGAATGAAGTAGGCAAATTCCTCGACGGAAATTTTTCAAAAGTGGCCAGGGTATATAGTCCAAGATCACAGAGCGAAATGACATAACTTATTTTCACACGAATAAAACCATAAGTTTTCAGTAGCGTATCGTGTGCCTTGAATACCTACACGCTTGTGGAACTTGAACAAGTGACACCTGGGCAGGTACCAGGTTAGAAAGGTAACTAAAAATGAGAGTTATCTTACTTATTTTCATATGGCTGATTTTTATATATATCATGTAGAATATTATTTCAAAGTAATATTATAAGTGTCAGACACTTTTGCTTGACCAGAGCTTTTGTCATACACTTTAAAGCTACCCAAAAAATGGTTGAACTTTACTTATTTTCACATGACTGATTTTTGAATATGTTATTGACGCGTTTGTTTAAAAGTTATATTCAATCAGTCAGACAAATCAGAGTGACCAAACATCCCGTAAGACAAAAATTATTCAGCCAGAAGTATGAGGGCGAGATCACTATGTAGTCTATTAATTATGTCATTTCTTAAGGAACTCGAAATTAAATGGACTTTTATTGCATGAATCAATTGATGGGTTAATTTTAGAGAAAGAACCGAAAGTGTTATTAAATTAGAGGGTGCGATTCGGAGATATGGGTTCTAAACCATCTTCATTCGTTTTTTCAATATATCTCGAGAACGAAGCAAAATTTTGATGCAATTCCAAGGACGTTTTTTGTAGAAATCAAATTTTTGCATCGAAATGTATCTTTTAAAAAATTATACAAAAATATTTTTTATCCAAAATAATAAAATTCCCGACAAAAAAAAGTCCATTTTTTCCAATTTTTGAGTTTTGTCAGTTTTTTTAATGGCATTTCTTTCTGGTTGCAGATAGGTATAAGCAATGCTTCATAAAAAAAAGTAAATAAAATTTCCTTTAAAATACTGTATCAGAGAACATTCTATGTTTGAAATTCACCTATTTTAATTCACATATTGTCACTTGAACATAGACATTTATCGTTGTTTTTCATCATTTTTATACTGACAGCAGTTGCTCTATATGTAGCAAAGTTGAACCAGACCCCAAGCAACTGTTGTTTCCAATATTTTTGCAAATTATCAAAAAGTACAAATTTTTCGCTGGCACAAATACCACCAACACGTGATGCGTGAGCTTTTTCCGGGTTAGGGTCAAAATACTGTATCTCAAAATTATGTATTTCAAAATGCTGAATGCGCACTTTCTTACATTCTCAAAACAATTTTTACTTTTCAGCCTACCTACACCATTTTGAAATACAGAATTTTGAGGTACAGTATTTTGACTTACAGTACAAGAAATTTTGTGATTTCATTGTGTGTGTTTTTTGGCATCTTTCGTTAGTTTGTTTTTGTTGATAAATTTCTACTTATTATACTTTACTTATCTTATTAATGTATTCTGGTTGTACATTTGTTAAGATTTTCAGTAAAAGAAAACAGGTAAATCGAGTTCTGTTTTATTATTAATGGAAGTTTAAGAACGGAACTATGCAAAAATACAGTATTTTTACAATCAGATTTTAAAATTGTAAAAACGTCCTTGGAATTGCATCAAAATTTTGCTTCGTTCTCGAGATATATTGAAAAAACGAATGAAGATGGATTAGAACCCATATCTCCGAATCGCACCCTCTAATTTAATAACACTTTCGGTTTTTTCTCTAAAATTAACCCATCAATCGATTCATGCAATAAAAGTCCATTCAATTTCGAGTTTTTTTTTTTTTTTTTGCATCTCAGAGACTTAAGTGGCACTGAACTTAGAGCAAGCTCATTTGTACACACTTATCTACGCTCTTCATCATTAATGCAAGTGTTAGTGGTTAGTAAATAACGCCAACACAAGCACAAAGGGAACGTATACGAGGAAAAATAAAAAAAAAAAAAACATTACAACATTTACAAAGTAAAACTTAAATTATATTAAAATTAACATTAATAGAACAAACTAAACTAGTGAAACAATACTAAACAAGGTTTATAAATAAAAAATTAAATTAAACTACTGTAATAAAAAAACTACTAAACATGAATCATTCTGATGGTAAACTGGTTCTTAATATTAATTTTAAACTATTTTTACTGATGTTGAAATCGGCAATAAAAGGATTGGAGTTTAATAACCTACTCATGCGAGCTAATGGCTCATGCATGCCATAGTTAGTTCGGTGGTGGGAGCGATGTATAAACTCTAAATTGCGTAGTTGGTGAGTTCCTCCGCGATAGTTGAATCCTACGTGGGAGAGCAAGTCGGGAGCATCAATAATACCGGTTATTAATTGATGAAAAAACACTAAATCATTGTTGATTCTTCTCTGTGAGAGGGTTTGAAGATTTAATAAGCGGATACGATTTTCATAGGGAGGAAGATTGAAAGGATCTTCCCAAGGAAGACCTTTGAGAGCGAAGCGTATGAATCTGTGCTGTATTGCTTCGATTCGAGATTTATGAATATCATAAAATGGTGACCACACCTGAGAAGCATACTCTAGATGGGGACGAACATAACAGTTGTATAAAGAGAGGGTAACATAAGGGTCATTAAATTCCTTAGCCCATCGCTTAATAAAGCCAAGCATTGAATTTGCTTTGTTAATAATGAGGTTGATGTGTTCATTAAATTCGAGGTTGGTACTAAAAAGAACACCGAGGTCCCGGAATCTAGAAACTTGAGATAGGGATTGATGCGATATTGAATATTCTCCAATGCTAGGAGATCTTTTACGGGAAAAGGTCATACTTTGGCACTTGGAAGTATTTAAAATTAGTCCGTTCATTGAACACCATACAACAAAACTATCAATATCTTTTTGTAAGAAGTCGCGATCTGAAGCATTTTCGATGATTTTAAAAATTTTCATATCATCAGCAAAGATTAAAATGTCGCTATAGGAGATGCAAGAAATTACATCATTTATTGCAATAATGAAAAGCAAGGGGCCGAGATGACTACCTTGTGGCACGCCAGACATAGCATTGAAAGGTTTTGACAAAACGTTACGAAATTTGACTTCATAAGACCTATTTTTTAAGTAGGAACTTATCCAAGCAATAAATACTGGGGGAAATCCAAAGGCTTTTAGTTTATAAAGTATGACGTTATGAGACAGTTGGTCAAACGCCTTAGAGAAGTCAGTGTAAATGCAATCAAGCTCGTTCCCACATTCAAGAGCATTGGAACACTTATGATGAAAGGATAGGAGGTTGGTAGCCGTCGATCTTCTTTGCATAAATCCGTGCTGCTGGTGGCAGACAACATTCCTTGAAAAAAAGGATACGCTTTCGCAGACTACTTGTTCAAATACCTTAGGTATACATGAGAGCTTTGAAATAGGTCTGTAGTTTTTTATATCGGATTTTTCACCCTTTTTGAAAACAGGTATGATAAAAGATTTTTTCCAAAGAGTGGGGAATATTCCAGATTTTAATGAAAGCTTGAAAAGATGTTCAAGTGGAGAGGATAATCGTGAGGAACACTTCTTTAAAACAATTGGCGGAATACTGTCCGGACCAGAAGAAACGTCATCTTTGAGAGAAGAGAGGTAGTAAGTAATTCTGTCTCTTTGAATAGGGATATTATTAAAATTCACTTGCGAGCAGTGAGTTAAATATTCAAAGTATTTTTCATCAATTTCTAGATTTGTATCACAAAAAGAGCCATTAAATTGGTCTGCAAAGGCATTGCAAATGTCGGGAGTATTTTTTAAAGATATGGTATTATAAATAAAGTTGGCTGGATAGCCATCTGATTTTTTTTTAGAATTTACAAAGGACCAAAAGCTTTTTGGATCGTTTTTCAGAGAACACCCCATTTGGGTGACATAGCTAGAGTACAGATTCTGAGAAAGTATTTTGAAGTCTTTAAAAAAACTTATAAATATTTGGTGGTCAGTTGGAGAAAGAGTAATTAAATAGGTCTTCCAAGCCTTGTTTCTTTTATTCCTCAGAGCCTTTAGTTCCTTGGTAAACCACGGTTGGCAAAAACTATCATTTCTGAGCGTCTTTTTGGGAATGGTTTTTTCCATGCAATTTTCTAAAACGGAGTAAAAGCAAGCGACTGCTTCGTCAATATTTGTAAGGGTTGATATATTTTCAATACCAGCCCTGCTTAATTCATTCGAGAGCAAATCGAAATTCGCTTTTCGAAAGTCAAAAGTATATAAACAGTCATTTGAATTATTAATAACGTGAGATACGTTGCTTAGTTCAACAAAAATATCTAAAGGGGGATGAAGATCATCAATTCTAGTAATGCCTGAATTAGATTGAAGAACAACCGTGTTAATAGCTTCGGAAGAGAAAACAAGGTCTAACATACGATTTTGGAAATTTCTAATACAGCTTACTTGCTGTAAGTCAGTAGATATAACATAATCTAAACAAGAAAGCTCACGCTGCGGTGAAGTTAGAGAGGGTTTTTGGAATGATCCATCGTCAGAGGGTAACCATTGGACATATGGTAAATTAAAGTCACCTAGTAACAGAATTTGGCTTTCTAAGTCCGACAATTCAAAAATATGATCCAAAATTAGCGACAGTTCAGCATAAGCAGAGGCTGAACTTTTTGGAACAATGTAAACGTTAACGATAAAAATATTTTTAGACAGTGTACAGACTTTCACACAAACAACATCAATAGACAGTTCAAACGGAAAGAGTATACGAGACGACATATATGTGTTCCTGACCGAAATCAAAACACCACCACCGACCTCATCTGGCCTGTCTATGTGCCGATCTTTACGGTAGACCGAGAACTCAGGGCTCAAGATTTCGGAATTCAAGAAACTTGGACTTAGCCAAGTTTCAGTCAAAGCAAACACGTCATGTTTGAAAACGTGGGAGTTAACATATAAATCAGCAGTTTTACTGCGAAGACCTCTTACGTTTTGATAAAAGAGGGAAAATCTAATTAGTTTTTTGGAGCAGTATTGGTAACCAATTTGTTCTTAACTCTCCTGTTGATGGAAAATTCTTTAACAAGAGCACCACCAGGCCAAGAGTTAGTGTCACAAATAGATTCGAAAGACGAGGGCGGGACAAGCAATTTGAACGAAGACACAAAGCTATCAGTTTTGCTTATCTTACTGCATTTAATAAATTTTTCATCAGAAATCAATTTCTTAGAAACGAGATAATGCAAAACATCGTTTGCATTAAGATCTGGCCTAAGTCGAGACACAAAAATTAATTTCGGTTTTGGAACCGTCTCTATTGGTGTGAAAGATGCACCAGACTCTGGTTCAGAACTGGGATTAGTTTATAATGATCTATTTTCGAGATCAACTACTTCAACCACTAGTTCTTTCGGGACAGACGGACTTTTAACTTTGACGGAGTTGCTTCTCAATGTCTTTCGCTTTGAAGGAGAGCTCAAGTTTTTGCTAGCTACTGTTCCTTCACGGTTTCTTTTAGTGCCCGTATTTGGAAGCGTGACAGAGCTTTTAGTTCCCGATGGCGAAGGCTGAGCATTAAGATCCTTCAAGTCAAGAGTTTTTTTGGAAATTGGAATTTCTAAGTCCTCCATAGATGTAGACATGTCAACAGAGCTACAGGGAGAGGAAAATGATGCTAAGTTCAAAACGGAGTTATTAAAAACTTTGAAAAGTTGGTCAAAACCTTTCGACAGCTTTTCAATATCTAGTTTGAACGTAGACATTTTAATTGCTAAGTGGGAGAGAGATATTTTTTTACACTCTTCACAATACCAACAAGCACTTTTAAAAGCACTTATTTTATCTAAAAGGGCATTGTTCGCCCCAATACATTTTGCATGAAATGCTTTGCCACATACACCATAGCATGCGAAAACAGGTGAGTTGGAACTATCCAAACACTTAACTGCTGCACAGTCCATGGTTAGCAAATAAAAAAAGTATTTGAGAGCAGAACAGGAAAAAAAAAAAAAAAAAAACAAAAATTAAAAAATATTGGGCAAAAAAAAAAAAAAATTTTTTTGGGATGGACTGGGAGTTGAACCTAGAATGGCTTACTAAGTGTGTATTCCAAAAATGAATCTACGCTTTCATTTTTAATTCATTTTTATTCAATTTTTCTTATATCTACTTACATGCTAACAAAAATGTGTAAAATTAGCTTATATAATAACTTAATTAACTTACTGACCCTAGGCGGGTACTCTAAATTATTCAATATCTTACTACTAGTGCCTTTCGGCCTTAAGATACCTTATGAATCAAAACTAGAACAAGTTAAAACTAAGAAAATTTTAAAAAACTTAGTTATATAGATCATGTTTTTTGTTTTCTTAAAACTAATTAAAACTAATTAAAACTACTTAAATCTACTTAAAACTAGAGCAGCCACAGAAGCTTTTGGGTTTTTTTTTTTTTGTATTTTGTATTTTGTAATTTTTTTTTGGATTTTTGTATTTTTTAATTTTTTTTTTTTTTGGTTTTTTGTATTTTGTGATTTTTTTTTTTTTTTTTTTTGATTTTTTTGATTTTATGTTTTTTTTTTTTTTTTTGATTTTTTGTGATTTTTTTTGTTTGCCACTGTGTCTACCCCCTATACCCTAAGACTTACACGCTAAACCTGTGTAAGCCAGCCATTGGCGACTCGCTATCATTATCAAATTCTTGTTGTTGCTCCGACAACCACCAGAACATATTCGACGTTTTAACAACGTCACGACGATCGCGATCTGAAACCGCCCTACTGAACCGGAGGAGCTCTACAGCTTCTCCGCCTACTGCGGTGACGTCTCGGTTGTAAAGGAGTCGTCGTTCCACGGACTTACGGCAGACGTGGTAGATTAGCGGAACCGCCAATCTATCCTGAATCAACCCTACCATATCAAAATAGAGGAAAGCCTCCGGTGGGACAAATCCACTGAAGCGCGTTTTCTCCATATATTCAGTGTTGGGGTAATAAGCCCCAAAAATCAGGCCATTGGTCGAGGTCATCGCTCTTGCAGTGTGACCACGAGTCAGTTTTATAATGAAGTTGTCGATCCTGTTTATTTGAGCCCTGTTGTAAAGGACCTCATTAGGATAATATTTTCTGTACTCCGACTCTGGTGTTCTGTGCAATCCAAGACAGGTACGCAGACACTGTCTCTCAAACACCCGAATCTTTTCCATTTGAGACGCTGTAACATTGAACCACACGGGGCACCCATAGACAATCATTGGCCTTATGAGGGCCATGTAGCAAATCACCTTCACTCTGCTATCAAGTTGACTGCTGTGAAACAGTCGCCTTGTCAGAGCAAAAGCTCCTCTAGCCCTGGCCAGAGCCGCATCCATATGTTTGTTAAAATATAGATACTGATCTAGCCAGATGCCGAGGTACTTGACTACTACTTTGTTTGGCAGTGGGTGGCCATGTAGATCAACGATCACCAGCTTTCGACAGTTCTTTCTCGTATCCCATGAGGCCCGAGCCAACGAGGTTCTAAACACAATTGTTTCCGATTTCTGGAAGTTAATTTTCAACTTCCAGTCATCGCAATATTGTTGGATCTTATCGAAGTCACGCTGCAAAAGTATTCTGATGACTTCAATCTTTGGACCTGTTCTGTACGCAATAAGGTCGTCGGCGTACGCTATAGCATGGTGAAGAGAACCAATTAGATCGCCGGTGAAAATGCTAAATAAAATAGGCGAATTCACCGCCCCCTGCTACGCTACGCTTTTACCAACTGCACCAAGCAGACGATAATAAAGAGCTTACAAAGTTATATATTTCAAAAGTGGTTAAGGAAGGAAATTATAGTTTGAAGAGAAAGGATAGATTAGGAATTCAAAGAAGTTAAAGGGAGAGACAGATATAAAAAAGAAAACAACTCAAATTGCACTCAATTAATAGGAAACGGGTAAAAAAAACTTTTTCTTACCAATCACTACACAATTAAGCTAAGCAAGAAAACTTGTAAATACACAGAATTTAGATTATTGTACAAGACAAAATAACACTTTAAACAAAGATACGAACTTTAAACACTTATTTGACTTGCAGTTTATAATTAAAATTACCAAACTACACAAGATAAATGAAAATAAATGAGACGCGATTAGAACACAAACTAAACACACAAGAACCAGTGTTACCATGAGTTCCTTAAGAGATGACATAATTAATAGACTACATAGTGATCTCGCCCTCATACTTCTGGCTGAATAATTTTTGTCTTACGGGATGTTTGGTCACTCTGATTTGTCTGACTGATTGAATATAACTTTTAAACAAATACATCAATAACATATTCCAAAATCAGTCATGTGAAAATAAGTAAAGTTCAACCATTTTTTGGGTGGGTTTAAAGCGTCTGACAAAAGTTCTTGTGTCTGACACTTATAATGTTACTTTAAAATAATATTCTACATGATATATATGGAAACCAGCCATGTGAATTTAAGTAAGATAACTCTCATTTTTAGTTACCTTTCTCACCTGGTACCTGCCCAGGTGTCACTTGTTCATTTTCCACAAGCGCGTAGGTATTCAAGGTACACGATACGCTACTGAAAACTTAAGGTTTTATTCGTGTGAAAATAAGTTATGTCATATCCCCTGGGATCTTGGACTATATCTACATCATGAGCAGTCAAGCCGAAGACATTTTGCTTTCCTTTGGATTAAATGATAATAGGTCTGTTTCTTTACTTTCTGGGTAAAGTTTGGGAAAAAGCCCGGGAAAAAGTTTGGGCTCGAGCTTTTTAATGTTGTTTTTGTAATCTCCATCCGAAAATGAGAAGTAAAGATACGCCTTTTGGGATGTTTCTTGCTGAATGACATTTGTCATGCACTCTCTGTAGAGATGTAAAAAAACATGCAAACAATTTTGTTTCAAAAACGTGCTAAAATGAGCTCAAAGCAATATTGCATTGCATATTTAACATTATTTTGAATTTTCAAACCTACAAAGAGAAATTATGCTTTCCATTTTCCATTTAATTTCAAATATAAATTTGAATTCAATCGAAATGTTTCGATCAGCTGATTTCACAAACAACCGATTTGACAAGCAAGAAAGTGCACGAGCAAATTGTTCGGGTGAATTCTTACTGGAGGGGAAGTGACAAAAAAGCAAAAGCTCTGCCACTTTTACGTCAAAAAAAAGTAAAGATACACGTTTCGGGATCCCGCGGGATCCCACGGGATCCCGCGGGTGAGTAAAGATACAGACCTAATGACTCTGAAAAATTGAACGTCGTTATAGACAAATTTGACAGTTACTTCGCTATTCGCCGAAATGTCATTTACGAGCGTGCAATGTTTAATTCAAGGAAGGCGAACCAGTGGATACGTTTATTACTTCGCTGTAAGCATTGCGAACACTGTGAGTTTGGTTACGTACGTGATGAACTTATTCGCGACCGCATTGTGGTTGGACTCCAAGACCGCAAGCTTTCTGAAAAGCTGCAAATGGACAATACCCTAACGCTCGAGAAAGCCGTTCAACACGTGAGACAGAGTGAAGCCGTTAAGCGGCAGCAACGTGAGCTGATGGGTAAACCTGAACACAAAACTGTTGAACTTGTTACATCAAAATCTAAGCACAACAATGATCGTCGGTCTACAACTAGTGGCACGTATGTACGTGATAGTTTGATGGCGTCTTTAATTTATTTTTCAACTTGTAGTAATATTGATTTTGTTTGTGTTGAAATTAAGAGTTCGGTTGACAAACTGTTGCTAGTTGCTGTATATTGTCCACCCCTTTTGTTTAGAGAGGAATGTAGCTTGAAGAAACTTTGTTGCGACTGAGTGCTAAATATAAGGATGTCTTGATTGGAGGTGATTTCAACGTAAACTTTTTGATTAATAGTGTCCCCACGCGTCTTTTTACTCACTTCTGTGATAAACTCTGTCTTTCGGTAGTGAATTGTCAATGGCCAACGTGTTTTAAGTCATATACGAACCCTTCACTACTTGATAAGTTTTTGACTAGTTCCAAACATAAAATTTTAGGTAATGACCAAATACGCCCTACGTCAGAGTTTATCCACGATTTAATTTTTTGCGCTTTTCATTTTGATCTTATCAGACCTAATCCGATAAAAACCATTAGGTATAGGTGCTATAGAAATTTTAGCTATGACAACGTAGCGAATTCCTTCAATCGATCGGAATGGGATGAGATATTCTACTTTCATGATCTTAATGCTAAGGTTGCTTTGTTTAATAACTTAGTTATGAGTTTATTTGATGCTTATGTTCCAATTGTAACAAAACAAGTAAAGTGAAATCAATGTCCGTGGTTTACAAACGACATTAAATTTCTTATTAGAGAAAGAGAACGTTTTTTTCGCAAATACAAAAGTAACCGCTCTGAGTTTAACAAGAGACAGTATATTTGTGCACGAAATCGGGTCAATACTTTCATTAGGAATTCAAAACGGGATTACTTAATGAAAAAATTGAATTCATCACTCAGCTCCTGCGAGCTTTGGAGGAATCTTAAGCAGGCTGGCATTAAGGAGGACAAAAGCAAATTCATATGCCCTTTTGATCCTGGAGTGATGATGAATGCCTTGATTCCTAGCCACTCTAGCTTTGAAATTCCGCAAAGAATCTTTGACCTCCCTGACAATGTGAATTCATTTAGTTTCGTTTGTATTGGTGTTTCTGAGATTGTTAATTCAATTAAATCGGTTAAATCTAGTGCTGTAGGCCCCGATGATACGTCCCCAAAATTTATAAAACTGATTTTCCCATTAATTATGAGATATTTGCTCCTTATTTTCAATTTCTGTCTTTACAGTAGTGAGTTTCCAAATGAATGGAAAAATTCAAGATTAATACCAGTACCTAAAAAGCCAAATGCCTCTAAACCTTCTGACTACAGGCCTATAAGTATATTGTCTTTTCTCGGTAAATTACTTGAGAAAATAGTGCATGATCAAATGCAGTTATACCTCAATGAAAGGCATTTGCTTACTGCATGGCAATCTGGTTTCCGTAGCTTTCATAGTTGTGAAACTGCGGCAATTAAAATAACCAATGACATCCGATTTGCTCTTGACTCAGACAGGTTTGGGGTCTTGGTGCTTTTGGATTTTTCTAAGGCCTTCGACAGTATTGACCATTCCATTCTCATTTGCAAACTTAAGTCTCAGTTTAATTTCTCCAAATCATCCCTCAATCTTTTGTGTAGTTACATGAAAGATCGAGTCCAATCAATCAAAACCGAAACCGGAACCTCAAATTCTTTCATTACCAATATTGGAATTCCCCAAGGCTCGGTGTTAGGCCCATTGTTATTCTCGTTATTTATAAATGACCTTCCAGAAGTCATATCTAGCTGCCAGATTCATTTGTATGCGGACGATGTTATGATTTATATGTTTAGTCCAATTGGTTTGATGGATGATTGTATTGTGAGATTGAATGAAGATTTAAGTCGTATCTTTGCTTGGTCTGAGACTAATATTCTAAAACTAAACCCTTCTAAGTCTGTAGCTATGTTGTGTGCAAGGAATGAGCTCAGCCCTAGTGAATTTCTTCCAGTTGTCCTTAATTGTGAAATAATCTCCTATGTGAAAGATGTCACTTACCTAGGCTTCAAAATCAATGCCAACCTTAATTGTTGTAAAGCAGTTTCTGACACCATCAGGAAAATTTACCATGGCTTGCACTGTTTGAGGTCTTCGTCTCATTTATTGTTGCCCAACTTAAAGCTTCAACTAGTTAAATCGCTTATTTTGCCTTATTTCACATACAATGTCTCTGTTTTTCCATCTTTGGACTGTGTTTGTAGAAGAAAACTAAATGTTGCTATCAATGATTGTGTTCGTTTTGTGTATTCTATCCGTAGACACACTAGTGTTTCACATTTACGTTATTTGATATTTGGTATGAACCTTGATAACTATCTTTACTTTAGGCTGCTTCTGAAACTCCATAATATTATCCATGGTCGAAGTCCAATGTACCTTAAAGAACCTCTAAGCTTTGCTCAATCTCAAAGAGGATTGAAATTAATTTTGCCTCGTTTCACGCACAGTATTGCAGAACGCTCCTTTTATGTATCTGCAGTTCGTTTATGGAATGCTCTACCAAACGAACTGCAGGGCACTACCACATATGCGACATTCAAGAGGAAATTATTTTTGAACCTATCTCATCTTAACTAACCTATTTTATACTTTCCGACTTTCTAACTTTTAATTTTTTTTTCAACTGATCTCTTCTTTTTCCACTCTTTCTACTTCTTTTTTTTTCTATCGTCCTTTTCTTGTATATTACTTTTTTAACTTTATTAGTTACTTTACCTTCCTATTCCTATATTTTTATTTTCTTTACTTTCATAAGTTATATAAAATCTATTGTTAAACTTATTAGATGCTCTAGAAGATTTTAATCTTAATGTATCAGTGTAATTTATATATTTGTAGAAAAAAATTGAATTGAATTGAATTGAATTGACAATTATAGAGTGAGGTAGCTCTCAATGCAGTTAAGATCAACTGGAAGTTGGATCCGGGAGCAGACGTCACCGTCATACCAATCGACGTTTTCCAACAAAAATTCAAGATGACTTCACTCCTTCCTTTGGATCAAATTCTTTGCGGCCCAAGCAAAAACAAACTTGCAACTATTGGAATGCTTCGAGGTGAGCTAGTTTATTTACTTACTTACTTACTTACTTACTTAAGGTGGCGCTACAGTCCGGGTAGGACCAGGGCATCAACCAACATGCTTCTCCAGCCAGCTCGGTCCCTAGCTAGCTGCCTTCAGTTTTGCACGCCAAGTTGGTTGAGGTCCTCTCCTACTTTTGTGCGCTACCTGAGTCGCGGTCTTCCTCTACTGCGCCGTCCCTCGGGATTGGATTCGAAGGCTTTCCGGGCCGGAGCGTTGTTGTCCATTCGCTCTACATGACCCAACCATCTAAGCCGCTGGACCTTGACTCGTTTGACCAGATCAGTGTCACTGTACGGGCTGTACAGTTCGTCGTTGAATCTTCTTCTCCACTCTCCATATGTGCAGACAGGACCAAAAATCACCCGAAGAATTTTTCTCTCGAAGCATCCTAAAGCGTTCTCGTCTACCTTTGACAAGGTCCATGCCTCTGCGAAATATATAAGAACCGGGATGATAAGTGTCTTATACAGAGACACTTTAGTTGCTCGAGAGAGGACTTTACTGCTCAATTGCCTTCTTAGTCCGAAGAAACAGCGATTGGCAAGAGTTATTCTTCGTTTGATCTCAGCGCTGGTGTCGTTGTCTGAATTAATAGCGGCGCCTAGGTAGACAAAGTCCTTAACTACCTCAAAGTTATGGCTGTCTATCTCGACGTTCTGTCCAAGACGTCGGTTTTGGGTGTCCTTTCTTGATGACAGCATATACTTGGTCTTGCCCTCATTAGCTCAAACCCATCTTTTTAGCTTCCGTCTCAATGCTCATAAACGCGCCATTGACATCACACTGCATTCTTCCAATTATGTCAATATCGTCGGCATATCCGAGCAATTGGACGGATCTTTGAAAGATTGTGCCTCTTGTTTTGACGTGGGAGTTTTGCACTATTCTTTCTAGAACGATGTTGAAGAAGTCGTATGACAGTGCATCGCGCTGCCTAAAACCTTTTTTGCCATCGAATGTATTGGTGAGATCTTTTCCGACCCTGATGGAGCAGCGGGCGTTCTCCATCGTCAAAACTAGACATGGCTCTATATAACTCCTCTCTATAGATGCTGTCATACGCGGCCTTAAAGTCGATAAAAAGGTGGTAGGTATCGATTTGAAGCTCCTGGGTTTTCTCCAAGATCTGCCGTAGTGTGAAGATTTGGTCTATGGTGGACTTTCCTGGTTTAAAACCGCACTGGGATAGTTCTAGTTCGTTCATAGTTTAAAAAGTTTTAATAATTAAAAACAAACACAAACAATATATTATACGCATTAGTTTGAATATAAACTAAAATAAATATTGATGTAAAAAGTCAAATAATATTAATTTAAAAAATAAATCAAAAAATAAAATCCATTTTTCTGTTCTTTTTAGATAAAACAAATAAACTCATCAAACGATTCAAACGATCCTGCAAATAATGTTGGATTTACATGCATCTGCAAGTGCAGATGAAAAAAGGAAAAAGACACAAGATGTAAGATCTATACTTATCTGATAGAGAGGGAAGGCACCATCTGCACTTCCTTAGTAATAGGATGCGGATGGAAAATTATGGGTGCAGATGAACATGTTCAAAATTTGTTTGATAGAGAGGGAAGGCACCATCTGCACTTCCTTAGTAATAGGATGCGTTTGGAAAATTATGGGTGCAGATGAACATGTTCATCTGCACCTATAATTTTTCATTCGAAGAATTCTATTCGTTTCTCTTTTTAACGTTTGTGCTTTATAATCTTCATCCGTCTCGCTTTACTTTTCTGCACTTCTGAACATGCAGATGCATAAACCCAGTTCGCTCATTTTTTTAATAGATTTAATAATTTAAAAAAAAAAACCAATACTTCATTGAATTTGAATATTAATGAAGGTTTTTAGTAGCTTTTCCTTCACTGAAATTGTATTAAATTTTCATACTTGTTACAAACTGTTATACTTATTGTCAGAAGTAAGGTAGCCATATACCACATCTCTGTAAATTGTGCAACATTGAACAGTGTGGTGTCGCGTATACAGGTTTTTTGTAAATAATTAATCGAAAGGAACTTCGTTCCATCCGGGTGTCCCTTGAAACCTCTCAAGTTTTTATTTAAATTTTGTTTATTTTTGAATTTATTTATGAAATATTTATTAACTTTCTTATTCCTACATTGTTTATGTTTATGTTTTAAATGCTGCAATAACTATTAATCTTTTTCAAGAGTAAAAAAAAATTATTTATTTTAAAATTGAAAGAATAAATATTAATTCAAAGTTATGTATCTTTTTTTTCTTACTTTTATTACACAACATAACATTTTTAAATTATCATACAAGGGCCCCATTTTCAAAAAGTGCCCAAGGCCCCCCAAAAGGGTAAAGCCTTGGCCTTGGTTGGCGTTTATATTTCAACGAACACTTAAGTTTAATCCGACAGCTTTTATATAAAAAATTATTTATTAATTCTCAAGACGCTTCTGCGTTGCATACCTACACGATAAAATTGGGAAGAGATTTGATGAATTGCCAATGATTTTAAGTGGGGATTTTAACATCAAATAACAAAGACGAATAACTGCAGCCTTAGTACCACGAAATATAAATCGACAATTGATGCAGTCTTTGAGATATGTATATTTAAATAGATTCGATTTAAACTTGTTCGTTTCCTATTTTAGTTACCATAGACCTATTATTTCAGTATATTGGAATACGATGATTATAGAGATGATAATGGAAGAGATGAAATTGTGAATGAAAACTAATGTTTCATTGATGTTCTCCATATGTACATGTACATTTGCACATACATATATTTTAAAACAATGAATAAAATTTTGACGTTTTTTTACTATAAATAAAAACATAAATCAGATTTTAAGGAAGGATCTTTGTTGCGGTGAAATTTTACCGTAAAAATATGCAATAAGAAAAAAACATTTCAATTAAAAGATTTTCCTGTACATTAAAATATTTACTGAAAACTCAATTCTGCTTTCACTTCTGTCTGCACTCCCGAAATGCTTTTTTTTTTGTATTATGTATATAACTACAAACCAAGGCGCACATAGTGCCTCAGCATTTCGCAAGTAAGCACGAGGCAAACAAATTGAGGACTAAAAATTATTTAAAAAGTACAGCGAGCTATAAATGAGTATTTCTTTACAAATGCGTTAGCAGTCTTAATGTTTGTAGACATTTGAATATGTGTATTAATTTCATTTCATGGTTCGTGTCAAAATAACAAGGAGGCATTAATCCTTTTTTTGGAATATTGTATACCTTTTTAAAACGCAGCCATCTAGGCGCACAACTTTCATCTAGTTACCAACAGAGGGCTCTTCCTATCTTCATGGCGAAAACAAATAAAAAAGAGAACAAACCAAACGAAAAGTTCCTGCCTTCCAGCCCGAATGGTAGATTTTGTCACAGACACAGGAGTTAAAAAAATTGAGACTTTAATCGATCAATCAGAATACTTCACTTCGATTTTTGTTCTTATTTTTTCACTCATTAAAAAAAAAAACTGTATATAACACCTATCTATCCTTATTCGTAACTATTAGCTATGTTCTTTACTAAAATTCTGTTCTCAAACAGATATAGGTATTTTGTTTGCTGTCGCTCCTGTGCCGTGCTGTGCTCCTTATAATAATATAATAGAGAGATTTGATATACTTTTTCTTTAACCTGCAACATTGAGTAGAGTTCATAAATATAGATCTAATTTTAAATTGAAAAGCAATCATTACAAACGAATAAATTTGAAAAAGGATAAATAAAAGAATAAAAAATTAAGCATTATGGTGAAAAATGATTTTAAGTTGTATGTTTTAATGTGTGGAAAAAATGACGAAGGGAAGATAATTATAATATGTGTTTTGTACATATTTAATGAGCGTAAATGGGATTAAGACAATTATAGAAGTTAAGTAGGTACCTATATAAATAAGCCTTCATGATTTACCCTCAAGGCTTAAAAACTGGTGTTTTGTTGATTGCTGTTGTATTCAAACTAAAAAAAGTTATGCATTTTTTGTAATTATATACCTACCTGTTTACAAAAATTCCATTCCTCTTCTTATTTGAAATATAACACCGTTCTAAGACCACGTCGCACGGCGCGGCGGCGTCGCGTCGGCGTGCGTCGGTCGCAGAACGTTAAGGATTTATTCAGATCAGAAGTAGAATAAACAGGATTGCGTTGAGTGAAACGATGTAACTACATATACTCATCTCAATGTAGAAGGCTTAGCATATTAGTATTTCTTAAGTCTATCGATATAGTCATTAGTCAGTCAATACTATCTATGTATAGTAAAAAACTATAAAGGTTAGGTATTTTATTGGTTAGGAACAAGAATCAACATGACATCATCATCTTCTGAACGTATATGGAGAGGTTTAAACACCTTTTAAGATTCGGTGTAATTTATTCAACTATTTAATTACTTAATCTAATGAACTGAAGCCTAGTCTTAGCTGTGAAGCAATAATTTTAAAAATGAGCGTGTTATGCATGGATGACTGTTTTTGAAGGTTGGCTGGCAAAAGAGAAAAATTGGCACAAACCTTAGGGGAATAAAGAACAAAAGGGAAAACCATTACTTCTCTTGCCCCGCAACTTCAATTTGCTTACATTGTTCTTTTTGTAATACGAGATCTATCTGTGAACTGTGATACACGTATTCGCTGAATATAAAGTTGGCAGTGAATTTAATAACACCACGGATGGATGCAGTTGTATGTGTGAGGCTTGCCCTCTTGTTCTTTATTTCTAGTGTCCGACCGAAGGTCGATTTCTTGCCGAAGCCGAAGCCGAAGCCGAATATTCGGCTTAACATCAACCTTCGGCCGAAGCCGAAGCTTCAATAACTTGAAGAATTTTCCTTTCACATTAACTTAAATTGAAAAAAAATAATAGTTTTTTGGATTTTTTACTAGAACATGTTCGTTCGTTTGAAAAACCTAAACTAGCCCTGAATGTCAAACTGAGTGTTTCAGAGCCTTGGGGTTGACCTGGGTTTGCCTCAACTCGGCCTAGGTTTTTGCTGGGGCGAGTTAAGTGCTGTCAAACGGCGTGTATTTTTATTCAAATGACAGGGAGGTATGGTGATTTTGAGGTGTTTTTTGAGGACTGGAAAATCCTGGGGCCGAATTACAGCTCACGATATCGAGTGAGTGAGTGGCATTAGAGATCGAGTGAGTGAGTAACCATTTTGGAATTACAGCATACGTGACCTCTCGTATCGTATTGCTCTTTAAAATTGTACTAGTATCATCGAATATTCACTAGTAAATTTCGAGTTTCTATTAATTCATAGATGTCGCTGGTGTCTCTTTATACTTATTTCATTATTTTTTGGTATGTAAAATTCATGCCTTTGTAAAAAAAAGACAATATTTAGTAAGAATTTCGGAAAATTTAAACATAAAATACACTCGGATGGTGTTATTAAATGAAAATATTGATGGCCGAATTGTGGTACTAGATGACTCGATATCGTGAGCGGTAATTCCAAATTCCCATAATTCCGATACGACTTATTCGATAGCGTGTGCCGTAATTCGGCCCCTGGTTTTTTTGACAACTCATATTGTTGTCAAGGAAACCTGTGTCAACTCTGGGTAAAGTTCAACGAACGGGATAGATCAAATTGACTTTTAAAAAATAATAACAAATTAAACTATGTAGTAACACAATTAATATTTTCTTGAAATTAAGAAAAAGTACAACAAATAACTCAACACGGTTCTACGCTCTTCGAAAAACGAAATTGAATTAATTTTTTCAGCGCCTACCCCGACGCATGACAACCAATAACTAAACCTTCGGCTTCGGCCAAAACTTCGGCCTATTTTGGCCGAAGCCGAAGGTTTAGCCGATTGTAGTTTTCTTAGCCGAATGTGGCCGAAACCGAAGCTTCGGCCGGACACAATTTATTTCCCTATGGCACGAGCTTGCGAAAGTATACAGCTAATAACAATCACAACACAAGGCCCGTCGCGTCGGTCGGAGCGATTTCGGAAAGCTTACGGAATTACATCTCTTAATTTGAATAACTCTTTGAAAATATTATTGAAAATAGAGCATTCCTCAATCCTCACTAGTAAGAAGAAGAATTTGCAGTTCCGATAAGATCTAATATTATTATATTATTGTTTTTACTACCATTATTACTATTATTATTATTATTACTTTCATTATTATCATCATTATAATAATTACTATTATTTATATGGACTGGATATTTATTATTTTATTGATATTTATAGTCCATATAAATAATATCTAGTAATTATTATAATGATGATAATAATGAAAGTAATAATAATAATAATAGTAACAATGACAGTAAAAACAATAATATTAATAATAACAATAGTATAAATAACAATCAAAATAGTAATAATCATATATATAAAATTCTCGTGTCACGGTGTTCGAACTTGAACTCCTCCGAAACGGCTTTACCGATTTTTACCAAATTTTATATGCGTATTCAGTAAGTCTGAGAATCGGCTACTATCAATTTTTCATACCCGTAAGTGATAAGGGCCATCTAGCCTTAACATTGTTTTTTTAATTTACACTGTGACACGAGAATTTTTTTTTTTTTTCTAGCTTTCTGTGGGAACAACGTTTTGAATAAGTTTGACCCGAGCAACGCCGGGCGGGTCAGCTAGTAATAATTATAAATTTTGCCATTATTGGTCTGTAAGACGTCACTTCTGTTGGTGGCTTACCTTGCTTTGGTATAACTATTACTTCAGCAATTTACCAATGATGTTGGACCTATTGGGTCCTTAGGCACGCATTTATTATGAATTGGAGTTTTATGTTGGCTTTTGAAGGCATTTCTTTCATAGCCTGAGCAGTTATAAGATCGTACCCAGGTGAATTTTTGTTCGGCAGTTGATTTCGACACATACTTTTTATTTCTTTGAGTGTGACTATTGATATGTCAACTTCGTCTACTTTATCAATAAACTGTAAGCTGTTTTCAGATGTGTTTGCTGGGAATGGCTTAAAAACATTCGCAAGATATTCTGCAATCAGGTTAGCTTTTTCTTTCGGATTTCCGATCAAATTCCCGTCTAGAGATTTTATTGGCGGGTTTTGTAACTGCGGTCTTTTCAGGCGCTTAGCTGCTTTCCAGAGCGAGTAATCGGTTGAAGCATCAGTCGTTAAATTTTTCAGGAATCTACTTAATGAATCAGTTTTGAATTCGTAAATTTGTTTTTTCAGTTCGTTGCTTAGCCTGTTAAACGCTATTTTGTCTTCTGTAAGTCTAGTATTTTGCCATTTTCTTCGAGCTCTTCTTTTCTCCAATATCAACTCTCTTATCTCAACAGGGTATTTTGCTTCAGTTTGCCTCCTACTCGAGTAAGTTGGTGTACTTTCTTCTGCAGCTTGTTGAACATCGGCAATGAATTGTTCTACTTCAAGGTCGATTTGCTCTTTTGTTTCCATAGGGGATCTGAGATTTATATAGCTTTCAAGCTTTTCTCTGAATTCACTTCAGTTTGTTTTATTATTTACAAGCTTAGGATTACTTTTTTCCATTATCTCTGATTCATTAAGTGATAAAATCACCGGTGTATGAACTGATGATAAGTCATAATTACCTTCGACTCTTATGTGGTTTTGTTTGATGCCTTTAACTATGAAAAAGTCAACAAGGTCTGGTATTTTACTAGTATCCGATGGCCATTAAGTTGGTGACCTGGAAGAATAAAACTCGCAATTGTATTTGAGGAATGCTTTGTAAAGCCTTCTGCCTTTTGTTGTTATAAGTCTGGATCCCCAATGGGTGTGCTTAGCATTGAAGTCACCACCAACAAGGAAGTTATGTCCTAGTAGATTTAGCAGTTCTGTATAATCATCTTCAGTCGGGGAACGCCTTGGCGGGCAGTATATTAGTAGGAATAGGTGCACTTGGGACCGATCCGTTAAACGTTAGAATATTTGAAAATTTGAAAAAAGGTAAATGTAGGAGGAATAGAAAGTGTGAATAAATAAATGATTTTATTAGTGAGTGATAAAACCCAATGTAATTTGTTTATGGTTGTTTGTATAAGGGATCGACACGGGACACCATGTCGTGAAGTCGAGTATTAAAATCTACAGATAAATGAAAAGAGGATTGTGAAAATAAAGTGTTAAGGAAATGTTTTGTTTGTTAGAAAATTGGGTAAAGGTAAAGGTAAAGGTGTAAAGAGTGAAGTTAAAGGTAAAGGAATGTTGGATTGTTTGTAAATAAAAAAGGTGTAGATTGTGAGAACGAATGAAAGTGGTTTTTAGAAAATTCCAATCTACAAGCAAATTTATGACTGCAAAGGATCGAAGCGGGTCACTGTGTCGTCGTTTGATAGGTATTCTATATAGATGTCCCTAAATAGCCAAGTACTAATATTTACGAATATAAATCAACAGAGGATTCTGAAAATAATCTGGTAAGGAAATGTTATATTTGCTTGAAAATTGGAAAAGGTTGAAAGATGCAAGTGCAAAGGATCGATGCGGGTCAGCGTGTCGTCGTTTGATAGGAATTGTATTGATGTACCTAAATAATCAATGTGAATCGGTTCATGTAAAATAAAGAAAATGCTGTCAATTAGATTTTTGGAATTTATTTCTTTAATTTTATTCAATACATTTTATAGGATTTCGTTTTTATTTATCCACGAGTTATGTTCTGTTGGAAATCCCAACCACTTAACAAAAACTTTTTTGCCTCTTGTCTGTAGAATTTTTTCCACCAGAAATACGTTTTTACTTTTTGACTTCATTAATTCTTCATTATAGAAACCGCCTTGTACGGGTTTTCCTTCAAAGTCTTCAAGAAGATATGTTATAGGGTTAGTTTCTTGGATTTTTCTTATTTTAAAGATCTCAGTTGTCCAGTTGGGGGTGTATCCTTTTTCAAACACATGTTTATGTTTGCTGATTCTTACTTTATCACCGACCTTAAATTTTTGTTTAATTATTTCTCTTTTCTTGGTTTTGAAAAGTGGTAATATAGATTTTGAATTTTCCTTCGTTACATCTACAGGATAACATTTAATGGTTCTGTGAAAAGAATGATTGTAATCATGGAGTAATTTCTTATAAATATTTATCCACTTATAGCTGCCATTGAAACTAAATTCTTTCCACATTTTTTCTTTTAAGGTTCTATTAAATCTTTCAACAATAGAAGCCTTTAATGAACTAAAAGTAGAGTAATGGTTAATTTTATACTTTCTCATTAAGCTATTGAATGTTTTGTTGTAAAATTCTTTCCCATCGTCTGTTTGCAAATTTTCGGGAGTTCTAGAAGAATCAATAAATATTTGTTCCATCCCTTTTGCAATAGTTATTCCTTTTTTGTTTTTCATTGGGATGGCCCATGCGAATTTCGAAAAAGAATCGATGACTGTCATTAAATATTTAAACTCTTTGTTTTGGGAACTATAAGGAATCATTTCAACAAGATCAGCCTGCCATAAATCATCATAACCTTTAATGATAACATGACGACGTTTGAAATTTCTACGTGCTGGCTTATGCAACTCTTCCACAACCTGCCGTTTACTCATATTTGTAAGGAGTGAATACAACAAAACAAAAAAGAAGTCTTTTATAGCTATATAAAATATATTATTTTTTATTTATTTTATTCCAATTTTTATAAAATAACATTAATTTCTTAATTCTTACTAAACGATTTTCAATCATATAGCAAGCACATGTATCGGGTCCTAGTTGACATTGATTTGATGACCAACAGCAATTGGAGTAATGGTTACCATGAATTGAGTCAACATAAAATCTGTTTTCGAATCTTTTAAGAAAAGATATAGAACTTTTAAACTCTTCATGGTGTTCATCTAATATTTCTCCATGATTTTTTAAAAAATCACAAATATCTTTTATTATTATTTTTTCCGAGTCCATTTTAAAGGTTCCTTGTTGTCTAAGTTCTGAATACTAACTAGCAAATTTTATTTTATTTTATGAAAATTGAACTTTTCTTTAGTCTCTTTCATATATGTAATATATATACATATATATGTACAAACAATATTTCTTACTTATGGAACATAGGGTGTAATGGGAATACTACTTTCATAACATGATCAGCTTTTGTTCCTATTTTATCATCAATATACTTTTCTTCTGCAGCATCTTTAAGGTTTTGGGAAATCGGAAATGATTTCATGTTTTCATGGACCATAGATGTTATTGTTTCTTTTATAGAGGAGTCTATGTGATTTTTTAGTACTCGAATTTCCTCACTAAAAGTTGACAAAACTTCCAGCAATGAAGAGTTTACGTGGTTTTTAATACTTGTTTCCGTAAAACTTATTTGATCATCAACATATCCTTTGCAGACGGCCTGGTGTGGAAATCTCGGTTTTTTTCCTATGTTGTTTAAATATCTATGCCCCATATCAAAATCACCCGATGGTAGGATTTTAAATCCGATTTTTTGAGGTTCTACATTGTCTAAGGTTTTTTGAAAAAGTTTGGAACTCCTACCGAACTTGTCAACGTTCATCTTGTATATGCAAGGATTATGGTTTTGATTAATCTTAATATATGATATTTGATTCTTTTAGTTCTTCAATTATAGAATTGATTTCATTCTGATGGTTATTGTTGCCAGCATTTTTTGATGCTGTTAAAAGTCTAAGTCTATTAACAATTTCATTAGGATCATTCCAGAACACATATTCCATATTTTTGTTTGTGTATGTCATTTCAGTAGTATCAGTATAAGATGCCCCTGTTTTTTCGCTTTCAGCTTTAAGTCCGACAGCAAGTTTTTTAATTATTTGAGTATATTTTGCACCTCTGTTACCCTTGATTCGTGAAGAACTGTCATGATTTATTCTATGTGCGTTGGTTTTTTGTAAAATTTTTCGATATTCTTCTAAGTCATTAGCACCATATTTCTGCTTACGTGGATTTTTCTTTAACATCAACTCAATGAGACCAGGAGTTCGGCTAAAAGTCTCACCATCAATTATAAAATCATTTTCATTCATTTCAAAGTTACATTTGCCTATTTTAATAGTTTGAGTGTTCACATCAAAATATGGACCATAATTTGTATCGCGATTCGATTCTGATAATATTTTTTGGGTGAAAGAAGATGATTTGTCAGGCCTGTCCATACTTTTTGTTAAAAAAGACATCCTGTTAGAACCTGTTATATTCTTTGGGGTACTGAAAATAAGAGAATCGTCTATGCTTTCCAATTCCTGTGTTAGTGAACTTGTTTGTTCATGATCTGTTCCGTTCTTTTCATCAAACGATTTGAATAGAAATTTACGATTTTTTAGTGTCTCTTGCTGAAAATTGTCTTTCCTTTCTTTCTCAATCAATTTTTTTAACGGCTCAACAATAGGTTTGAATGTGTTTTCCAATTGAGTTTCTCTCATATTTTGGCCAGTTTTAAGTTGTAAATATTTATTTCTAAGCACATTTTTAGTTTTCACTAGATCTTGTACCACGTTTTCATCCATTTCTATGATTTATGAAAAAGAAATTATTTGCCTTTAACCAGCTAGCTGTCTCTAACTCTCTCTTGAAACTGTTTTTGTAGCGACCTTTTAAAATACTGCTCTCTTTGTCTATAACCAGGAATCCAAAATTATCAGTCCAACAGTGAGAACACAACTCTTTAAATTGATTAAATGTCATATCTGAATTAATATGATCTTTGTAAACATGCTTCAAATTCAACTCATCTTGTTTGAAAAGAATGATAAAGTTAGCATTATCTCTGATCAAATGTTTTGGTATATGAGTATAGGACTGACATAAGTAAAAGCTGTCAACCCCGTTATGTCGTCCCATGCAAAAATAGTCTCTTATATTGTTTTGCTTCTGACATGCAACATCATCGAATATGAAAACTGAGTTATTTTTAGCTTCTGATGGTGTCATTATTTCACAATTGTTTGAAAATTCATTGTATTCCATTCCTCTGATTGATGTTATCAGTTTTTTAAGATATTGATATTTTGGCTGATGCAAAGATTTAGAATAAATATAAATATTTTCAAACTTCAATCCATTAGGGTCAAGAAGAATGCTAAGCATCACATTTGTCTTCCCGCAATTTGAAGGTCCTACGATAATTCCTCGAATACTGTTTGGAAACAAAGATCCATGTTTCTTTTTAATTTTAACATTGGAATCAAAATTTTTTATTTTTATAATTTCTTGCTGCTTAACGAAGCGCATAATGATGACTAACAACTTCTGAAATAAAACAACTCGTTTTAATATATTTCTAATCATATATGTTTCAACCCTCGCCTAAGAAGGTGTATTAATTATAATATGATTGAGCACAACACTAAAAAAAAAAAAAACCAGTATCATAAAAAAAAGAAAATCATTTGGAGGAGAAGGGTTTTTAAATAAGGCTATTGACAAACTACCGTTCGAACTACATATTCCCTCCTATAATTATTGTGGTCCAGGAACGAAATTGGAAGAAAGATTACGTAGAGGAGATAAGGGAATTAATCAATTGGATGAGGCTTGTCGACTGCATGATATTGCATATTCTAAAAGTAGCTCTCTCTCAGATCGACACGTTGCCGACAAAGCTCTAACAGAACAGGCTTGGAAAAGATTCAAAGCAAGTGACTCTTCAGTTTCTGAAAAATTAAGTGGGCTTTTAGTTACCAACATGATGAAAGCAAAGACAAAATTTGGTATGGGGAATAAAATGGCCCGATCTGTAAATAGAAAAACTATCAAAAATAAACCCAAAAAGACTTGCAAAAGCAGTATTTTTAAAAAGGTTATAAGTGAGGCAAGAAATGCTATTAAAAATAATGTCAATTGTTGTGGTACAACCTCTATAGCAAATATTGCTGTTAAGGCTGCAAAAAACGCCTTAAGAAATAAGAAAAAACAGGACATTACCACTCCGAGAATAATTCCGCTTCCCAAGAGTGGTGGTTTTCTCCCACTTTTAGCTCCTATTCTCGCTGGTCTATCAGCTGTGGGTTCTTTGACGGGTGGAACAGCTGGCATAGTAAAAGCCATCAATGATGTACGAGCTGCTAAAAGACAATTCGAAGAAAACAAACGTCATAATCAGGCTATGGAATCAGTAGCTATTCAAGGAAATGGATTATTCTTACGACCATATAAAAATGGTCTTGGCCTTTTTCTTAAAACTCCAAATGCAAAAAACTAATTGACCTGCTACCTAACCATCCTTTAAGTAATTTGGAAATTGAACACTTTGATAACCACTTAAAGAATTTTAGAGGAGTTTTCATGCGAGACTCATTACCAAGGATATCATTCGATAAGGAATGTGGTGTTTTAAATTTGGATGATGAAGCTGGGATGGGTACTCATTGGGTAGCATATATTATAAACAAAAAAAATAATGTTATCAAGTATTTTGATAGTTTTGGAAATTTGAGACCACCAACTGAACTTATAAGCTATCTTGGTAGTAACATAAATTATAATTATATCCGAGAACAAGACTTTGATACATTTATATGTGGTCACTTATGTTTAAAATTTTTACTAGAACAATGTAATATTATTTTTTAAAAACTTAAATGAGAATTCAATAAAATGACGTAGAAAAATCAAAACCTCATCATTTGTCTTTTAATCGAGATGTCGTTAACACTTACTTTGAGTGGAAATGAATCAACTCTGACTGCTGAGTATTTCCCACCAATTGTACTGAAGTCTAATTATTATGTATGTGGGCTTATAGATTTTCAAACATATAACTCTATACCAAATGTAGATGAGTTTAATAACTTGTTACATGTGGGTGATAACGTTATAACGTTTCCAATAGGTTCCTATGAGATAGAAGATATTAATAATTTAATACAAACAAAAATTATTGAAATTAATAAAAACAAGAAAAGTGGAGCCAAAAAGAGTGAAATTAAAATCAAGCCAAATAACAATACTTTGAAATGTGAACTAATTAGCTCAGAAGACATTGACTTCTCTAAACTAAATTCTATCGGAGCTATTCTGGGGTTTAGCAAGAAACTTCTAGAGGCAAATTTATATCATGAATCAGATCTTTATGTTGATATTAACAGAGTAAATGCTATCCGCATTGAATGCAATATCATAGAAGGAACGTATATTAATAATAATCAATCAGCTCACATCTTACATGAATTTGCTGTTAAAGTAAGTCCTGGCTATAAAATCGTTGAAGCTCCGAGGAATGTTATTTATTTACCTGTGAACGTCAAGCGGATAACATCATTGTGTTTAAAATTTGTTGATCAAGACGGAAAAGACATCAATTTCAGAGGGGAAAAAATAACTGCCCGATTACATTTAAAGCCGGAAATATGATTGTATATGAACATATAATAAATTCAATTTCATATAAAAACAACACACAAAATAATTTAATACTTAATCCATCTTCGAACTCAATTGCGGTAACATCTCGTCTTACCAAAGATAATCGGGACTTTTTATTATCATTAGGATACACATTAAAAAAGAAATATGCTTAATATTTTTCAAGAACCGGAGATTAATGAAAGTATTTCTAAATATGAATATCATACTTATTCACCGTATCAAAACAATTTTGAACGCAATGACATCATTCAGATTTCTATACAACATCAAAATCTTAATGTTCTTCCTTCAGAAAGTTTTTTGTATGTTGAAGGAACAATTTCAAAAGCAGATGGAAAAGAGATACTCACTACAAAACTTGTAAATAATGCAATGGCTTTTCTCTTTGATGAACTACGATATGAACTGAATGGCAAAGAAATTGACTGTAATCGAAATGTCGGAATAACATCAACGATTAAAAATTATTTATCTTTATCCAAAAATGAAAGTGATATGCTACTGAATGCATCTTGGTCACCCGACTCAACTATTAATTTGAAACCAATGCATTTTAATTATTGTATTCCACTGAACAAACTTTTGGGATTCGCCGAAGATTATAAAAAAATTATACCAAATGCTCGACATGATCTAATAATTACACGTGCAAGATTGGATGAAAATGCTCTTATATCCCCGACTGATGAAAATGTTCAAATAAAACTTCATAAGGTTCAGTGGAAAATACCGCATGTGACTTTATCAGATGCTATGAAATTAACTCTATACAAATCTATAAACACAAATAGTTTTATGAAAATTGCTTTTCGAAACTGGGATCTTTATGAATACCCCACACTTTCAACTTCTACCCATCATATCTGGAACGTGAAGACAACAACACAAATAGAGAAACCTCGCTACATTGTCCTTGCTCTGCAAACTGAAAAAAATAAGAGAATATCTGCTGATCCTACAATTTTTGATCACTGTGATCTTACAGACTTAAAAGTTTATTTAAACTCCGATGTCTACCCACATGAAGACCTTAATATTTCTTTTGAAAGAAACAGATATAGTTTGTTGTACAGAATGTATACCGATTTTCAGAAAACATACTATAATAAAGCTAACACCGAACCATTACTTTCCTGGGAGCTATTTAAATCGCGTTCCCCAATTTTTGTTATAGACTGTAGACATCAAAACGAAACCTTAAAAACAGGTCCTGTCGACATACGCTTGGAGATCAGAACATCAAAAAATATACCAGCAAACACATCAGCTTACTGTCTTATGCTCCATGACCGCATTATTGAATACAATCCACTTGATCAGGTAGTCAACAGAATTGTTTGAATTCAAAAAATAAGCATAAAAAATGTAAACATGTTAAAAAATTGGCGAAGAAAAGCGAGTTTAATAAAAAAAATCTAGTTTTTCTTTTTGTAATATAAAATTATTTTTATTATTAAATAAACGAATTTTAATATAACATTTTTTTTATTTAAATTTTTTATAACTAATGTGGTGGTATGTCATATATCCACCTTCGAGCTGAAAACTATACTTCGTCGTATTCATCCTCAGATATATTTTCGAAAAACGCCGCTTCATCGTATTCATCTTCCTCGGATAAATTTTCGAAAAACTGTGCCAACGTCCTTGGAAATGCTGGTATTTCGTAAGGGGTTGGTGGTCGTGATGGTCGTGCTGATGGTGGTGGTGGTGGTGGTGCTTCATCTCGTATGGGGATCCGCCGTGTTGGCTCCACTCTTTGAATCGGCTTTTTTTTCACTTCACCATATATTTCCGCTAAACTAGCAGAAGTAGCAGGGGTTGGTGGTTTTGATGGTGGTGGTGGTGGTGGTGGTGCTTCATCTCGTATGGGGGTCCGCCGCGTTGGCTCCACTCTTTGAATCGGCTTATTATTTTTTTTTTTACTTCAGCATATATTTCAGCTAAAAGTTCGTCCATGATAGTTGATGTGTACTTGTAACTAATTCTAATAATGTTCATCTCATCATCTTTTATACAAGAAAAAATTAAATGAATACTACCACTACTACTAAAATAGACCTTGACAAAAACCAAAAATAAAAAAAAAAAAAATCAAATCTAGTTCTTATTGGTTCAAATAGAATATAAAAGAATAATATAAGGTAACGCCCACGAAAGATATCCTTTAAAGATTCACACCAATATACATGAAAAAGATTTCCCTATTTGTGGCGTGTTGAGGATCAATCGCTAAGAAATTCAAAAGGATGCTTTGGTACCTGTTTTCTTTTTTTTGATATGAGATAGATACAATGTAGATCTATTCCATATAGTTCAAACGAATTTTATCGCCAAATTTTGGCTTCATGTAATCATAATGAAAATCATACATTAACCACTTTGATAGTTCTAAAACGACAAAACCCAAATAAATTGGTTTATCTAGTTTAACACTTCCTTTCTTCATCTCAATAGCGCACATATTCGGTGTAAATATGCTACTACTATGAAAATTGGGATGCGCAATCAGCTTTCTTGCTGAAAATTGGTTTCTCATACCCAACATTATCACCTTTAATGTTGGAGATGTATTCAGATGTATAAATCTGAGGATTATCCCACTGAAAGTTACCATATGGTAAGTGTTGTGACATAGCCCATCCATATAAGTTATTAGCATCAAGATACATTAAGTATTCCGATGCTAGGTTTGGATTATAGCTAGACATGTATTTATTATTAGCTACAGCATTTCTGTGGCTACATTGACACAAACCACCCCCTAATTCCAGTTTTAAAAAAATTGTACATATCGACATCAGTTAAAAGCTCTAACTTGATATTAGTTGTTTTGAGCATAGCGTCCCATGATAACCCAGGAGCTGTAAAATAATGACAAGGATCAAGTTCATAAATTGAAATACAAAGTTTCCTAAAACTTTCAAAAATATCTGCTAATAAAAGCACATCACTCTTAAGATAGAGAACCATATAATCTTCAAGTTTTTTACACTTGAAGTGATCCCATTAGAAGCAATGATCATGCCACTAATATCACCCTGGTCAAGAGAAATGAGGGAACAAAATGTGGTAGAAAACTAAAAAGAAACTACTGTTATGACAATAGCTGAAACCGAGTAATTAAAAAGGCTAAAGAAAATTTGTGTTAAGTTTTTTATTTCAAAAAGTTTTTAATGGGATAATATGTGAGCCTCCTGTGGTATTTGTGGTATGTCGTCTTTGAATCCAAGCTCAATAGCTCGGATATTTAAAGCTAAAATAATATGCGCGATGGTCTGCGCACTCCCCAATGTACCATTCCGTTTTCCGTCCTGGATTTCAAAACGCAAAGCTTCCTGCAACTCCTTAAGCTCCCAGCACGCGGCAGAGAACTCCTCCATGTATATTGAAAAAATATTAAATATATTCTGCATGTTGCTGGCTCTTTTGTATGATTGTTCAAAAATAATCTGAACAGAAAACTCAGAGAACAATTGCTTTTATAGAGGTAGTAGAAACTCTAGGGGGATTCAATATATTGGTTATTGGTGCCACTGATTTATAAAAGAAAAAAGAGACAACATCACATTCAAGAATTGAAAACAAATTATTCCATAGCTTATCTATAAGTTCTAACTACTTCAACCCTCTATCAATATTCACAATGCATTTTTGCATTGTTGGTATATTTTACACTCCCGGTATAAAAATTGTTTTAAAATTAATAAAAACCATCCACAACCACCAATACCGGATGTGACAAATCAATCCCAAACCTTCAAATCTTGCCAGCAAAATTAAAAATTCAGAACAAAACATGGGTCGCATCCTTACTTTCCAGTATAGCTTTAGCTATGCACAATCAATTTTCGGGATGTGACGAAACGCAATAAGAACAAGATATGTTTCAAAACAAAGCAAATATCGGACGAGGCCAAATTCTCTATTTTACATAAAAAAAAACCCAACCACCACCAATTGTCAATGAAATCTATAATACAAAAGGAAACCTATTCATTTATTTCATTTCGTCTTCTGCACATATAGTTTCTAACCTTCACATTCTGACTGTCATATCAATGCCTATCATGCTAATCTGTAAAATTTCATGCTCATACCCAATCTATGCCCAAACAAATATCGAACGTGATAAAATTCTCTATCGTCAAGTATTAACAAATTACCAAAATCTCTCATTTTCGTTCTAAGATCTATCAACGGATCGTATGTATTGTTCAAAATACACACAGCTTCAATTTTTAACAACAACAACAACAACAACAACAACAACAACAACAACAACAACAACAACAACAACAACAACAACAACAACAACAACAACAACAACAACAACAACAACAACAACAACAACAACAACAACAACAACAACAACAACAACAACAACAACAACAACAACAACAACAACAACAACAACAACAACAACAACAACAACAACAACAACAACAACAACAACAACAACAACAACAACAACAACAACAACAACAACAACAACAACAACAACAACAACAACAACAACAACAACAACAACAACAACAACAACAACAACAACAACAACAACAACAACAACAACAACAACAACAACAACAACAACAACAACAACAACAACAACAACAACAACAACAACAACAACAACAACAACAACAACAACAACAACAACAACAACAACAACAACAACAACAACAACAACAACAACAACAACAACAACAACAACAACAACAACAACAACAACAACAACAACAACAACAACAACAACAACAACAACAACAACAACAACAACAACAACAACAACAACAACAACAACAACAACAACAACAACAACAACAACAACAACAACAACAACAACAACAACAACAACAACAACAACAACAACAACAACAACAACAACAACAACAACAACAACAACAACAACAACAACAACAACAACAACAACAACAACAACAACAACAACAACAACAACAACAACAACAACAACAACAACAACAACAACAACAACAACAACAACAACAACAACAACAACAACAACAACAACAACAACAACAACAACAACAACAACAACAACAACAACAACAACAACAACAACAACAACAACAACAACAACAACAACAACAACAACAACAACAACAACAACAACAACAACAACAACAACAACAACAACAACAACAACAACAACAACAACAACAACAACAACAACAACAACAACAACAACAACAACAACAACAACAACAACAACAACAACAACAACAACAACAACAACAACAACAACAACAACAACAACAACAACAACAACAACAACAACAACAACAACAACAACAACAACAACAACAACAACAACAACAACAACAACAACAACAACAACAACAACAACAACAACAACAACAACAACAACAACAACAACAACAACAACAACAACAACAACAACAACAACAACAACAACAACAACAACAACAACAACAACAACAACAACAACAACAACAACAACAACAACAACAACAACAACAACAACAACAACAACAACAACAACAACAACAACAACAACAACAACAACAACAACAACAACAACAACAACAACAACAACAACAACAACAACAACAACAACAACAACAACAACAACAACAACAACAACAACAACAACAACAACAACAACAACAACAACAACAACAACATGGGCCATCCCAATGAAAAACAAAAAAGGAATAACTATTGCAAAAGGGATGGAACAAATATTTATTGATTCTTCTAGAACTCCCGAAAATTTGCAAACAGACGATGGGAAAGAATTTTACAACAAAACATTCAATAGCTTAATGAGAAAGTATAAAATTAACCATTACTCTACTTTTAGTTCATTAAAGGCTTCTATTGTTGAAAGATTTAATAGAACCTTAAAAGAAAAAATGTGGAAAGAATTTAGTTTCAATGGCAGCTATAAGTGGATAAATATTTATAAGAAATTACTCCATGATTACAATCATTCTTTTCACAGAACCATTAAATGTTATCCTGTAGATGTAACGAAGGAAAATTCAAAATCTATATTAACACTTTTCAAAACCAAGAAAAGAGAAATAATTAAACAAAAATTTAAGGTCGGTGATAAAGTAAGAATCAGCAAACATAAACATGTGTTTGAAAAAGGATACACCCCCAACTGGACAACTGAGATCTTTAAAATAAGAAAAATCCAAGAAACTAACCCTATAACATATCTTCTTGAAGACTTTGAAGGAAAACCCGTACAAGGCGGTTTCTATAATGAAGAATTAATGAAGTCAAAAAGTAAAAACGTATTTCTGGTGGAAAAAATTCTACAGACAAGAGGCAAAAAAGTTTTTGTTAAGTGGTTGGGATTTCCAACAGAACATAACTCGTGGATAAATAAAAACGAAATCCTATAAAATGTATTGAATAAAATTAAAGAAATAAATTCCAAAAATCTAATTGACAGCATTTTCTTTATTTTACATGAACCGATTCACATTGATTATTTAGGTACATCAATACAATTCCTATCAAACGACGACACGCTGACCCGCATCGATCCTTTGCACTTGAATCTTTCCACCTTTTCCAATTTTCAAGCAAATATAACATTTCCTTAACAGATTATTTTCAGAATCCTCTGTTGATTTATATTCGTAAATATTAGTACTTGGCTATTTAGGGACATCTATATAGAATACCTATCAAACGACGACACAGTGACCCGCTTCGATCCTTTGCAGTCATAAATTTGCTTGTAGATTGGAATTTTCTAAAAACCACTTTCATTCGTTCTCACAATCTACACCTTTTTTATTTACAAACAATCCAACATTCCTTTACCTTTAACTTCACTCTTTACACCTTTACCTTTACCTTTACCCAATTTTCTAACAAACAAAACATTTCCTTAACACTTTATTTTCACAATCCTCTTTTCATTTATCTGTAGATTTTAATACTCGACTTCACGACATGGTGTCCCGTGTCGATCCCTTATACAAACAACCATAAACAAATTACATTGGGTTTTATCACTCACTAATAAAATCATTTATTTATTCACACTTTCTATTCCTCATACATTTACCTTTTTTCAAATTTTCAAATATTCTAACGTTTAACGGATCGGTCCCAAGTGCACCTATTCCTACTCACATTGTTCCTTCGAAACAAACTATGGTTTCGTGGTATCACGGACTATGTGAGCTTTAGTATGTCATAGGTATAGGTATAGGTATAGGTTTAAATGGCTGTCAGGAAAACAAACTGACACACTTAGACCAATATTAGGTCCATTGTGATACCATAAGTATTATGCGAGGGAATACCTCACTTAACAAAACCATTTGGAGCTTTTAATAAAGCGAAGGATATGCAGGGGATCTGTGTGTGCCAGATCGCTTGGATCATCAAGAAAATATTTTCCTAGATGCCGCTTTCTTTTAAAAGAGAGTGCAGGACATGAGCAGAGGAGGTGTGGGATTGTCTCCTCCTCCTCCTCATCTAAGCAACTTCTGCAGAAGTCATTTGAGGGAACGCCAAGTCTTATGGCGTGTCTTCCTATCAGACAATGTCCGGTGATGACATTGATTACGGAGCTAACTTGCAATCTGGCAATTGATAACAAATGTCTTGTGCGTTTTGGATCTAGACCAGGCCATATCCGTTTTGTTGCCACGCACGTGGTGATATTGTACCACCTATGATTTGTTCTATCCATTGCCTCTTGCTTTAGCATAAGTTTACATGTAGCGATTGGTATACCAATATTCAACCTGCTGGTTGAGATCGGTAGAACGGTTCCTTCTCTGGCGAGTTCATCGGCTTTGCAGTTACCCACGATATCTCTGTGCCCCGGCACCCAAATAAGGTGAATATTGAACTGTTCAGCCATCTCCTTAAGAGACAAGCGACAGTTGAGGGCGGTTACTGAGTTCGTAGAAACAGCGCCGAGTGATTTGAGGGCTGCTTGACTATCTGAGAAAATCCGGATATTCGTTGAGGATATCACGTTTTCTTTTAGCCATGATAGGACCTCTTTGATCGCCAGAATTTCCGCTTGGAACACGCTACAATGGTTTGGAAGGCGGAACGAGAGACTTACGTTAAGTCGGTTTGAGTACACCCCACAGCCTACCCCTTCTTCGGTTTTTGAACCATCTGTATAGAAATGAATTGAATCATCTCTCAAAAATTCTTCGTCTTCCCAGGTCGTTCTCGGTGGGATTGAGACTTGGAACTTATTATCAAAAACCAATTGGGGGATGGTGTAGTCGGAGTGACAGGGGATTGATCCGAATAAATTCAGGATTGCAGCATGACCGATGTTGTTATCGGTCCATTGGGAGATAGCTCTCATACGAGTGGCTGCACTGGCGGCCATTTGTTTGCTGAAGATATCTAGTGGTGTGAGGCTTAGGAGTGTATTTAGTGCAGCTGAGGGTGTTGATCTCAGTGCTCCACTTATACACAGACAGGCTGTTCGTTGGACCTTGCTTAAATTATCGCAGTAGGTCCTTTTATCAAGAGCGGTCCACCATACCACTACTCCGTATGTGAGTATTGGTCTGATGACCGCGGTGTAGAGCCAGTGGGTGATTTGGGGGGAGAAACCCCATTTGTTACCAATGGCTTTTTTGCAGGAAAATAAGGCCACGGTGGATTTCCTGATTCTTTCCTGTATATTGGCTTTCCAATTTAGCTTTTTGTCTAGGATTATACGTAGATATTTGGCTTCGTTTGAAAGTACAAGTGAGATTCCATTTATTGATGGAGTTGTTAGTTGAGGAATTTTATATTTCCTGGTGAAGAGAACGAGTTCAGTTTTCTGAGGGTTGACCCCCAGATCACATTTTCCCGCCCATTTTAGAAGTTTATTTAGAGCGGTCTGCATCAGGTCCGTAAGGACGTGAGCATGTTTGCCGGACACCGCAATGGAGACGTCATCTGCATATGCAATCACTTTGAATCCCTCAGCTTCTAAGTCAACTAGAAGTTCATTGACGACTATATTCCATAGAAGAGGGGATAGGACTCCGCCTTGCGGTGTTCCTCTACTGACAGATCTCTTTGCAGAGAAGTTTCCTAGAGTAGAGTTGATTCTCCTGCTTTTTAGAATTAGATTTATCAACTCCACTATGGAATCATCTACTTTGAGCTTCGTCAGTGCCTTTGTAATTGCAGAGTTGCTGACGTTGTTGAAGGCGCCCTCTATGTCGAGGAAGGCGGCCAGAGTGAATTCTTTGTGATGGAGGGAATATTCTATAGTACGTACCAGGGTGTGTAGGGCCGTTTCTACAGATTTTCCCTTGCAGTAGGCGTGTTGTGCTGTAGATAACAATTTTGGATCTATAGCTGTACGCAGGTGGATATCAATCAGTCGTTCTAAAGTTTTAAGAAGGAAAGATGATAGACTTATTGGTCGGAGATCTTTAGGGTTTACGTGGGATGATTTCCCAGCCTTAGGTATAAACACCACCTTGACTTCTCTCCACTGAGTGGGGATATAGTTCAAGGTGGTACAGCCGATGAGAATTACTTCAAGGACAGGGATAATAATGTCCGCGGCCTTTTGAAGTTCGGCTGGAATTATACCATCAGGTCCAGGGGATTTGTATGGGTCAAAGCTGTTAATGGCCCAAACTAGTTTTTCCCTTGTAATCAGATCGGGGTTGTTTGTTGTTATGCTACCTGGTTCTGTGGAATCATAGTTGCATAAGTTCTTAGAGCTTCCTGGAAAGTGAGTGTCCAGAAGCAAATTGAGCGTTTCTTCGCAGGATTCTGTCCAGCCGTCAGCTGTTTTCAAACTGCTAGGCATGGTCGGACTCTTTGAGAGGATTTTTCTTAATCTAGAAGCTTCTGAAGTATCTTCTATTTTTCCACAGAAGTTTCTCCAGGAAGTTCTTTTATTCTTCCTCAGTTGATATTTATAAGTTTTGAGGGATTCCTTGTAGGAGTCCCAGTCTATTAAAGTTTTAGATTGTTTAGCACGGTTGAAAAGTTTTCTACATTCCTTCCTGAGCGGTTCTAGCCCCGAGCTCCACCACAGTGGTTTCTGTTTTCCTCTTATTTTTATAAGAGGACAGGATTTCTGCAGTGAATGGTTAAGGGCAGTGGTAAGATCATTGACTTTTTTGTCTAGATCCTGTTTGTTTGTAGGGTTTTGTAAAAGTTCAGGTTTAATAAACTTTTTCAAAATTACCCGATATTTTTGCCAGTCAGTTTTCCGATAGTTTCGGAAGACTGGTTGCTTGAGAGGTTCCTCATTTAGATCAAATTGAATGTATCTATGATCAGCAAAGGAGTGTTCAGTAGATACTTTCCAATTAGTAATCCTATGATGAACCGAGTCGGAGACAAGAGTAATATCTAAAACTTCTTGTCTGTTTTTGGTAATGAATGTTGGTTCATTGCCAATATTACTTACTATAAGGTTAGTACTTAAAATAAAATCAAAAAGTGACTCACCCCTTTCATTTATGTCAGTACTACCCCATACTGTGTGATGCGCATTAGCATCGCATCCAATGATGAGGCAGATCTTCTGCCGTTCTGCTGCAGCGACAATCCTTTTAAATAAGTCGCATGGAGGAGGGCCAGGATGGTCATGGCCGAGGTAAGCTGATACCAGCCAGTAGATGTTGTCACTGGTCTGGTATCTTATTGTGGTTACATCACGATTGCTGTAATGAGGGAGTAAAAATACATTAGTGCTACTTCTTACCAATATGCAGGATCTGGGTTCACCTTTGTCCTTCATATACAGTAGAGTATATCCAGGAGTCCTTAGTCCTCGAACGGTGGACTTGATGATCCAAGGCTCTTGGATAAGGACAATGTCTTCCCCCCTCTTGTTTAGACGGAGAAGAAGGGAGGCCGAAGCCTGCTTGGAGTGTTGGAGGTTAATCTGAGTTAGCTGCACCATCTTGGGAACAACTAAGTAGACTAACCCCCACCACGGTCTGGTTGAGGTCGTCGTCTGTTTCGCTCTCAGAGTTTGACGTAAGAAGGTCATCCTCGCTGAGCGAAACGTCATGAACGATGCATATGTCACCTGTAACGTGTGAGCTGTAAAAAAAAAATAGTTGAAAGAAACTACTAAATAAACAAAAAATTAACCTGTAAACTGACGATAGCTCAAAATACTTTTTATAACCAAGACCCTCATGAGTCATGATAATGTGACGCTTGAGAACTTTGATAAATCGAAATCTCATTAAACGAGGCTCCTTCAACATTTCCAGTGACTCATTTACAGATTAATAAAGTACTTTTGCTATCCAGTAACAATTGATAACTTCTTCTGGCTTCCTCTTCTTCTTGTTTTCTCAAACCAGATGTGAGTTCTTGGATTTTATGGTCCTGTTGGTACGAAGATTGTTAAGAAAGTTGCTAAGCTTTGCTCGAGTTTCATCTGATTTAGAAAGCATCGATTGAAAAAGCACATTTGCTTTGATGTTATGTATCTGAGATTAAATGCGTCGGGTTTCCTTTTGTAAACGATGTCTGTTGTTTCTACAATCATCGATTTTCTCAGTTCCAATTAAAATTATTGCTTCGCTTTTGGTGGTTTAAGGAAACCGAATGATTCCATTATTAAAGTGATCGGTCAACTCCGTAAATTTGCTTTTCAACTCATTGTGTTTGATCCTTTCTCGACAGCACAAAGTAAGTTTTTAAACTCTCCATTACAGCAAACCGCAACTTGCATTACAATTTTTTCACAAACTTTTTTCAGTTTGACATTTAGTTTTTTTTTCATTCACTTTGAAATAAAGGTGATAACTTATGCAACGAAAAAGTAACCCTTGATGTGAAACTTGAAACTAAAAACTGGATTTGCAATTGTGATCCAAAAAAAAGTTGGATCTTGTGTTGCTTTTGCAAATACATATATTTTTCAAAGCAAATCTGATCTGGATCAGATCACGGGGAAAATAAAATACGGCTATTGACAGAGATATCGAATCTAACAGAGGTCAGGGTACACCAAAGTTAGCCTTTTTATAAATTGTCAAAAAGTGAAGTCAAAGTTGAGAAACGCACTTTTCTGTAAAACAATTTTTTATCTTAGAATATGACCAAGAATCACATCTCAAAGAATGTAAAACGAATTACGGAACACCCTGTATAATTATTAATTATGCTATACACAAAGCATTTTATACACAATTCCTAAACAAAATCTAACAAAAAATATGTTCCACAGCAAATGCTTTTTTTCATTAAATTTTTTGCAGTAGATATCTACTTTCTTTTTACAAAATATAAAAAAATACATACATATTGACAATACAAATGAAAAAAGAAATTAGTCTTTTCGTTTAGATCAATCAAAATGCCTCCCAAAAACATAGCTTGTGCTCTTTGATTAGAATGCCGGTGCAATGCAATAAGCCCCGCGGCAATAAGACACGTGGGTCTTATTGCCCAAAAAAGTGGAAATAACACCCACGGGCTTTGTTTCCACTTTGAAGAGGCAATAAGACCCACCAAAGAAAAGAATTAAGGAAGGCCCATGTCTTTTGCTGCCATTTTGAAGCAGCATTTATATTAGTCTGATGCACATGGGATCTTAAAATTTGTTTTCCTTCTTAGAAAGGATTACGAATATAGTGGATGCGCTAAATGCATATAAGCATAAGCTCCAAAATTTGGAAACTTATTTGAGCTTTCCATGATATCAATTCATAGCTCACGTTGTCTCCCACCTCGTGACATAGGACATAGGATGGAAGCTCAGTCCACTTTCTTATGCGCACATTATAACTAAATATACTTTCTTAATGTTTGTTTTGCTCTTAGCTACATTCTCCTGTTCTGTTCGTGTGAATTTTTTATGTTCAACCCCAAGCCCGTACTACCCGAAGGGAAATTTCGTTCGCTTCGCGCGAATTTTTATTTCTACACCACACATCCATATTCCCTTGTGAAAATTTTTTCCGCTTCGCTTTTGGCTTCATTATTCAATCCGTGAGTTAAAAGCAAAGCGAACAAAATTTGCCTCCTTGCAATACGTGCTTAAGGTTGAACTTAAGAAATACGCGCGAATTGACCGCACTAAACACATGGTATGATTCATAGTTCCATAGATATTTATTATTTACGTGTGTTCCTCTTTGGTATGTCATAATACTCATAATCCACAATCAGAGCATGGACTTATGTCTAGTGGAGTTACGTCCCTGTGCAAGTTTATTCACATTGAAAAAAAGTTTACGTGCAAACGGTGAGACTTCTTTCCATTACGAAGTGGTTTGCAGAGAAAGGAACTAAGGCGCGCGGTTGTTACTGCCATTTCATCGTGGCAATAACCCCCGTGGGCCTTACTTCCAAAACAAAGAGGAAATAAGACCCGCGGGTCTTATTGCCGCGGGCCTTATATTATGCACAACCAAATATCGGACGTGACCAAGTTCTTTATCGTAGGTATAAAGCCAAAAACAAAAAAAAAAAATTCACAAAAAAATAAACCTCTTCCAAGCCCCAGTAAAATCTAAAACAAAAAACCAGAAAAAATACTGAAAAATACTACTGAAAACTTTTATACTCACTATTATCTTTTCTCATATCCCAATCTCTGTCCTACCTATTCCCATATCTCAAAGTTTGAACAAACTACAAAAATCTCACACTCCTGTTCAAAGATCTATCAACAACATTACTTTTCATTTTTTTCTTTACTCTCATGCCATCGTAAGTATCTGCAACCTACCAATTGCCCATGTGCCCAGAAGAGTACAAACATTTTTGGCGTTTGGTATATTAGTTCTTTAATTTTGTGATTACAGTAGATTTTTTCCAGGATTTGGATAAAACTTAATGAATCGGTAAAGATTAAAAAATTTTAATGGCTAGTTGACATCGCATACTCTACCGCCTTTTGGATTGCGTATGTGAATATGCCTGAGAACTTTTCTAAATAAAAATTTCTATCGATAGAGTTTTGCTTGAATGCACAGCCCACTTCAGAGTTTCTAACAGATCCATCAGTGAAAATTTGTTCGCAGCTATGGTATTTCAAACAACGTGTTTCATGAAAATATGCCAAAAATTTTTGAGGAAGAGTTTCTTGCTTTTGAACCTAGTAAGGGTTTTGTCTATTTTGAGGGAAGTAGATAGCCAAGGAGGAGAAATTTGTGTTTTTTTTATTGAAAGTAATATCACGGTTGATATTTTGTTGGTGGATACATTTAATTCGGATATAAGCAGGCTGATAATTAACTGGTCGTGTTTTGAGATTCATAAACATTTGTTCCGAAATTATCAGCTAATGGGTGGGAATCAAAGGAGCAAACTTTTGCCATTCCATTGCGGCTCTTATATCATCTGAAACTTTAAGAATAGCAGAGACACAACTATGATTTTATCTAAAGCCTGACTGCTGATCACACAATAACTTTTTTCTTCGTAGAAAATTAGAAATTTGTTCATGTAAGATTTTTTCAAGTACCTTAGATAAAAATGGTAAAATCGATATAGGTCTGAACTCAGGTTGAGTCAAACGGGTAGCCGGTTTTTTAAGGACTGGAATTACTTTTGCTTCTTTCCAAGATGAAGGAAAATACGATGTCATTAGTATGGTATTAAAAACGTGCGTGAGAACAGGTAAGATGTCGGGTAAAATCATTTTAACAAATTGTGGCTGCATTCCATCGAAACCTGTAGCAGACGATTTTATTTTAAGGACCGCGCCCAATACATCAGCATCATCCACCCTTCGGAATTGAAACAAACTTACACTTTCGGGGTCAACAACCCGAAAGGTTGCATTCGTAGCCACAGCATTTGCCGCGCTCCTCCCCAAGTCAGGATTATGACCTGTGGCATTCCCATCAGCCAGTGAATTTCCTGCACTACACAAATTATATTTCTTACACCACAGGATAAGTTTTAAAAAAGTATTCTTTATTTTTCTTTATCCTAAGTGGCTTGTTTAAACCGTAGAGAACGAACTGTTCTTTGACAAGTGTATTATAAAACTGAACTTAAAGTCTAAAATACTTAAAGTTTACATGTCGTATCCCATCCAAATGGGTGATGGTAGTTGATGATGAGGCTGTAGTTTTATGGTCATCGTTCCCTCTTTGTTTATACAGTTGTTTGTACTTTGGACTTTGATCGTGGACTTTGATAGTGGACTTTGATCGCTGCGATTGAGGGTGATGTAGAATCGATAGAATTCTACTTGAGAGTAATGCTTATGATTACTTAGCATTTTTGTGTTTATGTTTATGTTACATTGACCGTGTTAACTCCCCTCTTTCTTAAATGATGCGACCCGCGTCTTGTATATCTTCTGAGAGACGTTGAATATTTTTGTTTATCTCGTCGACATTGATTTCGTCGTTAAAAATATTATTTATTGATTGTTTTGATTTTGAAAAGAAGCAAAAGAAAAGTACTGACAGTGCAATTATTATTGTCGCAATAAAACTGAAAGATAAACTGTTGGATACAATATTATTGACTTTGATTTGTTCTAGAATTTTTCTATTCTCAATATTTTTATAAAGGAGTTCTGGAAGACTTATGTTCACATTTATGTTTTTCACTTTTACATCTTTAAAAATAGGTAATACAAAATTTTCGGTAATGATTATATTTTCGTAAGTATTATTATTTAAACATAGTTTACAATTTCCAAAATTAATAAGAGTATTGCCATATAACATGGTTTCATATGTGTTACAATTATGTATCAGTTTAGTTCTTGGAATATTTTTAGTTACTACAATGTTGTTATTTAACTGTTTAATTTCTATTTCTCTATTGACTGTAAAGTTACAAATCGGATTTTCTTTAAGTAAGTTATTTATACATTCATCGTTAATTCTTTTTAATTGTTTTTTTAATATAATTTGATCATTCGTGTATTTGTACCAGATATCATCACTTAATATTAGTTCTCTGTATGGTATGTCTAATTCTAAATTATTTTTATTTGGAACGGGTTCCAGTATCATCTTATGATATGTATTATTACAAAAGTTTGGTATCATTACCACAAAAATTATTCTTTCTTCATGAAAAATGGCCGAACTTTTAATGAACATTAAATCTCTTAATGTTATATTATATGTTTTAAAATCGTGAGAGGTCAAAATGTCTCTTCCTAATGTGCCTAACCTGCACATCATTAAATTTTCTTTAACTTTTCTAAATTGATCTCTAAGAAGTTGGATATCATACTGAATTTGGAAAGTATGTTGCATATGCTCTATTGTTACGTCTTTAGCTGTTCTTCCAAGATTTGTTAATTGGTTACTTATTTGTTTTTGCTGTTTATTAATATGGTCGGTTACCGCTCTCATTGCGATATTGAATTGATCATTAATTTTAACTTGATCATTAAGGCTATCAATTATGTTCTTATTATTTTTTTCGTTGATTTCTAATTTTTGTTTGATATCTAATGCATCATCGGCATCCATTGTGCCTGCTATAAATTTCAACCCTTTACCTAAAATATCAAATAAGCCTCTTTTTGTTCTGGTATGATGTGGTAGAAGATTATTTATTTCTTCTTCAAGTGCTTTAAAATTGTGTAACATACTTGGGTAATGGTTGCAAAAACTGAAGTTCCCTATATTAGTTCTTATTAATTCTAAGTTTTTACTCCATGAGTCTAAATTTATTGTGTAAAGGATTTTTGTATAATTATTGATGATTTGAAGCTCATCGCTTTTAACTAATACAAATCCCTGACCGTCGTTTAAGTACTGTATTTCTAGTCTTTGTCCTTGTCCGTTATGTAATTGCATCATTAGGATAAAAGTTATTGTAAATTGTAGAATCATTTTCTGAAAAAGATTCAAATTTTAATATTATCTTTATGTATTATTCGGTCGTTTTTGTAAATTAATACTTTGTTTCCTAAGTCTGTCTTTATTTTTTGTTTCCGATATCTTGGCTGAAGTTTATTTCTAACCCCTATTATTTTTTCGTAAATGATATCGTTTTCTTTGTATGTCCTTATCTTTGTATTTGGCTTATTTCGTTTCAACATTTTTTGCTGAGCTGATAAAAGCTTTGGTTGTAAGTCCTCGTTTGACTTATTAAATAAGACTTCAAAGGGTCTTTTGTTTGTGACTGAATGAATTGTTTTATTGTACTGATGTACTGCTCTAAATATTGATTCTAAGTCACTTATTAAGTGAAATTCTTCTTTCAAACATCTAGCTATTTCTATAAGTGTAGAGTGAACTCGTTCCACTTGTCCGTTAGAAGTACTGTGTTTTGGATCACAGAAAAATATTTGAATTCCTAGTCTTTGCATTAATGTTTTGAATTGGGGTGTTGAAAAGCCTGGTTCGTTATCGACACAAAGATGTTTGGCTTCTGGAAAGCTTTGTAATAATTCTAATACTTTTTCGTCTAATTTTGTCCTGTCTTCAATTTGTTTGATAACTAAGAATTTTGAATAAGAATCTATACATGTTAAAAATTTTAATTTTTGGGCAAAGAAAATGTCTAAGTGCAACTGCTCCCCCTCTTTCTTAGCAATTGGAGCCTCTCCAATTGGAGCCTTAAAAGGATGCCTTTCATATTTATTACGATTACAAATCTCGCAACTTCTAACAAATTCTTTGAATTGTTTGGTCATTTGTGGCCAATAGTATGCCGTGTAAATTTGTTTTAAATTTTCTTGATAGCTACGGTGAGCTCTTACGTGCGTTTGTTGTATTATAATTTGTTGGTCTTCTTCGTTCGTTATATCTATAGGAAAATTCTTGGTATATAAGAATTTATTATTGAAAGTTTCTTTTAATATTTGTTTGATATTATATAAATCTTCTGGTGTGCAATGAATTGCAACAGTTCCAGGCTGTAAATATTGTTTCAGAGTAACAATTAGATTTTCCGGAGTGTCATACTCAATTAAATGTCTTGTTCTATTGAAATTACGTATCTGATCGTGTACAGTGAATAATCCTTGAGTTAAAAGGATTTGTTGTTTGAATTGGTTCAAAGGTTTGGGGGTTTCTTTAATGTCTAAATTGTCGCTGCTCTCAGCGGAGTGTTGTGTAGCAGTACTCGAATTATCTTCGTCTGAAATGTGGTTTAAATATTGTCTAGATAGCGCATCAGCGACTACATTTGTAGCACCTGGCTTGTATATTATTTTAGGAGCAAACTCCTCAATAAATGCGTGCCATCGTTTCATTTTTGCATTCGGGTTTCTTACAGATACTGCAAACGTAAGCGGTTTATGATCCGTATGGATCTCAAGATTAGAAACTCCGTAAAGGTAATTTCTTAAATTTTTTAAGGACCACACTATTGCGTATAGTTCCTTTTCGTTAGTAGCGTAGTTGAGTTCAGTTTTATTTAATGTTTTTGAAATAAATGTAATAGGTTTGCCTTCCTGGCTTAAAACTCCTGCAATAGCATTATTGGAAGCGTCAGTTGTTTGTATAAATGTCTTGTCAAAGTCTGGTTGAACCAGCTCAATTTGGTTTATTAGATGACTTTTCAAAGTCTTGAAGGCTAAAATAGCTTCTTCGTCAAGTGTTAAGTTAGTTTTTTTTGATAAGTTTTTTGATATTCTCCCGTTTTCTCCGGCTAAGTATTTAGTTAAGGGTTTCGTTATTGAAGCATAATTTTTTACGAACTTTCGGTAATAACCTGTCATCCCTAAGAAACTTCTTAATTGCCTTAAGGTTTTTGGTTGCGGAAAATTTTCTATAGTCTCTATTTTTTTTGGGTCAGTTTTTATAATATTGTTGGCTACAATGTAGCCTAAAAATTCAGTTTCGTCCTTATAAAATTTAGATTTCTCTAAAGAAATCTTCATATTAGCTTTTTTCAATATATTTATAATTTCATTCAGATGCTTTGAATGTTCATTCAAATTTTCGGAATAAATTATAATGTCATCCATGTAGACATGACATGTTTTTCCTATAAAATCTCGTAGGATATTGTCCATTGCTCTTTGGAAAATACTCGGAGCATTTTTCAAGCCGAATGGCATTCGCAAGAATTCATATTTTCCGTTATTTATACTGAAGGCTGTTTTTTCAATATCTGATTCTTTCATCAGTATTTGATGGAAGCCCGATTCTAAATCTATGGTAGAAAAATATTTTGCTTTCCCTAAGTTTGCTAAAATTACATTACTTTCTGGTATTGGATACTTATCCGCTATGGTCTTTTCATTTAATTTTTTATAATCAATGACCATTCTTAATTTTGGACTACCGTCTTCATTTAAACCTTTTTTTGGTACAACCCAAATCGGTGAATTGTACGGACTTTTACTCTGGCGAACTATTCCTGCCTCTAGTAAATTTTTAATTTCTTTATTTACGAATGCATTAACTGACAGTGGATAGGGATATTGTCTACTCCATATAGGGGTTTCGACTGTTGTCCTTATATTTGCCTTCACATCCGTTCGTAATAATGAGTTCAAATTTATATTTGAATGTATTTCTTCAATTCTCTTAACAACTATATTTTTTAATCTCTCAATATCAGAATCGTTTTCTTTCTCTGATTCCTTTGTATTATTTAATTCGTTTACACTTTTTTCTGATCCTATATTACTCATGTTCTCTGATAAAAATATTTTTTCTCTTTTATTATTATAAATTAAGACACTGTTTTCAAAGTCCAATTTTATGGAAGCTTCTTTTAGTAGTCTATAACCTATCAATAAATCGCTTTCGAGATTTTGAATTTCATAAAACACGACTTCCCTATCAAAAATATAGGCTATATAGTAATGAGTTATAATTGAGTCCCCATTTACTGTACGTATTCTTTTATTTATAGCTAACTTTCTTCTATCTTGTAAAACATTTGGTTTACAATAGCAACTCGTGGCTCCCGTGTCAATTAAAATTTTTAGTTGCTGACCTGATTGGTTTCTGTAAATGAAGGGCAACTGACACGGCGATCGTCTAAAAAAACTTCCTCATTAATATTATTTACTCTCTGGTTTTTTAATGGTGGTTGAGCACTATTTTGCGAACCATGTGGTCTTTTATCTGCGTAAGTGTTTCTGTTATAATCCTGTCTAAAAGGATTAGTTCTTTCGTTGTGATGATTGAAATTAGGATTATGGGGTCGCCAATTTCCATTGAAATTCTGTCTTTGATTTTGTATTCTTGAATTAGAGCTACCTAATACCATTGGCTGTGGTCGGGGCTGACGATGGTTTGGATTTGGTTCCCAAACAGATCTCTTCGGAAATATTAAGTTATTGTTATTATGGTTGTTATTATGGTTGTTATTATTATTGTGAGAAGAACTATTATTAGTATTGCTACTTCTATTGAATTGAAGTGCAAATTGAGCTCTCTGATTATTTGACTCTAATTCTTGAGCTTTAGCTAGAGCGTTGGGTAGATCGCAAGGGTTTAACGAGAATAAAATGTTACTTATTGGGCCGTTCAGGCCAGTAATGAAGATTCTAAGAGCATTTCGCCTATGAGCTTCATTAAGTTCTTTAGTTATATTTTCCTGTCCATGAGTCATTATAGTTTTATTAATTAGTAACGTCAACTTTTTGTTGACTTCATTATAATAGTCTACCAAGGATGAAGATCCCTGTCTCAAAACACTCATCTCTTGTTCAATCATATGGATTGGACGTTTATCCGCATATGCAAAATCGAGACGACGACGGTTTGTCAGGGTATTGTTTGCATTTTTAACAATTTTGTTTCTTAAAATTGTCAATGCCGCAAAGTATTTCCTACTTCCTCTCGTGTAGAGAATCATGGAATTATTAGCGGCTTCTCGCCAACTAACATAAGAATTTTCATCACCTGCGAACTCAGGTAATGATTTTATTACATCTAGAGACTCAACACAATTTATACTGTCATTTATTGTTTCAGGTTTATGTTCTGAAACGTTACTATTGCAAGTTAAAGCAGATAGTTGATTTCGCAAACTCTCAATTTCATCTCTCAATGACGATGTTGTCTCTATAACAATACGAGATATAATTTCTTCACTAGGTGTCGGCATTTTAGCAAATTTATCTACTAGTTCTTCCAGTTTAATTTATATATAATTCCTTCAGTTTAATTTATATATGTATATGAATTCACTTTTAATTATTTAATTCAGTTTTTAAAGATATTTTATATAAATGCAAATATATATATATGTATATTTTAAAATATTTCTTACTTTCAGTAATTTTATGCACTTTGTAGATTGTTTTCTGTTGCTGTTTCCTGCTTCCTTGTTGTTAGATTTTTATTTTTGTTCTTCCTTCTTTCCTTCCTGTCCTTCTTTCACTTCTCTCACTGTTTGTTTGATTTTTAATTTTTAAATAGTTATTGATTGTCAATCGTATTCACAAATTTCACTTTCGTTAATAATTCTTTTTCTTTTATTAACTTTTTCGACTGTTTTTGCTTTTTTAAAAGGGATTTAATAATTTCTTCACTTTAACTTCAAAAAATTTTTTTTTTTTTTTAGTTTTATTCACTTGCCCCACGTTGTTGGGCGCCAATTAAATTTCTTACACCACAGGATAAGTTTTAAAAAAGTATTCTTTATTTTTCTTTATCCTAAGTGGCTTGTTTAAACCGTAGAGAACGAACTGTTCTTTGACAAGTGTATTATAAAACTGAACTTAAAGTCTAAGATACTTAAAGTTTACATGTCGTATCCCATCCAAATGGGTGATGGTAGTTGAAGATGAGGCTGTAGTTTTATGGTCATCGTTCCCTCTTTGTTTATACAGTTGTTTGTACTTTGGACTTTGATCGTGGACTTTGATAGTGGACTTTGATCGCTGCGATTGAGGGTGATGTAGAATCGATAGAATTCTACTTGAGAGTAATGCTTATGATTACTTAGCATTTTTGTGTTTATGTTTATGTTACATTGACCGTGTTAACTCACAGAGATTCGCTATCGGGGTCAACAACCCGAAAGGCTAAATTTGAAACGTTATTTTGAACTAGTGCAAACTTTTGGTTTAAGTCATCGGGACATACATCCGGAGAACAATGATTTTTTTGTCGACCTACGCCAAGTTCTCGAATGTTTTTCCACAACGTTTTCGATGGTAAACTTTTGTTAAGGCGTTTTGAGTACAGTCTGTATTTAGCTTCTCTGACTTTTATAGCAACAGTTTTTCTTAGAGTCTGGAAAGTCGAAAGCATTTCAGGGAGACGAAAACGCTTCCAACGCTTGAAAGCCAGATCTCTTTGCTCTATAGCAGCTGATATTTCTAGAGTGAACCAAGATTTTTGATCACACCTTTGGAGTTTAGTTTTAATCGGCACATGCAGGTTAAAAAGATGATTTATCGAAGACTGCAAGAAAAAAATTTGGTCATCTCGTGACGACATTAAGTAAATGCTTTGCCAGTCAATTTGCATTATACTATTTTCTAAGTTGAAAACATTAACTGCTCTAAAGTCTCTGTATTTATAAACTGATGTGGCAACCTTTGGGATAACTTTGAAAATTGCAAAGATTAAATCATGCTTTGAAAAGCAAGGTGCCTCAAGTTGAGAAAAAAGTAGAGTGTTGTTAGAGTTATTAACTAGAAATAAATCTAATAGAGTGGAAGTTGTGTTGGAAAAGTGTGTTGGATTGGTAATATTTACTGGATACAAATTTAATGTTTTCATTTTATCAAGAAAAGATTGTGATGTATTTTTTTGAAGCAAATCACAATTAAAATCACCACATAAGATGATTTCAGAATAAAGGGATGAGAACCGTTCGAGCTCCGAGTAAAACTTCGCCAAATCTATATACTTGTTGGGACGATGAACTACTCCGAACAAACAACTACTCACAGAAATGTGTATTTCTACTAAGCAGTACTCAACCAAGGACGAAGTTCCAGATTTAGTAATTAATTTAAATTGAATGCAGTTGCGGATATAGATTGCCGTACCACCACCCATACGATTATGCCTGTCAGCGCGCAGTAATTTGTAGCCCGGTAGATTGTATACAACATCCAATATTTCATCTTGGAACCATGTTTCAGACACACATATAACATCAATTTTTGACTCTGCAAACACGTCTCTAAACTCATCAATTTTACCGTGCAAACTTTGAGCATTAATGTGGCAAACTTTCAACCCATCAATCTGTCTACTCAAAACATTAAGCATAACTCTCAATTTTTCGCTTCGGTTATTATAGGCTAGAGGATAAGTATTTAAAAAGTTGTTAGTCATTTTCAAGAAAAACAAAGCAATGTATAGATCTACTCAAAAGAAACCTTCTACTTCAACGACAAAGGCAGAATTCAGATAAATAAATAAATAAAATAAATAGGGTGGTGCAACAGAGCGAGGAGCCCCTGGGCCTAGCACCTACAATTTTCTGCCGGTTCCGAACGGCTAATTGAGAAAGCGCTTTTCATGGCAATGAATACTAACGGAGGACTTGCCAATTCCTCGCGAAAGGCGATACCCGTGGAAAAAACATTTTTGCCTCTGTTGGGATTCGAACTCGAACCTCTGGATTAACAAGCGGGCATGTTATCCATCACACCACGGGTACCACAAATTCAGATAAATGGCAATGTTTAAAAGAAAAATTAGAAATAATAGATAAAATATTTTACAAAAAAGAAAATTTGAATAAAAGAAAAAAGAAAATTATGCAATTAATAAAAATCTCCATAATAAAATGCAGCTTACAATTCATTATTAGCCGCGTTTTATTATTGATCTGATCCGGATCAGATCATGGGTTTATTAGCGTTACAACAACAAAGCGAAATCCTGCTTTTTAGTTGGATCTATTTTTGTGATCTAAAAATTAGTTCTTCTATTTCACACAAGAGGAGACTTTCCATTGAAACGTTGGTATCATTTCCAATATTTCCAATAACAACAGTATTGCCACATGAACATTTTTATCTGTGTGAAATGAAATATATTTTAGATAGATACCGAGAAACTTCTAATTTATTCTGGATTGGATCATTGTGATAATATACGCGGCTATTGTGATCTTCTCTTTCGTTTTCATTCTCGTTTGCAACCGAATTTAAGCTTTCCATTGAAGTTATTAAAAGCGTTTTGTCTGCTGCATCTGTGTGGTTCCTCTTACGTAGACTCTTCCATTTCGAGTGCAAACAATTGAAAGCTTTTTGGCTCGCTTAAGATGAAGAGCTTTCCTAAGAATCAAATGATTGCCAGACGTCAAGCTTTCGTTGACGTAGATTCGGCTGTCAGATCGCATTCCGATGTCACTCAGGCTGGTGTTTTGTTTTGTTGCCTTCCAACGACGATGAATAGATCCAAGCAATGTATTTTTATCAGAAGCCGATTTGAATTTAATTATTATTGCTGTGTCCATTTTTGTGTCTTTCGGCTTCACGCGAAATATATCTACGGGAACTGGTGTTGGTGTGCAGTTCACAGATACACACAATTTGCTTAATATGTCGCGCAGATCCTCGTCTTTCTCTCTCGGTATGCCTAGAAGAACGGCGTCAGCTGAGGTTTTCTCTCGTTCCAACTCATCTATGCGTTTGGCAAGTGATAGGTTTTGTGTCACTGCAGCAGGTGGTTCAGATGGTGTTTCAAGCTGTTGAACTCTCCTTGACAGATCAGCCAATACTTGGTCCACCATTGCGAAGCGCTGAACAAAATCGCTTTCAATTTTATCAAGTTTTTTGGCCAACTTAAGATTTTCATCCAATATAAGTTGTTTTAACCCTTTAATATGTTGCTCGATGTTGTCTTCTAAATATGTTTTTTTTTCCTCACCGTGCTTACTTGTTGACTTTGTTGTGGGTTTGCTGATAGCATTTGTTTGTTGTTGTCTAACATTACGAGTCTCATGCTTTCTATTCTCAGATGATGGAGTGTTTGACATCTTTTGGAAATGCGGCAGAAAGATTAAAGTTAAAAAAATGTGACCAAAAAACCAAAACTGAAGGAAATTTAATGCAGATGTTATTAATTTATACAACGCTTAGAACCAGATTAGTTGCGCTTTTATATGGATATTACTATGTAATTATTAAGAAAAACTTAAAAAGAAGTTGTACTATTAAACTTTGCGTGTTTAGCTTGTCATATTTGACAGATGATGTACTCCGGCGTTATGTATAGAGTCGATTTAAGTAAAGATTTTCGGGCAGAAAGATATACAATGCTTCCGTAATCCATTATTGGTAAAACTATCATATTATGAATTCTTAGTAATAGTTTCCGATCAGATCCACAGCTTGTGTTCGCAAGAAGTTTTAAAAGGTTTAGCTTCTTAGAGGCCTTTATCTTAACTTCCGCTATGTGTTCAGACCAGAGAACTGCGTGAGTGCAATCACTTGCGCTTTCGAATCATCCCCCGAAAAACAAGCCGTACACAGTTTTACGCTCACATTGGTGAAACAAGTGTGATGCTTGTGGAAAAAGTACACAACACTCGTGAATATATGCCTTCACATTGCCTGTGCCCATGAATGATGAAAGAATTGACCATTCAAACTCAAACAGGTACACCATTCACTTCATTCGAAAAAAAAACCAAACATTCACGAATGATGAGGGATGACAACGAATATTTTTTCATGTTCTTGTTCATAGATGAAACTATTTTGTTTTTGCGAGATCGCACAGAAAGGTACACATTTTTTGACCTGACTTTGGCGTTGTTTATATTGTTTGGGTTTTTTTTTTGTTAATAATTATAGAAGTGATGGTTGCGTAATCCTTTTTTGCTTTGTTAGTGCATATAGGTTATTTATTGTGTTCTATAGAAAGGATTTAAAACGTTCAAGATATAAATTTTATTGCGGTAATGGATGGATTGTAAATGAAGGAAAACCCGTTCATTGTGGAAATTGATGTATGGGATAAGAAACTACCTACTTATGTTTCAACTAAACATTTTGTAAGCATAGAAAAATTAAGAAAATAATGTGTGATTATATTGTAATGAACACCCAACATTTATACCAATTTCCTAATCGAAAACGTTTAACCGAAAACACAACTGGCAACACTATAATGGAATGGTATAAATGAGAGGCATTGCTTGTAAGCCAGTGTGTGTGAGTGTAAAGATGCTTGACAGCAAGTGTGGAAACCATGGAGATGAAACTGGAACGCTCTAGATGAGTGTTGTTCTATATAAATAGGACCGCTGACGCAACGAGCAGTCAGTTTTGATTATAGAGTGATAAAGTTAAGAGTAAATTGTTGTATACAAGTAATAGTGCAAATGTCGAGTTGAGATCGAATTAAGTATAGATATAGATACTGAATAAAAGTGATAGAAATAATTTGAAAGGTGAAGTTTTATTTTGCGAACTAAGCGCACGTTACATTGGTGTCAGAAGTGTAAATAAAACTTATTTGACTAGTAAAGTGTAAAAAAAAAAAAGAAACATAATAATTATATACAGCGAAAATGGGTTAGTTGTTAGAAGAGCTCACTTGCATTGAGCTTAAAAGTGATTTAGGTAAGCGAAATCTTTCTAGAGCGGGATCGAAAAATGAGCTAGTCCTGCGCTTGCGTAACTATGTGGAACAGCTAGGGGAAGACGTGAACACTTTTGATTTTGAAACAGAAGTGGAAGAAGAGGAAGTAAGTGAAAATGTAGATTTTTCTAGTATGATGAAACTTTTGTTAGAACAACGAAACGAGCGAAAGAAAGAACAGCACAATGTTCTCGAACGACTCGAAGTACAACAAAAGAAGCTGGAAGAGCAACGAAATGAGCAAAAGAAGGAACAGCAGAATGTTCTCGAAAGACTCGAAGTACAACAAAAGAATCTGGAAGAGCAACGAAACGAGCAAAAGAAGGAACAACAGAATATTCGCGAAAGACTTGAGGCGCAACAGAATGTTTTGGAAGGTCAGAAAAACATTCAAGAAGGCAAATTGGGCAACATTAAAAAAAATGTGTTTGCCCTTGACGAACGCGTTGAAGGTATGGAAAAACAGCTTTCTGTTGTAGAGAATCGTTTTGAAATCGTAGAAACTAAATGTGATAAACAGTTCTCTGTTCTGACCAAGGAATTGGACCAGATCCGGAAAATCAAAATTCGAGAATCTAATGGAGAGTCTGCAAAGAAAAAGGAGATGAAACTGCCAACATTTGATGGACAGTCTTCTTGGTCAGTCTACAAGAGACAATTTGAGGCAGCCGCGACAACAAATGGCTGGGATGACGAAGACAAGTACATTGCACTGACTCTTGCTCTTAGAGGACCAGCAGCTGAATTACTTCAAACAGTTCCAGCTGGTAAGAGCGGCGATTTCAGCTCTCTCGTGGCAGCTATAGATAAACGCTTTGGAGATAGCCACTTGAAAGAAGTCTTCCGAGTGCAACTCAATAACAGAGTCCAGAAAAGGGGTGAAAGTCTACAGCAACTCCAAGCAGACGTCGAAAGACTGGTTCACCTGGCATACCCGGATGCTGGAGAAGAAATCATCAACCAGCTTGCTGTTGAGTCCTTCGTTCGTGCAATTTCTGATATACATCTTCAGAGGTCTGTGCGAACTGCTAGAACACGTACTCTTTCTGAAACTTTAGCATTCGCATTGACAATTGAAGCAGCAGAACAGGCTTCTCATGGAGTACATCGACTTAGAGAAGGTCGAAGTCGAAGAATGCTCGTGCCAAAGAGCTGAAATACAGAAGAACCAGCGGAGCGGACTTGCAAGATGTTGGAACTGCAACAAGACCGGGCACTTACAGCGTCAATGCCGACAACCACCAAATAAAGCAGCTTGTCAACATTGTGGAAGCAAGAGATCCAACGCAGAACAAGGTAACAACAACACCAGCGTTACGTATCAATCCAACTTCGAGGGGCAGAGGTGGGTTTCTTGTATCGATGGCCCCAGAACCACCATCCAGGTCTCACAGACCAAACGAGACAACAAAAGTCTGACTGTGGAGACTACTATTAACGGGAACAAACATGTGGCTACCATCGACACCGGTGCCACAGCATCCATAGTACGTCGAGACCTGGTAAAGACAACGTGGCTTCATAACACCAATAGCTACTGTCTAAGAACCGCAACGGGAGAAGCAGCAAGAGTATATGGAGAAGTGTGTCTTAAGATCCGACTGGCCGATCTAGTGTTTACTCATCACTTCCTGGTGGCAGATATATGTGACGAGTGCATCATTGGAATCGACTTTATGAAACAGCACGGAGCTATTTTGGATATCAGTAATCAAGTTTTAAAATACCAAAATAAAGAAATTCCAATGACCTATTCGAATGAAAATACGTCAACACTGAGGACTGTCATCACGGAAGATCTGATCCTGCCTCCTTCTTCTGAAGTGTTCGTTTCGACAAAACTTGAAGGTGAGTTTGGAAGCCTTCGATACCTCATGGTGGAACCAGACCTAGAGTGTTCCTCCCAAAGCGTCATCATTGGGAAAACACTGGTAGCACCAAAAAACAAAATGGTCAAATGGTCACAAGTATGGCTGAAAATCTCCTACGAGAGTACACTGACATCTTCGCATCGCAAAAGGGACAATATGGTAGGACACAGTTGGTGCAGCATCGCATCAACACAGGAGATGCAAGACCGATTCGTCAACCCGCAAGACGCCTTCCACTGGCCAAACAAGGTGAGGTTGAGGAAATGATAACAACAATGAAGAAGGACGGTCTTATCGAAAACTCCAAAAGTCCTTGGGCGTCACCAGTGGTGCTAGTGAAAAAGAAAGACGGAAGCCCTCGTTTTTGTGTGGACTACCGAAGGCTGAATGATGTGACTAAGAAGGACAGCTATCCCCTGCCCAGAATCAGTTATACCCTGGATGCCATGGAGGGAGCCCAGTGGTTCTCGACGCTGGACTTGAAAAGTGGATACTGGCAAGTAGACATCCACCCAGATGATCGGGAAAAGACGGCGTTTTCTACAGGTAATGGGATCTGGCAGTTTAAAGTTATGCCGTTTGGGCTTTGCAACGCTCCGGCAACATTCGAGCGTTTGATGGAGTGCGTTCTTCAAGGACTAACGTGGAAAGCGTGCCTTGTCTACTTGGACGATGTCATTGTTTACGGGAAAACATTTGACCAACATTGCAAGAATCTAAAAGCCGTGTTTCAGAGACTTCGAAAGGCTAACCTTAAACTGAATCCAGAAAAATGTGCACTTTCGAAACCGAAGTTAAGTATTTGGGACACATCATCTCTTCCCAATGAGTGAAGACTGATCCTGAAAAAGTTGACTCCGTTAAAAATCCGACGTTTTGTTAAGAACTTTGCTGGAGTTGCAAAAAGTTTGCATCAGCTCACCGAAAAAGGGAAGCAGTTCAAATGGTCAGGTGAGTGTGAAAAATCTTTTCAGGAACTCAAATACCGCCTCTGTAACGCTCCAGTGCTGGCACATCCAACACCTTGCAAAACATTCATCATCGTCGCAGATGCAAGCAACGTTGGAATCGGGGCGGTACCATCCCAAGTGCATGATGGCGAAGAGAAAGTGGTGGCATATTACAGTAAGGTCCTCTCGAAGCCTGAAAGAAACTACTGCGTGACCAGAAGGGAACTTCTAGCTCTTATCTCGGCAACAAAGCACTTCCATAAGTACATCTATGGACATAAATTCCTTCTGCGGACAGACCATGGTGCTCTGAACTGGCTGTTGAACTTCAAAAATCCAGAAGGTCAAGTCGCAAGGTGGATAGAAAGACTGCAGACTTAATGATTACCAGATTCAACACCGCAGAGGAAAGCTGCACTCAAACGCCGACGCATTGTCCCGAAGACCTTGCAAAGAGGATTGCAAGCATTGTAGGCGACAAGAAAACAAAGAAAATATTACCGCTCAGCAACTAAGAGCTGACCCCATATGCGGATGGAGCAATGAGGAAGTGAGGACCGCTCAACAGGAGGATCCAGATATCGAACCCATTCTCGCATGGAAAGAAAATGAAGAGAAACCTGAATGGGGAGACATTTCTGACAGGAGTCCAGTTCTCAAAGCCTATTGGGCACAGTGGGACTCACTATATGTGCAAGAAGGTGTCCTCAGGCGAAGATGGGAGGCCACTGACGGTAAATCATATGTGATGCAACTTATCGTGCCGCAATCGAAAGTCAGTGAAGTTCTTCGGGAGATGCACAACGGACCTTCTGGAGGTCACCTGGGAGTTAACAAAACACTGGAGAAGGTGCGACATCGGTTCTACTGGTTACATGCTAGAGATGACGTGGAGAAGTGGTGCCGAACATGTGACTAGTGTGCTGCAACCAAAGGACCTGGTAGGAAGATTCATGGTAAGATGCATCAGTACAACGTTGGATCGCCTTTTGAGAGGATTGCAGTAGATGTGGCTGGGCCTTTTCCAGAGACCAACGCTGGAAACAAGTACATTCTGGTTGTAATGGACTATTTTAGCAAATGGCCTGAGGCGTATGCCATCCCAAATCAAGAAGCCAAAACGGTGGTCGACCAGATTGTGTTTAACTGGGTAAGTAGGTTTGGCGTGCCTATGGAACTCCATTCCGACCAAGGGAGGAACTTCGAGTCAAACATCTTCCAAGGAGTGTGCGGACTACTTGGCATCAAGAAGACCAGAACCACACCGCTTCATCCACAATCTGATGGGATGGTTGAAAGATTCAACCGGACCTTGAAAGAACACCTCACCAAGGTCGTAGGCGACTACCAAAGAGACTGGGATAGGCACGTACTGCTATTCCTGATGGCCTATAGAAGTGCAGTACATAGCTCGACAGGACAAACACCATCTGACATCCTGTTCGGGAAAACCATGCGGCTGCCCAGCGAACTTAAATTTGGATGCCCCACAGAGGAGCCACAGGACACGAACGAGTATGTGGATGACCTCAAGGAGAGACTCGCTGACATCCATAAAAGAACAAGGGAACGGATGAAAACCTACAGCGACCGGATGAAGACACGGTACGACACAAAAGCGACAACAGCAGGATTCCAAGCAGGAGATCGTGTGTGGCTTTATAATCCTCATCGTCAAAAGGGATTGTCACCGAAACTTCAGCAGAACTGGGAAGGTCCTTATACTGTTGTCACGAGGATTAACGACGTGGTTTACCGCATCCAAAGAGGATTAAGAGGCAAGTTAAAAGTAGTTCATTGTGACCGGCTGCATCGATATAGTGGCGAGACTGCAGATGGAATTATTCGGGACGAACAATCTTAAGGAGGGGGCAGTGTAATGAACACCCAACATTTATACCAATTTCCTAATCGAAAACGTTTAACCGAAAACACAACTGGCAACACTATAATGGAATGGTAAAATGACAGGCATTGCTTGTAAGCCAGTGTGTGTGAGTGTAGAGATGCTTGACAGCAAATGTGGAAACCATGGAGAAGAAACTGGAACGCTCTAGATGAGTGTTGTTCTATATATATAGGACCGCTGACGCAACGAGCAGTCAGTTTTGATTATAGAGTGATAAAGTTAAGAGTAAATTGTTGTATACAAGTGATAGTGCAAAAGTCGAGTTGAGATCGAATTAAGTATAGATATAGATACTGAATAAAAGTGATAGAAATAATTTGAAAGGTGAAGTTTTATTTTGTGAACTGAGCGCACGTTACAATATTAAGCATTGCTTTTTGAGATAAGATCAATAACCTAGTACCTACAAAGTGTAAAGTGTAAGAACGCGTGAAAATACTGTTAACAGATTCAAGTAAATGCAGAAAGTCAGGTAGTTATAAATTAAAGTTTATTTATATTATTAAAATATCTTAAGGAACTTAGGAATATTATTAGTTCATATTAATAAATCTATTTCGTTTTCTTTAATAACAGAATTTAAAAAAATTACACTGTCAATTGTTTTTGGTGCCAAGCGATTTCTCTTTTCCGATATGATGTTCCCAGCTAGTGAAAAAACCCTCTCCGAAGCACCACTACTTGCAGGAATCGACAATATTTTTTGTGCGAATTTCGAAAGCCTTGTATACTCTGAAGCATGGTTATTCCACCATTGAATTCCATCAAACTCGTTTGTTATGGGGGCCCTTACTCGAGAATATTTCTCCATTTCTTCGTGCACACTTTCTGGTAAGGGGTGGTCAAAATTTGAATCATTCCATAATTCTGGGAAGAAGAAATCAAGATTTTTTGAAGAGTGGACTGCAGAGGCTCCATTGTTAGGTGTTGCACTGGAACATGATGGTTGATTGAAAACTTCAAGTGAATTGTTTTGTGTTTCATTTGTTGTTTCACTTCGAGTTATTTCGTCTATGCAAAATTGCTTCATCTCAGAAATTACACTATTTTCTTGAACCGCATTTGTAAGTGGATACAAAAAAACAGCAGCCTTGTGATACACGCTTAAATTTGGGAGCCACTTAATATCAATTTCAAGTAAAATGTTTGACTTCAAGCGTGCAATGACGGTACAATCTTCGGCAGACACTTTACAGATTTTTTTTAGGCGATGTATAGATGGATACACAAAGCTTAACGAAATGTATTTTGTGCCCTGCAACTTCAATGAAATCGTTTCAAACTTTTCACATTACTGCACTAATAAATTGAGCACGTTAATATTTATGTCCGATACTCTGTGGAGTTCATTTTTTTCGGATAATATTTCATTAATTTTTGACCAGTTATTGAACACCGATTTAAATAAACTTAGATAAGAGTTCCAGCGAGTGATGCAATGTGCCTTCAGTGTTGTTGGCAATAAATGTTGTAAATTGGCTTTCTTGAAATATTTGATAAGGCTCCGACAATTTTCTACAGTAGTGCGAAGTTCTATTGTTTCATCAAATGCTGAATCCAAAACGTTGGCCAATAAATGGTTCGAACAGTTACTTCGTTTTTGATCTTTCAAAGCGTTTTTTATATTGGCTCCTCTATCCGTAACGAAAACAATATCTTCTATGTTTTGGACACTGAATTCAGATAAAATACTCTTGATCTTCCGAAGAATATTTTCGGCAGAAAATTTTCATAGTCCATAGATTTTACTCCGAGCACCAGTTCGTGAAATTGTCAAATAGTGAAAAGTGCAACACAAAAAACTTCTTTTCACGAAATTATCTGTCCACAAATCCGATGTAATCGATGCTCGTCCATCTTTCACAATTTGATTAATTTCTCCAGAAATTCTTATTTCTCTTTCTTGTGCAGCTTTATTGATTTTCCGTGAAATGGTTGTTGGGTCTGGAAGAAGATCTTCGACGTCAATATTCTCACCATACTTAGCTCCGATTCCGATGATGGTTTTGACCAGTTTTCGAAAACCACTACCAGCAACTGAGGAGAACGGTTTGCAGTCTTCCGAAATCCATTGGGAGCACGCATCCAACATACTCTCATTTTCCTCAGATCCCAGTTGTTTTAAAGAAACGTCTTTATTTCTATCACTATAACACTTATGACGCACTAAATTGGATGTTTGTTTTCCATTACATTTGAATATTTTCCGGCAAGAATGGCAGAAAACGATATCCTTAATTATAACACCTTCATTATCTGAGACTTCTGAAAACGTGTCCCAAATCTTGCTCCTTCCTTTTCTTCTGGTAATCGTCTTAAAAACACCACTTGCAATTTTTTATAAAATTTTATAGTTTTTAAGTTTCGGCTCATGGTCAAATTTACATTTGGTTTCTTGAATACTACACACGACAGGCTTATATTTACTCGTAAGGAGTTGAAATACATTGTGATGACTATAGAAGCCATCACAATTCCACTGAATTATATTTAGTTTATTCATAGTAGATCTGATTCGGATAGTAGGTCACTAGATAAACTACAATTGTCGTTTACGTTTGGTTTCTTGCTTTTATTTTTAATGTTACATTTTGCTCTGTTTGATAATTTTGTTGCAAATATTTTGACTGTGCCTTGATCAGTTGGAACTACTTTCTTTATGGGAAAATTCAAAGACTCATCTGATAGCTTCATCTGTCGCTTTGTTGTGGTTGGACAGATAAGAATACGAATATCCATGGGTGACGATGTTTAACATAAATTGCCATTTGTTACTTCTGACGTCATTGGTTGTATTGCGCCCGAGCAGTGGCGTACCAAGAAAATTTAGCGCCCGGGGCAAAAAATAATTTGCCGCCCCTCCCTCCCCCCCCCCCTTTTCGTTTTATATGATCCTCATACATACAAACTCCGTAGATCACATCCTCTCATATTTTCCAGAATATTTTTTACAATTTTGATGATCTATTCATTATTCACGCAAATTTGCGTACATATTCTTAGGTTACTGACCAATCGCTAATACTTGGTCGGATATATTTGGTATAAAAACAATCAATACTATAGATAGTTTTTAATGATCCGATATTTTCTCGTGGCCACAACATTGTGATACATTACGGTGTAATGAAAGTATGAACAGTGTTTTGCCGGTGATTTGAATTTGAAAACATGCGCGCGAGTTAAGTTACGAGATGAAATGTACTATCAAATTGGTGTCTAAGTAATGACTGATCTTTATTGTTTACTTAAATGTACCTTAACACATAGCTAATACCTAATTCGCTTATTCGTAGTTTTATTGGCAACGGAAACAACAGGTGACCCATGAATAATTTATTATTTAGAACTTCGTGGCGGCTTTTCTGTTAGTGTCATCAGAACTTGGAGGTTCGATGACACTTTCTGAGCTATACATAACACTACCACCGCCAAACTTTGAATTCTCCCGAATTCTCTTATTTGTTTCATTACTTAAAATTTTAATGTTTACATTATTATTCTTTTTCCACTGTAAGATTACAAAAATCAAAAACGCTATTGCAACTAAAATCAACATAGAATTAAGGCCGTATGTTACGTCCTTGTGAAACTTAAACTCTTTGATTTCTTTTATATTATCGAAATGTTTTGATATAATTTTTTCAAAATTCACAATTTTTGGCTTGGTTTGATTAACAATGTTACTAGGATAGAAGTATTTCGCTTGAATCTTTGTTACTTGATTGTAAAATTTTTCTTTACAGATTTCTAATGTACAGTTGTAGAAAGTAATCAAACTATTTTTGTTTAACAATATTTTTCGATCATCACAATTTTGAGTTAAATTTTCGTTTACAGCATTCTTAATTAGTAAAGTATCTTCATCAATTCTTTCGATAGTTGTCTTATTATTATACTTAAATTGGCATTAATTTTTCCAAATACAACTTTTGCTAGTTTCCAAATCTCTTAAAAGTTTATTTTCTTTGTATACAAAATTCTTATTACCTACTGTTATAAATTTTTCAACATTTTCATCAATTTCCAGAAATTCTGTATTTGGTAGTGGTATAACTAACTTAAGGTCTTCTGTTACATAAGTTTTTGGAATCTTTATTGCAATGATTAAAGACTGATTAATGTACTTAAGAATACCAACTTTTACTAGCTTAATCTTATAAAAATCAATATCATAAAGATTCTGTTCCTCTCTTGTAAGGATACTGGGGTGAAAAATATCGTTTTTTGCTGCTGCTATACTGTCTAGTATTTGGTCTACTTTGTTTTCTTAATATCTGAGTTTTATCATCTGATCTAAATACATAGAATGTTCTTCGACTGACTTTTTCTGGTCTGTTATCGTATTTAAGAATCCTATTGTCTTATTCCTATCCTGTTCTATAGCTTTTTTAAGAATATTGAAAGTATCATTAAAATGAGTATTTATAGAAATTTGTTTGTTAGAATTTAGAATGGAGTTATGGTTATTCTCTTCATCTATTTTTAAATGTTGTAGAATTTCCTGCCTATCATCGTCATTCATTGTTCCGAACAACAACTAGTGTGCACTACCCACAATGTTGAGGAGTCCTCTTTTTCTTCTAGATTCTTTTGGTTTAATGGATTTTATCTTTGACTTAATATCGGCAACTACTGTGTTTAACAACTCTTTGTTGTCCATATTCTTTATATTTAGAATGTTCGTCTCAATTTGCATCAGTAACCTGTCTATTTCTCCAATATTAATAACATGCAGTATGGTGTTTGTATCGCTTATAATTTCAACTTCTTTGATTTTGATTGTAGTGTATCCAATTTCTTCATGAATCTGATTCACCTGCAATAGCCATTGCACTAATGATGGTATGTATAACTGCGAGGAATATTATTAGTCTGGTCATTGTCCGTATCTGTAAGTTTGAAAGGTCTTTTAATATTTGACGTATGAACATTTTGAAGAGGATTTAATCTATCATTGGGTTCGTCTTTATGTCTTAGCCTTTTATAATTTCTGATATGCCCTGAACTTCGTTTTTCTATGTAGTTTTCTCTGGATAAATTTCTTTTATTAATGATATGTTTTTTGATTCTATCTGTCCTTAAAACTAACCCTGAACAATTTACTGTTTCCTTAGCCTGCCTGGGAGAACATTTGATTGTTGAGTGATATCGATCGTTATAGTTTCCTATAGCCATCTGTATCTTCATTTCAATTGAAAGCTCACTTCCCTCAATTCCTGTTATTATTTCTAATAAGGTAGAGTGAAGTCGCTCTATATTGGCATTTCCAGTGTGATTGTTCGGTTTAGTCAAGTGAACGTCTAGGTGCAGTGCATTAAGGCCCGCGGCAATTAGACCCGTGGATCTTAATTCCTCTTTGTTTTGGAAGTTAGGCCCACGGGGGTTATTTCCATGATGAAATGGCAGTAAGAGCCGCGGGCCTTAGTTCCTTTTTCTGCGAACTCAAATATCATTTCGTAATGGAAAGAAGGCTCACCGTTTGCACTTTTAACTTATTTTCAATACGAATAAACTGGCACAGGGACGTAACTCCACTAGACATAAGTTCATGCTTTGATTGTGGATTACGACATATCGCGCGAATTTTTATTTTTACACCACACATCCATACTCCCTTGAGAAAATTTTTTCTTCGCTTCTAGCTTCATTAATTTATCCGTGAGTAAAAAGCGAATCGAAGCGAACGAAATTTCCCTTCGGCCTTCGGGTAGTACGGGCTTGTGGTTGAACATAAAAGATTCACACGAACAGGAGGAAGTAGCTAATAGCAAAACAAACATTAAGAAAGTAGATTTAGTTATTATGTGCGCATAAAAAAGTGTACTGAGTTTCCAACATCCTATGTCACGAGGTGGGAGACAACCTGAGCTATGAATTCATATCCATTGACAGCTGTAATAAGTGCCCAAATTTTGAAGCTTTGTTTTGCGGTACCTCAAAATGCTTTTCCTTCAAATAAAAGGAAACTAGAATATATACATTTAGCGCATCCACTATGTTCTTAATCCTTTCTAAGAAGGAAAACTAAGTGCATCAGACTCATATAAATGCTGCTTTAAAATGGCAACTAAAGACATGGGCCTAAATTCTTTTCTTTGGTGGGTCTTATTGCCTCTTCAAAGTGGAAACAAAGCCCGTGGGTGTTATTTCTATTTTTTTTTTGAGCAATAAGGCCCACGGGTCTTATTACCGCGGGGCTTAATGCATTGCACCGAACGTCTACACCTTCGGCATTAAGGAACTCTACTAATTGCTCGGCCCTAAACTCATTGTCCATTACAATTTTCTTAGGTTTGCCAAACTTTGAAAACTGCTCAATGACTATGGTCTTTTTCGCTCTCCAGTTACGATCGGTAATAGGATAAGCTGCTGCAAATTTCGTTAATTTATCTATTGTTGTTACAAATGAATGTTTCTTAAAGTGAAATATGTCAAGGTGAATAATTTGGTTCTTTCCTTTTGGAGTTTCTGTAATCTGAAATTTCGGCTTAATTGGCTTTCTATCGTATTTGATTTCTCTACATTTAGGACAATTTCCTATTACTAAACGGATTTGGTCTCTTAGTTTAGGAAAATATATTTTGTCTTTAAGACAATGGTAACACTCATTTATGCCACTATGAAACGACTCTTTGGTATGATACAGAGATAGTTGTTTATGCAAATCTTCTTCTGTTTTTATTTCCTGAGCTATTTTGGAACACCTTATAAATTTGATCTTAGAGTCTGATGAGAACAGGGATATTAAAATTTTCTGTATTCTGTTGTAATCAGAATCGGATACATTATTTGTGTAAATTCCTATTTGACCTCTCTTTACACATCGCTTTAATAAATCTCTTATCATGTTTTCGCTCTCTAATGGATATATTTCCATTATCGTTCTTTTGTGAAGGGTTTGGACTTCACGTTCTGGGCTGTAAGTTAATAATATTTGGATGCTATACTTATTGACAATCTCTTCTTAAATACCTATTTGGTCTAATCTTTGTTCCTCAAGAGAGTGCTGAGTCTGAGTCTCAGCTAATGCAAAATTCGAGTCTTCATCGTTGCTTTCATTAATTTTTTCTGTATTTTCAAGTCTATTTAAGTAGTCTGCTACTTTGTTATAATTTCCTTGCATGTAATCTATTTCGTAATTGAATTCTTGCAGCTTAAGTAACCATCTTTGATCCCGTTGAGAAAACTCTTTTCCCTTATATTTGCTGTTAATATATTTTATAGCTATATGATCTGTCACAATTTTAAACTTATTTCCATACAAGTATGGTCGGAAATAACAAACTGAGTACACTATCGCTAGAAACACTTTGTCTGTTGTACTATACTTCTGTTCATGATTATTTAGAGTTCTTGAAATAAAACATACTGGATGACCTTGTTGTGACAACACAGCTTCAATAGCATAATCACTAGCATCTGTGGTGAGGACGAACGGTTGGTTATAATCTGGGTATTTTAATATAGGATGAGAAATTATGAGACTTTTTAAATTTTCGAACGCTAATATGTATTGTGGATCTTTGATATTTATTTTGTTATCCTTCTTTAAATATTTAATCATTTTGGGTAAGCTATTTTGGAATAATCTCGAATAAACTTTCTATAAAAACCTGTAGCCCCCAAAAATCCTTTTAATTGCCTTTCCGTTTTCGGTATTTCAATTTCTTGTATCGTTTTCACTTTGTCTGGATTTGGCATCATACCTTACTTACTTACTTACTTAGGTGGGCATTACAGTTCGGGGTGAACCTGGGCCTCAACCAACATCCTTCTATAACGATTTCGATCTCGGGCGAGCTCTCTCCAGTTTCGCACTCCAAGTCGGTTGAGGTCTTCATCCACTTGATTGCGCCACCTAAGACGAGGTCTTCCCCTTCCGCGATTTCCCTGCAATGTGCTTTCGAACTATGCTATGCGTACTCTTCTGGCTATGCCCATGTCGCGGTACAGCTCATACAGCTCGTTGTTGTATCTTCTTCTCCACACATTGTCTTCGCATACGGGACCAAAGATCATTCGGAGAATTTTTCTTTCGAAACGACCAAGAGTTTCCTCATCCGCTTTCGATAAGGTCCATGCTTCCGCGCCGTACAGCAGGACTGGGATGATTAAGGTCTTATACAAGGTCAGCTTGGTTTTTCTAGTGAGGGTTTTGTTTCTCAATTGCCTTCTTAACCCAAAGAAGCAACGGTTGGCAAGAGTTATTCTCCGTTTGATCTCCGCACTGATGTTGTTGTCCGTGTCTACGGCGGATCCTAGGTAGACGAAGTCCTGTACTACCTCGAAGTTATGTCTGTCTATTGTGACGTTTGGTCCAATTCGTCGATGTTCTGTGTCGTTTTGCCCTCATTAACCATCAAACCCATTTTTGCCGCTTCTGTTTCAATACTCGCAAAAGCACCTATGACATCACGCTTTTTTCTTCCCATTACGTCAATATCGTCTGCATAGGCGAGTAATTGTACAGACTTTTGAAAGATTGTTCCTCTGGTGTTGACGTTTGAGTTTCTTACAATCTGTTCAAGTATGATGTTGAAGAAATCGCATGACAGTTTGTCGCCTTGCCCAAAAGCCTTTTTCGACATCAAATGTCTCGGTGAGTTCTTTTCCGACCTTGACGGAGCAGCTTGAATTCTCCAAAGTCATCCTGCATAGTCGTACGAGCTTTGCAGGGATGCCGAAACTAGACGTTGCTATGTTAAGGAGGCTTATCCCTCTGCAATTGGCGCAATTGTGAGGGTCTCCCTTCTTTAGGATCGGGCATACGATACTGAGGTTCCATTCATCGGGCATGCTTTCTTTCGACCATACCATGCAAATCAGCTGGTGCATGTTGCTTTCCAACTGGACTCCAGCTGCCTTGAAAAGTTCGGCATCAAGGCCATCTGCACCAGCAGTCTTATTTGATTTAAGTTTGCATATGGCAAGCTTAACCTCTTCTAGGTCGGGAGGACGGCATTCTTGATAATCGTCCAAGCTGAATGGGGCAATCTGCCTGACAGCGGAATTTGTGTCTTCATCGCCTTAAGCAGTCTGCAGAAATGATCTTTCCAGATCCTCAGTAGCGACTGTGACTCTATAACTATGTTTCCCTGCTGGTCATTACAGGCTTGAGTTCGGGGTTTGCCACCCTGGCAGGATCTTTTTACCTTTTGGTAAAACTTCCGAATCTCGTTCCTGTCATGGCACCTCTCTATTTCCTCAAACGAGCGCTTCTCATGCTGCTTCTTTTCCTTTTTGAGAAGTCGGTGTTCTTCCCTTCATCTCTCCTTGTAAATCTCGTTATACTGATCGTAAGCAGCCCTTGTTCGTGTTTGCATAAGCATTTGTCGTGCTCTTTGTTTGGCTGCATTTGCCTGCCAGCATTCTTCATCAAACCATGGGTTTCGTTTTGGTGGCCAAGTGAAACCCAGAACTTCAGAGGCAGCGGTTCTGATGGCTTCTTGGCATTGCTGCCACTGGTCTTCAATGTCTAATGCTGGCGGCATGGGATTCAAGGATAATTGAAGGGACACTCGATTGGAAAAGGCATTGGCAATCTCTTGCGATTGTAGCTTTCCGACCTCATATCTCTTCACAACGTTAGTTCGCCCTGGTCATGAACAAGATATCCTCATTCGTACCTTGGCTACAAAAAGGTAGTGGTCCGAGTCAAACTTGGCCCCTCGGAAAGTTCGGACATCTAGCACACTGGAAGAGTGCCTTGCGTCGATCGCAACATGGTCAATTTGGTTGACGGTTAATTGATCTGGAGATCGCCATGTACCTTTATGAATTTTGAGATGCGGGAAGCGCGTACTACTTACAACAAGATTCAGCCCCGCAGCAAAATCGATTAGCCTCATTCCGTTTTCGGAGGTTTTGTCATGGAGGCTATGCTTACCGATTGTGTTTCCAAAGATGTCCTCCTTCCCTAGCTTTGCGTTAAAATCGCCAAGATCGATTTTCACGTCGTGTCTAGGGCACTGCTCATACGTTTCTTCGAGGAGCTCGTAGAAAAAGTCTTTGGAATCGTCGTCTTTCTCTTCTGTGGGGGCGTGGGCGCATATAAGGCTAATGTTGGCGAATTTAGCCCTGATGCGGATGGTCATTATACGCTCATTGACTGGATTTTGGCTAATCACCTTATCCCAGAGTCTTCCTCTTACGACAAATCCGCACCCAAATAAGCGTTGTTTCTTTTGTCTGTAGCAGTCGCCATAGTAGATGCCACAGTTTTTCATCTTCTTTATGCCCGGTCCACTCCATCGCACTTCTTGGATGGCGGTTATGTCTGCTTTACAGTAGTCCAGGGCGTCCGCTAATTCTCCAGCTGCACCTAGTCCGTTAAGAGACCTTACGTTCCACGTGCAGATCCGAAGGTCATTGTCCTTTTTTCGTTTGCTTGGGTCGTCAACTTTGAAATCATTATCGTTATCCGAGGCTTTTGATTGTTTCGGAACCATATTTTTTTCCGTGGTTGGGTAGTTAACCCTACGCACAGCCCCCAACCTGGAGGGCCAGGTCCTTTTGGATCCCTTCGGACACAAAGGGCTGGAATATCCAGAGTCAGTACCCTGCTGCAGGGGTGTGAGTGCTGCCGTTGGCTCACCTGGAGCTCGTCCGCCACCATCTCTACTTCAATACCCTGTTCTAGTATTGAAAGCCCCCGAAAGACCTTTAAACCAAATATGTTGGAGTAGCTTCTTCAGGGGTTTCTGCTTTTAAGGCTGCAGAAGTCCACCGTTGATTCTGTCCTTCGAATTTATCCGCTGGAACATTTACACGAAAGCTCTCGTAGACCACTGAGATTCGTGCAGTCAGTCATAGTTCGCAGAGCAATTATAGTGTTGACCGATCACAATTCTTTTGTTCCGGATTCCCTTGTCAACACTCGCACTTACTAGTTTAGCAGGTCAGCTCTGGACGGAGCATCCCAGGTCCCAGTGGATACCGCTTGGAGGTATAGTAAGCACAATTGACGTGTACTAAAAGTAACAGCATCTGGGCGCCCGCCGCCAAGTTGGCACCAGTCAGAGCCTACCCGAATAGTACAACGCCCAACCACCATCATACCATCTTTAGTTAAAACATGACCCAAAAACTCTGTGTGTCTCTTAAGAAAGCTACACTTGTTTGCATGTATCAAAAACAAAAACACCTTTTCAAGCACTAAAACATTTAAACCTTTTAAAAAACTCCACTGAAAACGGTTTTATATTTATTAATAAATCAATCGGCGAGAAACTTTCTGTGCGGATAACAAATTTTCTTAGATGTACCGCAAACGTCCTATAACAGAAATTTCACCAGAGCATAACACTACCAGCAAAAAGATCCCAGTTATAAAAGCACCCATAATGGAAGTTGGAAATCTCTCTGTTGCTGAACTAAAGAACATCCTCAACGACACACTTGCTGAAAAACTCAAAGATGTAGCCACAAAAAGCGATTTAATGACACTCTCGAGTGAATTAATTTCGATAAAAGCTATCAACACGCAATTAAACAGCAAACTAATGGTTATGACAGAGCGATGCGAATTGCTTGAAAATCAATTGGAAATATTGTCACGCAAAATGAATGAAAAGTCTATTGTGGTACACCTTCCTTTAGACTCACAAACCGATGCAATCCAATTTGCAAAACAGACTTGCAAGGGGCTTCTGAAGTTAAATGAAGGTGAAGACATTGATGTTAAAAGTGCCCGGCAAATACGCACCAACAACACTCAAAGAGGCACTGTTATTATGGAACTAAACTCAACCGACGTTACCGAGAAAATTATAGCCACCGCAGCGAGGGAGTGAAGTTGGCTCCGGTTTCAGATGGCCCATCTTTCTCTGAACTACAATGCGCGCCACCTATAATATAATATAATATTACTGGCCTCAAGAGTAAATTGCTGCAAGCAGATTTTTTCAACTATTTGCAGCAGTTTGACATTATTATTCTTATAGAGACATTTGTAGAAAAAGAAAACGAAAATCAATTTTTAAAATATTTCAAAGACTTTAAGTTAAACTTTACACCAGCAGTAAGAACAAATCTGCATGGGCGAGCCAGTGGGGGTATGTTATATGGGATCAAAAAACGTTTATTGGGTAAATACGTTAAATTTAAGATTGTTGAAAGAAAAGTTATTTTTAATGTGGTTTGTTACAACTTAAACTATTACATAATTCCTGTGTACCTACTTAAATTGCACCAATTGGCAAAACGAATTTGATGACCTTGTAGATTTTATGAATAGCACAACATTTGAAAATGCAATGATAATTGGAGACTTAAATGCTAGAATTGGTAAAAATCAGAATTCATCTCTTTCACATTGCTTACAATCGCAAATTGCGCTTAACATCAATAGAAACTCTAAAGATGAAATATTCAACAGTAATGGCCGAAAATTAATGGAATTTTTTGAATTATTTGGGTTGTTTATTCTTAATGGGGCTTCAAGTAGTGATGCCTCAGGTGATTTTACATTTGTTAAAGGTCAGGGGCAATCAGTTATTGATTTTGCTGCGTTGACGGACAATTTTTTGAATGCGTTCGAAGATTTCGAAGTTGCTTTGGTTAACTTCTCGGGTCACTTTCCAATAGTTGTCAAATTGAAATTTAATGAAACGGTCATGCAAGGTAGTTCTTTCGATCCGAATAAACTAAGATGGTCAGATAAAATTGCACCTCTTTATAAAAGACTTTTAAACCACCACTCCCAATCCTTGCGACATCAATTGACACGATTGAGGAGACGTGTGAAAATTTAACTCGAGTTATTAAAGCTTCAGCTCCCATCGCGTTCATGAGTGCAAATACGTTTGTACCTGTCAACAAATGGTTTGATAAAGACTGCAGAGAGCTCCGAAAGCTTTCTTTTACATATCTGAAGCTTTTCAGATCACCGTACTCCCAGTTTTTTAAGAACATCTACCTTCATATTAATGAAGAATATAAAAAGATGTGTTCAGGTAAAAGAACTGATTATCTTAAAAACCGGGCGAAGAGCCTAGAATATTGTAAGGACTCCAAAGTTTTTTGGGAGACTTAACTTGGTGGGCGAAACCATAGTATGAAGTACTCCTTGGAAGCTGATACGCTAGCAGCTCATTTTAAAACTCTTGTAGTGTAATAACATTCATTCGAAAAGAGCCACAACCAAAATACGAGATACAAACAAAAAGCACGTTTTCATTGATACTCAATATCATAGTAAAACGATGTACACAATTTTGTTGTCCCCTTTGGCCAACAAAAGCTAAGTTCAAAGACATCGTTTTGACTACGTTGCTTTTTGAGTGGCACTGAATGTATTTTGTTACACTACTCCCGAATGCAAGTTTGTCAACATTAGAAATGAGACGACTGCCCCAATTAGTAACTTATGAGAAGCAGAATGCTGATGCATTCTTATTTGTAATATAGTTCATAAGAGGGGATATCCCAAATAGATGTGTAATATAATTTAGGTATAAATAGCTGTAAGAAAATGTAAATAAAATCAATTCCATTTCATATACTGAGTGTGAATTCATTATTAAACATCGACTCTCTAGCCATCTATTTTAAGCGAGCTGCGCTGGATAAAGATACAGCAAAAGTAGGGAAAAATTAATAGTAATACAGAAACATAACATGGCGATCCTGCCAACTTGTTGAACTAACAACAAGACGCGGACCAAAATCCCTTTCAAGTTGAGTCTTATCACTCAGTTGAATCGCTGACATCCGTCATCCATCAAGATTTAGATCTTGATATATGTCATACGACAAGAAAGAGCTGGATGAGCTCTTTGACTCATTGGACAGCCCATACCATCCGGGTAGTCCAAATGAATCAGCACCGCAATACGTGCCATCACAGAAGAACGCGGGTCCCAAGCCTTTAACCATCGAGGCATACAAGAAAAGACAGCAGAAACAGCGACCGACGACAACACCTGTAGTACAGAAGAGAAAGCGAGCCGGACAAAAAGTAAAACTTAGACAAGAGATTGGAAACCTGTATAGGCTGGCTGGGTTAGCCAAAGGCGATCAAAAAAGACGTTTCTTAGAGCAGGCAAAGGATCTGCAATGTAAGGCCAGACAATCGAAAAATTAAATAACATTACAATGGGGCAACCACAATCGAAGTAAGTTATAAATAACAACCTGAGTAGCAGCCAGCAGATTCTAAGCAGTTCGAATATAAACAATATAACTCTAGTAATACTTATCATTCTATTAATAGCGAAAATTCATTCTTATTATAAGAAATATGTTAGGAAACAAATAATACGTAATAGAATAAATAATGTTTAAAAAAAAAAAAAAAGTTTATATATTGTGAAATCTAATATCGAAGTCAATATTCTTACTATAAAAAAAAAAAAAATTTAAAAAACATTTGAAGTCATTTCTGTTATGGATAGTATAAAAAGCATTTACAAAATATTAGTAAATTTAAAAAAAAGTCCAAACAGAGAATATTCACAAGAATACATTGACAAAACAAAAAAAGAAATTGACAAGATATGGAGAGAAATACTCATAGAAATTACTGACGAAACGGAAATAGAAGAAATAACAGTAAACTTTAAAGAAATAGAAAAACGAATTTTGGAAATAATTAAGCCAAAAACAAAAAAAATTAATCCTGAAAAAATGGCAGAATTCAATATGATAACAGCTACAAAGCTAATAACGGAATTTAACGGTGAATCAAAAAACCTTTCAAATTTTTTTGGGCTTATTGAATTCTATCATGATACTTTAGGTGGAGAAAGTGAAAAGAAAAAATTAATTAAATTTGTTATAGCAACTAAAGTAACTGACAAAGCAAAAAACAGGCTTCTGACTCTAGACAAAGAACCTGACAATTTCTCAGATTTAAAGAAAGTTTTAACAGATATTTACAAAACAAAAATAAACCCATTGAAACTACATAATGATTTAGCTAGACAGCATCAGGGAACACAAGAAGTTAACAAATTTGCAGAGCGGATAGAAGTACTAATTTCACAATTAAATGAGATTCAGATAGCTGAACAGGGTGAAGCCAATAAAAGAATTATAATAAAGTTAAATGACCAACTAGGATTAAATGTTTTTAAAAATGGATTAAATGAAGCATGTAGACAGGTAGTACAAGCATCAAGAGTAGCTACATATAATGAAGCTGTACAGATAGCAATTGAGGTTGAAGCGTCTACACGACAAAATAACATCATGCAATTTAGGACAAATCATAGTGGTAGATACCAATACAACCATAATTCTTCCTATCCAAAATTTACAAATAATAATAGAATCAACAATAGACAGTACAATAACAACAGTTATAACAATGGTTATGAAAGGAACAACAATAATAATAGAGGTAGAGGTATTGCAAGGGGATACCACAATAGTAACACTAGGTCGAAAAACTTAGAGATCCCCGGTCAGCAGAATCGGGGAAACCAAAGAAGGTTCTAAATTTCTATGGGGAATGCGACACAAATTTCGTTAACATAAGGATAAAACATTTAAACAAAACTTTTAAATTTTTAATTGACACGGGAGCTGATATTTCAGTTTGTAAAGAGTTTCTTGTTAAAGATTTAAATGAATATTCGTCATGTCAAATAAACGGCATAACAAATAAAACGATATTTTCGAAAGGTATAACAGAACTAGAACTCATGCTTGGAGAAACAAATATAAAACATCAATTCCACGTGGTTAGTGAGGAAATAAATATATCAACAGATGCAATACTAGGTAGAGACTTTTTATTACAATATAACTGTAAGATTGATTATGAAACATGTGTACTAATAATTCCATTAGATGGGGAAGAAATGGTTTTACCAATGAATATGAATACAAGAGACATTAAAAATGATATTAAAATTCCAGCAAGAACAGTGATAATTCATAAAGTCGATTTAGACGTAAAAGAAGATAGCGTAATACATGGAAAAGAAATAAAAAAGGGAGTATTTTTAGCAAATTCATTAATACCAGCAATAGGAATCAAACATGTGAAAATACTAAATACAACTGATTCAGAAGTAACGCTTAAACATATCTCATTAGGAATAGAACCAATCTCGAGTTATGAAATATTACAATTTAAAAATAGTTTAGTAGATGAAGATCGGTTTAAGAAAATAGAAAAGGAAATAAAAGTAGATAGTTTAGATGACAACGCTAAGACAGAAATACTTAAATTATGCAAGCAATTTCAAAATATATTTCACTTAGAAAATGAAATACTAACAAAAAATAATTTCTATGAACAGAAAATAACAACTATAGATAAAACACCAGTATACATAAAAAATTACAGACTCCCGCATGCTAATTTGAATGAAATCAAAAACCAAGTTGAAAAGTTGATAGATGAAGATATAGTTGAACCATCTATAAGTCCTTATAATTCACCTTTATTAATAGTTCCAAAAAAGGACAAAGAAGGTAACAAAAAATGGAGATTAGTAGTTGATTTTAGGTCTTTGAACAAAAAAGTAGTTGACGATAAATTCCCACTAACTCGTTTGGAAGACGTATTAGATAAATTAGGAAAAGCGAAATATTTTTCAACTTTAGATATGACAAGTTCATTTCACCAAATTTCATTACATCCGAAATCCAGACCATTGACAGCATTTTCTACGGACACTGGTCACTTTCAATTCAAAAGATTACCTTTTGGATTAAAAATTTCAACAAATAGCTTTTGCACTTAGTGGACTGCAAGCATCTGCATTTCTATACGTAGATGATATAATAATTTTTGGATCAAATCTTAGAGAGCATAATAACAATCTAACAGAAGTTTTTAAAAGGTTACGTAAATATAATTTAAAACTAAACCCAAGCAAATGTAATTTTCTACGTCCAGAAGTAGTTTATCTTGGACATTTAATAACTGCAAAAGGTGTAACTACAGACCCAGATAAATACAATGTTATTAAAGAATATCCTAAACCAGATAATGTAGATGAAGTTCGAAGATTCGTAGCTTTCTGTAATTACTATAGACGTTTCATACAAAATTTTGCAGAAATTGCAAAACCACTAAACCAATTATTAAAGAAAAATCCAATTTTTAGCTGGACACAAAATTGTCAAATTGCTTTTGAAACACTTAAATTAAAACTAATGTCACCACCTATCCTATCTTACCCAAATTTTTCAAAACCATTTATACTAACAACAGATGCATCAAACTATGCACTAGGAGCGATTTTATCTCAAGGAGAAGTAGGCGATGATAAGCCCATTGCATATGCCAGTAAAGCATTAAACAAACATGAACTAAATAAATCTGTAATAGAGAAAGAATTACTTGGTATTCATTGGGGAATTAATCATTTCAGACCTTATCTGTATGGAAGAAGATTTATTGTGTACACAGATCATAGACCATTAGTTAGCTTATTTACTCATAAGAACCCTTCATCTAAGTTGACTAGAATTAGAGTAGATGTAATGGATTACGATTTTGACATAGTTTTTAAGCAAGGAAAGATGAATGCGAATGCTGATGCATTATCCAGAATAAAAATAAGTTCAGAAGAATTAAAAGAGATGATACCAAAAGTAAGCATAAATGTCCTAACTAGAGCAATGAAGCTGAGAAATATAAAAAATACTAGTGAAAAAGAAGAAAATCCGGAAGCCATGCCACCAGTGGAGACTGATCACCTTCACATACACGGTTAAAAATTCTGGCGTTAATTTTAATATTTTTAAGGTTGTATATATGACAACGCCGAAAAAATATTAGAATTAAATATTTTGGATATATTAAAATTGAAAAATCAATAAATGGTTTATTGAAATTAAATAATTTTAGTTATTACATTATATGACCAAAGTATTAAATTTTAACATATATTAAGATTGCTTTCTATGCCAAAAGTATTGAAAACAAACCCTTCTTATTAAAATTTTAATTATGATTTTAATACATTAGTATTAGAAATAAATACATTTCACATTGAAATCTAATATTTTTACCTGAAATTTAATATTTCTTTTATTTGTTATAAACCCAAGGAGTATTAGAATGTAATACAATCTTTTTTATTTTAATGCTTATTTAGATTTAATTTAAATATCAATCGATTGTATTTAAACACCAAATGTATTTAATTTTAATACAAATTTGTATTAATTTAAAGTATCGGAAGGTTATAATTTAATACAAAATGTATTTAATTTTAATACAAAATATGATTTGTTTTTAGTTTAAAAAGATTATAAATTAATACAAAATATATTTTATTTTAATACAAAATTGTATTGATTTTAAGTATTAAAAAGTTACTTTGTAATACACTTTGCATTAAATTTGAATACAAAAGTATATTAGTTTGGGATATAGCTATTTAATATAATACAAAACGGATTACCTACATTTCAACACAAAATTTATTTATTTTTGATATGCGGATTATTTAATTATTCAAAATATGTTATATTTTCATGTACCTATAGTAAATTCTATAATTATTAAAAACAATATTATTGTTTGTTCGAATTATTCCTATTTTTATTATTATATTATATAATTACTTACTGAGTTTATCTATTCGTGACCCATCGACCTGTTTAAAAATTACACTTCTCAAAATAAAAATCGTGTTGTTATTTTTTCAAATATATACATTTTATTAGTAACAAAAACTTAAACTATTAAAATAAAACGTTTTTAATCCATTTATAACTATGCAAAACAGTACAGTAGGCATTAAAGAAAATAAGGCTGTAATATGAATAATTTGTTTTTTACTTCATAATGCTATAAAAATGGTGTGAAATTATATAATATAATTCCTTAAAAATGGTGTGAAAGAAGAGAGGTAGAGTATATTTACGCGTATTCGATTTTTTTTTTTTGTTTATTTATAAAATAGTGAAATATCAAATTGTTAAAGAAATTTTGGTGGTTCCTTCAATATTCTTAATAACCAAGTCTGCATTATACGAGCATGTGTCGAGACAAGAAAAACATTGTGCGGGGGGGGGGGGGGGGGGTCTATTCGCCACCGTTTACCTGCAATAATAATTGCAAAGTTTTTTGAAATTTCCTGATACATTTGATCTTGTATTCAAAGTATTTTATGTTTTTGACATAGAATTTGACTACAGTCTTAAAACATTTTTGAATTTTTTCGCTATTTTTGTTTATAATATAGAGGAAACTCCAAAAACAAACAGACTTATTGAAATTTAACCAAAGTTTCAAACAAATTTTACGAAATTATACTTAAACATTATGATTTTTTTTTGCTTTGTGTGCCATAAAAAGTTTTCATCGGCATGGTAGGAGTTTTTTTTTTAATTTTTTTTTTTTAATCAGTTTGTTTTTAGAAAATTGCTCCTCCCGGCTAAACGCAGGCGAATAGACCCCCCTCCCATTCGACTTTTTCTTGTCTCGACCCAACCTACACGCTCTAGCTTTCTGTTACACCGTACCTATGCGAAACATTCTGTAGAGTTGGATCTTGAAATGCATGCAACTCTCTAACGCAAATGATGGAACGCATCAGAATTGGCAATAAGGAATGAGAAGCCACCACCAAATCAAAAAATGTATATTACAGGGCAAACAATAGAGTTCAATTAACCAATTTTACCACATAATTTTCTGAGATAACTAACAAATAATACATAAAGGTACACAAATAAAGATGTACTTACACAGCCTCCTATTTTGCTCTCTCCAATTTTATAGCATGGAAAAATGGAAATTATTGCTTTGGCACAGGCCAGTTTTGCTTCTTTGGATGGATAATTGCCGCATATTGATCGTAGGTATTCCGATCCTATTGTCACTAAAGTCCTTCGAGAAGAATCTTTTAGAGAATTATTGCGGGAATATTCCTCTAATATATATGCCGCTGGGCTGGCTTTAATATAGGCTTCCAAACCCTTTCAATGATGGAAGTGAAGTTCACTAATATTTACTCTTAAAAAGGCAACTTACTTCTTTGTATATAAGGAGATTACTTCCAACAGCTGCGTCTTGTTTTTTTAAGTCTCCAACGGGATCAACCAGCTTTTGGACAACGGGATCAATCTTAACACAAAAACAGGCACAGCTTGAGTGTTGTCTCACTAAATCACTTAGAATATCTATCGGAATTTCATCACCGTCGCGATCTTTTAGAACAAACCCACTTTCTATTTCTTCGCCTTCCAGAACTAAAAAATAATTCACATTCGCCAATAAAAAAAAGCACTTAGATCTGATTATACGCGTATAATTACTTACTTGTTAGAAGAATATCCTCATTGGATATTAACGACTCGCTTAAATCTGTTTGCTTTTTGACTCTCTTATGTTTTGTTGTATTTTTTTCCAAATTTTTTACTTTAATCAAGACTCCATTTAAGTTATCCACTATAAACTCCATTGTAGAAAGTAAAAGACGCACTCAAACAAATAACAAAATTGCACTGGCAATGGAAACCCAAGCGACAAAATAATACCTTTTGGTTTTGAAAGTAATACCGAAAAATTTAAATTCAATACTTAAGGGTTAAAAAGTAATTCTACAGTATTAGAAAGCAATACTGAAGGGTTAGAATAGAGAAGTAAAATGTTTAAAAACAATACTTGAATATTAAAATTTAATACTGAATTATTATAAAGTATTACTTTTGTTCTTTGAAAATAATGTAGCCGAGGATGACGCTCTCTAAGAGCTAAAGTAATACTAAAATATTAAAATGAATTTCTCGAGGATTAAAAAGTAATTCTTCAGTATTAGAAAGTAATACTGAAGTGGTAAAACAGAGTATTCGAAGGTTTAAAAGCAATACTCGTGTATATTGAAATGTAATACTGCATTATTATAAAGTAATGCTTTTGTATATTGAAAATAATATGGCCGAGGGTATCGCGCTCAAAAAGTTAAAGTAATACCAAAATATTAATATGTAATACTCAAGGGCATTATATTTTAAGTCAACTATAATTCAATTGTAATAAGTTCTTGGTTTAAGTGTTATTTTAATAAGGACGGGGTTAGATTGTAGAATTCAAATATTAAATTTTAATCTTTTGAGATTAAAGTTCAGAAGACTAGTATTAAAATGATCATTTTAATGTAAGAAATATTGAAATTCAATACAAAATTATTATAAAAAAAGTTAAATATATTGAAAATATTAAAAAGTAATTTTTCTTGTATTGCATATACCTGTAATACTGAGGTGGTATTAAAAAACATCCCCAGATTTTTAACCGTGTATGGGAATGCATATCAATTTCAGACACTAGGAATATTAAGAAGTTGCAACCTGAGAATATAAAAAATTTAATGGGTACCCAAAAAGAAAGAATATATTCAGTCAAAGATAGAAAATAGAATACATGTTGGATACAGTGATAAATCATTATCAGATTTAAAATTGATTCTGAGGAAACTGTTGTCCTATGCAAAGCATGTGAAGTTAGAAAAGCTAGCGTTAGCAATGAATAATGAAATATTTGAAACAATATCAGTGCACAAATTTAAGAAGATATTTAATGAACTGCAGAAAAATGAAAAAGAAAATTGTCTAGACATTATATTATACAATGCGCCAAAAAGAGTGCATGATATAAAAGAAATGAATGAAATAATAAAAAGGTATCATGATGATAAATTAGGAGGACATATAGGTATAAGAAGATGTATAGCAAAGCTTAAGCAGAAATATGTATGGAAGAATATGAATAAGATGGTTAGAAATTATATAAATAAGTGCAAAATTTGTAATGAGGTTAAAATAACAAAATATACAAAAGAACAATTCACAAAAACAGACACACCAAATACATCATTCGAAACAATAACAATAGATACAGTAGGACCACTCAGGCCATCGAATGGATACAGGTATATTCTGACAATTCAATGTGAGCTTACAAAATTCATTGAAGCATTTCCATTAGTTACAAAAGATACCGTTTCAGTAGCAAAGACTATAGTAGAAAAATTCATTTTAAAATATGGTTGTTTTAGGAAATTAAAAACAGATAAAGGCACAGAATTCACAAATGAACTACTAGTAAACATATGCAAATTATTAAAAATAGAAAAAGCTACATCTACGCCATTTCACCATGAAACTTTAGGCTCAATAGAAAGAAACCATAGAGTTCTGAACGACTATTTAATGACTATGAACGGAAAAGACGAATGGGAAGAGTTACTACCATACTACACTTACACATACAATACTACACCACACAGTACTACAAATTATGCACCATTTGAATTAGTATATGGAAAATTATGTGCTTTACCTTGTGAAATCATTAAAAATAAACAGAGCATTTATAACTTGGATAATTATGTTAATGAATTTAAAATAAAGTTAAAGTATGCACATAATAGAGCTAAGGAAAACTTAGAATTAAATAAAACTAAAATATGTAACAATCAATTAAATGTAAAAGCATCAAATTTCAAAATAGGAGACTTTGTCTATATAAAAGTAGGAAATAAAAGAAAACTAGATAAACCCTTCAAAGGTCCATATAAAATCATTGCACAAAATGGTCCAAATAGTATTATAAGCATTGAAAACAAAAACAAAGAAGTACACAATAACAATTTAATTAAAGCCAGAAATACAAACTAACAATAAACATCAATAGATAACACAAACCTAAATCCATATATATGTACATACACAAAAAAAAAAAAACCGAATAATATTTATTTAAATTTTACAAATGTAAACAAATATCATTTTTTAAAGGGGAGGGATGTAGTGTAATAACATTCATTCGAAAAGAGCCACAACCAAAATACGAGATACAAACAAAAAGCACGTTTTCATTGATACTCAATATCATAGTAAAACGATGTACACAATTTTGTTGTCCCCTTTGGCCAACAAAAGCTAAGTTCAAAGACATCGTTTTGACTACGTTGCTTTTTGAGTGGCACTGAATGTATTTTGTTACACTACTCCCGAATGCAAGTTTGTCAACATTAGAAATGAGACGACTGCCCCAATTAGTAACTTATGAGAAGCAGAATGCTGATGCATTCTTATTTGTAATATAGTTCATAAGAGGGGATATCCCAAATAGATGTGTAATATAATTTAGGTATAAATAGCTGTAAGAAAATGTAAATAAAATCAATTCCATTTCATATACTGAGTGTGAATTCATTATTAAACATCGGCTCTCTAGCCATCTATTTTAAGCGAGCTGCGCTGGATAAAGATACAGCAAAAGTAGGGAAAAATTAATAGTAATACAGAAACATAACACTCTACTGTCAGCTGACGAGGACCTTCATACTTTTGAATACGCATTACCTAACTTAGCAGTTGCTGAACTAGAACGAATTGGAAGCAACATTGCATAAGATGAAAAACAAAAAAACTCCAGGCTTAGACGGTATTCCAGCGGAGTTCTATAAAAATAGTACTACAGACTTCAAAACTCATCTCATTACATTTTTTAACAGATTGTACAAAGATGCGATTGTTCCTAGCAGTTTTAATTCAGCCGTGATTTTCGCTATATATAAAAAAGGTGATGCAAATCTTGCAGAAAATTATAGAGGCATTTCGATATTAAATTCGTTAAGAAAAATTTTCTCTGCAATTTTAAATGAAAGGCTTTCAAACTGGATTGAGGGGAGTAATCGTTTAAGTATATTTCAAGCTGGTTTCAGTCCAGGGTTTTCGACCATGGACCATATCTTTGCTATCTCCAGTATCGCAAGAAACTTTATCGAACTAAAAAAGAAGCTGTACACGTGCTTTATCGATTTCAAAGCTGCCTTTGATAAAGTCAATAGACAGGCTTTAATCTATAAATTATCATGTTTAGGTCTATCGCGAAAGTTTCTTCTAATGTATTCCAAACTAGTGCCATCGTCAAATGCAAAGGTTTGGGATGGGTGTGAGTTCTCGAGCACATTTGAAACAACAGCAGGTGTTCCTCAAGGATGTGTCCTCAGTCCACTACTCTTCGCTTTGTTCATCGATGAAATCAGTGTCCTTCTTCCTGGCGGAGTTCGTTTTGCTAACACTTTGATTAAAGTCTTGCTATATGCAGACGATTTGGTTTTGCTAGCTGACAATCCTTTTTCTCTACAGCTGCAAATAAACAGACTCAACTCTTTCTGTGAGACATGGGGTTTGCATATCAATACGGAAAAAACTAAAATTATTATTTTTGAATCGAGAAGCACTAGAAGACTACCAGAAGAAAGATGGTCCTTTAATTCCACACACATTGAGGTTGTGCAAGAGTTTAAATATTTGGGAGTTCTGTTGACTTACAATCTTAACTTTGTAAAACACGCTAATGAGAAAAGCAATCAAGCTAAACTAGCCTTAAATATGATGTGGACAAATTTTTTTTCCAACCAAAGTATTGATTTGAAGTCCAAATACCGAGTCTTTAATGCAACGGTTAATACATGTATGTGCTATGGTGTTCAAGTGTTTGGATATATTAAACTTGAAGCTTTCGAAAGTCTACAAAGACATTTCTTCAAACGCTTATTTCGGTTACCAAACTCAACCCCAAATAATGCAATTTATGTAGAGTCAGGTATAACACCAATATACATACAAATCCTAAAAGCTAACGCAGACTTCATTATTAAAATAATGAAAAGAAATAATACATGTCTACACAAAATAATTTTGAAAAAATTGCTTCAAACCAATGCCTCTCCTTTCCGGGAATGGAATGAGCTAGCTTTAAGCCATGACTCTTCTCTATATTTGACAGAGTTAAACGTTGATGATTGGCCAGTTCAGTTTGCAGATGTGATTGCAAAAGTTGACCATAAAACTTTTATAGAAAATCTCGCTAGAGCAAATTCGTCTCCATCCAGAAATATATACAGGCAGTTAAATCACCAAATAACTTCGGATGCAGGTTATTTTCGAAGAGAAAATTCAGCTGTCGAAATAGGGACCATTTTTCGAGCTAGAGTTGAAATTTTACATCTTAACATACCATACCGAGATGATCTACCGCAAAATTGTAGTCTTTGTAACAGAAGAGAGAAAGAAGATATTTATCACTTCTTGGCTATTTGTCCAATGTTACAGGAAATTCGTCGTTTATATTTCCAGGAGAGTTTCATGTCATTATCACGACTTTATGAAGTTTTAAATGGGTCTCTGGGTTGGATAACTTTGTTTAAGTTTTGCAAACACGCGCTTATTTATCGCAACAGTTTCCCATAAGTCAGCGAATTTTCTTTTTCAGTTGTTGCAGTTTCTTTTATACAAATCCCGTTTTATATTCTTAATTGCTTTTTGTTTGTGTTTCAAATCACGTAAAATTGATGTTACATATCATTTAAAATTGATTATTCTTTTGTGTTTCAAATCACGTAAAATTGAAAACTTAATTCAATTATAAGTATCAAACTATACTATGTACTTTAATTAATAATTTTCTTTGTGTTTCAAATCATGTAAAAATTGGTAGAATGCTTTCATTAAAGTTTCAAATTGTTAGAAAACTGTTATTTTCATACATTTTTAAATTTAAAAATGCATAATTTATGCCAATACCAAGTTTTAATCTATTCAAGTAACTATTGTATTTATATTTATTTTAGTAGTATTTTTACATTTTTCCTATTTTTTATTCTTTAAAAATCATACGAAATGTCATTTCAGGCAGGCGGCAGTTTTGTCATGTCCTTATTCTTAAGAAAAATCTTATTGTTAAACTATTGATGAAATAAAGAATTTATCTAATCTGATATGCTCTTCCAGAGATGTGAAATAAATTAAAATATCGTCCATGTATACCACACAAATGGAATTAATAAAATCAAGGAGAATATCGTTCATCATTCTCTGGAAAGTGGCTGAAGCATTTTTCAACCCGAAAGGCATACGAACAAACTCGTACAAGCCACTTCTGGTGTAACAAAGGCTGTTTTTTCAATGTCTTTTTTAGCAACTTTAATCTGGTGATAGCTTTTCGCCAAGTCTAAATAAATAAATAAATAAATAGGGTAGCGCAACAGAGCGAGGAGCCCCTGGGCCTAGCGCATTTCTCACAACCATCCCTTGTGAGGGAATGGAGGGGACATACAATTTTCTGCCGGTTCCGAACGGCGAATCGAGAAAGCGCTTTTCATGGCAATGAATACTAACGGAGGACCTGCCAATTCCTCGCGAAAGGCGATACCCGTAGAAAAAACATTTTTGCCTCTGGTGGGATTCGAACTCGAACCTCTGGATTAACATGCGGACATGCTATCCATCACACCACGGGTACCACAAAGCCAAGTCAAGTCTATCGTACTAAAGTATTGTGCCTTCCCTAGCTTGTCTAAGATGTTGTCAATGTTTGGTATAGGATACTTGTCGTCTATGGTGACTTGGTTCAACCTTCTATAATCTACCACTATTCTAAACTTTTGAATTCCCGAGTTGTCTTTCTTTTTTGGTACAACTATGATTGGTGAGCTATATCTGCTCATACTTTTTCTTATAATGCCGTTTTTTTTTCATCTCGTCCATTTGCCTTTTTACTTCTTCTTCATGGATTTTGGGTAAGCGGTACAACCATTGTATACAAAAGTAAGAATAATTGTAGACAATAAGACACGCACTAGTATTCCTTAACACTATTAAGCAAAATACTTACCCTGGACAAAACAATCGATAGCTTCTTTCCAAATTGATTACTTGTAAAGAACTAAAAAATTTCCTTTAGAAAAAATGTGCCTAAAATAAAACACTTCACAAAAAAATCATGTTGCATGTCGGATGTTTCCTAGTTTTTGTCTTACGTTTTTAGTTAAATACCTAAGGAACAAAACGCAGAATAAGATTTTTTTTGTGGACGACTAGATGTTCGAGTTTGGTTGAATGCGGCATCTCTCCCGCAATTACCCTAGCTTACTGATCAAGGATGTCAAAGAGATGGAGAATGCTCTCGGCGAGTACTCATCAGGGTAAGATGGGATCAGGTGGCGATTCATACCTGCAAATTCGCCTTAGATGTGAGGTGCTTGGCAGTGCCTCCTTCAGTCAATAAAGAGGAGTGTCGAATTCGTACTTAAAGGCGTAGTCCCGAGGAAAGATGTCTTGAGAAACGCCCTTATGGAAGCTCGAGGTCAAACCAACCGACGCCCGCTAACCCACTTCCCAATTGACCCAGAAGACCTCAAACCCCTGACTCCTAACTCGATGCTATTCGGAGAATAATCCCCTGGGTTATTCTCGAATAGGGATTTCTGCAGCAGACTCTACTCTCGTCGCTCTCAACACATGATGGCAGAACTGACGAAGCTCAGGTACGCCGAGTACTTACCCGTCAAAACAATGCGTTCGAAATGGTTCAAAAACAAAAGGCCAGTACCAGTGGCGTAGATAGGGGGGATCAGGGGGATAGATCCCTCCCCATTGGGATCGATAATTGTTCAACATAACCGCAGTCATGAAAAAAAAAGTTAAAGAAACGCAATATGCAATTTAGTACCTACTTCCAACGTGAATCAAGTCTTACTAGTACTCACAGGATTGTACATTCTATACTTTCATTCTACAGGGAAAATACAAAGTCAATTTCATCTGAAAAGCCCAGTTCACACTGTACAATTTGTTGGACAGACTTCGTTTGATGGAAGTTGGATGGTCTGATGTAGTTTTCGTTCACACCTATCAAGCTTGTCGTCCAACTTTATGTCACATACCCTTCCACTCCGTCCAACTTCTAGATTTTCAAAAATTTTTGAAAACCATCCAACAAATTGGACAAGCGGTCGTATGAAGAGTTCACACTATCAAGCATTGGTTTGTCAAACCTAAGTTTGTCCAACTAATTGTACAGTGTGAACTGGGCTAAAGAAATTATTATTTCGGCAAATCACCCAATCTTTTAAATCTCATTTTTTATGTCGATTTTCCACGACTGGTATGAATAAAATCTTTTCTCTTGAAATCTCTAATACAGCAGTTTACCAAACATTACTGTATTAACAATCCAGGTGATGCTCTTGCAAAGCTTATAGTGGAAAGTCTTCAAAATTGTGAAATCGCTATGGATTTCGAGTTTTTGATTAGCTTTAAAGTTTAAAAGTATGGTTTACTAACTCTCGCTGTCAATTAGTCGCGAGATTCAAAGAGTGGATTTAGACTTGGTCCAAGCTATGGATCTTGCCAAAGATTTAAGGGATCAACTAAAACTTAAACGGTCAGAAGATGACTCATTTTCGATAGTGTTTGAAGATGCAAAAAAAAAACCTGAAGTCCTTGATATTGACTTTAAACATAAGAGCATAATGAACCGAAAAAGAATAGTTCGAACCCTTCGGTTCCAAGTGCAGAAGAATATTTTTGTGTTATTGTTTTCAATCCTTTTCTCGATTTCTATGTAATGAACCTTGGAGAAAAATTTACAAACCATGAAAAAATATTAGAAGGGTTTTCGGTTCTTTTCAAGGATTCTTCGTTCGAAATAAACAAAGCAGCTAAAAAATTTAATGAACTGTTGAGTTTTACCAAACATATTTGGCTCCAGAACCATCTTCTGTTTTTGAAGAATTAAAAACTTGGAAGAGATATTTGATCCGAAAGAATAATACCTACTTCCTCTAAGAATTTATTGGAAGCGCTCGATAGCTGCACCAAAGAAAGCTTTCCCAACATAATTATATATATATATATATATATATTGCCTAACAGGATATTAGCAACACTGCCCATTTCAACGTCAACTCCCGAAAAAACTTTCTCCTATTTAAACAGAGTAAAAACAATAAAAAGAAGAATGACCAACGAAGTGAGATTCTAAAAAATATGTGTTTTTTAATAACAGTGTGATAAGCTGTGGACGTTTGCTTATTTGCAAGAATGTTTGGATGGTTTGGCTGCTTTAGCTCTTCATCGCGAAATACTTATAGCAGCAGACGAGGTTATAAGTGTTTTATATAAAAAGGACAGAAATAAAAAGGATTTTATTCTATGATAAATTTTTTATTTCACCTTTTACATCAATATTTATTCTAGTTCACATTCAAATGAAATCAATGAAGTCTTATTATTTGTTTTTTTTTTTTAATTTATTAAAGCTTTAAAAAAAATGAGTGAACTAGGCTTATCCCCCCCCCCCCCCCCCCCCCCCCCCCCATAGCCAAAAGCTATCTACGCCACTGGCCAGTACAGTTAGGCGACATAGGTAGTTAACGTCATCGAACCCAACGAATTACGTTCAGTTTGGCATCTAGGCAGTGCCATCAAAACTTATCGGGTCCAGACTCCTGACGCATGGCATGGCGGTCGTGAAACTTTCCAGTGGGACGATAAAGACTAAAAGGTCGGTGAGCAGACTCGCTGTCCTAGACCTTCAGTCTTCAACCTTGGTCCTAGATCTCAGACGGCCCCCGGAATGTCATCGACTCAGGCAGCACCACATTTTTTAGACGTGTCGAAGATAATTATAATTTCGTCTCTTTTTAAGGGAAAGAGGCAGTAAATTAATATAATAGAAAAAAGAGCATTTGCAATCTCCATTTTTTAGTTAAAATCGAGAGGTTGGATTCATTTGCATATTTGAACTAAGACAAACCGGGTTGTTGCAGAACTTGTTACTCAAGTTTTAGATCTTCTTACCAGTTGTAAGTTATTTTGTATACTTATTTATTATTGATAATTAACCCTCATTTACGACCCGGGAAAAGTCGTGTCCACCGGACCTGGGGTCCAAATGGGCCCCACGATTTTTTCTTTGATTTCTTTTTAATTTCTGATTTATACTGTTCAGTTATCTTTACTGAAAATTATCACGAAATGCACCGAAACTCTGCGAAAGTCAGTCTAATCCTATTCCAGCACAGCGATTTTTCGTAGCTGTGCACAAAAGAGAGTGCTCACGAGAGAGTGAAAAATTTCCCCACCCTTCAAATTTCTGCAACCAAAATTTCTGTGGATAGAAACCGTGCACAGATAAAAAAAAAAATACCACAAATATCAAACAGACGTTTTTCCAAGCGTTGCTGCGAATGTTTTGTTCAAAGCATTTCTTTACTTTTTAGACAGTTACGAGTTTCTGAGAGAATTTTACCCCCACTCCTTATGATATGACAGATTCTGTGCACAAAGTAAAGAAACAGACCTAATATCAATATCAAAGTGCATTTGTCTCAGCAAAGATTTTCCTTGTGTGTCTTTGGCGCATTTTCCACGCATTCATTTGTTTCTTGGATTCTTCAATACATCGTAATTGAACAATTTAAAACAGACGTGATAGGTTAAGTCAGATTTGTTTAAACTTTTATCTATTTATCTATTATTCTTTTCAGAGTAATTGTAGGCTATGTGTTGGCCCTAATATTTTTTCTCGGAAATATGTTCATAAGATGAAGATAAATATAATTTTTTTGTTAAGTAATTAATTGCAATAGGGAATGAGTCGATAAGCGACAAATGAAATTGAAAATATAAAAATAGATTTTCAATGCCGTTCGATAAAAAAAAAAATTAGATACGAGTTACAGTGATGCAGGTCTAGACACGCCTCTGTTTCAGATATCAGATGGAGATAAAATTTTAGTCTTGTGCAAGTCCTTGAGTTGCGCGTTCCTATCGTTTAATACAAACCCTATAGGTATAAACAAACGATGCATGCCTAAGCTTATAAGAACGAATCAAGGGCCATCCCATATGAAATTCTGTTGTATGTAAAATGTTTATGGGTACGCTTATATGAGTACATACTCTCATTTGTTATACCAACACCCTTTTACTTAAAATTTAAAAAAGCTGCTCACAGATAGGTACGTGCACAAAAATTTCGCTTTCAATTTTTTTATTGTGTTTATTTGTGTATTAATGCATTTTCAACATGCCCGACTACCTTTATCCGCTTGCGTACGCAATATGTATACCTAGATACTACGTATGTATTCTGCATACATCCCGATCCCTATAAGTCTTATTCGCACGCAATACGCACTTTCGTACTAGTTCTACTCTACCACCACACAACACACTTGCAACATTTAGGTGCACACATACATATACGCATAGCCTTGAGCAAAAAAGGGGTATACCAAATGCATTTTAAAGTAAGGGGGGCTTTACGCTTTACCGCATACTTATTTGCAATAATATTTGATATTGCACTACATTTGTGTATTTAGCCAAGTAAAGTATTGGAAATTGCACATTCGAACACCAGCGTGAAAAAGAAATATCTTAATAAGGTGTGAGAAGCAATATCTACAAGGTTAAATCTCATTTTTGAACAAATATGTAGCTCATCTTAAACGAAGGAGATTTTACAAAAGTCTGCTTGTTTCTTGTTTCATCAAATGTTTTAAGTTACAATGAAAATCTTATTTTTTAGTTATTGAACTATCTATAGGTATTTATAAAACTACTTTGTAATGCAGAAACTTGACCAATTTTTCAAAGGTATTGTTTCAATTTATGCTATCGGTATAGGCTCGAGGAGCGACATTTTTACATCAATCATACAATCATAATATGTATACCTACCTATTTATATTATTTAAGAACTACTGTTGCAGCAAAGTGTATTTCCATTGGCAATCACAGATATACCTGCTAATCTTCGTTAAAGAAGCAACCAATATTTAATGAGGCGCAAATCTTATTGCGAGCCTCTGGTCTTTTTCATTTGTTTAAAAAACTACACACACTGAGATCTTTTACAAATCCAGTTTGGTTAAAAAAAAAACACATGAGTCAAAAACCGATGTTTTGAGGAAAACGGTTTTCAATGTTAAGAAAACTGTCCTTAATCCAGTTTTTGCGCATTAGCAGATATTGGGATGCAATTATTTATTATTAATGATACTAACACAAAAGTATGCGCAGAAAAAGGAAACCAAAACAAGAATAACAGTGCTAATGAATGTTCGGTCACGGAAGTAAGTTTACAAACCGATAATAATTCTTCTGAGCTCTTTATTCTTAGGCTAAAATTCGTATTTCATCACTGTTTAGGTAAGGACTTTTTTGCTTTTCTTCTTGAGCTTAATTTAGTTCCATAAATCTTAAAATGAGAACGAAGCAATCATCAAATAAGGAAGAAGTAATGAAAACAAGACCGAAAAAAGTTTATTTCAAAAACACAAAACCTACTTTTTGGACCACTGCGAGCTCAAACTAAGCTCGAAAAATCCAACAATGAGACAAATAACAAGGTTATTCTTAAAACAAGATCAAAAGCGTAACTTTAGGATTTTTGTGTATAAGTCAGATTGAGTTTCTTGTTCCAATAATGCTTTCCGCTTATTTTGAGACTATGGTTATGAGATTATGTCATTTAATAGATACCTTATAAAATTTTAGGAAAGTTATTTACATTTTAGTTCCACAAAGACCGAAAGTATATACATGAAAAAAAAAAAATGGCACAACTGGGTCGCTCTAGACCCCTCTTTACCACTGAACCCAGGTCCCCGCAGTCATCAGGGGTCCTAAAATTGCTCAATTATCAATAAACCTCTACTGGTCTGTTTTAAAGAAAAATGATATTTCGATACAATTTTAGATGCGTAAGGAATGGTCAGAATTCGTAATTTCTTTGTTGAACAACAACCTTTGCTAAACATTTTAAATCACATTCCCTGTGAAATTAGGTACATATATTCAAATCAAAACAGAAATATGAACCACCTATCAGCAATGGTCCGCTGTGAATAACTATTTGGTTACAGTTAGTGGCAACTGGCAATGCAGTGTCTTTTCTGATAGAAACAAAAAAACACACACACGTTTTGAATATCATTGAATGGAAAAATAAAGATAATTGTGTATCTATATTTGCAGCGCACAAACAAGTTTGCATCCACGCAGGTACTCATACATAGGCGATTTAAATATCCGTCGGATGAACGGCACTCAATTTTATAATGAAGAGGAAAAAGAAAGGACTTTTTGTTTTTGTGCATTCAATTCGACGTAAATTTGACACTTTTGTACCATATGGTAATAGAGTAGAGTAATTTGGGGTAATGTGGTATAGGTGGCAGTTTTTTCTTAAACTAAGTAGCATACTTCAACGTCTTCTACTTTGTTAGGTGCAGATATTAATGAAACTAATAATGCGTGTTTCAACGAGTTAAAAATCTACATATCTGTCAGAAAAATAGTCAACAACAGTAATTGAGGGAGTTTGAGTTTTTTTTGGGGTGATACAAAAAGTGTTTGTGAGGTTATAAAAGTTCTTTTTCAACAGTGAAAATATATTTTTCAAAAAAATAAAAGAATCTTCTACGAAAAATACATGTAAGTTTTGCTAAAAATGTGATTAGATTATTTTTAATAATTATTTTTGTAAAAGTATACAGCTTCGGCTAATGTGGTATACTTGGCATGGGCTAATGTGGTATAGTATACCACATATAGTATAGTATACCACATTACCCACTATAAAATTGAGTTCCTTTCCAAAGTTGGCTGTTTTGTATTTTTTCTCATGATCTATTTGTTTAAATGCCTATAATTTTCAATAAAAATTAATTTAATCATTTATCTAAATTTTTTAATTAAAAAAATTAAGGCTAGTTAGTATAGTATAGTATACCACATTAGACAGCATAGTATACCACATTACCCTTACAGTTTCAAAAGCGATGATTTCGAGGTATATCGAGGTATATCAATATTTTGTGTACATCTTTGTTAATTTATGTTAGAATTCAACACAAAGAAATAACTTTAAGGCTTATTAGTTTTCAGAGAAATGTGCAAAGATTAGGGTCATTTGCTTCACTACTTTTTCTGTTAAGTGTTAAAAACAAAGATGTATACCACAATACCCCAACTTCCTCTACATGCCGCTGGGTGCATCTTATAAGCAACCAAATTTTTAACATTATTAAAAATTGTATAACTTTTATTCTATATCTGTTTATGCGTTTAATAATTTTTTGCCTTTTAGTAACGATTCTGAAATATATATATATATAGAAAGTTTCCGATCGAAATACAAAAACCTCGTGTTGCTTATTTGAAATTTAGAAACAGACTGACTTTTATTCATCATCTTCAAAAGAAAGAGACAACAGATACTATTACATTTTTTAAGATCTGTTGGCTTGTGAACACTTAAGGTGATCACACAAGGGATCGCCAAACATACTCCCACCGTTGAAAGGGTCTTTCAACCTTAATCGACGAGTAGTGGACATAGCTTAGTTATTGGACGTTTGAACTCTCCTCTTGCTGTAGTGACGGATGCGACGCGTGCAAGCCCATCTCGGCCGGGATACGTTTTGGTGACTCGGCCCATAAGCCAAATACCCGGGGGTTGATTTGCATCCATCAAAATGACGACATCATTGGGATTGATATTTTTTGATTTCTCTAACCATTTTGGCCGCCTTTGAAGTTGACTGAGGTAATCTTGAGCCCATCTTTCCCAGAAGCCCAAGACCAAACGCTGAATATATTGCCATCGATCTCGTTGCGACGTCCCTGCTGTTAAGATACTCGGATCTGGTACGGTCAGGAGTGGCCGCGCAATGAGGAAATGCGCTGGGGTTAAAGGATCCACATCCCCTTCAAAGCGCGTGCACAGTGGTCGAGAGTTAATACACGCTTCAATTTGGCACAAAACCGTGGAGAATTCTTCGAACGTTAAAGATGATTGCCCTATGACTCTTCGCAGATGATACTTGGTGGTTTTGACACCAGCCTCCCATAAACCACCGAAGTGCGGAGCGTGAGGGGGTGAAAAATGCCAGGTGATTCCGTTAGAGGTGAGTTCGTTGGTGACATCTTCTTGAAATTTGGATGAATTCAGCAAATTAGCCCAATCTCGCAACTGCTGGTTGGCGCCCACAAAATTAGTGCCATTGTCACTAAAGATTGAATGACATTTTCCACGCCTAGACACAAAGCGACGCAGAGCAGCTATGAACGCGGACGACGAGAGATCCGACACTAATTCGAGGTGCACGGCTTTCGTAGCCATGCAAACAAAAAGTTACACATAAACCTTATACTGCTTAGCGCCTCGGCCTTTCCAAGAGCGCATCAGAAAGGGACCAGCGTAGTCCACTCCCGTGTTGCCAAAGGTTGCGCCTGGCTCTAATCTTTGTTTCGGTAGGCTGGCCATTTGTTGTTGGTATGGAATCGCCCGCTGCCTGATACAAGTTGTACATTGGTAGATAGTTCGTTTAATAACATGGTGGATGCCGATGACACAGTAATGAAGCGACAGCAGGTACGTCATCTGACGCATTCCAGCATGAAGATTGCTAATATGACAGTCTTTGACAATAAGACGTGTAAACGGGTGATCCTTGGGTAGGATAGCTGGATGCTTCTGCTCGAATGGTATGCAGGCATTTTCGAGCCTGCCTCCTACGCGAAGCACACCTTCCTGATCGATAAAGGGACGCAGCGAATAGTGTTTGCTCTTTTTTGAAATGGCTTTACCGTTTCTCAGCAGAACGATTTCATCTTTGAAGACGTCTTTTTGAACCAGTTTAAACAACGCTGTCTTAGCCAAGATTAAGTCATATGGGGACAAATAATAATTTCGAATACGATCTCGGGGTCTTACGCGAGCTCGAAACATTCGGATGCACCGAGCGATGACCCGCAAAAGTCGATTAAGATTTGAAAACATTTCGAAAACACGACTATTCCATTCGGTGGAATCCGTTGTTGCTGCAAGGCATGCGACCTCGTTATCAACTGGACAATCTCCGATATTCGGCAATTCAGAAAACGTTATATCCTTGTTACGAAGGAAGTTAGGGCCTTTCCACCACAAGTCTAAGTTTGTTAAGCATTTCGGCATCATACCGCGAGTAGCGCAGTCCGCTGGGTTCTCGGCTGACCGTACATGATGCCATATTGATACCGGAAACTGGGCTACAATTTTCGAAATTCTATTGTCCACGAAGACGTTTCGTGGACGAGGATATCCCTTAATCCAGTGAAGTACGGTGGTGGAGTCGGTATAAGCAAAGCATTCAGCATCGTGAATAGCGAGGGCTTCTTTTACCTTACTAAGCAGCTGGGTTAGTAGTAAAGAGCCACATAACTCCAACCGTGGAATCGAAAGCGATGGCTTGACTGGAGCAATTCTGGTCTTAGAACAGATTAGCTCAGTTTGCACTGACTTGCCTCCTGCTACTCTGGCATACACTGCTGCAGCATAAGCTGACTCCGACGCGTCGGAAAAACCGTGTAATTCAAATTTTTCCCCTTGAAGATAGTATAACCACCTTGGAATATTGATGTTTTGCATGGAATTAAGATCCTCCTTGAAATCCCTCCATTCTCGCCAGAAGTCCACTGGAATGTATTCGTCCCAACCGATACGCTTGACCCATAATCGTTTTATAAAGATTTTCATTTTCACAATAATTGGTGATAGCCACCCTAACGGATCGAAGATTCGAGCTATATCCGATAGCACTTCTCTTTTAGTGGTATTTGGCCTGATGGGCGGAGTCGTATGGACGAATTTGAAACAATCGTGTATCGTATCCCAAAATAAACCCAGAGTTTTTACTCCTGTTTGACCGATAGCTAACTCGGTAGCCGATTCCCGATACTCGGGGGAAATTGTGTCTAGGAAGTCAACCGAATTGGAGGACCACTTACGAAGGTCCATTCCGGCGCTGTTGAGTACGTCTAATACCACGTTTTTCAATTGTATCGCTTCATCTGCGCTTTCGAGCGTAGACATAAAATCGTCGACGTAAAAATCGTTAATAATGCTGTTCGAAGCACAAGGAAACTGATGCATGTTGTTCAAGCCGATTTGTTTAAGAACACGTGTTGCCAAAAACGAGGCTGACGCTGTCCCGTACGTAACGGTTAGAAGTGTGTAATCGCGCGGTTCTTCCGTTACGTCCTCCCTCCAGACGATCCTTTGGAAATGAATGTCATTTGCATTAAGAAGAACCTGACGGTACATTTTGGCAATATCTGCCTTAATTGCAACCTTATATTTGCGAAAGCGAATAAGGCACGTGAAAAGAACATTTTGGATCGTAGGTCCAACATGTAAATAATCGTTCAACGAATAGCCATTTCTTGATTTACAAGAACCATTAAAAACTACCCTTAGCTTTGTCGTAGCCCTGTCGGGCTTTAAGACCGCGTGATGAGGTAAATAAAACGATGGGCGATTAAGGTCGTCATGAGAAACGAGTGCCATATGACTTAGTCGCTCGTACTCACGCATAAACTCGATGTATTGTTGTTTTAAGCAAACATCCTTGGAGAATCGTCTCTCCATAGCATATAACATGTTGAGCGCTGAACCACGAGAGTCTCCGAACTCTACGGGTATTTTGTTAAATGGCAAGCTAACCACATATTTACCATCGCGATTAACGTAGTGCGTTGCAATAAAATGTTCATCAATAGCTGCACTTACCTCACCGTTGGTTTGACGTCCGTCGACCAGATCTTCTGGTTCAAAAAATCCTTTTAGGAGCACATCTAAGTCCACAGTGGAATAATTAACACTTATTGATGCTGGCTGTCTTAGTGAAATGTTTCCCGCTATCACCCAGCCAAAGATAGTGTTCTGAGCTATTGGTGAACCCGAAGGATGTACGATTTTTCCGTCCGCGACAATGTCAAAAAACACGTCTGAGCCCAACAACAAATCGATTTTGTTTGGAAGATAGCAATTCGGATCTGCTAAGGGCAGATTTCTAAAATGAGACAGACACGCACTTGAGATCTCCACGCTAGGAAAATTGTTTATCAAAGTGGCAAGAATGAAGGCATTAACTGATACGCGCGACTCTGAGTTAACTGTCGACGAAATGGTAAGCTTTACTTGGCCCCGTGTACCTTGAGTACTTTCGACTTGTCCGAGACCTATTACCGGAATCTTTGCGTGCAATCGCTTTAAACCGAGGCGTTGAACACACGACTCCGAAATCAATGTAGCTTGCGATCCGGAGTCGAGGAGGGCTCTACACGATTGAGGTACACCACACACGTCTTTGATCATAATTATGGCTGTTGGAAGCATTGTTAAATGCTCATGACGCGACGGGGACGCGCGAACCGAAACTGCGGATACAAAGCCATTTGAGGAGCCGGGCGGACAGGCACTAGGGGCTGTTTGAACGAAAGGTGGGGGAATTCGATTTACGTGCAACAAAGTATTGTGTTTCGAGCCACAAGTCTTGCAATTCGAAAATTTACAATCCGCTAATAAGTGCTTAACACGGAGGCAATTGCAGCAAATTCCGTTTGCTTTCACAAATTCACACCGAGCAGGCACCGTTAGTTCTCGAAATTGCGCGCACTGATATAGCATGTGTTTTTGTTGGCACTTTGGACATGATGGAACCAGAACATTTAAAACGCGTTTGCCTGATTCTTTGTTTTTAAGCGGAGCTATTGTATTACGCACTGAACTGAATTGTGTTTTGGATAGACTTAAGCTTTCGAGCTCATTAATTCGATCTTTCAAAAAGTTTGTAAACTCCGAAAACGATGGTTGTTCACTTTGTTTGGTGGCCCGAATCCATAGCATTTTGCTTTCAGAATCTAATTTTCGCGTCAGGATGTAAACGAGTAATGTATCCCACGAGTCCACCGAGAGTTTCAAAGTACGAAGCGCATTCATGTTTTCGATTGTGGTGCTGAATAAGCGCTTTACTTCAGCCAACGAACCACTTTTGACCACCGGTTGATCAAATATATTGTCCAAATGCGCCACCATTATAAACTTCGGCTTATCATAATGTTCACCCAATAGTTGCCAAGCAACCTCAAAGTTATCATTGCTGCGGGGAAGATGGCTCACGAGTGACAACGCGTCTCCCTTTAATCGCGATAGGAGAAACTCAAATTTTTCGATCCCGGTAACAGATTTCTTTGTTATCACTAACGCCGTAAATAGATCCCGAAATCTTATCCACTCATCAAACTGTCCCGAAAATTCGTGCAAGACCACTTTAGGTAGACCGGAGCGTGATTCCACGTTTGTGACACTTATAGGACGCTGCGATGTTTCCGCGAGATTTTTAACTACATCATTGAGCGCGTTTTGATTTTCTATTAATGATTTAATGGCTTTACTAAACTCGGTTTCGTATTCGGACTGCGATTCACTTGAACCTTGGGTTATTATGTCGGACAATTGGGCGTGAGCGCTGTAAAACATAGATTCTAAATCGGCACGATATTGCGTCTCTTCCGATAGAAGCGCGACATCCTCAATAGATTCTTCGATTTCGCTTTGTACACGCTCAAATGCTTGCATGTGCTGATCTAATTTTGTTTGCCGCAATTTACTTTCAGCCAGCGTAGCACTCGATGCCTCAACAAATGTAACGATCCGCGTTATTTGGCCTTTGATAATCGCTCGTTTTCTCTTTAAAACATCCATAATGTCAGCACAAAACTTTTAATTGATTAATAAATAAATGTTGTACCGAATACCGATCAGCGTTTGGAAACGAGAGCCGATTTAAATTAATCAATCACCGTACGCGCACTCAACTGAAAGACTAACTGCCAAAAATAAAAAAACCAACGTTACACGATACACCGCACCCAAGATAACACTGCAGATGTTGCGTTTGTCTTTTGCGACGAATAATGAAAGCACCGTAAGATTTTTATGTGATGTGATGGCTTATGTATTTGCAAGCACCGTTCTGTTTGACAAATAGCACAGAAGGGGTTCAGTAATGCCGTCTGATTGGAAATAATTTTTTTTTGTAAGGTGAACGGAAAGATACCTCTACTGCGAGCAGACCGTTTTGGCAGATGTGGACTGTATCGTACGTATGTCTATACCTATTGGTTGATGCGTATGCTTGCAATAGGGATAACGGTGCATTCAATGTGCCCTTTTGTAGATGTCGATTTTGAATGCTTTATTTTCGCCCGTTAGTAATGTTTATGAAGTCTTTCTTTTTTCAGCACATTAATACACTTTTTAATAAACTCAAATAACTAACAAATGAACTTTGCTTTACTTAATAAAGTAATGATAACACTGACGATTGTAGGCGACTGCCTTACAGAAAAGTATATATTCTCGAAATATCCGGCTCGAAGGACCAAATGTTTATGCGTTTAATAATTTTTTGCCTTTTAGTAACGATTCTGAAATATATATATATATAGAAAGTTTCCGATCGAAATACAAAAACCTCGTGTTGCTTATTTGAAATTTAGAAACAGACTGACTTTTATTCATCATCTTCAAAAGAAAGAGACAACAGATACTATTACATTTTTTAAGATCTGTTGGCTTGTGAACACTTAAGGTGATCACACAAGGGATCGCCAAACAATATCCTTTCATCGATGGAGTGTGTAGACTGCTCATTTAGATCCAAAAAAATGCTATAAAAAGTTTCTCCCGCCCCACTAACGGCCATCAAGAAATTGAAGAAGCTTTGATGTTCATAGACAACGACTTAGGACAGGCACGAGAGGCTAGAGAGGAAGTACTTTACCATACTTACAGAACCTTGGAACTCTGCATTGCAAAGAATTAATAAGACTAGTACATTACATTACCCTGGATGTTGCAATAAATTTACTGAGTGCAATTGATGAATTTATAACTGGGCTCAGCCAGTGGCGGATCCAGGATTTGGGCAAGGGGGGGGTTTATTACTCAAAATATTATTTATATATATATTTATATGTATATAATATATATAGCTATGTTGAGCATAATTTGAAGGTGTAGCAAAGAGGTGAAGGTTTACTTCTTCTAAATCAAATCGAGTTGATTTGACCTAATCATCAGCATATCTTACTCATACTCATACACAGTATATAAACAAGAATGATGGCGGATATTGCAAATACTGCGTAGCTTTTGGTGCAAAAATCGATGGATTAGGTGATGTAAAGTTGGCAAAGTTAGTTAGCGAGCCTTTCAATGTTTGGAAGCACGCAAAAGAAACCTTTCGAATTCACGAGAACAATGATTACCACAGAAGATCAATTTTGGGAATTGAAACACTTACGCGACGTTGAGTTTGTAAAACGTAAAGCAATTGATCTGCAACTTGACCAGCAGAAAGAAAAAGCGAGAAAAGAAAATTATGAGAGACTGAAACCTATAGCTAGAACTATTGTTTTGTATGGGAAACAAGGTATTGCTCTTCGTGGTCATAGAGACTACGGACCTTTGTTTCAAGAATGGCCAAACACTAGCAACGAAGCTGAAGAAAGAGAAAAGTTGAACGAAGGAAATTTTCGGGCTATTCTGAGATATCGAGCTGAGAGTGATCAACTTTTGAAGGAAAATCTTTGGTCGTTGCAAAGAAATGCAACATATTTGAGCAAAACTATTCAAAACGAAATAATCGAGATCTCTCACAAATTTATAATAGGAAAAATTATTGATAGAGTTAATAGAGCCAAAGGATTCTCAGTTTTAGAAGATCAATCGACTGATATATCAAGCACAGAACAATTTTCTGTTTGCATCCGATACTTGGACACAAAATCGAATATCTGTGAAGATTTTCATGGATTTGTGCCTGTTACCAACGTGTCTGGACGAGGCTTAGCTGATTCAATCAGAAATTATTTACATGATGTTGGCGTCGATTGCTCATATATGTATGGCCGAGGATACGACGGAGCTCTGGCAATGAGTGTCCAATTCAATGGTGCACAGGCTCATCTGAGATCGTATTTCCCCCTGGCAATTACATTGCGCTGCACATAGCTTTAGTTTGGCAGTAAATGCAGCATGCGAGGTGTCAGGAATCAAAAATGCGAACTATCGGAGCGATTGAAGCATTTTTTCACTGGCCTAAAAGACAAGATGTTCTACACCAAGAAGTCTCAAAAATGACAAACAAAAGTGAGAAAAAAAAACAAAAGTTGAAGCCTGTTTGTCCTACCAGGTGGGCTCAGTCTCATGAAGCAGTTGGAACGTACGTTGAATTGCAACCGGCTGTTATTGAATCTTTGGAAGAAATCGAAACGTGGAAAGATCGAGATACTTCGCAAAATGCATTGCATCTTTTGACAGCGATTTCAACGGCTGAATTCCAAATCACCGTTGTGATTGTTAGTTCGATTGGTTTGTCTTTGAGTCCGGAATTTATCTAAAAACCAAGATCTGGGTGAGGCTACTAAGCTGGTTGATGACGCTTTGAATCAATTTACGTACAAACGCGAGATTCTACTTTCCACGTTATTTATGAACATGTTGCTAGAATTTATTCTGAATACGAAATCACAAAGAAATTTCCACGCCCGCCGCGCCGTTGCAATCAACAAAAAAATCTCTGCAACGTTCAAGCACAAAGTATTGAAGACTACTACAGAATTTCTTGAACACAAATTCATTTTCCAAAGTTTCGGGTAACTGTTTAAGAAACAGAATTTAACGAAAACAAATGCGCAGATATATCGAATTGTTCGAAAGAAAACTGTCTGTCAGAAGTCAAGATGTGGAGACAACGAATTCACGGCCAGAACATCCAAAATGCGCTTGATGCTTTACTGGCTAGTATCTTTCGATCAAACATTTACATGTAAAAAAGTTTATATGTGACGCGATCCGAGAAAAGAAACCTTCTAGGCAAATGTGAAAGCTTACACGGCACGCTCTGAAAGGCGCTGATGTACCATTCAATTCCATGTAAAAAGTCGTTTCTCTGAATTTATATTTGTGAAATAATAGCGATGTTAAAATTTCTGATTGCGCTTCATGAATATTCAGTAAAAGAACTTGTGTAACCAATCATGATCCAACAACCGATTTTTTGCCTAGTAAGTCCCTTTTATCGAATCGAGTCAAATATGCAAACATCAATCTGACGATATTTTTCAGGTTACCAATAGCAAGTCGTTCAAGAATGTCGATTATATTTTTATAATCAATAAAGTTCTTGAATTTTTAAAATAATAATATTACTTCTCCTTTACTTTTTTGTCTTGCTCATGCTATATTTTTCCGTCCCGTAACGAAATTTGCACTTTAGGAGCCGATAAATGTTACAAATAACTTCTTTTATTTTGGGGGGGGGGGGGGTCCAGACCCGTAAACCCCACCCGTGGATCCGCCTACTCAGGGACAATTTTGATGATTTCGAATCATCAGCCAGACAAAATAATCCGGATTCCGAACATAAGGACTTTTTAGAAAGTACGAGGAGTACAAACTCATGCCAGACTTTCTTTTGCCGGGAACCCTGAGTAATTCTGAGTGGGAATTAAGATTCAAAATTGAAACCATCCTTTCCATTGCCGACACTCTAAGCGTTCATTTGAAACAGCGACTAGGTTCGTTTACGGAGATTGGTCAACGGTTTGACTTTTTTCTAATAAAAAATCTAAATACAGAAGGCTTTAAAAAATACAAATCTTTTGCAAAATAGAGATGTGAACGGAGATAAAATGCTGAATATCTGAATTTTAGAGAATACTTTAAACTTTAAAACTAGTCGACCCAAAAATGAAAAAAAAACTGACCATATTCTAGAACTTTACACTTTTACAAAACAAATAAAATTGAAGATAAATTTTTAATTGGTGAAATTGCACTTAGAGTTTTCTTGAGTATATGGTGATGACCAATCGCAGTAAGGAACGTTCCTTCTCTTAGTTAAAAAGATTAAAAAGCAAGTTCAGAACTACAATGATCCAAGAAAGATTGACAAGTTTATAGCTGAGATCAATAGAAAACGACATCTTCAGAGGCATCGATTTTTAAGATGTGATCCTTGATTTTGCTTATCTCAAATGCAGAAAAAGTCTCCCACAATAAACATTCCTCTCTTTCACCAGAAAAAATATAGTTTGTGTCACTTTTTGCTGATTCTGATTTACTTATCTAGTTTTCTGGTATTTAAATTTTGTTTGTTTTTCAATTCAAATATGTAATATTTATTTTTTTGTTTTTATTTTTTTTTTATGTTTTAAACACTGTTTTTCTTTTGAATGAATTAAAAAAAAATTATTTATTTTAAAATGAAAAGAATAATTATTAATTCAAAGTTTTGTAATTTTTTCTGTATACCTTTATTACACAATATAAGATTTTTATATAATATCCTAAAGGGGCCCCATTTTCGAAAAGCGCCCCAGGCCCTCAGAAGGGTAAAGACGGCCTTGCATATGAAATCTTTTTTCCAAAGCATGCCAAAATTATAGTGCTACATATACATATCTTCCCATCGTTGTCACGTCTGTCCCAAGCAAGCGTTTGTTCTCGGAAGTCGGGGCAACCATTACTCTGGACAGAAATAGACTTCTGGGGACAAGACTATCAAAACTTCTTTTCCTAAATTCGATCTCAAAATTTTTATATTTGAACAAATTTGTTTCGCAATTTGCAAATGAATTTTGTAGATTTTTGTTTTTTTAGGTGGAAATTAGTTGAGGTCTTTTGAATTTGGAACTGTAGGACTAGTAAATGATTTCCAACATCGATGTTTTTATAACGAAGTTGCAACCATACCATAGGTACATAACTATATGGCAATTCCTTCACTAGTTGTTTTTCATTGTCATCTTTGGGGAGCATAGCTGAAGACTACTTTTGATTAATGTTTATGGGGGTGGAGATAAGAATGCAGTCATCTACATATATTAAAACGCTTCAAGATCTCTGAAATATAATCAGATTTTTTTTTTTTTTATATAATTAGCGCACACATCAAGGGGTTACGACTTATGAGTATGAGTTTGAGTACCCTTATAATGTTATAGAAAATAGTGCGAGCATTTAGGAAAAAAGGAGAGGATTTAATAGGAGACACCGATGCAAATTGCAATTGAACCTTAAAGAATCGTAAAGAATCGTAATTCAGGGGAAAAACAGAGCCAGGTAAAGCATTCCATAATCGGGTGGTGCGACTAAAATAAGAATCTCTATACTTGACTGTTGGACTCGAGGTAAAACTGATGGGCAATCCTAGCGAGGGGGGTGTTGCGGCTAAATTGTTTTAGTGTTTAGTGTTTGTGAAAAAATCGATAAAAGAGAAAGAGATAGTTAACGTTTCGACGATGTTCAAGAGAATCAATCGATTCTGCGATTGAACTATCACCTATCAATCTTAACGCTCTGTTTTGTACCCTATCAAGTAGACGCAAAGATGTTTGAGGAGCACCTGACTAGATATGGGAGTTATACTCCAGCTTTGGGCGGATGAAGGCCTTATAAATTGTAGCCAGATCAGAAGGGGTGGAGGACTTCCTGCATCGTCTTAAGAAACCTAAGCATTTAGCAGCGTTTTTGGCGACTTCAAATATGTGGTCATTCCAACGAAAATCATCGCTTACACACACACCAAGTACTGACAGCTTTTCGGTTTCTTGGATGCAGGTACCATTCATGGATAATGGCAATGGGGGAATGTTAAGCTTCAACGACAATAGACAGCATTGAGTTTTCGAAGCTTGAATTCTACTCGGTTTTTATGACCCCAGGAAACAATGCTGTCAAGGTCAGAATTCAATGAGCTTATCATCATACAACCGTTCATGCAATCGTTCCAGTTCCGCATCCGAATATTAGGGTCGTGAATTTGGAAACGAATATGAAAAGCTGATGCTCGAGTCGTCAGCAAAACAGTTAAGCGGATTAGAAGTTTCAGACAAGAGATCATTCATAAAAATGAGGAAGAGAGTCGGAGACAAAACGGAGCCCTGGGGCACACCAGCATTAATGAAGTGGGTATCCGACTTAAAGCCATCCAATGCAACTTGTATTGAACGGTCGGAAAGGTAGTTTCTAATCCAACGAAGAAGAGACTCATCGATACCAAAAGCACGCATTTTCGATAAAAGAGCCTGATGCCAAACTCTATCAAATGCTTAAGAAATATCGAGCGCAATAATCTTACTTTCATCAAATCACCAGTGGAACGATTGCCACGAAAGTCGTACTGACGGTCATTCATCATTAAGAAGCTTTTTTTCTTCAAGATATTTTATAAGTTGACGGGGTCAACGTTTCCATGACCTTGGAAAGAAGGGACGTCAGTGCAATTGGACGGTAGTTGGAAGGGGAGGAAGATACGCCTTTTTTTGGGACCGGCTGGACAAAAGCAGTTTTCCATCTGTTCGGGAAAAGCCCAGCAGAATAGGAAAGATGGAAAAGTTTACGCAGTGGTTTTTGCCAGCGTTGAAGAACACCTCTTCAGAATAACGGCGGGGGTACCATTTGGACCAGCGGATTTATATGTATATAGAGATCTTTGAGAACTCTCGCAACCGAGCGAGTTCAAAAAAATCTGCTTCATCACAGAATTTGCAGACTCGAGCTCAGGTGGAGCCAATAAGCTATCGGGCAGTGTCAAGTTAGCAGCAATTTGAGCTGCTAGCAAATAAGCTTCTTCGATGGGGCTGACATATGGAAAGTCATAGAAAACGAGCGTTGGGACCGATGACGTTGTCGATTTCTTAACGTTGTTAACAAAAGCCCAAAAGTTGATTTTGGACACAATAGTATTTTTTGCCATACTTTTCGGTCATGTAAAAACTTTTGAGAACGACATACCTCGCTGAATCCTTATGCCCAAAACTGATGGGGCCCGTATCTTTCATTGTGAAGTTTTTTGACAACTCGTCCTTCAAATTTTTCACCAGATCGAGTCTGAAAAATCGAAACGTCATTAGCCGAGTACACACTATACAGTTATTTGGACAGACTTCGTTTGACAGATGTTGGATGGTCGGATGTAGTTTGCGTTCAGACTATCAAGCTTGTCGTCCAACCTTATGTCATATGTTCCTCCACTCCTTCCAACTTCAAAGTTTTCAAAAATATTTGAAATTCTTCCAACAAGTTAATCAAGCGGGAAGCGGCCGTGATGGTTCACATTGTCAAGCATTGGTCGTTCAAGCCAAAGTCTGTCCAACTAATTGTACAGTGTGAACGGCTCTATAGACATAAATGGCAATGAATCTGTTCTCCAGAACATTGAAAATAAATGCACTGATCGACCTTGCTGCGTCTTAAGCCCATATTTATCGGAACATGGTTGAGCTTTTCATTCGACACTCTACTGGACTGTTTGAGTCCATACAGTAATTTACCCAACTTACATACTCAATTAGAACCATCTTCAAAACTTTTTGGCTGAGTCATATAAAAGTCCGAGAGGAGCTGGCTGATTTTCAGCGCCAACAACGTCTCACTGATGTCATAGTGAGAGGGATTCCCTACACTAAAAACGAGAATGCCATTTACATTGCCAAAAAAATCGTCACTACCTTACATCGTGAGCACATCCCCCCTCATTGATGCGTTTCGTCTTAGATTAGATCCCATTTGCATGTTGGTATTCAAAACAACAAAAACCATAACAGTAGAAACTCATGCCCATTGCTGATCCGTCAACATTTATCGTGAGAAAAGAGAATAGATGCAGGTACTGCTGTTCAAAATCATATATATCTATTGCACTTCATCCACAAAGCAGAAATATGAAGTTACAATTAATGCAGTGTGAAATTGAAATTAAGGCAGCAACAGCATAAGAATGGAAAAGTACCTAATTAAACAAAAAAAAAAGTAAGTAGATATGAAAGAAGAACATAGTTTTACCAAAACAAATTTTAACTTTTTACTTAAGGAAATGAACCTTCTCAAGCGCAACCAGCACCAACAGCACAACAACCTTCGCCACAAACATCATTATTGCCACCACCGCCATCTTCACCATTGCCATCACCGTCACCGTCACCATTGCCACCAACGTCACCGTTGCCACCACCGTCGTCGTCGTCATCACATACACCAAAAGCTACAACGTTATCTGCTCTCGAAGAAACACAAGGTCCCAGTAAATCTAGGTCCAGGTATTTTCAAAAATATAAATCAACCTGGGAAATTGGTCGTCCATGGCTGAAAAACAAATTGTGTTTAGCTTATTGTAAGATATGCAAGAAAACATTATCTAATAATAGCCGCGTTTTATTATTGATCTGATCCGGATCAGATCATGGGTTTATTAGCGTTACAACAACAAAGCGAAATTCTGCTTTTTAGTTGGATCTATTTTTGTGATCTAAAAATTAGTTCTTCTATTTCACACAAGAGGAGACTTTCCATTGAAAACGTTGGTATCATTTCCAATATTTCCAACAACAACAGTATTGCCACATGAATATTTTTATCTGTGTGAAATGAAATATATTTTAGATAGATAGCGAGAAACTTCACATTTATTTTTTTTGTAATACATGACATAATAAAAAAGTTTTACAAAACAAAACATATATTCGTGAAATTAATAAGAATTAGTGCAAAAAAGAGTATATTTGACAAAGTGCATGAGTATCATTTTTCCCTAAAGAAAAGAACCAAAAATTAACCATTGAAAAAAAAGTTCGTAGGGCAACTCTGCAACTCTTTTGAAATGTCAGTTGAAAGAGCGAGTTTCTCACACATTCCAACTGGAAATATGATGATCTAAAGCTGTTTTATTATCAAGATCTGATCCGGACTGGATCATTGTGATAATAAAACGCGGCTAATGTTAGTCTTTTTGACCGGCATTTGTCGGCTCCGCTTCATAAAAAGCGGCTGGAAGAAGATCAGGTAACATTCGATATACGCAATGTTATAACTAAAAACTTTGAAAGTAGCACATCGACAAAAAAATTGATAGGTGAACTAAAATGCGTATTTTATGTGGCAGAAAATTCTCTTCCTCTTTCCACAATGGAAACGTTGCCTTCACTTTTGAAATCGATCTGTAATGAACCCCACGTTCAATCAATAAAATATGGAAGATTTAAGACAGTCCATGATTAAACAAGTGATCGCTCCATTTGTTCTTCAAAAAACTTGTTCCATATTACGAACAAGAAGATTTTCAATTATTTGCGATGAAACCACAGATATTTCAACGCAAACATGTTTAGTGTTATTAGTTTGTTATTATGATCAAAGTACATCTAAGATAGTTGATAAGCTTTTAACGTATATTAGACTGAAGCAGTTCAATGTAGAAAACATATTTAAAGAAATTGTTAGCTTTTTAAAGGGAAACCAGATTCCCTTAGAAAATCTTATTGGCCTGGCCACAGACAACGCTTCTGTTATGAGGGGAGAGCTCACGGGGTAAAAACGCGACTTCAAACATTAAAAAAAGATATATTTTATTTGGGCTGTGCCTGTCATTCGCTACATTTATGCGCATCAGCCGCAATAAAAAAAATTTAATATCAAATTGAGACATTTTTGCAAGATGTTTATTTTTATTTTGCCCATAGCTCTAAAAGGCAAATAGAATTTTGTGAATTTCAAGAAGCTTTTGGCCTTGAGATACATAAAATTTTACGCCTAAGTAAGACTAGGTGGTTGGAGCTCCATATGGCTGTTGACCGCATTTTAGAGCAGTGGGTGGCGCTCATTAACTTTTTCCGTCGAACAGTTTTTGAAAAAAAAGGTAAAACACATACGATTTCGAAAGCTGAAAAATTTTTTAACAATTTAAATAATCCAGAAATAAAATTTTCACTTTTATTTTTATCATATATTTTGGAAATTATCAACAATTTTAATAAAGCCTTTCAATCTGAAAAGACACAGATACACATTTTGCGGAAACGTGTGCTCGTGCTCTTTAAAACTGTCTTGTCAAATTTTGTTAAGGCAGAATTACTAGAAGAATCTTCAATACAATTCGTGGAGTATAAAGAGAAATCCAATTATCTTGATTTAAGGCAAATGTTTTTTGGATTAAAGTCAGCCTTGTATGAGGAAGAGCTAAACAAGAAAAATACGAACACGGATTTATTTCAGACAAAAATGTATATAGTTTCATTCTATGTTGAATTGTGCGATCAACTGAAACTTCGGTTTGATCTAACCGACAAAAAGTTGGAGCTGTTAGAACTTTTGAATCCAAAAGTAATACAAAGTGAAAAGTATCCGACAATTCTTCCACTTCTAAATGATTTTCCTTACTATATATAGCAAACATTGAAACTCTAAACTCCGAATTTAGAACGCTTATGTCTACCAAAAGTATGCAAATGAAGGATGAGGAAGACGTTGTTGACGCGTTTATACTCGCACAAAAATATTTTAGAGGAAGATATTTTTACAGTGTTGCCCGACTATATGCTTACACTAGCTAGCTTACCGCATAGCAGTGCAGCAGCCGAAAGACGATTTTCTGATTTCAACAATGTCAAAACAAAAAAAAAAAGAAATAAACTGGACATAAGTACCGCTTCTCCCCTTTTACTAATAAAAGAGTTTGTGGCTGGGCTGAAAGATTATGCACCTCCCAAGAAATTATTACTATATTTTTCAAAGTTTAAATATGTTCAGGAGGGCTATGTATTAAGAACCGATTAAGATTCTTATCACATTCATATACCTACCTTATATCTAATATTTTATGAATTTGTGTTATGTTTCCCTTAGCGGAGAATCTAATTTCATTTAAAACAGAATGTTCCTTTTTATTTCAATATAATAATGTACCTAAATATGGTCCTCATTTATGAATTTGTGAGACTTAGTCTAGTCAGTGTATAATTTCGTTATATGAATATAAGATAAAACGAAAATAAATTTGTTTTGTTTGCATATTTTCTCTTTTTTCATTATCTGCTACATATTTTACAAATCTACTTCGTTTTTTTGGGCAATATGTTTCACTTTTTGAGCTTAGCCATTGTATATTTAGCATAAATATATGATTTGTTTGTTTTATCGTACAAAATAGTACTCTCATTGTTTGTCTTTAAAATGGTTAATGTGTCTGATTGTGTTGATGAAACTGTAGTGCGAGCGGTTATGAAGTAGTGCGCAAAGGAGATTAAAAGTCTGCTATATTAATGCTCGTAGCCTGAGTTTAACCAAATTAGACTATATGCGATATGTTCTTAGAGATAAAGGGGTTGACATTGTTTGCATCTGTGAGACTTGGTGGTGTTTTGATAATTCAATTGTTTTTTATGAAATTCCGGGCTTTAAGCTAATTCGTAACGATAGTTTTACTACTACTACTGGTGGAGGAGTTGCGGTGTACTGTAGCGTGTCATTTATACACAAAATATTGAGGCAGTCCGAAGGAAGTGCAGTTGAATATCTTCTAATAGAAGTTACTGATGGCATAACGAAGTGTCTTATTGGTGTTTCTTATAACCCTAATGTTTAATGATGTTTCTCCCCAGAACTATTATTTTCTACATTGCAAGAGTTCACTGCGCACAGCATTATTTGTGGAGATCTCAATGCCGATCTGTTAAAGTCCGATACTAAAGCTCACCAACTACTTGATTTTGGCGCTGCTGCTGGGCTGTCTATAGTTAACTCATACGGAACACATTTTTCCCCAATTTCCTCTCCAAGTCTTTTGGATGTTATAATGGTATCTAATGAATCATATGTCCTACTTCAAGACCAGTTGTCCTTTGCCGGAATCTCTGACCATGACCTGTTATTCTGTACCTATGGAGTTGATATGTCTCGCTCTTTCACTCCATCATTTTTTCAATTCAGAGACTATGATTCAATTAACTACAACGCCTTACAATTCGATGCCAGCCTGCTTCCATGGCGTCATTGCTATCAAGCCTCTGACGTAAACGACAAAGTAGATCATGTTGAAACTTTAGTATTGGATCTTTTTATTAGGCATGTTCCTATTAAGACAGTTCTTATCCGAAATAATAAATGTCCATGGTTCACTTATGAGGTTCATTATTCCATGAAAGTTCGTAATAAGCTATACTCTAAGTGGAAACAACGACCAATACGTCACAATTGGGAACTTTTTGCAATGCTCGTAATAATTGTACGTATATAACACGGAGGGCAAAAAAAGATATTTTTTTTCAGGGAAAAAGATCATTTTTAGTAACACTCTCGATGTTACAAACTTTAGCAACTGTTTTTTAAGTAGCTCAAATAACAACCTAAGATTTTTTTCCATTAGAAAGACTAGTTTATAATGCTGATTTTAATTTCGAAGTTGTAACTGAGATTGGCATCACCAATGTCATTCGTTCTTTAAAGTCGAATGCGGTCGGTGAAGATGGTATACCTCTGCGATTTGTAAAAATTATTCTTCAAAATATTAAAAGTCCTATTACACACATAGTTAATTTCTAGATAACATCATCTAGCTTTCCCGACAAATGGAAGCTTGCTAAAATTATACCCGTGCCTAAGAAACCTCAGCCTTCTCTTGAAACAGACTACCTCCACTTCAGTATATTGCCATGCTTATCAAAAGTTTTGGAAAAAGTGCTTGCTAATCAGATGTCGCGTCATTTGGATCAACGTAATTTGTTATCTCCAATCCAATCTGGACTTAGAGCACGTCACAGTTCTACCTCTGCTATTATGAAAATTGTTGATGACATAAGAATTCAGTATGACAATGACAACTTAACAATTCTTTTTTTTGCTTGACTTTTCCAAGGCTTTTGATTAGGTGGATCATGAATTGTTGTGCCAGAAGCTTCGATTTTATTTTGGCTTTAGCGAAAGATCTGTCCGTCTACTGCGTAACTACTTGTTCAATCGTTATCAGAGGATTGTATACAATGGAAGATCTTCTGATTTAAAGGCTTTGATAACTGGGGTACCACAAGGGTCAATATTAGGACCAATCTTATTCTGCCTTTTTATAAATTATCTTCCTTACGTTTGTTCAAATGTTTCCTTTCACCTTTACGCAGACGATGCCCAAATATATCTTTCGCGTCCCATAGGGTTGATTGATGATTTGATTGAAAGATTAAATGAAGATCTTGCAAACATTTTTAATTGGTCTCAATCTAACGGACTGAATCTCAACTCTGAAAAAACACAATTGATTCTTATATCCAAGAAGCAGTACAATACCAATGAAATACCTCCTGTATATTTAAATAAAAGGCAAATAAAATTTGTTGATGTTGTCATGAATCTTGGTTTTAAGATGAATAGGTCACTTTCGGCTGTTGACCACATCAATTATGTAGTAAACCGGATGTAATGCGGGTTTGCGAAAGCTGTGGCTGTCTTCAGGCTTCACCCCCACCAATACAAGGCTAAGGTTGATCAAGTCATTGTTTCTTCCACTCATTGACTACTCTACTACGGTGTACTGCAAACTCGACTCCCATTCACAACATAAGCTGCTTGTAGCATTTAATGACACAATAAGATATGTATATTTAATGCATCGGCACGATCACATCTCGCACTACCATGTTCTTATACTTGGTTGTACTTTTCAACAGTTTCTCAATGTCATATGTTGTCAGTTCATGCACCTTATTAACAGCAGATCTCCAACATACCTCTTCGAAAAAATTCAATTTGCGCAATCCAACAGAACACGAAATATTATTATTCCCACTCATAATTATCTGAATTCTTCGCGGCTCTTCTTCATCCATGCTGTCAGACTATGGAATTCACTTCCCACCACGGTTAAAAAAATAATTAGCGCTAACAAATTTAAAACATCCGCGTTACAGTTTATGTAAATTATTACAAACAATATTATTGTCACTACTCTCTTCCTCTTCTTAAGATTCCTCTTCCAAATCTTTTAACTCCACTCATCTCTACTCTTTAATCATCTACTGTTCAATCATATTATTATTATCTTTTATTCTTTATTATTTTCTTTTGTATATTAAACTTGTATTTTTGTTTTTTTTATGTTTATATAACTTATGTTTATTATTGTAATTTTCCATTATCATGTACTATAAAAGACTATGTCTTATTTGTACTTACCTTAATAAATTTAATTGAATTGAATTGATTTAAATGTTTTAAAACTGATGGTTTAAAAACGCAGTTACAGCATCTATATACTCGTATAATCCATAATATCGGATTGATGTGTATCTCACTACAGGTACAAAGGTCTCTGTATAGCCGATCCCTTTCTGCTGACAAAAACCTTTTATGACCAACCTTGCCTTTCGTCGAATCGGCTTCACGTCATTGTCAAACTTTGTTTTGTAAACCCATTTTGAGTCTGCCTTCTTAAGAGGTGGAAACTCAGTTAAGGTTTACGTTCCATTCAAAATCAAAGAGTCAAACCCTTCTTCCATCGCGTTTCTCCACAGTTGTAACGGAACCGGTGTTCTCCCCTCCCGCTCCTAGTAGACCACCCTTACAGCCCCATATGTACGTACAGGCATATGAGGCTGATCCGGGCAGCAGGAGAGAGAGGGGTGTCCAGGCTGTGATACTTACTTCCGTATAGTCACAAAAAAAAAGAAGCACTCCGGGAGTGCCGACAGAAGTGAAAACAGAATTGAATTTTCAGTAAATATTTTAATGTACAGGAAAATTTTTTATAATAGATATATGTAGATGTACATATAGAAGAACATTAATGAAACTTATGAGTTTTCATTCACAATTTCATCTCTTCTCTCTACAATCATCGTATTCTAATACTGAAATAATAGGTATATGGTAACTTAAATAGGAAACGAACAATTTTGTCTCGAATCTATTTAAATATATCGCAAAGACTGCATCAATTGTCGCTTTACATTTCGTTGTACTAAGGCTGCGGTCATTCGTCATTGTAAAATAGTATTCTTCTTTTAAAAATTGAAAAAGTGGCAAATTTGTAGCATCGGCGAAGTTGATGAAAATCACCACTCAAAATCAATCATCAAATCTCTCCTCAATTTACCTTGAAAGTAGGCAGAAGCGTCTTCAGACTAAATAAATAAATTTTTATATAAAAACTGTCGTATTACACTTGATGAAGACGTATTCGGTGAATTATAAACGCCTACTGTTATAACTTGCTGTCCATTTCCAGAGTGGCAATGACAAACACACAAATCGCCGATATCAAAAACATTAGTACTAAACATACTAGTGTACCTCGTATGCAAATCCATTGGCAGTTGTATCAGACAACCTTTTACAGATAGCTACTCCTAGGGGTCAATTCCCGATCTGTGAAGCTGTGAAGTGAAAAAAAAATACCATTTCAGTTTTCATATAGTTTTTTCATTTTATCACTTCACGAACCCACTCTAAGCGATTCCGGATCTGAAAAGTACTAAAACGTTCTAAATGATAAATTCTGACAGTTTTCTCTCATTTTCTCCCTCATTTCAATAGGATTCCAATTGGATTTTTCATCGTTTGAGTTTTGCGGCCACTTTTCATAATTGAGTTTTTCACCGACTCATACGGCAATAGCCTTGTTCACATTGTACAATTAGTTGGACCAGCGTTGCCGCAGTAAAATTTTTTAGGGTGCCATTTTCGGTAACCAAAGGTGCCAACTGGGTGCCACCAGCCCTTCAAAGGTAGAGAGATATTTAAAAACACAAAAAACAAATACTTTCCCATGAAGTATCATTACGATTATTAGTACTTACACACACACACGACATGTATGTTTCACTACTTGAAAAAAAAAAACATTCCTTTCAGTCTTTTTTGAATGACTTTATTAGGTTTTCTTCATTAAAATGTATCATGCTCTTAAGGTGCCATGTGCGATGATGACCAGTGCGGATTTGTCGCGGGTAAGTCAACTACAGACGCAATCCAAAGTATAAGGATCATTATGGAAAAACACCGAGATGCCTTAGAGGATTTGCATATTGTGTTGGTTGACTTCGAAAAAGCATTCGATCGACAGCCGCGAGATCTGATATGGGTGGCCCACAGACACCGAGGAGTTCCTGAAGCCTATGTGCGAATAATTATGGACATGTACGAGGGAGCAGTTACAAAAGTGAGATACCCAGCTGGAGTCACCGAAGAATTACAAATAACAGTAGGTGTACATCAGGGAAGTGTCTTGAGTCCACTGCTCGTTATTGCTGTTCTGGATTATTTGCTTGAAGGAAAAGTAACGGAAAATAAAGTACAACAATTATTCTTTGCTGACGATGGAGCCATCATAAGCGAGGATCCTAAATCCCTGCAACGAGCACTTGACGTTTGGATTGATGTTCTGGAAGGAAATGGGTACCATATTAGCGCTAAAAAGACTGACTACCTGTGCTGCCCTTTTTCTGATCCAGACAAGCCTATTCCAGACATTTATTTGAATGGAAATGTGCTTCCCAAGTGTGAAAAGTTTAAATATCTGGGATCTATGATCAATAGTGAAGCAACTTGTGATAACGACATCAATCATCGAGTAAGCGTAGGGTGGATGAAGTGGCGAGAAAACTCCGCTATCTTCTGTGATCGAAAAATGCCCCCTAAGCTGAAGGGAAGACTCTACACAGCAGTTGTCCGTCCAGCTCTGACATACGGTTCACAATGTTGGACAATGTACAAAAAGTATGAGAGCAAATTGACGGCAACCGAAATGAAGATGCTTCGGATGACAGCAGGAGTAACAAAGCTTGATCGAATTAGAAGTACTAAGGTCCGTGGAAGCCTTCATATAAAAAGTACCATCTTGGACAAAATTCAGCACGACCGGCTCAGTTGGTATTGTCATGTTCAAAGGAGAGATCCTCAGAACCCAGTCCAAAAGGCAATATCGTACAACGTTTCAACAAATTCGCGACGAAAAAGAAAAGGCAGGCCAAAACACTCCTGGTACAAGCAAATGCAAAAACAGCAGCATTTGGTTGGCCTCAGACATGGAACAATCCAAAACCGGGAGGCTTGCCGACGCTTTCTGAGGTCAACGCGGCGTACCCCACAGGCGGATCACTAGTGTGAAGCAGAAAAGTGGGAGAGTTGTGATCGCTTCAAGATCACTACTCGTACCGCCGGAAATGAAAAGAAGAAGAAGAAGCCCTTAAGGTGCCAAATGAGAGCTAAAGGTGCCAAGGTGCCAATCGAGACTGAAGGGTGCCAAAATGGCACAATTGTGCCACTTCGGCAACGCTGAGTTGGACTGACTTCGTTTGATGGAAGTTGGATGTTTGCGTTAACACTTATCAGGCTTGTCGTCCAACTTTATGTCACATACCCTTCCACTCCATCCAACTTCTAGATTTTCAAAAATTTTTGAAAACCATCCAACAAGTTGGACAAGCGGTCGTATGAAGGGTTCACACTATGAAGCATTGGTTTGTCAAGCCTAAGTCTGTCCAACTAATTGTACAGTGTGAACAGGGCTAATGAAAAGAAATTTATCATATGAAAAAAAATTGACATTTGAGGTTGGATTTTCACTAATCGAGAATCGAATTTTCGGTGAAGCTGTGATAAATCTTTTCACTTCACAGCTTCATAGATCGGGAATCGACCCCCTGCTGCTGGACGATCGTGCCTTCTGAAACTTGCAACTTAATTGAAATCTGGAATATCATAATATCTATATTTCTTCGTCACCCTTGTGAAATTCTGTTAAAATCAATACATTCAATTTTTTAACGATATTGTCTACAGATCTTGTAACTGCACTCGTAAGCTTTGACAATAAATTGAAAAATAGGACAATGCATTAAGTTTAGAAACGAAATTAATTAATATTTGAGTAATGGTTTTCATGCAACCATTTCAATTCCATCGATAAATCATTGCGAGTCGATCTCTTTTAATTTGTTGTAAAGTTCGAATCATCGACCAATGCGTCTCCTACTTTGCCATGTTGAAATTTCCAGCTTCACTCATCCACTTCATTGGAATGGTAGTAAAATATTTGGTGCTTCTTATTTTTTCTGCGTTGCATAAATTTTTCTCTGTCCTTCAATTCCTTTCTTTCTTCTCTGAATTTCTCTGAGTCGGTAAGTAATTATTACTAGGTGATGTTGCTATTACATTCTTTTAAGTCATTTAGCAACATCAAAATGAAGGTGTTTCTTGGCTCAATAGCAGAGTCGTTGGCTATTAAACTCAGGGTCTCAGGTTCGAATCCCAACCGTGGCCATCAATTTTTATTTATGTTTTCACTTTAAATAAATAAAAAAAAATGGAAGTCATGGCTGGGAATCGAACCTGAGACGCTGGGCTATGACGACTTTACATACGAAATACGATGAGCCAAAAAATGGTGTCGGTCGCGAATTCAATGCTTTACCCCCATCGCAGAAGTGCCAAACGCGCCTAAAGAAGTTTTCACTTCAAAAACAATATAAAAAAAGGGAGTCAAACGTGGTTAAACCACGTATTCGTATTGAGCTTTGGAGTATCCGTGAGAGTTGCTATTTGCGGTTTTCGAGTCTCTTGGTGGCCTGCGTTCCCCTTTAATTGTACAAGTGTCCCGCGTGTCTAAATCCCCCCTTCCTTTATCCGTGTGTAATTTCCATATAACCCCGCCCCGACAATTGTATTCTGAAGTCCCGCGTTATGTTTTTTTTTTTTGTGTAAAAATTGTAAACAAAAATTGAATTGGTTAAAGAAAAAAAAAAGATAGTGAAGTTTTTTTGAAGAAGAAGAAAAGAAAAGAGAAAGAAAGTGGAAGATCAAAATAATTGAAAGTAATAACATTTAAAAAGAAAAAGAAAAAAAATAAGATTACATTGTGAAGTGAACTTAGGAGCCCCTTTCCCTACCAAAGAAAAAAATATATTTTTTTTAATTTTTTGCAGTGGATCGAGGTTTTTCTTCTTACCAAAGTGGTGCACTACGTTGGCAGTAACCAATGAAAAATCAAAGTAAGTGATCCTTTTTATTTTCTGTTTTTTTTTTAAATCTTGCTGGTTGACCAGTGCCGTAATAATAAAAAATATTTGTTTATTTGTGTTTTTGGTTGGGGATGAAGTGAAGAAAAAAAAAGGTTAGCCAAACTCCGGAACAAGAAAAGAAAATTTAATTAAAGAACAATAAGTGAAGTTATTTTTAATTATAACCACTTTCTCTTTTTTTTGGTTTTGATTTTTTTTTAAATTACTTAAACTTCTAAGGAATTGAAAATTATAGTTGCATTTTTTTTTTATTTTCGTATAAACATAATAAAAGTTGGATTCTTTTGTAATGTGGTAAACTGGGTTTTTTTATTGTCATCCCGGTGACAACGATTTATTTCGTAGTTGGTTATTTTTTTTGACATCCAGTTGGAAAATTAGGGAAGTTGTTTCACAGTGGCCATGATTGCTTAAGATTTAATTTCAGGTCAACGGTGGAAATGGGCCATCTGAGCGTGAGTTGGCGATGACAGGGTAAGGTAAAAGCAAAATTCGGATATACGATTAGGGGCTGCTGCGCAAAATCGGAGGTCGCAGTAGCCATTGGGTACACTCAGAAATCCTAAGAGTTGTCGTAACCTCTTAAACACGCCAGCTCTTTTTTTAGGGACTCTGAGCTCTGGCAATAAGAGTTACCAAATGCGATGCTTGAGCTGTTATTATTTAAATTTGGGCTGCAATAAATATGCAAAGAGCTATCGGATGTATTGTCAAAAGCAAATTTTTAAGCATCAGAGCCATTGGAACTTATAAAGATTAATAGCAAATATTTATAAAGCTATCATTTATGGTGATAGAATCTTTATAAATACTGATATGATTGTTAAAATTAATTTCAGAGCTATTGTTAAGATTTGCAGAGTTGCTGTAAATGTGGACAGTTATCAACAGAGTTTACTTTAAAGTAGTAAGAGTACTCATTATAGTTAATTTAGCTATGACAAATTTTCAAAGAGCTATTGCAACTGTCTAGAAAACTATCTTCATACATAGGAGGGTCTAACAGAGTTACCATAGCCATGTAGAGAGCTATGGTAGGTAATTCCTGACAGAGCTATGACTTATATTAACATAGCTCTTAAAAATGTTAATAGAACTTCCAAAAGTACTGTCAGAGCTGTCATCAGTATCTGCGGCATCATCATAAATATTTTCAGAGTTATCATACTTACTGAAAAGGTTCTCAATAGAACTTATTTTACTGCCACAAATATTCAAAAAGGTGTCGTAACTATTTAAGAAGTCTAACAGTGCTACCATAACTAAGCATGGAGCTATAAAAGTTAATAACAAAGTTGTATTTTTTCTTGAAAGAGCTATGATTTATATAAACAGAGTCCTTAAAAATGGTGACAGAATTTTCAAGAGTACTAGCAGAGCTGTCATCAGTATCGACGAAGTCGTCATAATTATTGTCAGAGTAATCATACTTACTGTTATTGTCACAGTTATCATAAGTACAATGAGAGTTCCCTTCATTTTAAATCTAGCTGTGCTTAATTTGTCAAGAGTTATCTAAACTCTTGATAAAGTTATCAGCTAAGTAATAAAGTTTTTTAATACACTCACAGAGCTATGGTTATCGCTAAAAGAAATGTGATATATATTTACTGAGCCATCGCACTTAGTGATAAAGCTGTAAGAACTTTTTAAGGGTTGTGAAAAGTGCTAATTTCAGCTATTATGATTGTAAAAAGAGCTATTTTATATTATAAAAGAATTGTATCCGTCGATGATACAGAACTGTTATAAATACTTACCAAGCTCTTAGAATCCTTTTAATATCAACATGAAGGTTTTGCTAGAGCTATAAATTCGACATAGAAAAATATTACATTAAAGACTATTTAAAATACGAACAATAGAATGTTTCATTTTTCATGACATAAAGTTTTTTATTGATATTATTTTATGAACAACAATTCTATCAACTACAAAGATACATTTAAAATTTTTTTTTTTGAGAAAATTATTTTTTCATAGTAAAAAGAAATTTGTCAAATATGGATATTTGTTTACAGAATTTTTGAATTCAATGTTTGAAATCAGGAAAAAAATTTTATTAAAAATAAATACAATTCTTATTATAAGTAATAAAATTATTTAAGTTAGGTTTTCAACCTAAAATTATCTTATCTTTAAAAGAAATTTAAGTAAGCACAGGGATATTATAACTTAACAAAAGTATGAATGTAAATATGCCTAAAAGTAAAGGGTCCCATGGTTTTTAATTTAGCCAGCCAACTGTGATACATTCTGTATATTTTTCAATATCAATAGAGAATTTAACAAAAAATTTTTATTTTTCTTATAAATGTATGTACAGGGTTATTAACAAAAGATAAAAAGTTCAGCTCATATTTTCAAGTAAACTAAACCATGGAATAAAAATGTTACGAACTAAACTGGAATGCAATTGCTTTCTGTTCAAGTTGGTCCAGAAAATTTGAATTTCATGGTTCAGTTAACTTGAAAATATGAGCTATTTAGTTTTTGTTTTCTAGTTTTTATTTAATTATAGAAGATGAAAACATTTTATATTTACCTGCTTCTTTAAAATCTTCGACTTGAAATTCTTTTTCCTTTTTTTTAATTTTTGCAATAACATCATTCCCGCCAAAGGAACAATTAAGGAACATTTTCCTAATTTTGTTAATGTACGTACCTACTGTAATTTATCTCGTTGTAGGAAATGTCGAAGCCAAAGATGCACCAAGTTAAATAAAAACTTACGCTTCTACGAAAAAGAGTGAGTTATTTTCAGGTTATAAAAATAACTTTGTGAAGAATAATTTAAAAAAATTACCTGATATTGATGATGTTTTACACAAGTTGAGAGTTAAAATTTTTTTCTCTTTTCCTTCTGCAATTCTGCATCTGCTCTGAACTCTGAATGAAATTGAATACGTGTTTCACTGTGCGTTGTGTGATGTGAACTGTCGGCATCGGCTCGGCACTCAGCGTCAGAGTAGAGTATATCTTACAATGAGTAGGGAAACTTTTTTGCAAAAGTGGTAGTCACTATTACAATCACAAATTTGCTATGATGTCGCTTTGAGCTATCACTAACAAAGTTATTATAAGCTATGATACATATTCTAGAGCTACCATATCCTCATATTAGCTATCGTCAAAACGCAGACGGAGCTATCATGTCCCTTTGGTTGGAGCTATCACTAACAAAGTTATTGTATGCTACGATACATCTTGTAGAGCTACTATGTCCTCATATTGGCTATCGTACAAAACATAGACGGAGCTATGATGACTCTTTGCTTAGAGAGCTATCACACACGTAGTTCTGGTAAGGTACGATACATCTTGCATAGGTTCTGTGAGCAAAATAAAACTACTACATCCGCATATTGGCTATCGTATTCAAGTGGACGTTACCACTGCTAAATGAATCGGATACGATAGCTCTTGCAATTTGGTAATATACCTTCATTTTTTTTCTTTAAAATAACAGCTGAATGAATGTGTTGCTGCAAGTTTGAAAAGAGTGATGACAGCTCTGGTTGGGTCGCGGTGGTCGTAATTTGCGTACAATAACTCTGCTTTGGATACCATAGCTGGAATTTTGGTGTCGTTTTTAAATTGTTTATTACCGTAGCCGAATTTCAAAATCAAAATCTCTGAGTGTATCCTAAGCGGATACATGGGTGGGCTAACCTCCAGGGTCACCACCATCATCGACCCTCCCCTTCGGATATGCATCTTCTTTCTCTTCAGGGATTCAATTTGGCCCTTCTTCTAATAAATAAAAAAAATTGGCATGAAAATTTTTTCGTAACACCGTTCAGAGCTGTGGTTGCAAGAAGTCACAAGTCAAAGCAGCTTTTGTAATTCATTTTTAGTTTTTGGAACTCCTAACTTATTAATGGCTTCCATCCTCGATTTGTCGCAGTGTATTCCATATCTATCGCTATCCTGATTCTAAAAGGTAGTCTATTAAAACGGTAACACCCAAAAGGAGTACTAAAAGTACACAGCTTTTTTGATTTTGCATTAATCTTAATTTGCCAGTACCCATCTTTAAGGTCAAAGACCGAAAAAACTTTTTTCTCAACAAATTTTGATTTAATATCTTCGAAAGACGGGATTTCATACACATTATCCTGAATTGAATCATTTAATGCTTTCGGATCCAAGCAAATTCTTGTTTATTAGGTTTTTCTACCAAAACAATATTTGAAACCCATTCTGAAGGCTCTATAACTTTTTCTATTATATGATTTTTACACAATGTCTTTAATCTTTCTTTTAAAGGTTCTCGCAAAGACAGTGGTATTCTTCTTGCAGGTCTCGCTACAGGGACCGCATTGCTTTTCAGCTCGATATTGAAATTTGTACAGAAACATCCTAACCCTTCAAGTAATTCTGGATATCTGTTTACAAGATCCTCTTTCTTGGATATTCCTATGTTATCTACTCTTTTCACGAGACCTAATTCTATACAACTCTTCAAACCCAATATCGTTATCGTTCCCTCATTAACAATTAGCTCTATCGGGAATTCCTTGAGAAATATTTCTCCCGCGGAATTTTACTATTCTCGAGAATACATTCCTCCTATCGGGAATTCTTCGTGGAATGCTTTTCTTTGGGAACAATTTTTACCAACATAAGAATGAGGAAAAAATATTCGAACACAGTTTTCGAATATTTTGACATTTCATTTTAAAGAAGAAAACAAAGAAGTTAGGTTTGTATAAAAAGTTTCAGTTAAAAAATGCAAAGATTATTATCAGCGTTATTGTTATCAGAAGAAGAAGAACAAACAAGGCGAAATGAGTCGAGAGCCATATACGTGTTGTACGATGAAATCATTCAGATCTTTTGAAGTTACCACAATCACTGTATGTTGAAATAGCTAAAGCTATTCAATCAAACATCATTGAAATCATTAACCGCTTATTTTTTTCCACTTGGCAATTGATTTCATAAGGGTCCCAATACAGTTCAGGTTTTGCTCAAGCTGTTTCCAAAATTGGACATCATTCTTGCTTTTATTTGTGACAAAGCCATTTGCAATGTCCTGGTTTTTTTTCATTAAGGAAATTAAATGTTCGATTTGCTTGGAATAGAATAGACCTTAAAAACCAACCGTTTTAGTTAGTTTAAATAGCTATCTTTAATTTATTTATTTATTTTTTTAGAAATAACTTACTTTGTTGATAACTTTCGTGATTCCCCTTGCAAAACTGTGAGGGAATATTCCACGAGAAAGAGAAGAAAATTTCCCATAAAAAAAAATTCATGATAGGTAAACATTTCTCGCGAAATTTTTCCCTCATTTCGAAATTAGTTCACGATACCTCTTTTAAGATAAGGGAAAAATTTCTTGGGAAATGCGATTCACGATAGCCCTGAATATAAAATTTCAGATCAGCTTTCTTATTTTTTACACAACAATTTATCTTCGCGCACCCAATAGTCTTTATTTCGGACCCTCCATAAGCCTCAAGTTTGCTTTTATTTTGATCTATGATCACGTTCTCAAAATTATCCAAAAACTTTACTGGTAAAACGTTTGCATCTGCGCCCGTATCTAATTTAAATTTTATGTTTTTTGACTGAACTTGTATACTTTCAAACCACCCGAAACACGTTTCATTAATATTATTTGCATGCAATTTTTTAACTCTTACATATTTTTGTGATCGAATCTATACAAAAACTACTGTCACTATCGTCAACTCTTTGGTTCTGGGTTGTTATGGCTCTTATTCCCTTTTTTCTACAAGCGGCAGCAAAATGATTTGCTTTTCCACAATATGAGCAGATTTTTCCATATGCTGGGAATTTCCCTCTCAAATGAGACTGTCCACAGAACGTACAATCAAAATCATTTTCCTGTGGCGTTGGTAACCTATAAAAAAATTGATCATTTATTTAATTTTTGAATTTTGGATCATTAGACATTTTTGAATTATTATTTGAAATATTATAATCCTTAAATCTATTCCCACGTTTGTGAACTTTCCCAACAACATCTACCACTGCCCCCGCTGATGCTCCTTCCTGCTCCCCTAGTTTCTTCATCTGCTCACACGATGCTTCTGCCGCTTCTGCCGCTCCACCGCCTTTTCCTAGGTTAAGTTCTCAATCTCTAGTAATCTCTTCTGTAACTTTGTGTCACACACTCCGTGCACAATTCGATCTATTTTCTTGCTCTTTGAATCCACATTTTCGCACACTTTTTTTTGTTCCATCAAGAATTGATCAAAAGGTTCGCCAGTTTTTTGGAACAAAAAACTCTCGTATACTTCGTTAGTTTTTGGCTTACAAAAATCTTGGAAAGCTTTGACTACATCACTATATACTTTTTTCTTTGCGTCATCTGAGTCAAATGAGTTGAACACTTCGATTGCTTCTGGTCCCAATGCATTTAATAAAATAGCCACCTTAACTTAATCCGGCTTCCCTTCCAATTCAATGGCTGCACCAAAGACCTCAAAATTTTGCCAAAATACCCTCCAATTTTCAGAAATATTTCCACCCAGTTTAAGTTCGTCAATTTTTTTTAAGTACTCCATATTAATATTAGTATTCGTATTGTAGTAAATTATTCTGTTTTCCGGAGGCCGCCCACGAGGTAGTTTTATATCTTCAACGGGATTCTTATGAATCCGCTTACTGATTCCCATGAAACTTGAATTTCTCTACTGTACATTTATATGTTCAGATCACCGACTGCGCCTATATTAGACTTAATCTAAGAGAGGTGTGCTTTATGTGATTGCTTTATTACAACTGTCTTTGTACTTGATAGCTAAGTGATAATTCGGTATCTTACAATAATAGAGTGGAGAGTGTAATAGGCCGGGGTTGAGTAAACCAAAAAAAAAACTTTTGTTTCCCGTGGTTGTGAACTGGCATGCTTGCTGGTGCTCGGCTCGAGCTCGTCGGATGGCGCGGGATCTTGTTCACAACCACTAAGGATTCAACCTATTAACAAAAAATCATGCCTTTAAATGATCCAAGTCATAAATGCGAACATTCAAAAAAAAAAAAAAAACAATATGCTTAGAACGGACGGACATTACCACCAGAGGGCGTCGAGGTCTTATTCGACGGTGCCTATATCCCACCCTACCTTGAGAGGCATCGGCAGATTTTCACCTCTCCCTTTTACCTTCGCTTACCTCTGCAATTGCTCAGTTCATCATCTCATCACCGAAAACGTCACCTTTCACATCCCCTGAAATGGAAAATTAGCACATATTCAAGCTATACGCTTGAGAAAAAAACATAATTTCAACCATGACGGCATACAAACATATTACACTTTATTGTACTCGTACTGTATATTTAGTTTCAACAAGTAACATTGAAATATTTTAATTTTGTTTTAAACAAGTAGTACACTATATTTTAAGTATCATAATTTAGTTTTGAATAGGTAATATTCTTTATTTTAAGTATTATAATTTAAGTTTTGAACCAGTAGCATACTATATTTAAAGTATTATAAATTTAGTTTTAAACAAGTAGTATACTTCACTTTAAGTATTATAAATTTAGTTTTGAACAAGTAGTATACTTCACTTTAAGTATTATGCTTTAGTTTTAAACAAGTAGTACACTTTATAGACTGTAAATAGAGAGTAGGATAAATTCAAGTAATTGGGACAAGGATTTAATGCTTGGGCCTTACCCAGCTTCTGCCTTTCCAATACACACTCTTAGTGTCTCAGAATTATAAATGTCCAATTTTATCCTACCTCAATTGAGCTCAATGGGGGGGCTATGGATACAGACACGCGCAAAAACGCTTATTTCAGGTTAAGAACAATCAGGGAGAAACCAGATACTTACGCCTCTATCTCTATTTTGATCTATCGACCAATTACTACGAATTTTTTTTACAATTGACTTTAGATTTAAAATTCAAACAAGTAATAAATCTTTAAAAGTATCTACAATTTAGTTTCAAACAATAGGTATGCATTATAAAGATTTTAATTTAGTTTCAAACAAGTAATAGGTATGCTTTTTAAAGGTTTTAATTCAGTTTCAAACAAGTACCAAATCTATAAATGTATCTGCATTTAATTCCAAACAATTATCACGTCTAGGCTGATGTCAAAAAAAAACTTGATTGGAGATTTCTTGAAACGAATCTTGATTGAAGTTCTCGATTAGATATTTCTTTTTTCCTTTTCTTGATTTTTTTTGATAGAAGATCTCGGGATTCAATTAAAAAAACAGAGAGGCGATCACGACTTCCGGAGGGCTGTCAGTGATCGCCGAGGTCGAGGTTTCTATAGCGCAAAATAAAAAAAAGGAAAACATGAAGGGACTTGACAAAACTATAAGATGTACAAAAACTACACATATAGAACACGAAACCCGACTCTATTTATCAATCTTACTTAAAAAAAAAACGCCCACTTTTGTACTTTTTGGGGGCTTTATCCTCCCTTTGGGCTTTTGGAGACCACTTCAGGGTTGATGATTTTCTGTTTTTTTTTTTTTCTTTGTTTGTTGCGTCGAGCACACTTGCACAGCTCAAATATACCGGAATTGTGAATCGATATTCAATGAATTCCTGTGGCAATAATTTTTTATATATATATTCTATGGCTACGATTTAACCTTTTTTTTGATTTAAAAAAAAAACTCGTTCACACTTATTTTTAGGTCCGAAAGACTTTTTTTGTGTTTTAGGTTAATGGAGCCGCTTATGCAAGAAAAGAAATTTTTAAGTGTTACACTCTGCAACATAGAATAAGAATTGTTTCGTTTCGTCTGTATCCGATGGCGTTTGTATTCCGACTGTGTCGATGCCAAGTGTGTTGCTACATCAACAATCACCGCATGGGTTCCGTTTTTTTTTTTTTTTTTGATCTCCGTTAGCGCACCTCGTTCGACCGCGCTAACGCCAATCAAAAACGTCCACGTCGATTATATTGTCCAATTTTCCATCCTTTTCTGTTCTTGGACGCACTCCCTCAAACTTGGCGTCTCTCTGCCGACCACTACGACCCCCGACGAGAGTCAGTTCTTATTCGAGATTCGATATTCGAACTCGACTACCCCAAACGTCAAAAAAAAATATCGAACTGCCGTCCTCAAAGTGACATCAGCCGCTAGCAATGCCGATGACAGCAAAAAAAAACAGATGAAAATAGGAAATATAAAACAGAAGCTACGAGAAATACGGTCTAGGAAGCTTCAAAGAAATCAAACCTTATTGGATACAATACTGGGACGAAGTGATATCTAAACCCTAGCAATTTCTAAACTCTCTCAAAGACTTAGAACTCAATCGCCAAAGTATTCATCAAGCTGATTGTGAATTCTCCGCTTTGTGTCAAAACAAACTATATGGAAATTAAATTTGCGGACAACATTTAATTTATTTTGTGCATCGTCGTAGGGGACTTCATGTCTGCTCCTGGTGAGCTTCTTACACCATTAGTGCTGAGTGCAGTTTTATCCACATTTGCAGTAACGATTGACCACAACAAAGAAGGTAAGGTATTTTATTTTCACTCTGGCCATTGCCGCTAACTTCTCCTCTTGGTCTCTGGTGTCCATTACAAGAGTATAGGAGAGTATGGGGTGTGTTTGGTTTAAACCATCTCTACAAACGTCACGTTTAGTCATGGAGGAAACAAGAATGCTTTCGAGTTCTGCTGTCGCAGGTACAAGTGCTGTGGCATTGATGGCAAAAAGAAATAGAAAGCAAAAGAAACCAAAATTTTCCAAGCCTGGACAGTGTTTTAGATGTAATGAAGTGGGGCATTGGAAAAGAGATTGACCCAAAAGGCATTCCGATGCGAAAGAGAGGCACTTCGATCATAAGAAAACTGGAAGCAGAGGAGGGGCAAAAATTGGTGATGCTTTCATGTGTAATGCAGATAATGATACTGATTATGTTGAAGAGGCGGCTGATAAGAGGACATCAACTGAAGCGAATGTGAACCGTGTGTGGACTGGAAGTAGAGGCGAGGAGGTAAATGCGAGTAAAACTGAAAGGCAAGGCGATCAAGTGAAGACTGGAAGTAAAGGTGAGGAAAAAGAATTGAGGAAAACCACTCTTGCAAATGCATTGTTGGCAAAAAACGATGTGATTAGTGAGAATTGGTATCTTGATTCTGGAGCCAGCGATCACATGACCTATCGGAAAGATTGGTTAGAGAATTATCAATTGTTCTGTCCCTATAAACATTAGAGTTGGTAGTGGTGGCAAGATACTTGCTTTAGGCGTAGGTGATATTAACATTATGTCGTTTAATGGCAAAAGTTGGTGTGAAAAATATCTGTCCAAGGTTTTGTATGTACCTAAAATTTCAGTTCATCTTTTTTCCTAAAGTTGTGCACTAGACAAAGGTCTTCAGTTTGTATCTGACAAAAAGAGGTGTCAATTCATAAAGGAGAATGGAAATGTGGTGGCAGTGGGAGATCGTGATGTACAGCTTTTCAAGATGTGTTTCCAAATACTTTCTTCTCCTGAAGGACCAGTTCTCACGCTTCAGAGTGGTGAAATTTATAAAGAAGAAATCTGATGTATGATCTTCGATTGAGGAGTTCCTAGATCTCGCTTATTGTGAAAGTCGACAGGTAGTCAAAACGTTTCGTACTGACAATGGGCTTGAGTTTGTCAACGAATCAGTTAACTTGCTTCTGAGAGAACGACATATTCGACACGAAACCAGTATTGCGTATACCCCAGACCAGAATGGAACTATTGAGCGGGACAATCGCACTGTAGTGGAAGCAACTCGAACTATGTTAAGTGCGAAGTGTTTAGGCAAGCAGTTTTGGGCTGAGGCTGTTAATACGGCAGTTTATATCTTAAACCGCACTGCGGACAGCACTTTGGGTGGAAAAACACCATATGAAATGTGGTGTGGAGGCAAAGTCAGTAACGAAGTGTTCAAAACGTTTGGAATTGAGGCTTTTGTGCACGTTCCAAAACAAAAGCGTCGAAAGTGGGATAGGAAATCCGAAAAAGCGATTTTCTTGGGGTACTCTGACACCTCAAAAAGATATCGCATCTGGATACCATCAAAATGAATAGTGGAGATCGTCAGAGATGTCGCTTTTAGAGAAGCTGAGCATCAGAGTAAAATTCAGAAATCATCGAATAATGTCGTCAAGGAATCTTCATCCACGGGTGTTTTTCATATAAGTGAAAATGATGACCCATTATTAGAAGTTGAAGTTGTTACTGGTGACGCAGAGGAGCAAGAGGACGACTATGAGGAACAAGCAACAGGAGGAATAGAAGACGAAGAATACAAATCTGCTGAGGAATCAAATGATGGGCCGGTAGAGGTTCTAAATATCTCTGTTCCACTCAAACATCGACTTCGACCGCCAAAGAGTTGCAAATTTATGGATAGAAATGCATTTTTTATGCAGGAAGAGCCGCAAAGCTACAAGGATGCCATTTCTTGCAAAGAAAAGTTGTGTTGGAAGAAGAAATGAAAAGTCTTCAAGAAAACCTGACATGGATTAAAGTTTCTCGGCCAGCTAATAGGAAAATTATGGGAAATAAATGGGTCTACAAAATAAAAGATCTAGGCGGTGAAAAACGAAGATTTAAGGCGAGATTAGTTGCACAGGGCTATACACAGGAATATGGCATCGACTATGGAGAAACGTTTAGTCCTGTGGCAAAGTTTACATCAATTCGTTCTATTCTTGCAATAGCAGCCAGCGAAGGACTTGTATTAACTCAGCTTGACATCAAAACTGCGTTTTTACACGGCGATCTAAATGAAGAGATCTTTGTACCAGCCAGAGGGGTTCAGTGATGGAACGAATAAGGTCTGTAAGTTAAAAAAAAGCTTATACGGACTCAAACAGGCATCTCGTTGTTGGAATATAAAGCTGACCGTAGTTCTAAAGGAATTCAATCTGAAGCCAAGCAAAATGGTTCCCTGTATTTTTTTATCAGCAGGCAGTAAACATCGAATTATTCTTGCTATGTACATTGATGATGGGCTGGTGGCTACAAAAGGCGAGGACGATGCGGTTGAGTTGGTGAAGTTTTTGCAAAAGAAGTTTGAAGTAACAGTTTTGAAAGCGAGTTGTTATCTGGGGATGGAAATCTCGGTCAAATCTGCAGGTGAAATTCATGTTGGGCAATCACTTTACATTGAGCGTATATTAAAGCGCTTCAACATGTCTCTATGCAAACCAGTTTCAACTCCTGCCGAAACCTATCCGTCAGCGGAACTGGTGCCTTCAGAAACTCTTACATTTCCCTACAGAGAAGCAGTGGGGTCCCTAATGCATTTGGCAGTGGCAACGCGTCCTGATATTGCATTTGCAGTGGGAGTGGTGTCTCGATATCTAGTTGCACCAAATAATGATCACGTCAATGCTGTGAAGAGAATTTTGAAGTACATTAGTTGAACCAGAAACAAGGGTATTCTTTTTAAAAAAAACTCAATGTTATTCTTTAATTTGTTTCAGCGATTCTGATTATGCTGGGGATCCTGGAACAAGACGGTCTACTACTGGGTTCATTTTTTTGCTTGGAGAAGGGCCGTTGTCTAAGTCATCTCAGAGACAAAAATGTGTGTCTCTTTCAACCACAGAGTCACAGTATGTGGCAGTTTCTCAAGCGGTGAAGGACATGATATGGTTGCGTCAATTACTTTGTGAATTGATCCCTGGTGGCATTGGCAAATCTATTTTAAACATGGACAACCAAGGAGCGATCCGACTCGTCAAAAATCCTGAGTTTCACAAAAGGACGAAACATATAGGCGTCCGATACCATTTCATTCGTGAACGCTATGAAAAGGGTGAATTTTTGATCAATTATGTTCCTTCTGAACAACAAAAAGCTGATATTTATTTTAACCAAAGCACTTAGTAAAGAAAAATTCAAAAATTTAAGATCGTTGATTGGGATTGAACTAAATTAAAAAAAAAAAGATTTGAATTCGAAATTAAGAAAATTATTGAAAGAAATTAATAAACCATTGTTATTGTGAATTACATAATGCATTAAATTATCTAAAAGTGAGAGTGTTAAGGGAAATTTAGATTTAATGTTTGAATGGCAACTCCTTTGCTATTTTTGCTCAAACGAGTTTATAACACTTTTGTAAAACACTTTCCTTTTGCGCTATTATCTTTTGATCAGATGGCTTAATAAAGTTCACAGTTTTCAAGTTTACTGCAATAAGATCGGTTGTTTCTTTTAGTTCCACAAAATTTAACAATTTCTTCGTCCAGTAGTGCCATCATATCTAAGTATCGCGGCTCGGGATGTCTCTCTTCGCTTGTCGAGATTCTCACCAGTGGATTGGGATGGTTGCTCAGGTTGTTAGTTATTTTCCTTGCAGCGTTCAAAAGGAATCTGTCAAGAGGAAGGATTCCTGATGCTTCGTAGAGCTTTTTGTTGCTGACGTACCTCTGTCGTTGACGGTCAAAATTGAGTACTGTGCTAATCCTCAGAATTTTCCTCTCAAATGCTCCGGGTTTTTTCATGCTGGTTTTGGATATACTAAACCAAGCAGAGAAGCAGTAAGTTATGATTGGGGTGAGGAGCTGTTTGTAGAACAGCAACTTTGTCTTCTGACTGAGTCCGTTCCTTCTTCGTATAAGGGGGTGTATGAGGTGGAAGGCGTAGTTTGCCTTCTTAAGCACTGCTGTTGCATGTGGGTTGAAGCTTAATCCTTCCTCGAAGTTTATGCCAAGGTACTTGATGCTTTTTTTCGTCTTCAGCTGTGTTCCATCGGGTTGTTTGATGTTTGTTTTTTGACAGTTTGCCACTGATCTTGTGTTTCGACGTCTTGTGGGTCTCCTGAAGCAGACAAATTCGGATTTGGACGAATTAACTTTGATGCCCTATTTGGTGTTTTTTTTTTACCTTTGAAGAAATGCGAAAATTTCTTCGAGGGGGGATCCGTGTCTATGTGGCAGGTTCTTGTTCCTCAGCTACCTCTTTTTGTTTCTTTCTTTTCAGGATCTGCGTCAGATACAGACGCCTCCAACTCTCCTCGTCTCTCAGCATCTCCTGGATGATATTATTCGGGCGCAGGGACATAACTCCTGGGGTCATAAGTCCATTATGGCCTTATATCCCACTTCAGTGGGACATAAGTCCAAAACTGGATAAAAAGGAGATTATATATATTATAAAAGTAGAACCTATATGGGACATAAGTCCACAATTTTTTTTATTTTAGCTGAGACATAAGTTCACACCTTGCATAGAATCTCAATTTTTCGATAAATAATAGTAAGTAAGAAAAAAGTGAAACAAAATCATTCTGCTTTGTTTTCTTCAAACTCAAACAAACAAAATCGCGCGATTTTTTAATTTTAATTTCTCAAATTTTCAAAAATTAAAATTTTTAAAATTTCTTTTTTATAATAATATAATAATAATATCTCCAATTTCCGGAAAACCGTATCTCTACTTTGCAAATTTTAACTCTTATTTTTCTTAGTTCTCAGAAACAAAATCTTATTCCGCTTTCTAATTTTTTAATCTAATTTTATTCAATGTTTTTCTGTTTGAGGAAAACAAAAGAAAGCAGAACGATTTTGTTTCACTTTTTACTTGCGATTATAGGTACTATAAGGCAAGTCTTGCAATCGTGCAGAAAAAAAATGTTGAGATAATAATTAAACATGACATTACGATGATAGAGAATACGAAAAAAGTGGGGCTTGCAAATCTGTCTGTCTGTCTGTCTGTATGTCCGTCTGTCTGTATATGGATCTACAGCCTGAACCGCTTGACCGATTTTCTTCAAAATTTGCAGTTAGGGTTTGTTTGGCATCCTACAGAGGAGTTTTTGGAATTGGTTCTCTAGGTCTTCAAATAACGGTACCTCCCATACAACCAATATGATAATACTTATTTTTCTCGAAAACGGCTAAAACGATTTCGATAAGATTTTCTGTGGAGTATTAATTTTAGATTGTTTTTCTTATAATGTAAAAAAAAATTTTAGAAAAAGTCTAAGAACGGTACCTCTCATAGTACCGTTTTTTTTAAAACCGACTTTCTCGTTAATGGCTGACACGATCTTGACGAAATTTTGGATTTAAGAAATAGTAGGCTGTTTTAGAAAGACTGCATACCAATATTTAAAAAAAATTAGTTTTGGAAATTTTTACAAATTTTTTTAAAAAAATTTTGATTTTTGATAATAACTTCAAAACTATATCTTTGATTTTTTTGCAAATTTTTTGTCAAAATAGCTCTTATTAAGATCTAATACTCTGCATACTCGACTTTTAAAAAACAGTTTTTTAAAAAAAAGTGAAAAATAAAAATCCGTTTTTTGGAAAAACTGCTCCAACGATTTTGATTAAATTTTCACCATTCATATGTATTAGCGATTGCAAAAGAATGGCGTTTTTAGATTTTTGCTTGAAACCTTTGGAATATTTAATTTAATTTTTTCATTATTTTGCGTGATTTAATTCAATTTCCATAATTAATGTGTAGTTGGCAACCCCGTACCACAAAATATATTATGAAGAGCTAATACCAAAACCTTTAACTCAGCCTTTAGATTTTGATATCGTATTTAGAACACAATCGCAAGTTCGTGCGACCCTATTCCCTATTCCCTGCTACATTTAAATTTTTCTACAGTTTTTTGCTTAAAAATTCGAAGAGCGAGCGGCAGTATTCTAACGGTGCGGGTGCATAACTTCACAGGTCATAACTTCACATGGGTCATAATTTCACCTATAGGGGGTTATAATTTCGGGTGAAGTTATGTCCCACCTTAAGTGAGCAACAATTTCACCTGAAATTTGTGTGAAATTATTTCCCACCTACATTGTAAAAAATCTTTAGAAATCCAATCAGTCAAAAGCCAACAAAAATTATAAATTGTAATCAATTTATTGAAACATTTTTATTAACAAAAAATATCAAAAACTGTTATTTATAAAAAAAAAAAAAATTATTCTTATGAAAGGTACTTTATATCATATTATTATTTTCAAAACGCCGTTTTGAAACAAAGATATTGAAATCTATTCACAAAAAAACATGAACGGAATTTTGAACTATAGTTCTACAATAAGGACAAAAAATTGACGATCGACAGTTTTCAACCATTTTCCCATAACAATCTCTGCAGATTTTTAAGTGATTGCATGGTTGGAGTAGTATATCCCTTTTGTTGTTGTAACAAATTATACATAAGCTTTGATCTTCTGGTAAATTACTATCGTTTAGAGACTCGTCATCTTCTGCTTCTGATGATAATAACTCAGGAGTCAGGAGCAAATCAGACTTATTAAAAATTTGTATTACTTGTGGTAAGAATTCGGACAAAGTTATTTTTTTTGTGGTTAGTTTCGAAGTCAGTTTTTCTATTATTTCATCCCGTATTTTGAAATTTTGCTTAGGACCTTCAAAAACCGAAGAAGTCTGACCAGCCAAAGCCGCAATAAAGTTTCGTGTGGTGTTATACTCTTCATCAATTAAAAAGTCCATAAATTTTAGAAAATTCCCATGTCTGTTAATTTGTCTGCCAAGTTTGCTGTTATAGCCCTCCAAGGCGCTAGTTGTTCGTATATTTTCTTTGAACACGGAAAATTTTGTTGGAGTCTCCTAAAAGTATACACATATAACAAAATTAATTCCTATTTAAAAATTCATTAAGTAAGAAGTATTTACCCTTAAAATCCATTGCTTTTGGAAATAAACAGCCAACATGGACAAAGGCTTCAAATCCATAGTTTGAACCTCATCTCTTAGTAGGTCGAACGCTCGTCTAATATTGTCTGGGCTTAGCAATGGTAAAACCAATAGCTTTTTAAACCATTTAGACACACACACATTTTTGTTCATCAGCGGTATGAGATCCTGGATCTTGGAAGCTCTTCTTCGAATTGCTCTTGTGTAGTGGAACCAACACCCGAGGAGTTCAGCTTCCGGGAAAACTTTTTTAAGATTATTTCTCATTGCAGCTTCAAAGTTCGTCATAAATGAAAATGGACGAAACTCAAACAAATTTCTGTCCACAAATTGGAACAAATGAACATATAGCTCTTCAGTTTTATGGCTTGCCAAGACGTACAAAAATGGATAAACCTGTGATAGAAATATTAATATTTGAAGCTGTTTTTCGTAGTATACACAGTTTGAATTTGAAAATGTGTTCAAATATAGTGTAGCTTTCATAAATCAATTATTGAAATTACGAACTTCGACATCATATATTTTCAAAAACAGATCTCTCGTTTTTGTAAATTATATTATATAGAAATAGTGTGAATAAACAAGCGTTGTTGGCGCTAAGTAGTAAAGCGACCGAAACAAAAATTGCGCAATTTTTCACACAGAAGTGAAATTATAACCCACTATACGTGAAATTATGACCCATGTGAAGTTATGACCTGCGAAGTTATGCACCCGCACCATTCTAACAACCTTTGGTTTTCTAACTATAAGACATTACGCTGACTTTTTGACATATTCTAAGCCCTGCCTAGTAATTAGCTAAGAAAAACCCCGTTAAACACGTTTTTTATGTAGTCCAAATTTCCTTTGATTGCTACTTTTTTGGAAAAATTTCATCTCGCCAAAGATATTGTATTTGCATCAAACAAAACATGTAAAATGGGACATAAGTCCAAACATTTCTTTTATGGCCTTGAGCCCCACCGCAGTGGGACATAGGTTCATAATCCAGTTTTGGACTAATGTCCCACTAAAGTGGGACACAAGTCCATAATGGACTTATGTCCCGAGGAGTTAAGTCCCTGTGCCTATTATTCGGGCTGAGCTCTCCGATAACTCTATTTATTTCCTGACGGGGAGATTCCCATCTACTACACTCGATCACTGTATGATAAGCGTCGTCTGTCAGCGATTCTCCGTACTTGCACGAAGGACTTCTTTTTTTCCAATTTTGTGCAGGAAAGCGTTGAAATATCCGTGTCCGGTGAGGAACTGTGTGACGTAGTAGTTCACTTCACTGTGTTTCCGGTTACTCCATTCGGTTATGTCTCCGATCAGCCTAGCAGTCCAGCGTCCTCTGCTTTCGGACTCCCAGCGTGCTTGCCAGCTCTGCTGTGTGATCGCTTTCGCTTCCACGCTCGCCGCTTCCATGCCGATTTCTGCTTTCTTTTCATGTATGTACTGTCTTTGTGTTGCGAGGAGGTCAACTGGTACGACACCTGCAACTACAAGAATTGCTGGCTCAGACTTTGTGCGTGTGCGGTACGCGTTCGCTATTCGCAAGGCACCGCGCCTCTGTACCGATGCTAGAATCTCGCTTCCGTACAGCAGAATTGAATGTGTTGTTGCCAGGAGAAGTCTCCGTTTGCTTGCGGATGGTCCACCTACATTTGCCATCTGCCTAGATAGGTGGCTTGTAACCTTTGATGCGCGTTCAGTTGCCGTTCGTATCTGGTCCCAAAAGCTCAGTTTCGTGTCGAGCTTTATTCCCAAATATTTTACCACGTTTTTGCTTTTTATAAGTTCGGTTTCGATGTGGAAATCGATGACCGTGGGAATTCGTTTTTTCGTTAGAATTACTACTTCGGTCTTTTCAGTAGCCAGCGACAGCCCATGTTCCTCCATCCAGGAATTTGTCCTTCGCATCACTTAGTTCAACTTTCTCTGTGCACTTTCGGTGTCCCTTGCAGTTACCGCAGCAACGTCGTCAGCATATCCAACCAAAAAGCAGTCTTCGGGCATTTCCATACAGAGAATGCCATCGTAGGAGATGTTCCAGAGGTCTGATCCAATGATACATCCCTGTGCTGCTCCAGCTGTGATATATTTTCGTATCATTCCTTCAGTGGTTTGGTAGATAAGTTCTCGTTCTTTGAGATAATCTTTTATCATCCGTAAGAGATACTCTGGAGTTTGAAATCTTCCTTCAAGTGCGTCAATCATGTTTGACCATCGGGCTGAATTGAAAGCGTTTCGTACATCCAGTGCCCCATTTGGTGTAGTACTCCCAGAGACGTCTAACGTGATCCTCGATTCTTTGAGCTGCAATTACTGGCGACATCGAGGTTGCATAAGTGAGTGAGTTGTCTGCATATAGCAAGTTCTTGGCGTTGTTTGGCTGAGGCTGATCTGAGGTAAAGATGTTGTAGAGATAGGGCCCGAGCTTCGATCCTTGAGCTACTCCTGGTCTGATACTTTTGAATGCTGATTGGCTGTTTTCAATTTGGACAAAGAATGACCTGCAATTGAGAAAACTGAAAATTATTTTGATTAATGTACCTGGAAAATTAAGAAGAGTTAGTTTGTGAATCAGCCCTTGGATCCAGAAATAAATGTTTTCTTAAATGCTTTCTCGATATCAAGGAAGCATCCCACAGCAACCCATGGTAGCTGTGACTGACTTTTCATTAGATTAGATTAGATTAAGATTTGTTTTTGTTTCGCTAAGTTTTATATACAATTGACTTAAAACCAGGCTTATGATTAACTATTACTAGATTGTTGGCACAGAAGGGCCTTACTTATTTCTACTGTCTAAAAAGATGGTTTTTATAAAATAAAATATATATTTTTGTTTACTTAATCTACTACATGAAAATTAAATAAAATAAAATAAAAGTGGAGTGACTTAAAGTCTTGAAAAATAAAACAAAAATAATATGAGCTCCATGGCTCATCCCCTGTCGTGTCCACTGTCTGCTTTTTCGTAGAAAGGTCTTCCTTCGTTAAACAATACATCATGGAATCTGGCATCGATGATGGCTCTTGGGAGTAGATACCTATGGCTGGTGTTAATTTCTTCCTGCAGTAGCTGTTGCACTTCAGGGTTTGAATGTCCTTCGAGGTTCCTCAAGATTCGGCTGGATAGCTCCATCATATATTGGTCTATTGGTACCATGTCAGCTGCCTCGTATAACATCTTAGTTGGCCAGTACTTCCTCGTGAGGGGGTTCCTATGGAGTCCAGTGCAAACTCTGAGTATTTTCCTCTCGAAGAGCTTGATTTTCTTCATGGCTGACGGTGAGATGGTGAACCAGACCGGGCAGGCATATGTGATGACGAGCCTGATGAGTTGCTTGTACAGGAGTAGTTTTGTCGTCTTGCTGAGTCCAAGTTGCAAGTTTATATCAAATATTCTCTTTATTTCTTTTTCACTTTTCAAATTCACTTGCCATATTTTTTTTCATATTATTTTGCATTTAATTCATCGCTAATTTACTTTTATTTGCACTTGTCACATATTTTTTTTTTATTGTTAACTTTCAATTGACATATTTTCAAAATCAAAAATTGTAAACATGTAAACAGCCTATATGAGATTATTCTCAAAGGCATATAAATAAATAAAAAAAAAAAAAAAAAAAAAACTGCTTCTTTAGTAGAGGATATATCAGGTGAAACGCGAAACTGGCGCGTTTCAAGATAGCTGTGGCGTGTTTATTGAACTTCATCCGGTGGGGGAAGTTTACACCCAGGTATTTGGCACTGTCCTTTGTTGTGACAACTGTGTTTTCTGGAAATCCGATGGTGATTTTCCTACTCCTTTCAGCGATTCTTCTTCGGGCTCTCGTACTTGTCTGTGGTGGTCTGAAGACAATCAGTTCCGTCTTGCTGGCGTTGATCTTCAATCCCCATTTAAGGTAGTACTTCCAGAGATTATTGACGTGCTCCTGCACTCTACGGGCTGCTATCTCAGGCGATGGAGATGTTGAGTAGGTGATGGAGTCATCTGAATACAGCTTAGTCCTTGTGCCTGGTGGGTTTTCTGGTTGGTCTGCGGTGTAGATGTTGAATAAAAAGGGGCCTAACTTTGACCCTTGCGGGACTCCGGCCTTGATGTGTCGTAGTCCTGATTTTTCGCTGGAAACCTGTACAAAACAGAGGCGATTAGTAAAAAAATTTTGAATTTTTTTTACCAAATATACTGGAAAGCCGAATTTCATTAGCTTGTAAATGAGTCCATTGATCCAGTCGCTCTCAAATGCCGTTTCGATGTCTATCAGACATGCTACGGTGTTTTCCTTTTTGTTCAATCTCACGGTGATGTTGCTGTGAAGTTCAAGAAGAGGATGTATTGTCGTTTGGCCTTGAATCCATACTGGAAGTCTGATATTATATTTCTTTCCAAGCAGAAATTTTTTACCTTCCTCAGTAATAGACTCTCAAGTACTTTGCTAATACAAAAAGTAGTGAGAAAGGCCTGTATCCTTCCACGGTGTGTCTGTCTGTCTTCTTGGGTACTGGAACAAATCTTGCTGTTTTCCGTGCTGCAGGAAAATAGACGTTGTCTAGGCAGTTGTTGAAGATGACTGTCAACAGGAAGAGGGCAATGTTCGGCAACAAACAGTTCAGTGACAAACGTTGTGGGGTGCACTCGTGTCGTGAGCTTTAATATTTCACTATAGTTGTTTCATTGTACTTACATACTTTATAATCTATAATGTCTTGCCAAATTTGCCAGTCAAAGGTTGAAAGATCTGACCCTAAAGTGGGGTGCGGGGATTGTGAAAAGTTTTTTCACGGTAGTTGTGTGAAATTAACCATAATCGACCTTGACTATATGAGGAAAAATAAATCTGTTTGGAGGTGCCAGCCTTGCGCCAGCAAAAGAAGAGACTCTTTTTCTAAACCAACTCCTTCAAATAACACCACAGACTCGCATTGTCATCCACTTACATCGCCTGCTGCTGCTACGATAAAGCCGCCTACATACAAGGTATCCAAGCAAGTAACAAATGCACTTCCATCAACATTTACGAATAAACAACCTGATGATGTTCCAATAACACTGGAGATGATTTATGAGAAAGTTGTTGCAATAGAAACGAACCAGCAAAAACAATACAATGCGCTTCTCGAGAAAAATGTAGAATACGAAAAAAGAATTAGTTATCTCGAAAGAAAGGTCAACAACCTGGAACAGCAGCTAGTCATTAACAGTATAGAGATATTTAACGTTCCTTCTATCAATGCAAATATACCGTGTTCTCCCACTGATGCTGCTCTTAAAATATTTCGTGAAGGTTTAAAGCTTAATGTAACCGAAAACGACATTGACAAATGTTATTTTAAGAGAATAAAGCCAAACAAACCAGCACCAAACGGCAAAGCGACTAGCACAAATATTCTGCATGTTAAATTTGTGTCTCACCCAGTGCTGCCGTTCGATGAATTGACAAAAACAGGAGATTTCCTGTTCAACGTGAGAAAAAACAGGAGATTTAATTTTTTTTTCGAATAGAACGTCCAACTGGACTCGAATGTGTTAGTGAACCTCGCTTACGTCGGTATTTATCAATAACGTGCTGGCATCACCTTAAGTCAAATAAATATTTAGCAATGTTTCTTCTAATTTGTATAAGAATGCTATGCAGAGAGTTGAAAACTCGATACATCAACCTTACAAAATGAAAAAAACAAAAAAAGCAAACAAAATAAATAACTTATAAAATTATCCAAAAACTAAACATAAAAATTTCATGTTCACAATTACATTTTTTTAAATGTATGGCTTATTAATCAAAAAAGAATTAAAAACTAAAATAAAATAGGACAATATATCAGTCTTTTAGTTTAAATTATTATTTAAAATATAATCACATATTTTCTCATTGATTTTTCATTAAATTAAAATGTGTTCCGTAATTTGGAATGCCGTATAATTCAAATCATCTTCTTTTAAGTGCGATCTTATGACAGCAATTGCATTGAGAGTCTTATTCCCTAAACAGTTTCGTTTTTTTGTTTTTGCATCGGTAACAATGCTGAAAATTCGCTCAAATTCTGCATTTGGGTGTGGCAAACTTAAAACAATCTCAGCCAATTTAAAGATATTTTTAAAAATTTGTTCATCATTGTAATCTTTGATACCTGCAATCATGTTCCAAAATTCTTCAATACCTGCGTCTTTTACTTTTTGTCCTTCTTCTTCTTTAAAGTACGTAGGCAAACTATGCCACTCGTTTAAAAGATCAACTGTATTTATCAATTTCGAAAAATGATCACAGAGTATTTCAAGTTTCAATTTTCAAGAATTCAAGTTTTGTGTTCTGTTTAAATTAAGAGCTGTACAAGAATCTACAAATTGAAACTGTTGAAAAAGTAAACTATCTATTGGAAAACATTTTTTTATTTCACTGCATCCTTTAATGTAGAAATTTAAAGCATTTTCCCGAATATTTTCAACATCTTCAATCAAAATAACTGATTTTCTTAAAAATTCCTCACATTCGGCCCCCAAATAAATCTGAGACAAGTTTTTATAATTATTAGCATCTGAAATACCAACAGAAATATTTAATTTATCTGGCAAAATGAAATTATTAGCCATTTAAAAAAAAAATTCTCTCAGATTCCGTCTCTAGCCGATGTATTAAAACTTTCTTAGATTGGAACAATGCGATAAATTCATTGAAATAATTCAAGCAAAATTTAATGAAGTAATAAAATGTTTGACTACTGAGTTACTCAATATAATAGTTAGAAAAGTCAGAAAACAGTAGAATTTTGAAAAAAAATGCCTTGGAACAGGAGACAGGAGATTGGACTTTTTTAGAGTGAAAAAACAGTAGTCTACTGTTATGACAGTAGAAACGGCAGCACTGGTCTCACCTATGCAAGGAAAAAATATTGAAAGCTAAGAGAGAGAAAAGAGAGTAGCTTACCACCAGAGATAAGAAATTAATTAGATGGCAAACTTCACACACACATTGAAACTGCCTACAAGCTGATTTCACTACTACTACTTTGAGTACAGCTTTCACGATTGAGTTTACACAAAATCTCACTTCTACCACTTTGAGTACAGCTTCCAACACATTCCACCGTTTTATTTCTATAAATTCCATCTTAAGGCCATGTCTGGCTGCCGTTTTGTATTTTGAAAGCAAGAAACATTTAGTAAAAACTTTTCCATATATATTAAAATTGTGAAATTCAAAGCTTGGCCACGCGGGGACTTCAAATGCATATGCACATGCCTACAACCCGGTCCACCATCAGACCAAAACTGTGAGCATCAGAAGAAACTCCTATATTGTTACAAAATCTCTTCTTTTCAAAAAAACGTTTTTCAATTTATCAAACTTAAAGAAAAGAATATAGAAAAACTGTAGTGTGAAAATAAAAACAAAAGTTTTTACTAAATGTTTCTAGGATAGTAAAACGCTTTCAAAATACAAAACGGCAGCCAGACGTGGCCTTAAGATGGAATTTATAGAAATAAAATGGGGGAATGTGTTGGAAGCTGTACTCAAAGTGGTAGTAGTGAGATCTTGTGTAAAGCTAGTCCTAAACGACGAACATGCTCGCCGAGCATGCTCGTGCTCGCCGTATTTTCATCGTCTAGGGGTTGGTTGGCGAGCAGTTGGCGAGCCGCTCGCTGTTGGCGAAAATTTTCGATTTTCTTATGTTCGTTGGCTTCTATGTTTGCCATGTAGGGCCAAGCTCGCGAGCAAACCGGTTTTTTATTATGAAGCAAACTCATTTCTGCTGTGGACGTCGTCGTGTGCATATCGCGGATAAAGTAAAAAGGCAACAGACAGCCACAATTTAATAGAAGAATACACACGTTTACGCTGTGGGGAATCAACATGAAAGGAATGCTCGGCAGATGCGTTCGTCGTCTATGGGATAATGCAAACGAGCATGCTCGGCGAGCATGTTCGTCGTTTAGGACTAGCTTAAAGTCAATTCACAGACAGAGGATGTGATTACAAAAACAACAATGTAAACAAATGGTTGTTGCGGGGCAAGAGAAGTAAAGGTTTGCCATCTAATTAATTTCTTATCTCTGCTTACCACCAACATAATCAGCCCAGGAGGAAGATCGGATAAGATGTTCATAAATGAGTGCTTAACTTACGAAACAAGGCAAATATATAATTCTGCAAGATCGATGATGCAAACAAAAGGGTACAAATATGTGTGGACGAGAAATGGGACAGTTTGCATGCGAAAGAAAGAGGGTGACAACTTTATAAGAATTAATTGCACTGCTGATTTAGGTAAACTATGAATGTAACTAGCTCTTTCTCACCTTCAATTTCTAATGCATGCGAATATCCAGTTGAATTTTGTTTTTGTTTACATCAAAACATACGTAGTATGAGAAAAAAATTTTTATTCTTTTTTAGCACATATTGAGTCGTTGAATAGTTTACCTATTGTTTTAGTTTTAAGTGAAATTTGGATTTACGAAAATGAACTTAGCATGTATAATATTCCTGGTTACACTCTTTTTGGTAATTGCAATGAATCGTATTCTGCTGGAGGTGTAGCTGTTTATGTAAGAAGTGGTTTTGTTTGCGATTGCTCTTTTTTAAAAATGTCTAGTGCAGATATAACTAAAATATCTTTGGTCGTTGATAATAATGATTACACATTGTTGTGCATTTACAGACTTCATGATTTTGCGAAAAGTGTTTTTATTGAGGAACTTAGCAATGTTTTAAATGATAATTCGGCAAAAAACTTAATCATCTTAGGAGATATCAATATTGATATTCTTAATATATCTCACAGAGATACTGAGAACTACCTACTTGTTTGCAATGGCTTCTCAAGGTCTTAAGAGCCTACCCGTGTGACTGATTGTTCTAAGAGTTGTATTGATCATATTTTCTTACGATCACATAAAAATAATAAAACCATTTTCAGAGGCAGAGTCTTCGATTTAAAAATTACAGACCATTCTATGATTGCCTTAAATTACTGCAATGATTGCAAGCGTTTAAAATGTTTAAACCTTACACCGGGTATAGTGAAAAGTTGTGTTGATTTTGTTTTATTGAAAGAAAATTTAACCCTTGAATTTTGGGATCAGGTCTATTCAGAAAGTAATCCTTCCGAAGCTTTCAATAAATTTCTTTTCGTTTTTCAAGAACATATTAAGTATTGTACGTACAAACGTAGGCTAAAAAGTATCAATAAACATTTGAAACCTTGGATGACTAATAGCCTTCTTAATAAAATTCGGAAAAAGAATGAGTTAAGTAAAAAGTTAAAAAAAACATGTTAACAATACAAGCTTAAAAAAATATTATGATACATTGTGTAAGAAAGTCAAAAAAGAAATCGAAGGTACTCGTAACAATTACTACATTGGTTTGTTTACGGAAGCTCAAGGTAATGTTAAAGAAGAATGGAGGGTGGTGGACACCATTTTAGGAAAAAGTAGGAATAGTGTTGAAATTGATGCTATTGAAATCGAGGGAGTTATGGAAAATGATTCAAGTCGTATTTCCGATACATTTAATAAGTATTTTACTGAAATCTCAGAAAAACTGCAACCAGATGTCGAACAATGTTCTTACTGCAATTGTTTACAGTCTTCGGATATACTTGTTGAAGATATTCAACCAAACACTTTTGTTTTTGATGCGATCACACCAAGAGAAGTTTACAATGTTATTTCATCATTAAAAAGTAAAAATTCATGCAGCAGTGATGGTGTTTCGAGTATTTTACTGAAAAATTTTGCCTGGTATATCGTTGATGTTTTAGCCTTTATATTCAACAGAAGTGTTGAAGTAGGTTGTTTTCCCGAACACCTTAAAAATGCAGAAGTTATACCACTTTTTAAGAAAGGTAATAAAAAAAGTGTTTCTGACTATAGGCCAATTTCACTTCTTTCAACTTTTGCTAAAATTTTTGAAAAGCTTATTAAAGTCCGCTTTGTTTCATTCCTTAAAAAGTTTAACTTTTTTTGTGACAACCAATTTGGGTTCAGAGCAGGTTTATCAACTGAAGATGCCATTTTAAGAGTTTGCAGTCAATTATATGGAGGCTTAAATAAAAATAAATCTACTATGGGTCTGTTTATTGACATGACTAAAGCTTTTGATTTAGTTAACCATGATCTTTTGCTCACCAAGCTGTATAATGCTGGCTTTCGTGGAAATATTTTTAAATGTCTTCAATCATACTTAAAAAATAGGAAACAGAGAGTCAATGTGAAAGGAGTGTTGAGTGAACAGAGAGACTTAAAAAACGGAGTTCCTCAAGGATCTGTACTCGGCCCTTTGTTTTTCTTAATATATATCAATTCAATTTTCAAAATTAAATTGAATGGTGTTTCAACTGCATTTGCCGATGATATCGTCTTTTTTTACGAGTTTGAAACTGCAGTTGAATGCATCGCTAGGATACAGGAAGATCTTGAGAAACTAAGAGTATGGTTTAATTTTCATAGATTAATTATTAGTGAAAAAACGAAACTGATGTCTCTAAAATTATCTGGTAACAGCCTATACGATTATAATTAATGGTTTCATGCTCATAACGGTAAACAGTTTTCCTTACCTATTCATAAATGTGGTAGAAGTAATTTTGTAATGAATATGCAATGCAGTGATTCCTGTTTCAAAATTGACTCAGTTGAGCATTTTAAGTATTTAGGTGTTGTAATTGATTTCAACCTGAACTGGAAACATCACATTCAAATGATAAAAACCAACATGTTGCTAATCACACGTAAAATGTATTTAATAAAACCTTTTTGTTCTCAAAAAGTTTTAACTACTATTTATTATGGTCTTGCTCACTCCAAGTTACAATATGGTATTACTAGCTGGGGAGGTTCGTATAATACCACTTTTAAGCCCTTATTAATAGCTCAGAAACATTTGATACGAATTATTTGCAAAAAAAATCGGTTTGCTGAAAGTTGGCCATTATTTAAGGAATTGCGAATACTTCCAATGAGACACTTATATGTTTTTAAAGTATTGAGAGAGTTTTATAAAAAAAGTGGCAATACACTAATCAGGAATTCTCAAATGCACAACCTTCGTATTATTAGCTTGAGCACAGTTAATGTTCCTTTTGCACACAAAACTAATTTTTCGCATTTTTACTCATTTACAGCTCCTAACATTTTTAATAAATTACCTTTATACATAAGACAAGCAATGTATTTTTCTTCATTTAATAGTAAAGTCAAACACTGGTTATTCACTTTAAGCTATGATATCATCGAATCATTTATTTAAAACTTTTCCATCAGCAGATGTAATGTAACGTAAGCTTACTTTATTTTTTTTTTTTTTTCTCATTAATAGTTAGCTAATATTATGTTATGAACGCTTTTATGTTTATCTTTCTTTCCTCTGTATTATCACTGATTGTCACCCCACATCAGTTATCAATCGAATTTAATTTTTGATGTGTCATTCGCCACTAACTTTTAGTTAAAGAATGTATACACTATTATTCTATTTATTTTATTAATAATATTGTTATGTAGTCTTAAGTAAAATGAAAGAATAAAATACTACTACTACTACTACTACTACTAACTTTTCAAAACAAAGTTGGATATGCCCCAGTCCAGTTGACTTTTTCGAGTTTCCTGCGCTGATGGTCTCACATATTTCCTCTGTATTGGTGAATACGTCGCCATTGGTTGGGTAGAGGGCAGGATTCTCTTCGTTGAATTTCGTGATTGTTTCTGATGTCTGGTCTCTGGTGTCTTGCATGCGCTCTTGATTCAACTTCCATCAGGAATTCTGGGAGATGAACTGGTGGATTTTCCGTGAAATTTCCCTCGAAGTGGTTTGCAAAAACTTCGGCTTTTTCTGATGGGGTATGTGCTGTTGTCTGTCCATGGCTGATAGCATCCGGAAGGTTTCGTCTTCTTTCGACGATGGCATTTATCTTTTTGAAGATTTTTTAGATTGGATTAGATTTTATTCAGTTTTTTCATTTGTTCGTACAATCATTATTTTTACAAAATAAAAATCATAAAGTCCTTAAAGCATGGCCGTCTGCCGGATTGACACTTATATTTGCCTGTCGGATTGACAATTATATTTGTACATGTGTATGTTAAGATAAAAATAGTAATTATAAATTAACTATAAATTTTAATATTTTTCCCCTTAAATATATTCATGTAGTGAAATGATTTATATCTAAATAAAATATTTGAATTTTTCAGGTACTTATATTATTAGTTTTTTAAAAATCTTCGTTTTGAATTCTTTCTCTATACTTCAAGGTAATTTTGCAGTACTCGTAAAGGCGTGAAACATCCATCTCATTTAGTTGCACTAGAACTTGATCCTCCAATAAGAAATCGCTTCCGAAAATGCTCCTTCTCGTTTCTCTTAGCGTTGGACATTTTTCAATGAAGTGAATGGTATCTTCTCTTTCTCTTAGGTTGCATATACTACACTCCAATGGCAAATCAGGTCTGTGTGGTATATAATTTAGGTTGAGCAATTCACTCCGCAGCCTAACCATTGTACTTATGATTTCCACATTATTTGAGTCTTGGGAGTAGTTATGGCTTAACAAGTTGTGGTTGAGTCTACTGTAGATTGTTCTGTACAACGAACTGCTTCAGCTATGTATTCATCTCTACATTGTTCGTCTACCTTTGCTATTATTTCGTAGAGATTTCTTTTACTACTTGTTCCATTTTCTATGTTGATGTTCAGGCTCATATTACACCCTTGCTCCAGTGCCAAACATTCACCATACCAGCTATTTTTATCTTGGATTGCATTTAGGACAACTTTCCTAATGAGCCGAGTCTCTTGCATATTGATAATTTTTACCAGGTAGTCTGCTTGCATCTTAAGCGTCTTAATGAACAACGGTGATAGGCCCGTCTCTAACATGATGACATAATTTGGTGTGCTTGGTGGTAGGCGGAACATCCTTTTGACGAAATGCCTCAAAAGTTGGTCAACTGCGTCGAACTTTTTACATCCCCAAGCCTGTGATGCATACAATAAAATGGTCTCTGCATCCGCTTGAAACACTTTGTATTTGCTGCTATGCGCTATGTTTTGTTTCAAAAAGCAAGCTCGCCATGACACATTTATTGCTGTTTTTGCCTGCTGCAACTTTTCTTTGAAATGTTTCGTCATACTCAAGCTCTTGGAAATATATACACCGAGATACTTAAATTCATTGACAGTTTCAATATTTTCTCAGTTGAAGTTCCACCTTTCGTTCAGAGTGTTTCTTCCTCCACCTTTTTTGAAAATCATTATTTTAGACTTCTCGATGTTGAGTATAAGATTCCATAAACGGCAGTAGTCATAAACCCTATCTATCATTAGTTGCAAAGTCTCGGGGGAGTTTGCAAACAAAGCAACATCATCCGCAAAAAGCAGTGCTTTTATCCGCATTTCCCCAAATTCTACGCCTCCGGGAAGATAATCAACCAAATCGTCTATAAAAAGAGCGAATAAAGTTGGACCAATCAGAGAGCTCAGTTCCATCCCATACTGCACCTTTGTTTCCTTGTACATCTCTTCTAGAACTCGTCCAAAAGAGATGGTGCATATTTCTATGGAGCCTGGGCCCAGGGCGTACACCTATGAGACAAATGAAAGCTTATGATCAGCCCAATCAGTCTGCCAAATATTTTTAAATTCGGTCTTGGTGATTTTGAGATAATTAGACTTGAAGTTGAGCGCCGGAAATGGGAAAAATCTGACATTTCTGCAAATAATTACGTATATCTCGAAAAGTATAGCACGTAGGACAATGGTTTAGGTATCATATGAAAGATCATAAAAATATCTTTCATCTCAAATAAAAAACATTTTTTGAAATGCCTTATATTTCGAAAAGACAGACCAAAAAGTTGTTTGAAAAGAAACATTTTCGTTGACGTTTGCCAGCCAATATCTCGAAAAAATGAGTGATGACCTATATTTGTTTTTACACCACTGTAATCCTTAATTGATAAGCTTTAATTTAATGTTTAATTACGCTATCATACATAAAGCATATCACGTACATTATACACGATTCCTAAAAAAAATAAACAAAAAAATATGATCCACAGCAAATGCATTTTTTCATCGAATTCTTCGCAGTAGGTACCTACTCTGTTTTTTACAAAACATAAAAACAAAATACATATTTATGCTACAAATGAAAAAAAAAAATCTTCGTTCAGATCTATCAAAATGTCATCCAAACACAAAGCTTATATTATATTTATTGCTTTCTGGCTTCCCAAATACCACAAAATGATCATGACATGAGCGCAACAACCAACAATCCTCATTCCAACGAGACAGTTACAATAGTAAGCTTTTATTGCGTTCGAACTATGTGCTGCGTTTGCTTCGCTATTCACTAAGATGTAAGTGAGATACACTTTTTACTTACATGCCTGGATTTGATTCGCCCTCGCAATAAAAGTTATTGTTGCTTACTTAAACTCGGGATATTACCATCGATTAATTTCTCTTACATAGGTACCTAAATAATTAGAAGTATTCAAACGATTTAAAGCCAGTTCTAGCTGAACGTTCGCAATAGCACTGTCTTCAATGGTTGGATCAAACTTATTAAGAAGTTTTTTTTTTTTTTTTTTAATAATTTGCGCGCACTCAAGGGGTTGTGACTACCCTTAATATGTTAAGTAACACAGAACGAGCGTTATGAAAAAGGGAGAGAGTTTAAAAGGAGATACCGATGCACATTAGTTTTAAATTTCTGAAGATTGTAATGAGAGGGAAAAATAGAGCTGGGCAATACATTCCACATTCGCGTGGTACGGCTGAAGAAGGAATCTCTGTATTTAACAGTACGTCCGAAATTGGACTCAAGGGTAAACTGATGGGCATTCCTAGAAGCGCGAGTATTACGGTTGAATTGTTTAAGGGGAGGAATGCATCTGGCAATCTCATAAGAGCACTGTCTGTAGAAAAAACGATAAAATAAGGAGAGACAAGAAACATTACGACGATGTTCGAGTGTCGTGAAAGTTTCGATGATGTTCGTATCACCAATGATTTTAAAGGCTCTTCTCTGAACACTGTCCAAAAGATTGAGGTTTGTTGAAGGAGCACCTGCCCAAATATGGGAGTTATACAATACTCCATCTTAGGACGAATGTACGTTTTGTAGATGACTGCCAGGTCATTGGGTGAAAAAAATTTCTTGCATCGTCGAAGAAAGCCTAAGCACTTTACAGCGTTTTTGGCGATTTCAAGTACATATGTGGTTATTCCACAAGAGGTGGTTGGTAACGCACATACCGAGGATTGAAAGCTGTTCTGTTTCAACAATGCAAGAGCCACTCATGGATAGTGTCAAGGGAGGTAAGTTTCGCTTCAACGACAAAAGACAGCATTGAGCTTTTGAAGCATTAAATTCTACGCGGTTTCTTATTCCCCACTGGACAATGCTGTCTAGATCAGAATTTAATGAACTTAACATACGTTGCCGCCCTAATTCCACGTCCGATGATGAGGGATGTGAACTTAAGAACGAATATGAAAAGCTGAGGGTACTGTCGTCGGCAAAACAATGTAGTGGATTAGTAGTTTCAGACAGAAGATCGTTAATGAAAACAAGAAAAAGTGTCGGAGACAAAACGGAGCCCTGGTGCACACCAGCATTTATTTTGTGGGTTTCAGATTTATAGCCGTCCAAAACAACTTGTAATGAACGGTTAGAAAGGTAGCTACTAATTCAGCGAAGAAGAGACTCATCGAAACCAAATTCACGCATTTTAGATAAAAGAGCTTGATGCCAAACTCTATCGAATGCTTTTGAAATATCAAACGCAATAATCTTACTTTCACAAAATCGATGTAAAGACTTGTGCCACTGTTCGGTGACATATACCATCAAATCACCAGTGGACCTATTGCAACGAAAGCCATACTGTCGGTCATTAAGAAGCTTTCGTTCTTCGAGATATTTCTTAAGCTGATAGTTGATCAGCGTTTCCATGACCTTAGAAAGAAGGGAAGTAAGTGCAATTGGACGGTAGTTCGCGGGTTAGGAAGATTCGCCTTTTTTCGGGACTGGCTGGACAAATACTGTTTTCCATCCACTCGGGAAGAGACCTGTAGAGTAGGACAGATGGAAAAGCTTACGCAGTGGTTTTGACAGCGTGGAAGAACACCTCTTCAAAACTATAGCAGGGAGGGATACTATCCGGGCCAGTGGATTTATGAATGTCGAGATCTTTTAAGATTCTTGCCACTGTACGAGTGCGAAAGTAGATTGGTCCAATGGAATCGTTCACGCGCTCAAGTACTGGAGGAGCCATAACACTTTCTGGAAGCGTTGAGTTGGCGGCGAACTGCTTCGCAAAAAGGTTAGCTTTTTCAAGAGAACTTACAAAGGGTGTGTCGTTGGAAACGAGCGTTGGAACCGAAGATGTTGTTGTTGTGTTCCGGATGTTCTTAACAAACGACCAAAAATTTTTACTACCTTTGGGTTAGGTTAGGTTACAATGGCTGTCAGGAATACACCCGACACACTTAGACCAATATTAGGTCCATTGTGATACCATAGAAATTATGCGAGGGAGTACCTCGCTTAACAAAACCATTTGGAGCTTACAATAAAGCGAAGGAGATGCAGGGGATATGTGTGCTCCAGATCGCTTGGATCATCGAGAAAATATTTCCCCAGACGCCTCTTTCTTTTAGAAGAGAGTGCAGGACATGAGCAGAGGAGGTGTCGGATTGTCTCCTCCTCCTCCTCATCTAAGCAACTTCTGCAGAAGTCATTAGAGGGAACGCCAAGTCTTATGGCGTGTCTTCCTATCAGACAATGTCCGGTAATGACATTGATTACGGAGCTAACTTGCAATCTGGTAATGGATAACAAATGTCTTGTGCGTTTTGGATCTATTCCTGGCCATATACGTTTTGTTGCCACGCACGTGGTGATATTGTTCCACCTGTGATTTGTTCTGTCCATCGCCTCTTGCTTTAGCATAAGTTTACATGTAGCGATTGGTATACCAATATTCAACCTGCTGGTAGAGATCGGTAGAACGGTTCCTTCTCTGGCGAGTTCGTCGGCTTTGCAGTTACCCGCGATATCTCTGTGCCCCGGCACCCAAAAAAGGTGAATATTGAACTGTTCAGCCACCTCCTTAAGAGATAAGCGACAGTTGAGGGCGGTTACTGAGTTCGTAGAAACAGCGACGAGTGATTTGAGGGCTGCTTGACTATCTGAGAAAATCCGGATATTCGTTGAGGATATCACGTTTTCTTTTAGCCATGATAGGACCTCTTTGATCGCCAGAATTTCCGCTTGGAACACGCTACAATGGTTTGGAAGGCGGAACGAGAGACTTAAGTTAAGTCGGTTTGAGTACACCCCGCAGCCAACCCCTTCTTCGGTTTTTGAACCATCTGTATAGAAATGAATTGAATCATCTCTCAAACATTCTTCGTCGTCCCAGGTCGTTCTCGGTGGGATTGAGACTTGGAACTTATTATCAGAAACCAATTGGGGGATGGTGTAGTCGGAGTGACAGGGGATTGATCCGAATAAATTCAGGATTGCAACGTGACCGATGTTGTTATCGGTCCATTGGGAGATAGCTCTCATACGAGTGGCTGCACTGGCGGCCATTTGTTTGCTGAAGATATCTAGTGGTGTGAGGTTGAGGAGTGTATTTAGTGCAGCTGAGGGTGTTGACCTCAGTGCTCCGCTTATACACAGACAGGCTGTTCGTTGGACCTTGCTTAAATTGTCGCAGTAGGTAATTTTATCAAGAGCGGTCCACCATACCACTACTCCGTATGTGAGTATTGGTCTGATGACCGCGGTGTAGAGCCAGTGGGTGATTTGGGGGGAGAAACCCCATTTGCTACCAATGGCTTTTTTGCAGGAAAATAAAGCAACGGTGGATTTCCTGATTCTTTCCTGTATATTGGCTTTCCAATTTAGCTTTTTGTCTAGGATTATATCTAGATATTTGGCTTCGTTTGAAAGTACAAGTGAGATTCCATTTATTGATGGAGTTATTAGTTGAGGAATTTTGTATTTCCTGGTGAAGAGAACGAGTTCAGTTTTCTGAGGGTTGACCCCTAGATCACATTTTCCCGCCCATTTTACAAGTTTATTTAGAGCGGTCTGCATCAGGTCCGTAAGGACGTGAGCATGTTTGCCGGACACCGCAATGGAGACGTCATCTGCATATGCAATCACTTTGAATCCCTCAGCTTCTAAGTCAACTAGAAGTTCATTGACTACTATATTCCATAGAAGAGGGGATAGGACTCCGCCTTGCGGTGTTCCTCTACTGACAGATCTCTTTGCAGAGAAGTCTCCTAGAGTAGAGTTGATTCTCCTGCTTTTTAGCATTAGATTTATCAACTCCACTATGGAATAATCTACTTTGAGCTTCGTCAGTGCCTTTGTAATTGCAGAGTTGCTGACGTTGTTGAAGGCGCCCTCTATGTCAAGGAAGGCGGCCAGAGTGAATTCTTTGTGATGGAGGGAATATTCTATAGTACGTACCAGGGTGTGTAGGGCCGTTTCTACAGATTTTCCCTTGCAGTAGGCGTGTTGTGCTGTAGATAACAATTTTGGATCTATAGCTGTACGCAGGTGGATATCAATCAGTCGTTCTAAAGTTTTAAGAAGGAAAGATGATAGACTTATTGGTCGGAGATCTTTTGGGTTTACGTGGGATGATTTCCCAGCCTTAGGTATAAACACAACCTCGACTTCTCTCCACTGAGTGGGGATATAGTTCAAGGTGGTACAGCCGATGAGAATTACTTCAAGGACACTGATAATAATGTCCGCGGCCTTTTGAAGTTCGGCTGGAATTATACCATCAGGTCCAGGGGATTTGTATGGGTCAAAGCTGTTAATGGCCCCAACTAATTTTTCCCTTGTAATCAGATCGGGGTTGTTTGTTATTATGCTACCTGGTTCTGTGGAATCATAGTTGCATAAGTTCTTAGAGCTTCCTGGAATGTGAGTGTCCAGAAGCAAATTAAGCGTTTCTTCGCAGGATTCTGTCCAGCCGTCAGCGGTTTTCAAACTGCTAGGCATTGTCGGACTCTTTGAGAGGATTTTTCTTAGTCTAGAAGCTTCTGAAGTATCTTCTATTTTTCCACAGAAGTTTCTCCAGGAAGTTCTTTTATTTTTCCTCAGTTGATATTTATAAGTTTTGGGGGATTCCTTGTAGGAGTCCCAGTCTATTAAAGTCTTAGATTGTTTAGCTCGGTTGAAAAGTTTTCTACATTCCTTCCTGAGCGGTTCTAGCCCCGAGCTCCACCACAGTGGTTTCTGTTTTCCTCTTATTTTTATAAGAGGACAGGATTTCTGCAGTGAATGGTTAAGGGCAGTGGTAAGATCATTGACTTTTTTGTCTAGATCATGTTTGTTTGTAGGGTTTTGTAAAAAATCAGGTTTAATAAACTTTTTCAAAACTACCCGATATTTTTGCCAGTCAGTTTTCCGATAGTTTCGGAAGACTGGTTGCTTGAGAGGTTCCTCATTTAGATCAAATTGAATGTATCTATGATCAGCAAAGGAGTGTTCAGTAGATACTTTCCAATTAGTAATCCTATGATGAACCGAGTCGGAGACAAGAGTGATATCTAAAACTTCTTGTCTGTTTTTGGTAATGAATGTTGGTTTATTGCCAATATTACTTACTATAAGGTTAGTACTTAAAATAAAATCAAAAAGTGACTCACCCCTTTCATTTATGTCAGTACTACCCCATACTGTGTGATGCGCATTAGCATCGCATCCAATGATGAGGCAGATCTTCAGCCGTTCTGCTGCAGCGACAATCCTTTTAAATAAGTCGCATGGAGGAGGGTCAGGATGGTCATGGCCGAGGTAAGCTGATACCAGCCAGTAGATGTTGTCACTGGTCTGGTATCTTATTGTGGTTACATCACGATTGCTGTAATGAGGGAGTAAAAATGCATTAGTGCTACTTCTTACCAATATGCAGGATCTGGGTTCAGCTTTGTCCTTCATATACAGTAGAGTATATCCAGGAGTCCTTAGTCCTCGAACGATGGACTTGGTGATCCAAGGCTCTTGGATAAGGACAATATCTCCCCCCCCTTTTGTTTAGACGGAGAAGAAGGGAGGCCGAAGCCTGCTTAAAGTGTTGGAGGTTAATCTGAGTTAGTTGCACCATCTTGGGAACAACTAAGTAGACTAACCCCCACCACGGTCTGGTTGAGGTCGTCATCTGTTTCGCTCTCAGAGTTTGACCTAAGAAGGTCATCCTCGCTGAGCGAAACCTCGTTTGCGGAGTCATCAGTCTCCAAGTCGGAGAATTTGACGACGTTTTGGGCATCCAAGTGGGATGCGGAGTCATCCGTCTCCAAGTCGGAGAATTTGACGACATTTTGGGCATCCAAGTGGGATGTGGAGGGTTTATTATCGTACGTTTCAGCAGAGGATGTGCCGAGCTCGTCTATCTCCATGGATGGAGGGTCGACTTGCCCTGCGGATTCTTCCACTGAAGACGCACTTTGGGTTGCCGGAGATGGAGCGATGTTATGCTCCTCATCTTTTTTATATATTTTCAAGGCAATATTTGACCAGCCGAACCGAATCACACCTTTTGTCGCAGCCAGGGGAGCCAGGGAGTCCTTATTGATGACTATTATAGCCGATCTATAGTGACCCTCTGGCTCTTCAAGCTTCGCGACTTTCCAGTCGTGAGTAGGCAGAGTTGGATTGCCAAATTGTATCATTTTCATGATAGTTTCCTTGCAGGAGAGTTCCGCTGGTAGTCTAGCGCGAGCCCTAGGCCTGCAAGGGATATCCTCCCTCGACACGACTTCAAAATTAGCACCAGGCCAGAGTCCCTCTAACCTGCTTATCGCGAGTTTATACAGATCGCGCGATCTCTCTCCATCAAACGCGATTAACCTGACGCGCCCCTGATACCATCCTGCGTCCTCAAAGATGGCAGGTTCCCCTAGGTTCTCCATCATAAGAGTCCAGTAGGAGGCCTGGAGCTTATTCATGATGATCGCCCATTGATCGAAAGAGATCGCACCATCCGCGTTACTCCTGTCAATGACAGCGAAAATTGGTTTGTCCTTCAGTACGTCACTGTACGACAAGTCTTTTTTGGAGCTGAGGGTGCTTGATTTTTGCACCTTAGGTCTTTTGGCGTTCGGGGTTGACTCCACGAACGAGCGTTGGCGCTTAGACGTTGAGTCTGAGCCGTTTTTCTTATTTATGGCAATAATTTTCATTGCCCATTCAAGCTTGGCAGATTGCGTTGAATCAAGCTTAGGTTTAGGTACCACACCTAACACCTTCGCAATTTTCTCCGCGTTCCGCCTCTCTTTGTGGTTTGGGAGGGTAGGGAGATTGGAATCCCCTTTGTTGTCCGTTCCACTGTTAGACACAGTTTCCCTTTCAACTAGGGGGGTAGGGGGTTTGGGAGCCCTTTCGTTTTCAGTTCCACTGTAAGTCACAGTTTCACTTCCAACTTGGGGGATAAGGAGATTGGTGACCCTTTCGTTTTCAGTTCCACTGCAAGTCACAGTTTCACCTCCAACTTTGGGGTTAGGGGGATTGGACCCCCTTTCGTTGTTTGTTCCACTGTAAGTCACAGTTTCACCTACAACTTCGGGGAGGGAAGGAGTGTTTTCGGAGCTCGAAGGAGGTCCTCCCCTTTCAGCCACGGAGCCGATAGTCTCGGCACCCGTACCGTCCGGGTTGGTCGACCTTGAGTCCTTCGACAATGGACGGCATGAGGTGGGAGGATGGAGCAGTGTTTTAGATGAGGGTAGCCCTTTCGTCAACATATCACAGTTCGCATTAGAACCGAAAGTCTCGGCCCCACTACTTGCTGTAATAGTCTCCTCCGGGGTCCCTATAATACGGGCAGTATTGGTGGAAGTGCTACAAAGAGTCACTGCAACTCTTCCACTGTTTTGGGCATCCTCCTTAGGAGGGGCGTTAGAACCAGAGGGCTCTCCGCATTTCCTAGTTGGCTTGTGAGGCCTTCCTCGAACTGCAGTCGGCTCCCCAGTCCTTCCGCCAACCGCTTTTTCTGTCGTTACAGTTAATAAATTTATCACTGGCGACTTATCCTCTTTCGAGGCCAAGCCATCGCCAGCAGTCGCGACACCTGCCGACTTGTGAACGTATATCCCCGTTCGTTTTTTACTTCTTTTATTAACTTTTTCCATGTTTTTCAGGTTTTGTTTGAGTTATGTTGGTTGGTCAGGTTCTGCAGCTGGATTGCTGGAGAAGATGTCCTTAAGCACCCCCACCATGACAAGGTCAACTCATAGGGGGTGAGACATTGTAGTATTTTTTGCCTTAATTTTTGATCATGTAAAAATTTCGTTCGTCGAACATGGACGTTACTGGATTTCCTGGCTTGTTTAAACTTTGTCCGGTTTTCCTCAGTTGGGTTGGCTTTGTATTCTCGGAAGCTTACTACTCTAACCCTGATAACCTCCTTACAGCTTGAATCAAACCATGAGTTTTCCTTGGGTTTGATACTTTTCACCCTATTCGGAATAAAATTTCTCATACCCAAAAGGATTAAGTTTGTGACCATATCTGCACTGGAATCAACGTCACTATCGAGGAAACATAGTGACCAGTTAAAGTTTTTAAAGAAAAAATTTAAACCGTCCCAGTTGGCTTTCTCGTATTGCCAGACGGTTCTCTTTGGGATTTTTTCTTTAACAGGGTTATTTTGACACGAGAAATTAGCAGATATGACACAATGGTCTGATGTGCCTAGAGGCGATAATACATTCAAGGTGTATTTATCAGGGTCAGAGGTAAGAAACAAGTCTAGGGTGTTTTCAGCTCGACCATCAACGTCAGATATTCGAGTCAGAACGTCAACCAGCTGAGTTAGCTGGTTAAACTCAGCAAAAATCTCTGCATCCATTCCTTCGGGTGTTGTCTGGCCAGAAAAGCGAAGCCAAGAAGAATTGTGAATATTGAAATCGCCCGTAATGACAATTTCAGATCGAGGGTACAGGGAGACAATTCTTTGGATGGAATCTGACAGAGCATCAAATTCTAAAGAAGTTGAATTTCTGTCAAGGTTTGGACTTCGATAAAGGAAACAGTAGTGGATGATGTGCTTGTTGATGGAAAATTTGAACCACATGAAATTAAAAAAGGAACTGGTACTTATGCCATATTGTGGTTGGAACTGATATGCAACATCATTTCTTATGTAGACGGCGAGACCGTGGTGGGAAAAAAATAAAGGCACTAAGTTATATCCATGAAGGTTGAACTCCGAAGGATCAGAATTTTGTCCAACTTGGGTTTCGCTTAGTGATAAAATAGCTGGCCTGTACAAAACAGTGTGGAAGTACGCAGACAAGAAATTCGCTCTCAGCCCACGTATGTTGCTGTAATCAACTCTAAAATTATCAATCATTACAAAACAAAAAAAAAAAGAAGCACTCCGGGAGTGCCGACAGAAGTGAAAACAGAATTGAATTTTCAGTAAATATTTTAATGTACAGGAAAATCTTTTATAAGAGATATAAGTTGATGTACCTACATATAGAAGAACATCAATGAAACTTATGAGTTTTCATTCACAATTTCATCTCTTCTCTCTACAATCATCGTATTCTAATAATGAAATAATAGCTACATATGGTAACTTAAATAGGAAACGAACAATTTTGTCTCGAATCTATTTAAATATATCGCAAAGACTGCATCAATTGTCGCTTTACATTTCTTTGTACTAAGGCTGCGGTCATTCGTCATTGTAAAATAGTATTCTTCTTTTAAAAATTGAAAAAGTTTCAAATTTGTAGCATCGGCGAAGTTGATGAAAATCACCACTCAAAATCATATGCAAATCATCAAATCTCTCCTCAATTTACCTTTAAGGTAGGCAGAAGCGTCTTCAGACTAAATAAATAAATTTTTATATAAAAACTGTCGTATTACACTTGATGAAGACGTATTCGGTGAATTATAAACGCCTACTGTTATAACTTGCTGTCCATTTCCAGAGTGGCAATGACAAACACACAAATCGCCGATATCAAAAACATTAGTACTAAACATACTAGTGTACCTCGTATGCAAATCCGTTGGCAGTTGTATCAGACAACCATTTACAGATAGCTACTCCTGGGGGTCAATTCCCGATCTGTGAAGCTGTGAAGTGAAAAAAAAAATACCATTTCAGTTTTCATATAGTTTTTTCATTTTATCACTACACGAACCCACTCTAAGCGATTCCGGATCTGAAAAGTACTAAAACGTTCTAAATGATAAATTCTGACAGTTTTCTCTCATTTTCTCTCTCATTTCAATTGGATTCCAATTGGATTTTTCATCGTTTGAGTTTTGCGGCCACTTTTCATGATTGAATTTTTCACCGACTCATACGGCAATAGCCCTGTTCACATTGTACAATTAGTTGGACAGACTTCGTTTGATGGAAGTTGGATGTTTGCGTTAACACTTATCAGGCTTGTCGTCCAACTTTATGTCACATACCCTTCATCACCATCCAACATCTAGATTTTCAAAAATTTTTGAAAACCATCCAACAAGTTGGACAAGCGGTCGTTTGAAGGGTTCACACTATCAAGCATTGGTTTGTCAAGCCTAAGTCTGTCCAACTAATTGTACAGTGTGAACAGGGCTAATGAAAAGAAATTTATCATATGAAAAAAAATTGACATTTAAGGTTGGATTTTCACTAATCGAGAATCGAATTTTCGGTGAAGCTGTGATAAATCTTTTCACTTCACAGCTTCACAGATCGGGAATTGACCCCCTGCTGCTGGACGATCGTGCCTTCTAAAACTTGCAACTTAATTGAAATCTGGAATATCATAATATCTATATTTCTTCGTCACCCTTGTGGAATTCTGTTAAAATCAATACATTCAATTTTTTAACGATAGTGTCTACAGATCTTGTAACTGCACTCGTAAGCTTTGACAATAAATTGAAAAAAAAGGACAATGCATTAAGTTTAGAAACGAAATTAATTAATATTTGAGTAATGGTTTTCATGCAACCATTTCAATTCCATCGATAAATCATCGCGATGAGTTGTTGATCTCTTTTAATTTGTTGTAAAGTTCGAATCATCGACCAGTGCGTCTCCTACTTTGCCATGTTGAAATTTCCAGCTTCACTCATCCACTTCATTGGAATGGTAGTAAAATATTTGGTGCTTCTTATTTTTTCTGCGTTGCATAAATTTTTCTCTGTCCTTCAATTCCTTTCTTTCTTCTCTGAATTTCTCTGAGTCGGTAAGTAATTATTACTAGGTGATGTTGCTATTACATTCTTTTAAGTCATTTAGCAACATCAAAACGAAGGTGTTTCTTGGCTCAATAGCAGAGTCGTTGGCTATTAAACTCAGGGTCTCAGGTTCGAATCCCAACCGTGGCCATCAATTTTTATTTATGTTTTCACTTTAAAAAAATAAAAAAATGGAAGTCATGGCTGGGAATCAACCTGAGACGCTGGGCTATGACGACTTTACATACGAAATACGATGAGCCAAAAAATGGTGTCGGTCGCGAATTCAATGCCTTACCCCCATCGCAGAAGTGCCAAACGCGCCTAAAGAAGTTTTCACTTCAAAAATAAAATACTAAAACAACCATAGAAAGAAAAACCCCTGATCTTAGTTTCAGTAAACTTCACAATAACACATTACCACTAGTGTTATGCCTTAGTGGCAATGCGAATCGATCCACCCCTGGACAACCAAACAGTAACTTTTCTATGCACTCGTTATTGCTTTGACTCGACCCATGCACCCACTATGCGAAGATTAATCATCCTCAAAGTAATCAATGCATTTGTTAAGTCAAAGCAACAGTGTGTGATGGGGATAGGAAAGAAAGGAAATTACCGCTCACTGTATTACTGATTGTATTATGTGATGTTGTTTTTATATTTTGGCAATAACACGGCGCGATTGATTTTTTTTTCCGAGACTATTTAGTTTAGGTATTAGATAAATGTTTTGTTGGACTGCGAAGCACGGCTAATTTTTTTTTTTTTGTTTTTTGTAGATGAGAATGAGAATGAGTGATGAGATAATTTAAACTGATGGACACTTTTTTTTCATAGGAACTGGGCAGGGCTATTTTTTTTTTTTTTTTTTTTTTGATATATATATATATTTATTGAACTTTGCACTGAGTTAATTAACATAAAAGGATATCGGAATTCGCACGGTGACAGACTTTCACTATTCGGACACACACAAAGCGAAATGTGCATGCGATGACGAGCAAATCGGCTTTTAAACCGTCCGTTCACGACCATCTGACCATAGTCACACACCTGGATCTATTAGCCTGCTCTGTGGTAAGTTGAAAGTTACTTTCAGCAACAGATTCAGGATTGTAAGCCTTATATCGTTGAGATTCAAGATGTGGGATTGCGTCTCTGAATCCTTTGTCCAAAATAAAAATATCATTTTGTCTAAAGTATTGCCTGAACGTTCCATAATCGTCTCTGAAAAGATGTTTCATTATGTTAGCATCAGATACAGTTGTAGCATAAGGTGCTATAACGTCCAGGATACACCCATCACAGCATGTGATCACAAAAGGCTTAACCAGATTTTGATACTTATGTAGGCTGTATGATTGTTTCTGAAAGCCGTAAATTGAACTTTTTGAGGGTACACTTATGTTCCATCGCAAGTGACTATAGATGGACGATCATTTTCCTTTAAATTAATGTTTCCAAACAGTCCGTTGGGAATAAGTCAGTTCCTTCTGGATAGCGAAGCAAACGCTGCACATAGTTCAAACCCAATAAAAGCTTACTATTGTAACTGTCTCGTTGGAGTGAGGACTGTTGGTTGTTGCGCTCATATCATGAGCATTTTGTGGTATTTGGGTTACGTAAGACACCAGGAAGCAATAAATATAACACAAGCTTTGTTTTTGGGTGGTATTTTGATAGATCTAAACAAAGATTAATTTTTTTTCATTTGTAGCATTAATATGTATTTTGTTTTTATGTTTTGTAAAAAACAGAGTAGGTACTGCGAAAAATTCACTGAAAAAATGCATTTGCTGTGGAACATATTTGTTTGTTTATTTTTTTTTGGGAGTTGTGTATAATGTACGTGATTTGCTTTATGTATGATAGCGTAATTAAACATTAAATTAAAGCTTATCAATTAAGGATTACAGTGGTGCAAAAAAAAAGGTCATCACTCATTTTTTCGAGATATTGGCTGGCAAACGTCAACGAAAATGTTTCTATTCAAAAAACTTTTAGGTCTGTCTTTCCGAAATATAAGGCATTTCAAAAAATGTTTCTTTCATAAAATGAAATACATTTTTATGATCTTTCATATGATATCTAAATCATTGTCCTACGTGCTATACTTTTCGAGATATACGTAATTATTTGCAGAAATTTCAGATTTTTCCCATTTCCGGCGCTCAACTTCAAGTCTAATTATCTCAAAATCACCAAGACCGAATAAAAATATTTGGCAGACTAATTGGGCTGAACGTAAGCTTTCATTTGGTACTAGTCTCATAGGTGTACGGTCTGGGCCCAAGTATGCACCACCTCCTTTGCGTGATAAACCCAAACCATATAATTGGTACAGCAGTAATGCTCTTCGGCCTATCGTATCAAAAGCAGCTTCGAAATCATTAAAGAAAACATAAAGTTTTTTGTTCCTTGAGATAAAGTTCTCTGCCAGACTTCTCAAAATGAATATGTTTTCTACTGTTGAGTACCCAGCTCTAAAGCCAGCTTGGAACTCTTTTAATAAATTTTTTGATTCGATCCAAGTTGTAAGTCGATTTTGCACCATAGCAGTAAAGATTTTATAGGCAGCATTTTGAAATGAGATTCCTCGATAGTTTGAAGGATCCGCCGCATTGCATTTTTTGTGTATCGCGAATATAATCGACTCTTGAAATACCTTTGGCATAACATCACCCTCTAAAACTGTGTTATAAAGTGATGCCAAGCACTTCCTCAGGTTTTCTGTCGCATGTTTGAAAAATTCGACTGGTATTCCATTTGCTCCCGAAGCTTTTCCATCCTTCATACATCTCAGCACCATTTCTATTACACCCGGAGTGATTTCTGGGTCCAGAATATCATTCTCAAAACCAGGAACTGCATAATGCCAACTGAAACCACTTTGTACCGGATTTAACAGCAATCTGAAATGCTCCTTGAGAATATCTTTATCCAGCATTTTTCTTATGGTAAATTGTTTGCCATTTAGCTTCCACGCTAGTCTCCAGAACTGCGATGCGTCCTTGCATTTTGCCAACATACTCACTTGCATTTCAACATATTTTTTCTTTTCAGTTGAGCAAAGTTGTTTGAATTCTCTTCTAAGTATTCCTGCTTGAATAGCCCTTGGCTTGATTTTTGGAAAATTTTTAACCATGCAAATGATTTACGACGAGCACATTGCCATTCAGCATCGAACCAAGGCTCTTTTGTAACTATTTTCCTTTGGTTTTGTTGCTGTGGGTACGAGGTCTTGACTATTAATTCTAGTTTGCCAAAACCTATATCTTGTTGCGTTTGAAGTTGCAAATCAATTAAACGTCTGCACTCTGGCGCTTTTTTCATATTCCATTTTAACTAAGGAAGCAGCTGCAGGTTGGAATTTTCTATTTCTGCGCTCATTGAATTGCCAAAGGTCACAACTAAGGGAAAATGATCTGAATACGGTAACCCTCTTCTCCTAAAATGCTATAATCGATGACTGATGATCCTTCATCCGAAGACCACAAATCGCATAGTTCTATCATGTTTTTTCCTCTTACGTTACATATCGAGTCTTTTGATTGTCTATTTATTCCTTTAGCTGCATTTATAGCTCCTATTTCGTGCCCCACCCTAGCATTGAGATCTCCAATAATCAAAACGTTTCTTGTTTTTTTGTGGCTTAGTACTGCACTCCCAATTGTTACAGTTTAAATATAGAGGTAGTATCCCTAGTACTTTGTTTACCATTTGTAATTCGAGAAATAGTATTTCATTTTGTGATCGAAATTCACACTTGATTCCTTTAAGGTTTTTCTTATACCCGAAGAAACAGCCTCCACTTGCTCTTTCTCTCGCATGCATTTTAATTGCTGGAATCCACTTAAAAATATAGTCTACCATATTATTTTCTACCTTAGGTTAGGTTAGGTTAAAATGGTTGTCAGGAAAACAACTGACACACTTAGACCAGTATTAGGTCCATTGCGATACCATAAGAATTAAGCGAGGAAGAACCCCACTTAACAAAACCATTTGAAGCTTTTAATGATGCGAAAGAGATGCAGGATATCTGTGTTCGCCAGATCGTTTAGATCATCGAGGAAATATTTTCCTAGATGCCGTTTTCTTTTAAAGGAGTGTGCAGGACATGAGCAGAGGAGGTGTTTTTTCGAAGCTAGGTTACCTGTAGCAATATGTGTTTGTCCTTTCTTTCCTTTTGTTTTCTTCCTTCCTTTTGTTAAATATCAAATCCTTTTATTTATTGACTTTCTTTATTTTCTTTTATTGTAAGATATTAGCTGTTTCTTTATCTATAATTCCTGGTTTCTTATTACTTTAAATGTTCCTTTTTTTTCAATTTTTACTTTTGGAAAATGGATGGATGTTTGGTGGCTGCCGTCAATCGAATGAACTTGGTTTCTCTATATATTCCATTTAGGCGGCGGAGAAGCCGCCGCACATAAATTAGCCGCGAGCCGATTAATATTCAAGTAAATCTCTAACTCTCCACTTTGAGGGCGGCAACCTACTAGGTCGTATTTTTGTTGGAGATTCACTTGAACAGGAAGTGTGGAATAGTTTCTTCCTCCTCCTCATCTAAGCAACTTCTGCAGAAGTCATTAGAGGGAACGCCAAGTCTTATGGCGTGTCTAGTAGGGATGTTGGAAATGGAAAAATATATCGATATATATCGTATCGATATATATATATATATATCGTATCGATATATATGACAAAAAATATCAAGTATCGATATATCGAATCAGAAAAATATCGATATATCGATATATCGATATATTTTAAATAATGAAATGTGCGACCTTAAAAATGAGAAAAAATAATTAAAAAAAGTAGTAAGAAAAACAAACATAAAGAATTAATTTTTTTTGAGAATTGCGGTTTATATATACAAGCCAGTCGCGGTCCAGACTCCAGAGTTTATATGTAGGTATCTACATCTACCTACTTACAGTGGGTAAGGAGTAAGGGCATTTGCATGGACTTCCTCTAACTCAAAAATTCGTTTCTATATCTGTCGCTGTTAGTTTTGTTTTACAGGAAAAACCCATAAAATTTATGCAACGTTTCATTGACCACGGGGCACAGGGGTTTGCAAGGTGCAGGGAATTAACTTCACGGGCACTACCTTCACATGGGAAATAACTTCACCTCATGTGGGAAATAATTTCACTTTTTTGTGGTGAAGATATTTCCTACTGAAGGTGGGAAATAACCTCACTTTTTCGTGGGAACGAATTCCACTTTTATGTGAAGCTATGTTTTGGAAAAAAACTTATACATTTCATTGCAGTGCAGATCTGTTTTTGAAAATATGTATACAGGGTGTCCCTTAATTCGTGTTACATATTTCGGGATATTATTCTTGGTCGTATTCCAAGAAAAAAATTGTTCTACAGTAAAGTCCGTTTCTTAACTTTGACATCACTTTTTGACATTTCAAAAAAAGGCTATCTTTGGTGTACCTTGACCTGTGTTAAATTCGATTTCTCTGTCAATACTGATGGTAGAGACCTAATTTTAGACTTAATTTTTTGGAGAAATGATAATCTTTAAAACTGTATTTAAATTGGACTTCTATAGGCTTAGGGTTGCAACATCTGTTTTTGAAATATGTTAAATAAATTTATATGTATTTCAAAAGCGAATTTTTCATTATTTCCTTGAATAAAGCACTAAAACGACAAGATACACAAAAACGAAAAATTTGCTTTTGAAATACATATAAATTTATTTAACATATTTCAAAAACAGATATTTCATTTAATATATAAAATGAGTGCCATCCAATAATATACAGTGAAAGATCTGTTTTTGAAAATATGTTCATTATTTTAATTGACGTTCTTAGCTACGCATATTCGCAGCTAAGTAGCCTTATGTTGGACGTACATGCATCTGCTAGTGCAGATGAAAAAAGGAATTAGACACAAGATGTAAAACTCAATCGCGCGAATTTTTCACTATTTCCTCGTATATAGCACTAAAGCGACAAAATGCATAAAAACGAGAAATTTGTTTTTGAAAATGTGTTACATAAAAATTTATTTAGCATATTTTTAACTTTCCAAGTCTTCGTTTCAAAGCGCTTTTGTTTTGAAAATATAGTTTGACAATGCTATGTTTTTTCAGAATTGAGTTCTTTTATATATTTTTTTAATATACAAACGCGAACTATTTACATTTTTGTACCTTTGTTTATTTTGTAAAACTTTTTTTGTTTGAAATAAACCGCCCAAAAGCTATAATTTCTCTTTTGTTGAATGTCTACAATCTTCAAACTGCAGATGGGAAATAACTTCACACAAATTTCAGGTGAAGTTATTTCCCACCTACTGTGAGAAATATCTTCACCACAAAAAAGTGAAATTATTTCCCACTTGAGGTGAAGTTATTTCCCATGTGAAGGTAGTACCCGTGAAGTTAGTTCCCTGCACCGGTTTGCAAATCCTTTTTACTTTTAACTTCTGGCATATTTTACAATGTGTCGTAAAAAACCCAAAATGTTGAACAACAAATAAAAATGATTTTCAACCCCAGTGCCCAGTGATCAATGAACGTTGCATGAATTTTATGGGTTGTTCCTGTAAAACAAAACTAACAGCGACAGATATAGAAACGAATTTTTGAATTAGAGGAAAGTTTTTTTTGCAATAAATTTTGTATGTTTGCAGGTTAGTTTCTAGTACCCGAAAAAAGCATCGTTTTTTATACCTTTTCGGTACATGAATATTTATATCGATATATCGGTGAAAAAAAATATCGTCGATATATATCGATATATCGAACGAAATATATCGATATTTTTTTATATCGATGTATTTTTGACATCCCTAGTGTCTACCTATCAGACAATTCCCGGTAATGACATTGATTACGGAGCTAAAGTGCAATCTGGTTATGGATAGCAAATGTCTTGTGCGTTTTGGATCTAGTCCTGGCCATAGCTAGTTTGTTGCCACACACGTGGTGATACTGTTCCACCAATAGTTTGTTCTATCCATTGCCTCTTGCTTTAGCATAAGATTACATGTAGCGATTGGTATACCAATATTCAACCTGCTGGTTGAGATCGGTAGAACGGTTCTTATTCTGGCGAGTTCATCGGCCTTACAGTTGCCCGCGATATCTCTGTGCCCCGGCACCCAAATAAGGTGAATATTGAACTGTTCAGCCATCTTCTTAAGAGACAGGCGACAGTTAAGGGTGGTTACTGAGTTCGTGGAAACGGCGCCGGCGCCGAGTGATTTGAGGGCTGCTTGACTGTCTGAGAAAATCCGGATATTCGCTAAGGATATCACGTTTTCTTTCAGAATTTCCGCTTGGAACACGCTACAATGGTTAGGGAGTCGGAATGAGCGAAACACGTTAAGTCGTTTTGAGTACACCCCGCAGCCAACCCCTTCCTCGGTTTTTGACCCATCTGTATAGAAATGAATTGAATCATCTCTCAAAAATTCTTTGTCCTCCCAGGTTGTTCTCGTTGGGATTAAGACATGGAACTTATTATCAAAAACCAATTGGGGAATGGTGTAGTCGGAGTGGCAAGGGATTGATCTGAATAGATTCAGGATTGTGGCATGAACGATGTTGTTATCGGTCTATTAGGAGATAGCTCTGATGCGAATGGCTGAACTTGCGGCCATTTGTTTCCTGAAGATATCTAGTGGTATGAGATTAAGGAGTATATTTAGGGCAGCTGAGTGTGTTGATCTCAGTGCTCCGCTTATACACAAACAGGCTGTTCGTTGGACTTTGCTCAGATTATCGCAGTAGGTCCTTTTATCAAGAGCGGTCCACCATACCACTACTCCGTATGTGAGTATTGGTCTGATGACCGCGGTGTAGAGCCAGTGGGTGATTTGGGGGGAGAAACCCCATTTAGTGCCAATGGCTTTTTTGCAGGAAAACAGGGCTACGGTGGATTTCCTGATTCTTTCCTGTATATTTGCTTTCCAATTTAGCTTTTTGTCTAGGATAATGCCTAGATATCTAGCTTCGCTGGAGAGTTGAAGTGGGATTCCATTTATTGATGGAGTTGTTAGTTGAGGAATTTTGTATTTCCTGGTGAAGGGAACGAGTTCGGTTTTCTGAGGGTTGACCCCTAGATCACTTTTTCTCGCCCATTTTACTAGTTTGTTTAGAGCGGTTTGCATCAGATCCATAAGGACGTGAGCATATTTGCCGGATACCGCAATGGAGACGTCATCTGCATATGCAATCACTTTGAATCCCTCAGTTTCTAGGTCAACTAGAAGTTCATTGACGACTAGATTCCATAGAAGAGGGGATAGAACTCCGCCTTGCGGTGTTCCTCTGCTGACAGATCTCTTTGCAGAGAAATCTTCCAGTGTTGAGTTGATTCTCCTGCTTTTTAGCATTAGATTTATCAACTCCACTAAGGATCTGTCTACTTTGAGCTTCGTCAGCGCCTTTGTAATTGCAGAGTTGCTGACGTTATTGAAGGCACCCTCTATGTCGAGGAAAGCGGCCAGAGTGTATTCTTTGTGATGTAGGGAGTATTCTATAGTACGAACCAGGGTGTGAAGGGCCGTTTCTACAGATTTTCCCTTACAGTAGGCGTGCTGTGCTGTAGATAACAGTTAAGGATCTATAGCTTTACGCAGGTGGATATCAATCAGTCGTTCTAAATTTTAAGAAGGAAAGATGATAGACTTATTGGTCGGAGATCTTTTGGGTTTACGTGGGATGATTTCCCAGCCTTAGGTATAAACACATCCTTGACCTCTCTCCACTGAGTGGGGATATAATTCAAGGTGGTGCAGCCGATAAGAATCACTTCAAGGACAGGGATTATGATATCCGCGGATTTTCTACCTTACTAAAGTTATTTTCAGTTATAAATGTTTCATATAAAAATATAAAATCAAAAGTATTCACAAATCTATAAAACTCATTAAAAAGCAATTTATTAACCAGACCTGACACATTATATGATAATATCGTAAAAACTTTTAAATTTAAACAAACATTATCCTTCTAGATAGATAGATTGTGATTTATTATCTTTTCCCAAATGTACAATTTACATAAATTTTTACAAAAATCTTTAAAGCATGGCTTTGCCGTCTGCCCGATTGACAATTATTATTAATTAATTTACAGATTAAAATGGATTTTTTGATAAAAAAGAGTGAAAATATTTCAAAAATAAAAATATCTTATAATGTATACATGATTTTGTTTTTATATAAATATTTATAAATAAGTATATGTGTTTATTATTTTATGTTTCTTAGAATTGCTCATTCAAAATTTGATTTCTATATGACATTGCTTTTATATAGTACTTGTAGAGTTGGGTAACATCTTCTTCGCAGCTCAGCATCGCTAGCACTTCCGTTTTCGTTTTCATGTCACTGCCAAGAAAATTTCTTCGTATACTTCCTTCAGGATAGGACATATTCCGATGAAATGTATAACATCTTCTCTTACCGCCAGATTACACAGACTGCAAATAACTGGCAAATCAGCGCGATGTGGTATGAAATTCAGTCTTACTAATTCCCCTCTCATTTTAAACAATGCTTCTTAAGATTAAGATGTTATCACTTTTTTATGTATAGGGAATATAATTGACTCTTTGAACTGCTATGGTATGTTTCCGGTTTCTAAGATTTCATTGAAGGCCTCTGTGAGTTTTCTGCCAAGGTTTATGGTTCCGTATTTCAGGAACTCTACCGTGATTCTGTCAGATCTTGGCGCTTTTCCATCTTTGAGTTTGCTCATTGCCACACGTAGCTCTTTATCATTAATGACTCCATCCAGAATAGCGTCAGATAGATAAGGTTTTGCATATAAAAAGGTTGGTGCAACCAAGTCAGGATTTAAAAGCTTCTTGAAGTGTTCTTGCAATAAGGGTACCGAAAGATTATTGCTGATTTTTAGACTTTTACCGTTTATTTTTTGTATCTCTTTCCAAAATTCTTTGGTGTCTCTACAGCAAGTAAATTTTAGGGCCCTGGTTTCATAGTATCTCCTTTTTTTTTCTTGCTGATTTTTTTATAGAAATTGTTTGCTTCGATATAGTATTTTTTCAGATCTGGATGGTTAAACTTTCGGAATACTCTTAGCCACCCAAATGATTTTTTTCTAGCCTTTTCACATTCCGTATCATACCACTCATTCTTCGTTTTCTGCCTTGAAGTATGTGATGGTCTACAAAACGGATATGCAGATTTAATTAAGTGTTCAATATCTTCTACCTTAGACTCTGCTTGCTCGTGAAGATTACGATTTAAGTTCTGCCGATACACCGTGGCCTTGCTTTCCATCCAAATCAGCTTAGGAGTTTATCTTATTATCCTTCTATAAACTACATTTAGTTTGGCAGACGGCTTTAGTACTAAATTTTATAATCTATACTCCTTCCGCCGGCACTGGTCCCAGGTAGTGGGTTGACCCCATAAGACGAAGTTTCTCTCCGATGACTTGTGACGTTTGAGTTGTCATTGCTGTTAGTGACACAAACGTCAACCATCTGCTGAAGAATGCACATGCCATCTTCTCCTTCACATTTGAGGATATTGTTTCTATCCAGATAAAATGATATGTTGTTTACTTGTAATGTTTGTCCACGAATCAATATTTTAATGTTTTTAATTTTTGTGCTTATATCTGCTTTTATTTGTAATAGTCGCTTTCGCTTCTCTCTTGCAGCTTTTGTGTAAAGTCTTGATGTATCGATATCCCAGTGTTTTTAAATCGACTAGCAGCATTCAGAATGAGTGGCATGTCTTAACTTTCCTGCATTTCAACAATTACACTGGCCATTTTGTAGTCTCTAGAGCGAATTAATCGTGTTCGTTTTATTTGCGCAGGATTATCTTGTTGCTGTAGATCTCTGCACACATTCATTGCTTTTTCAATTATGTATTTGCTGGGATGGAATATGCAAGACCAAGTTATTCTCGTTTGATTTTCTTTCGAGATTCTCAACTTGCCGTTCGAGCGCGAAGCATCTATCTTCCATTTGTTTAACCTTGGTCTGTAGCGCAGCATTATCCTCTTGCAACGACTGCATTTTTGTTGTTATTTCTGCAATATCAGATTTTGTCGGCAGATTTTGCAGTCGCGCATCAAGTATTGATCCTAGGCAGGATTCAATCATTGATTTAATGGCCCCCACTTGCATGTTTCCGACTTCCGAATTTTATGCAATTGATTTTTGTTGTGGGGAAACCTCAGAAAATGATCTCTTTGCTTTGGGGCCTAGATATGAAGATTCATTTTTGCCGTTTTCTTCGTTGTTGTTTTTTGGTGCAGTTTCTTTGTTTGGTGGAGTTCTTTTGACACTCATCACCTTTATCGGCTTATATTGGAGCTTAATTATTAAATATTGGCTCACCTTTGTAATTGTGAATTTATAATGTATATATATTTTATTGTAGCTGAGTAATTTACACATTTCTTTTCATTAGACCTATATTGCACAATTTACAGAGATTTGGTATAAAGCTACCTTACTACTGAAAAATTTATAATAATGGTTTTATAATATAATAATAGTTTAGTTAATTGATAGAAGGAAAAGCTACAAGAAAAACCTTCATTGAATATTTGAGATGGAGAGAAGAGGAGGAAATATCTGAGAATCACTACAGCCAAATTATAGACTTTTTACAATCAGTTTTCAAAGATTATACAAACATTTGTATATTAAGTAAGAAATAAATAACAAAATAATGAACCAACAAAAGAATAAATAAATTAATAAATACACAAGTAAATATATACATACATATATTTATACATATATATACATTAACAAACAGTCAAATAAGGTGTTAGATAAATTGGTAAATAAATAGATAAATAAGTAAATAAATAAGTAAATAAATAAGTGAATAAGTAAATAAATAAATAAATAAGAAAATAAATAAAAAAATGAATAAATAAATAAATAAGTTAATAAATAAATAAATAAATAAATAAATAAATAAATAAATAAATAAATAAGTAAATAACTAAATAGTTGAGTTAATAAATAAATAAATAAATAAGTAATCAAAGAGATGAATAAATAAAAATAAATAACAAATTTGTGAATAAACAAAACAGCAGTTAAGTAAATAGTTTAATTTCTTTTGAGTAAACAAACAAACAGTTATATCACAGAAAGAGAAGAAGTAAGTCTTTTTAAGGATGTGTATTGCAATTTTTATAAAGTCAGATTTGAAATGAGGTGGTTATCAGATGAGCTACAGGATATCTCAAATCCGTTACGTAATTTTTCGATTCTAGACGGAATTTTTTCAATATTTGTGATTTTATGTAAATCTTCTGTCGAATAATGCCATGTCAAATAGCATCATTTTCAAAATTTTATTTTGCATAGTTTGAAGTCTAAGCAGATGACTTTTTGCACATTTTCCCCACACAGGTGAGCCGTATAGCATGATGCTTTGAAAAATTGTCTTGTATAAAATTAGCTTATTTTCTTTACTTAGATTGGACTTCCTGTTGATAAACGTATAAAGCATTCTTATTGTTACATTGACTTTATTTATTGTTTGTTGGATATGTAAACCGAAAGTTAGGGTTTTGTCAAGATGAACTCCTATGTATTTGACACTGGATTTCCAATCTGTTTCCAATCCATTAACTATTAATCTTTCACTAGGTAAAAAACAAGCGTTTCTTTTTCTTGTGAGAAAGACAGCTTGGGTTTTACCAGCATTAATTTTGATCTTCCATTTATGGAAGTAGCTTTGTACGTCATTCAAGGCAGATTGCAAATTGGTTTCGATAACTAAACCACTTGAATCCGCTGAATAAATGCAGTTGTCATCTGCGAATATGGCAGTTTCGCAGTTCCTAAGTTTCGGAAAGTCAGATGTGTAAATATTGTATAAAAAGGGGCCCAAAACAGATCCTTGGGGTACAGGGTACACCCGCAAAAATTTCCTTAGATTCGGAAGATTCACCATTAACAAAAACCCTAAATGTACGTCCAGTTAGAAAAGAGAAAATTATTTTAACAATCAGGGGGGGAGAGTTCAAAATTTTTAATTTGTGAATCAGTCCATTGTGCCAAACTGAGTCAAACGCCTTTTTCACATCATGTAGGACTAATCCTGACCTTTTACCTACTGCAAAGTTATTTTTAACATCTTTTGTTATCCTATGTATCTGATGGATAGTACTGTGGTTGGGTCTAAATCCAAATTGCTCTACCGGTAATATGTTATGTCAAGTGATTTTGAATCCTGTTTTTAACAACTTTTTCCAAGCATTTGCTCACTGAGCTTAGCAAGCTTAAATGTTTATAGTTTATACTTTAAAAATAACACTTTTAATACGTTTCTTTTTGAAACAGTCTGGTTCAGGTTTGATGTCTTGTAGTCTTCTTTGCAGCTGGGAGTCCTGGAAATGTTTGACCGCCCTGTCCAACAAGAATTGGGTACACTTCAGCTCCGAATGGGAAACGATCATTTGAATATGGTCATCCCAAGTAAGAGTGGAGTTGAAAAGAATGCCTAAGTTCATAGCCTTATCGACATACTCAATTAGTTCGTTTCCGATAAACAGTGCAGGAAAGTAGCCATGATCGAGTTTAGTTTAGTAAATTATTAATGATTTCGACTTTCTTGGATTGAGCCTCAGGTTATTCATTTCAGACCAATCAACGATTCTTTTTAAGTCAGAGTTTAATCTATCAACCCCATCCTCAATCATGCCTAATTTACAGCTAATGCGAACTTGGGCATCATCCGCATACAAATCTAAGCAAGAATTTTTAACCTGAAGTGGAAGGTCATTGATAAAAATACTGAACAAAAGTGGACCAAGAATTGATCCCTGAGGGACTCCAGAATGGAGTCTTAAATTTTGGGATGTTTTTTTACCAATGACAACAGTTTGGCTCCGACCACTAAGATATGAAAGAATCAAAGCAGCTGCAGATTGTGAAAATCGAAATTGGTCTCTAAGTTTAGTGTTTAGTCTCATATGATTTACTGTGTCAAATGCCTTGGAAAAATCTAACAAAACTAATAACGAAACCTCGTCTCTGTCAATGGCATTCCTGATGTCATCTGAAACCTCTAAAATAGCGGAAACACAACTGTGGTATTCTGTGAAACCGGACTGCTTATCACTTAACAATTTTTGTATTTTTAAGAACTCTGAGATCTGTTTATGTTAGATTTTTTCCAAGATTTTTGATATGAACGACAAAATTGATATCGGTCTAAATTCTTGCTTTGATAGTCGAGTAGCTGTTTTTTTAGGACCGGTATTACTTTAGCTACCTTCCAAGTGGCTTGAAAAGATGATGTCATTATTATGGTATTGAACACATGTGTAAGAACCGGGAGTATATGGGGTAGGATTATTTTGACAAAGTGAGGATGTATTTCATCAAGACCTGTAGCTGAAGATTTTATCTCTAATAAAGCACTCAAAACATCTACATGACCAACCCCTTCGAACTGGAACGAATGCTCAACATCAGGGTCAACAACCTGATGGACTTCATCCAAGCCCGCGTTATCTTGTAAGTCTCCACATTCGGGGTCAACAACCCGAACGCTTTGACAGGATGGAAAATTTTGATTGTTGCTGCATTGAATTGTTGCAAACTCTCTATTCAATTGATCAGGACAGACATCTGAAGGACACATTTCTATTTGTCGACAACACAACACAAGCTCTCGAATGTTTTTCCATAGAGTTTTAGATGGAAGGTTTTTGTTGAAACGCTTTGAAAAAGCACTACATTTAGCTTCTCTGATTTTTTTGGATACGGAATTGCGCAAATTACGGAAGGTAGAGAGCATATCTGGGAGTCGAAACCTTTTCCATCGCTTGTATGCCAAATTTCGTTGTTTTATTGAACTTAAAACTTCTTGTGTAAACCAAGATTTTCTGTCAACACGAGTAGTTTTAGTCTTAAGTGGAACATGCATGCTAATGCTAAAGAGTTGATAAATTGATCTTTGAAGAAAGTCAACCTGATCGTCAGGCGAATTAATTGAGTATATAATTTGCCAGTCGATTTGACGAACACTTTCTTCAAGGGTGTAAGTGTTTATGGCATTGAAGTCCCTATATTTGTAGACCGTTGGCATTAACTAGGGAAAAACCTTCACAGTTGCAAACAAAAGGTCATGTTTAGAGAATCCAGGTGCCTCAAGTTGAGAGTAAAGAAGTACATTTTCAATATTATTCACAAGAAATAGGTCTAGTAACGTGGAAGTGGTTGTTGAAAAATGTGTTGGATTTAAGGTGTTAACTGAGGTTAAGCCAAAAGTTTTCATTTTGTTAACAAAGCCCTGTGAAGTTTCTTTCTGAAGCAAGTCGCAATCGAAGTCCCCACACAAGATCACTTCTGAGTAAAGCGAAGAAAGTTTTTCTAGTTCTAAGAACACTTTTGAAAGGTCAACACTCAACATACATAAACAACACCAAACAAGCTATTAATATTACCATCACAAATTTCTATAAAGCAATATTCAATCAATGAAGAGGAATCAGATTTTGTGACAAATTTAAAATGTATACAGTCTCGGATGTAAATTGCTGTTCCACCACCTACACGATTCGATCTATCAGCACGCAATAACTTATATCCGGGCAAAGTGTACACAACATCTTGTATTTCAGATTGAAACCATGGTTCAGAGACACATATTATTTCAATATTTGACCCCACAAACACATCTCTAAACTCATCTATTTTTGCATGTAAACTTTGAGCATTTATATGACAGACCCTTAGCCCACTACATTGCTTACTCAAAATCTTAAGCATTACTTGCAGTTTCCCATCTCCGTCTGATGCTTGAACAGTATTCAAAATATTATTGTTAGTCATTTTCATAAAACATGAAAATATTTATACCAATGAAGTTCAAAAGAATCGTTCCACACCAGCAGCTGAGATAAGAATCAGTAAAATGAAAAATATTGAGAATTGAATCAAGACAAGTTAAGAAGTTAATCAAAAAAAGATAAAATTTAAGAAAAAAGAAAAAGAAAATATTAAAATAAGAATTATACTCCAAGAGCATATTATTTTTCACCATTGTGATCATCTCTTTCGTTCGCTGTATCACGATCATCGGCACTTGAACTTAAGCTTTCGATTGAGTTTATTAAAAGCGGCATGTTTCCTGATGTTGCAGCAGCAACAGATGTTCCTCGAACGAATACTCGCCCATTTCGCGTGTAGACTGTAGAGAGCTTTTTGGCGCGTTTGAGCTGGAGAGCTTTTCGGAGAATTAGATGGTTGTGTCTTGTGTGACGAAATTCGGCTGTCAGATGGCTTTCCAACGTCACGCAAGCAAGTATTTCTATTTGTTGTTTTCCAATGACGATGGATTGACTTAAGCAAATTGTTTTTATCCGATGACGTCTTCAGTTTTATTATGATTGCTGTGTCATTTATTGATCTACTTTTGGGTCTCGCACGGAAAATGCTATTAGGTACAGGTGTTGGTGTGACGCGAATAGTTTGGCACAATTTATCGAATAAGTTGTGTAAGTCCTCATCATCCTCCTTGGGAACACAAGTTAAGATGAGATCCGATGCCATTTTTTTACGTTCAAGTACATCAATTCGTTGGCCAAGTACCCACAAAGAAGTCTTTTGGTTGTCAAAAGCACTGTTGACTGCAGTCTCCAGTCCGTGGATCGCTCCGTCAATTTCGGTGTTTGTTAAGATGGCGATGTTGGTCACTTCTGGTAGTCTTGCCTCGGTGTCATTGCAGAATTGCCTCCAGTTCACTCGATACCTGATATGAAAGTCCGGATCAGGTTGAATAGTCAGTATTCTGCGTCTGAGACGGATATCAAGCTCCACAGCAAGTTTATTCAAATCCGATGGGTGAGTCACACAACGGTAGTTCTCAAACTGTGGGAGTATGCTGACGATGTTCGAAGATGCCAAGAAAAAGTCCAGCGTTAACGGTGTCCGCGGGAAGGTAGGTGTTGGTTGTGAGACAATGGCCAGTGAGTGCAGATGTGGATTGTTGTCCAGCAAATCCACAATGGCTTCTCCTTGCGCTGTGCTCATGTGGTCCAACTATCTTAGGTGCCTGGCGCTAAAGTCTCCTCCTATGATGCACTGGGTGTGTTGCTCTGCGATTTCCATTAGTCTTCAAAGATCCCCCTGGATATTTCCCTTAGAAGATGCTCCTTTCATGTAAAATGACATCAGAATCAAGGTATCCGAATCCGATGTTTGATGATGATGCTGGTTGCTTCTGTGATTTTGAGTCCGGTGATTTTAATCTGTTCTCCTTGAAACAGATTCTTTATCAGTATGGCAGTTCCTCGTCATCCGTTGTTGGTTTTGTCTTCTCTGAAGAGTTGGTATCCATCTGGGTGGTACTGGTTCCTCGTCTGTAAGTTAGTTTCCTGTAAGAAAAGAATATCCACTAAAGAATAAATTCCAGCCGAACTTCAAAAGGCCGCGGACATTATTATCCCTGTCCTTGAAGTAATTCTCATCGGCTGTACCACCTTGAACTATATCCCCACTCAGTGGAGAGAAGTCAAGGTTGTGTTTATACCTAAGGCTGGGAAATCATCCCACGTAAACCCAAAAGATCTCCGACCAATAAGTCTATCATCTTTCCTTCTTAAAACTTTAGAACGACTGATTGATATCCACCTGCGTACAGCTATAGTTCTAAAATTGTTATCTACAGCACAACACGCCTACTGTAAGGGAAAACCTGTAGAAACGGACCTTCACACCCTGGTACGTACTATAGAATATTCTCTCCATCACAAAGTATTCACTCTGGCCGCCTTCCTCGACATAGAGGGCGCCTTCAATGACGTCAGCAACTCTGCAATTACAAAGGCACTGACGAAGCTTAAAGTAGATGGTTCCATAGTGGAGTTGATAAGTTTAATGCTAAAAAGCAGGAGAATCAACTCTACTCTAGGAAACTTCTCTGCAAAGAAATCTGTCAGTAGAGGAACACCGCAAGGCGGAGTCCTATCCCCTCTTCTATGGAATATAGTCGTCAAAGAACTTCTAGTTGACTTAGAAGCTGAGGGATTCAAAGTGATTGCATATGCAGATGACGTCTCCATTGCGGTGTCTGGCAAACATGCTCAAGTCCTTACGGACCTGATACAGACCGCTCTAAATAAACTTGTAAAATGAGCGGGAAAATGTGACCTAGGGGTCAACCCTCAGAAAACTGAACTCGTTCTCTTCACCAGGAAATATAAAATTCCTCAAATAAAAACTCCATCAATAAATGGAATCTCACTTGTACTTTCAAACGAAGCCAAATATCTAGGTATAATCCAAAAAGCTAAATTGGAAAGCCAATATACAGGAAAGAATCAGGAAATCCACCGTAGTCTTATTTTCCTGCAAAAAAGCCATTGGCACTAAATGGGGTTTCTCCCCCCAAATCACCCACTGGCTCTACACCGCGGTCATCAGACCAATACTCACATACGGAGCAGTGGTATGGTAGACCGCTCTTGATAAAAGGACCTACTGCGATAATCTAAGCAAGGTCCAACGAACAGCCTGTCTGTGTATAAGCGGAGCACTGAGATCAACACCCTCAGCTGCCCTAAATACACTCCTTAACCTCACACCACTAGATATCTTCGGCAAACAAATGGTCTCCAGTGCAGCCATTCGTATGAGAGCTATCTGCCAATGGACCGTAAATAACATCGGTCACGCTACAATCCTGAATTTATTTGGATCAATCCCTTGCCACTCCGACTACACCATCCCCCAATTGGCTTCTGATAATAAATTCCAAGTCTCAATCCCACCGAGAACGACCTGGGAAGACGAAGAATTTTTGAGAGATGATTCAATTCATTTCTATACAGATGGTTCAAAAACCGAAGAAGGGGCAGGCTGCGGGGTGTACTCAAACCGACTTAACGTAAGTCTCTCGTTCCACCTTCCAAACCATTGTAGCGTGTTCCAAGCGGAAATTCTGGCGATCAAAGAGGTCCTATCAAGAAAACGTGATATCCTCATCGAATATCCGGATTTTCTCAGATAGTCAAGCAGCCCTCAAATCACTCGGCGCTGTTTCTACGAACTCAGCAACCGCCCTTAATTGTCGCTTATCTCTTAAGGAGATGGCTGAACAGTTCAATATTCACCTTTTTTGGGAGCCGGGGCACAGAGATATCGTGGCAAGGCCGATGAACTCGTCAGAGAAGGAACCGTTCTACGGATCTCCACCAGCAGGTTGAATTTTGGTATACCAATCGCTACATGTAAACTTATGCTAAAGCAAGAGGCAATGGACAGAACAAATCACAGGTGGAAAAATATCACCACGTGCGTGGCAACAAAACGTATATGGCCAGGACTAGATCCAAAACGCACAAGACATTTGTTATCCATTGCCAGATTGCAAGTTAGCTCCGTAATCAATGTCATTACCGGACATTGTCTGATAGGAAGACACGCCATAAGACTTGGCGTTCCCTCTAATGACTTCTGCAGAAGTTGCTTAGATGAGGAGTAGGAGGAGACAATCCCACACCTCCTCTGCTCATGTCCTTTTTTTTTTATAATAAAAAGAGGAGGCTTATATGCCATTCTGGAGAACTCAGACCTTATATCCAGTCCATTGTACTACCAGAGTAGCATCCTTCCCTTTTTTTGTGTTGGAAATAAGTTGTTAGTAATTTCACATATATAACCTCAAGGGCGGCGACCATATGAAACTGGGATACTGAAAGAAAAGTAGATGCCCAGAGCGGGATTCGAACCCACGCGTCCGGCCTATCTACTAAACAATCTACCACTGCACCACGGCCGCCCTCTCTGCTCATGTCCTGCACTCTCTTTTAAAAGAAATCGGGATCTGGGGAAATATTTTCTCGATGATCCTAGCGATCTGGCGAACACAGATCCCCTGCATCTCCTTCGCTTTATTAAAAGCTCCAAATGGTTTTTTTAAGTGAGGTACTCCCTCGCATAATTTCTATGGTATCACAATGGACCTAGTATTGGTCTAAGTGTGTCAGGTGTATTCCTGACAGTCATTGTAACCTAACCTAACCCTAAGAAAAGAATATCGGGTTTCTTTGACTTTAAAATCAAGTTTAAAGAAACCCGTTTGGTTATGGAGTAAATAGAGTTTACATTGTAGGCTAAAATTTCAAGGGTTTTTATATACATAATTGGCAGATAAGATGGCCAATTATTATTGTTTTTGCCTTATCGGCTTGCGTAATTGCTTGGGACTATCTGCTTGGCCGTTTGCACTAAGGTGAAAAGGTCTGCTCCAAATAGTCTTTCCGCATCTGCAAAGATGTCAACGTTGTTCTGGATCTTTGTTGTGGATTTTGGTGCATGTTGCCCCTTTGTGGTTTCTGCTTCTGGTGCCTGTGGAGCTGTTTCCTGGGGTTTGATGGCTTTGGTAGGTTGTCGTTTCACTGTTGCACGAGCAGCAAAAGCTGCAAAGCTCAAACCTTGTTGGATGGATTCCACCGATGTTTTCTTCACTGCTTTTGCTTGTTCAACCTTCTTTTCGTTGGCTTTCCTCCTCTCTTTCATTTTTCGTTTTTGGATGGGGTAGCCTTTCCAGCTAGCAGGGTGTGCGATTTTCTGGCAGTTTACGCAGTAGACGTCGTCATCCTTCACATTGTTCTTGGTTCTGTGGCACTCTCCATGTAAATGCTGGTCCTTGCATTTGACACATCTGTATCACATGCCACAGTTGCTGCAAAATGTCCGAAACCCTGGCAGTTCTTACACTGGGTGATGGTGGTTGATCTGAACTTTTCCCAGTGGATTTTCTGGTTCAACAGGAGAGTTTTCTTGAAAACACTTGGAATGTAGCAATCCTTATCAAGCTCTACCACGAAGTTGTTGCATTCTTTGTCCTTCCTTAGCTTCTGGGGACTTACTTCGATTGCTGAAATTCCCTGTTGCTTCAGTTCATCCAAGATGTCTTGGACTTCAAAAGTACTGTGAACGCCTTTCAGCATCAACAGATCTTTTTTGTCTTCTTTTGGAGTGTAAGTGTTGAACTCCGTCTTATTTCCCTGTGGTATTCGGTGATCTTTTGGTGGTTGTCCTTGGTCGTCGTTAGGATGATGGTTTTTCCGTTGTTGTAGTTCTGAGCCTTGTAGCTTATGTTATGTCCTTTCAAGTGCCGGTTGAGCTCTGCAACGTTGAGTTTGAAGCAGACAATGGGTGGCATCAGTTTTGTCCTTGAAGAACCTTCAAACGTAGAAGTTGTTGTTGCTTTCCTGGCATTTGTATTTGGGGGTTCGGGTGTGTCCATTGGGGTTGGTGTAGCTGATGAGGTCGTTGGTGGTGATTGTGTAGCTGATGGGGTTGGTTTCTTTGCTTCTGATTGCTCGGGAGTTGTTCTTTTCCTTTTCCTCTTTATCCTTATGCCTTTAAGTCATGTTGGCGTCATTATTGTCCTCAGATGCTTCTTCTGCGCCTGCCATTTTGGTTTCGTTGCTGTCCTCAACTGCTTCTTTCCTTGATTGTTGGATATCCTCCAGATCCTCGAAGTCCGATTGGAGTGCATCTGTTTCTTCTACTTCTTTGTCGCTGTACAGATCTTTAAAGTCACTGAGTTTCTCACGGACTTGAAGAAGAAATTTTTTCCATGTGGCTTTATCCCGTCCTTGACTTTGGAAATGAATTCGTCATAGGTAGCGGCGGCTTCGGCCTTCCTTTTTTCTTTTTTACCCATTTTGTGATGGGATGGTGATCCTTCTGGTAATTGGTAATATGGTGGCTATTGTTTTTATTGCCCCGCACAATATTTTGAGAAAAACCTTGTGCAGGCAAGTTGATGATGATGAAAAAGGTGATAAGTCCGTCGGCGGAAATCCAATTTTAATTACCATATGGTAATAAAAATTAATTGCCTTCCAAAAAATGACCCTTCGGTGATTATTCGGAATGTCCTTCCAGGGAGCTGGCAGGTAGTCCGGGCGCAATCCTTTTTTGGTGGTTGTTTTTAAATTATCCGTACACACGTCCGTGTAGTCTGACTGACTGCGACTGATTGCTGATGACTGTGACTGACTTTTCATGTTTAGGCTTGGTTGTCTTATACACCTTTCGACGGCAACTGGGTGTGAGTTGGACTGGTAATCGAACTCAAAATGAAAAATTCCATTCAATGTATTGAAACTGAAGTGCCTGTATTGTTGTTGTGTTACGGTATGTATCGGGCATCGTATGATTAGGTTGATTTGGTTGTGTCGTATAGTTGACATTGAGTGAATTTGTAATGGTTCATTACACAGTTATAAAGAAAAAATTTGGAAAATGTTAAAAAGCGCGCGCTTATTGTTCCTTTTGGTCTTGTTTAGCTTCATATTATGTTCTTTTTTTTTCATGCTAAAATTGTTTTAGACTTTTTTTTGGAACGAAGTTCCTTATCGCGCGTTGTGAAAGGGGGCTAGACGGAAAAAATTCTTACGAAAAGTTGTCACGACACTTTTTGCTATAGTAGCGTCGCATGTTTCTCTGTCTGTCTGTCTCTCTCTCTCTGTTATAGAAAGCAAGCCAGATATTTTCATTTCTATTTTTCAGAAATTTGAAAAGCAGTATCTTGAAGCCAGAATTTTGACCCGCTCCCTAAGTAAAGATGTAAATCAGTTAAAATGCAAGTAATTAAGTATATATAGATATGTTGATAAGTAAATAAATAAATAAATTAATGAAAGTAAAGTAATGAACAACTAAATGGATAGATGATTAATTAGATCAGCAAATGATTAAATGAATGAATGAATGAATATATGCATTAATAAATACGAACGGAAATAGATATGGTAACAGAATAAATACAAATGCAAATAAATACATGGTACCCGTGGTGTGATGGATAGCACGTCCGCCTGTTAATCCAGAGGTTCGTGGTTCGAATTCCAACAGAGGCAAAAATGTTTTTTTCACAGGTATCGCCTTTCACGAGGAATTGGCAAGTCCTCCGTTAGCATTGCCATGTAAAGCGCTTTCTCTTTCCGTTCGGAACCGGCAAAAAATTGTAGATCCCCTCCATTCCCTCACAAGGCATGGTTGTGAGAAACGCGCTAGACCCTGGGCAGTGGCGGATCCAGGATTTGGGTATGGGGGGGGGGGGTCCATTACTCAAAATTTTATTTATATATACGAGGTTTAGCAGATTCAATCAGAAATTATTTACATGATGTTGGCGTCGATTGTTCATATAGTTATGGCCAAGGATTCGACGGAGCTCCGGCAATGAGTGTCCAAGTAATTGGTGCACAGGCTCATCTGAGATCGTATTTCCCCCTGGCACTTTATGTACATTGCGCTGCACATAGCTTTAGTTTGGCAGTCAATGCAGCATGCGAAGTGTCAGGAATCAAAAATGCGTCAGGAACTATCGGAGCGATTGAAGCATTTTTTCACTGGCCAAAAAGACAAAACGTTCTACACCAAGAAATTTCAAAAATGACAAACAAAAGTGAGAAAAAAAACAAAAGTTGAAGTCTTTTTGTCCTACTAGGTGGGCTCAGTCTCATGAAGCAGTTGGAACGTACGTTGAATTGCAACCGGCTGTTATTGAATCTTTTGAAGAAATCAAATTGTGGAAAGATCGAGATACTTCGCAAAAGGTATTGCATCTTTTGACAGCGATTCCGACGGTTGAATTCCAAAAACCGCCTGTCATATTATGGAATCAGTTAATTCGATTGTTTTGCCTTTGAGTCGGGAATTACAATCTAAAAACCAAGATCTGGTTGAGGCTTTTAAGCTGGCAGATGACGCTTTGAATGAATTTACTTACAAACGCGAAAACGCAGATTCTACTTTCTACGTTATTTATCAACATGCTACTAGAATTTGTTCTGAATACGAAATCACAATGAAATTGCCACGCCGCGCCGTTGCAATAACAAAAAAAATCGTTGCAACGTTCAAGCACAAAGTATTGAAGACTTTTCGTTTCTTGATACGTTCATTTCTCAACTAAAAGTTCTCTGAATTTTCAGATCCATTTTCCAAAGTTTCGGGCAAATGTTTCTTAAACAAGAATTTAACGAAAAGACCCGAAGCCGGAAGGACGATATTTTTCAGGTTTATCAATAGCAAGTCGTTCAAGAATGTCGATTATATTTTCATAATCAATAAAGTTGTTGAATTTTTAAAATAATAATATTACTTCTCCTTTACTTTTTGTCTTACTCATGCTATATTTTTCCGTCCCGTAACGAAATTTGAACATTAGGAGACGATAAATGTTAGAAATAACATCTTTTATTTTCCCGATTGGGTCCCGGGTCCGGACCCCCCCCCCCCCCCCCGTGGATCCGCCTATGACCCTCTTCGCTCTTTTGCGCCACCCTATTTATTTATTTTAAATAAATACATACGGTGAAAAGTAAAAATCAAAACCAAAAAAAAAATAATTGAATAAGCTAGTTACAACACAAACAAACCGCCGAATTAATAAACAAATGCTAAGATGAATAAATGATGAAACGAATCAACCAAATCATGAGAAAATAGACAAATAAGGAAATAAAGAAATAAAATTATAAAATAATAACTAAGAAAATAAAAAGAAAAACAAGTAAGCAAATTGCTTATCATTTAATGAAATAGGTAGTTAAATAAAAATATAAATAAAAATATATGTATAAAGGGTCCGCCAAATAACCTTTTTTTTCAATAACAGGGCGCAAAACATCGAGTGTAGCTTCGCCTGTGTGGCACGTAGCGCCGCGCCGGCCGTCCTGTTGAAACCAAATGTTGCCAATATCCTCTTTTTCAATTTTTGTGAAAAAAATTTGTTCAACATGGCCCGATAACGATCATTCATTTCATTTCATTTCATTTTATTCATTCCAACTTAAAGTTAAAGCTTAACAATTTAAATATTAGTAATAAATAATTAAGTACCTACATCAAGTGGAAGAAATAATCATTCAGTAACTATTTAAAGTTAGTGTTGAATGATTCATAAAGTTTACAATTTTAAGAATTCACGGGATTGTAGTGGGGTAGAAAAATATATATAGAAAAGAAATAAGAGAGAAAAAGCAATTAGAAAAAGATTACATCATTTATAATAAGAATGCAAAATGAAGCTACTCTAGAAAATATTTTTAAGACACACATCGAAAAATTGATTCATTTTTTTTCAATAACAGGGCGCAAAACATCGAGTGTAGCTTCGCCTGTGTGGCACGTAGCGCCGCGCCGGCCGTCCTGTTGAAACCAAATGTTGCCAATATCCTCTTTTTCAATTTTTGTGAAAAAAATTTGTTCAACATGGCCCGATAACGATCATTCATTTCATTTCATTTCATTTTATTCATTCCAACTTAAAGTTAAAGCTTAACAATTTAAATATTAGTAATAAATAATTAAGTACCTACATCAAGTGGAAGAAATAATCATTCAGTAACTATTTAAAGTTAGTGTTGAATGATTCATAAAGTTTACAATTTTAAGAATTCACGGGATTGTAGTGGGGTAGAAAAATATATATAGAAAAGAAATAAGAGAGAAAAAGCAATTAGAAAAAGATTACATCATTTATAATAAGAATGCAAAATGAAGCTACTCTAGAAAATATTTTTAAGACACACATCGAAAAATTGATTCAATACTTATATAGTCGATATTAAATAACCATTGTTTGACCTTATTGAGAAATGAATGGAAATTGGAAGTTTGTCTTACAGCAATCGGTAGTTTATTAAAACATTTAGGACCAGTAATGGTAAAAAAACGACAAAATTTGGTTTTATGAGCAACTGGGACATTAACTAACGCTTGATTATTTACACGTAAGTTATAACAAACGGAGTTTCTATTTATAGTGTTTCCACTTTGTTTGAAGAATTCTCTAAGAACTTTAAAAATATAGAGATGCCTCAATGGAAGAATTCTCAATTCTCTAAAAAGCGGCCAACAATGTGCAAAGCGATTTCTACCACAAATGATTCTTATTAAAAATTTTTGAGCTTTGAATAAGGAATCAAAAGTACTCTCATAAGAACCTCCCCAAGCAGTTATACCATACAGTTTGCAGTTTGGAGTTAGCAAGTGCGTAGTAAAACATAGATAGTACCTTACGAGAACAATACGGTCTCAGAAGGAACATTTTTCTTGCGACCAGTAACAAACCAGATTTAATTCTTTGTACATAAGCGATCCAATTCAAATTAAAATCAATTGTTACCCCCAAATATTTAAATTCCTTTACTGAATCTATATTAAAACATTTATTCGAGCATCGAAAATTATCATCAAAGTTTTTGATACCACAGGTATGCACAGGTATACAAAATCTATCACAGTCGTGAGAATGAAAAATTATGTTAAAATCAATTAGATCACTTCCTTTCATTTTGAAAGCCATTAATTTAGTTTTCTCACTAATAATCAGCTTGTGAAAAGCAAACCATTGCCTTAGTTTCTGCAGATCTTCCTCGATTTTAACTATGCAGTCTACCAAAGTGTTTTCATTATATGCAAAAGCTATATCATCCGCAAATGCTGTGGGTAGTCCATTGAAGGTTTGATCGAAGAGTGAGTTAATATAAATTAAAAACAAAAGTGGACCAAGGACAGAACCTTGTGGAACACCATTCAATATTGTCAGTGAACTGCTAAAATTTCCGTTGATTTTAACAATTAGCTTTCTACCTTTGAGATAAGAGCAGAACCATTTATGAACATCACCTCTGAAGCCAGAGTTATACAGTTTATCTAGAAGCAAATTGTGATCTACTAAATCAAATGCTTTTGACATATCTATGAAAAGCGCCATGGTAGATTTTGAGTTATTAAAACCTTCATATAATGTGGTACATAATTTAAGTATAGCATCTTCTGTAGACATACCAGATCGAAAGCCAAACTGATTGTTTTAGAAAAAATTCTGACCATCCAAAAAAGAAATCATTCGACATTTCACAAGTTTTTCAAATAGTTTTGAAAAAGTCGGAAGTAGAGAAATAGGTCTGTAGTTTTGAACATCTTTACGATTACCTTTTTTATATAGCGGTATAACTTCTGCCCATTTTAATGCCTGTGGAAAGCATCCCTTGCTTATACAGTAGTTGTACAAGTAACACAAAATGTCACTTATATTGAAAGCAATTTTTTTTAAAAGCATATTTGTAACTCCGTCGCTAGTACACGAACTTTTATTTTTTAAAGACATTATAAGTTTAAATATTTCTTCTGAAGTGATAGTATTAAAAACAAAACTGTTCATTGACCTGCTATCTGCATTGATTGGTGAAATATTGTTGCACTGCAAGAGTAATTAGACTCAGTAGAGGGCTTGAGGCTCTCTGAAACTTCAATGAAGTATTCGTTAAATTTTTTTGCTATGCTGCCTGAATCAGATAAAATAACTTCATCTACTTCCAAAACATCAATTGCTTTTTGCTGACGATTTTTTCCTAAAATACTATCGACAATTCTCCATTCTTCCTTACTATTACCTTTGGCACAATTCATCTTATTGATATAAAAACAATCGCGTGTATCAATGATTTCTTTGTTTAAAGCCTTACACATTTTTTATAGTATTCCTTTAGTCTCAAGTTTGAAGATTGCTTAGCGCACTGAATTCCTATTTTCTTTTTCTTTTCTATTTTTTTTAACAAAGCGGTTGTCATCCATGGTTTAATTGTTATGAAATTTTTACCATTTGTATCAGGCATGGACACAGGCTTGTTTACATACCCGCCAAGATCAAAATTAGCTTCAACTGAAAAGATCACTTTTTTTAGCAAAATCGGCATCGGATTTTCAAAGTAATGTCGCAATATTTCCCAGGGTTGTTGAAGCGTATACACAACCATATTCGTTTAGCGGAAGGATAAAACTAATTATCTGTCAAATCAGACATGAGCTTAGTGTTACCATTCACGAAATAAACACTCCTTCAACATACATAAATAATATTGATGCAGAGTTTAGTGATCGTTCATCTTATATATAGAAATGAATCGCAAAATGTGTTGGTAAGCGCATAACTCAACAACGCCTGGACCAATTTGGCCAATTCTTTTTTTGTTGTGTTTGTAATTGTCAGGAGAAGGTTCTAATGACATTAAAAAATTAAAAAATTGCACGGATATTCCGACAGGAACGGGTTTGGGAACGGAAACTTAGAAACAACTGGACAGATTTCTAAAACCCTTCCTGCGTTAGGATTGCTACACTATCCCCCTCCATTAGTAATTTAGATTATATTTCATCCCTATAGTCCCACGGGAACAGAAACGGGAACGAGAACGGGAACCTTAAAGTTACTTGATCGATTTCAAAAATTCTTTCAACTCTTTGATGTTACATTCATCAATCAGTGGCATAGACTTATAAATGGTTCCTGTCAAGGTTTGATCCCTATAATCCCACAGGAACGGGGTTGGGAACAGAAACTTAGAAGCTACTGCACAGTTTTCTATAACCCTTCCTGCATTAGGAGTGCTACATTATCCTCCTCCATCAGTAACTTAGATTATATTTCATCCTTATAATCCCACGAGAATCAGAACCGAAACCTTAAAGTTACTTGACCGATTTCAAAAATTCTTTCAACACTAGGTAGGATGTTACATCATCCCTCAGTGTTCAGTGAAATAGACTTTTATTTCACTGTAACGGAAGATTCCCACAGGAACGGGGCTGTGAACGGAAACTTATAAACTGCAGGACAGATTTCAAAAATCCTCTCGTCATTGGGATACCACATAATCCCAGAGTAAAAACGATTGTTTTTCATCCCCAAGTTCCCACTTAAGCGGAAAAACCAGAACGGGAACCTTAAAACTATAGACCCGAGCAACGCCGGGTGGCTCAGCTAGTTGTTAATAACGATGGATTTCGGTACGCCAAAGGCGAATATTTTGTCTCTAAGTGGTCATCTGACGTCTTCTGTGGACTTACTTTCGATTATTTTTGTCTGTGTGTATTTTGTGAACTTGTCTAACGCCGCGCCGTCATCGTCAGAGCTAGTTTTTTCTCCGTAGAGAAAATATCGATGTGGACTGTACGTCCAGGAAAATTTGGCTAAGGTGTTTTATTTAATGGATCATTTGGGTGCCTTTCGTATTTATTTTGCTTACATACTGCACAAATTTTTAAGATTCTTTTAATTTTACCTGCCATACCGGGAAAATAATATTTTTGTAAGATTTGTCGTCGGTTTTCTTGTGAATTTCTGTGAGCCTTATTGTTTCAATTATCAGGTTCTCTTGATCCTGTTCAATGATTATATTTTTAACCTCTTTTTGAGTAATTCTTATTTTATAGTTGTTAAAATGTTAAGGGAAAACTACTTGAATAAGTTCCATTACTCTTTCTCCTGTTTTTATGCCGTTTATTTATTACCGAAGGATTAAGATATTTTTTTAGAATAGCTGTAAGAATTTCTTTATTGAACTCGGGCTCGTTAATAATGTGCTGGTGGTACCCTGGGAAAACTATCAAATTGGTAGCTATAGGATTCGGATAATTTAAGAAATATTTGACTCTTAAAAACTAAAAACAATGATGGGGGCTGCGACCATTGGTATTAAATTTTGCGACGAGCTTTCGTCACTATGTTCAGTAGGAGTTAATGAAAAAATGTGAGGACTCAGCAACTACGTTAGAAGTGCCTAATTACTTAATTAAAACTCCCCAGAAACGCTTTCCAGCGTTTCATTTTGGAGTTTGAGTTCTTGTTACTAAGTGCGTGCGTGAGTGGTTGATGGTCTGTAGTAATTTTTACTTTCTTTGATCCTTAAAGGAACATTCTGAGGGAAGTGAGTGCCCAAATAATTGCGGGCATCTCCTTCTAGTTGGTCGCATATGTTTCTTCGGTTTTATTAAGACTTCTTGATAAAAATGCGATGGGTTTTTTGTCCTGGGATAGAAATGCTCCCAAGGCGGAATTGCAGGCGTCTGTAGCTAGCTCGCAGCTTTTAGTGAAATCTGGATAGGAAAGTAATCCTTCTTCTGATACAAGTGCATTTTTAATTTTGTTTCACGCGTCTTTTGCTTCATCGTTGAAGTCGATAAATTTGTTTTTAGATATTTGCTTTGACAATCGTCCCTCTAAGAAGAGATGTAAGGAGCTTAGCTATTTTTGCATAGTCCCGTATGAACCTTCGGTAGTAGCCAGATACACCAAGGAAAGACCTCAAATCTTTTAAAGTTTTCGGTGGTGGGAGATCGAGAATCGCCTTAACCTTTTTTAGATTGGTCTTTATGCCTTCTTGGGAAATGATAAATCCTAAGAACTCGACCTCTGTTCGCAAGAATTCGCACTTGTCCACTTGGACTTTGAGGTTTGCTCTTTCGACTGTTCTTAAAATTATTTCTAGGTTTTGTAAATGTTTTTCCTCAGTTTTTCCGAAAACGATAATATCATCGGTGTAAACATAACAACGATGACCAATATGTTGGTGCGGGGAGAGTACCATAACTATGGCGACAAGAAATAATAACGGTGGAGAGGTTCAATACAAGCATATCAAACAACTGGAGGGGGTCTATCTCCCCTTGTTTAGGCAATAGGGGCAATTTTATAAAAATTGACTTAAAATCTAAAAAAAATATATTAAAAGAACGGGAACATTTACAGATACAAATTATACTTTTTGAAAAAGCCAGAACTCTGCACTTTATAATAAATTTTAAATGAAGTTGTTTCAGTTTATAGTTTTTGAAATTCTTGACTTCAAAGTCAAAATTTACGAAAAAAAGTGAAATGACTCGTCCTGATCGCTTGAATACAGAAAATTTTACAGTACAAAGTCTGAAAACCATAAAATAACAATGTTCGGTACTTTGAATAAGGCTGGAGGCGAGAAGAAAATTACAAAAAAAAATCCTTTAAGTATTTTGTTAGCAAAGACACATTTCCACAAAGTTTGAGAAAAATCGGAGCTGTAGCAACAAAGCATTGACCGTATTGCTTTGCCAGAAAACAAATCCAAATAAAGAACCAATTATAATGATTTTATTTACTTAAAGAGAATTACAATAATAAATTAGTTGTCATGCAATGCATACATACAAAAAAACTTACATGGTTTATCTTTCTTAACTTCTCGGCCACGCAACGTCATGGGATACTCTCGCTTTACATCTGCTTCAAAAACGGAGATGCTCGTCTGGGGTCTGGAGCTTGTTAACTTAACGAAGGCAAACACATGCCATGGAATTTTATAGAACTTTTTGACATTTGTAAAATGAGAATATCCCACGACGTTCCAGCCTGAACTAAATTTTAAAAGGTAATTTCTTTTAAAAAATTCTTAAGGCTCGACCACTTACCGTTCTCATATGGAATGGCTCACCAAATAAAATAGATCAATAAATAAAGAAATAAATAATAGCTGTAAAAAATAGATGTGTTCAGAAATTCATAAATCAATAAATAAGCTAAGCTAAAACTAGCAAATAAATAAATTTTTAAACATAGTAGTAAAGTATTAAATATGGGAACACATTATTGTATTAATTAGTAAACAAGCTAATTAGTTTATAAATAAAAAACAGATTATTCTTTTGGTTGGAAAAAAAACTACTTAGTAAAATATACCCAAAAAGGTAGACAAGTGCATAAATTAGTACATAAGAAAATGAACAAGTGAGTAAAAGAATGAATGAATGAATTGACGGATATATGAAGGCATTGATAAACAAATACATGATTAAATCAGTAAATAAATAAATATAAACAAATAATATGTTTTCTTATAATTAAATCAACAATTTGCAAAATACTTAACCAAAGAAACAAGTGATCAAACACGTATATTTAAAATACAAATCAGAAAAACTATGGATATAAGTAACAAAATTATTTATTTATCCGAATATAAGTAGTTACAGATAAACAAAAGAGGAAACATGAAGAGTATAGCGTAAAATATACAAAAACCGTAATATTAATAGACTACAGTGGCGTGGCGTCCATATAACACGATTCATATCGTCTTACCTTTTAAAATTTGTGACAACTTGGCAGTCAATAGCCTATCTTTGTCCATACACACAATGTTCTTCAAGCACTTTTAAATTTGCGAGACACACACACAATACACAAAGCATACACAAAGTCACAACACAAAGCATTGAAAATCGCCGCGCAGAACATATTCTGTGCCTGTCCCTGTCTTTCCTACGATATACTTCCATCCCGGTGCCTCCCTTTTCAAAACACGTTCTCTTATTGAAAAAAGTAAGACGATAATTTTCTTCTTACTGCAATAGTGCAATGTCTGCTTGGAAAAAATGATACAGTTTTCGCCTTAGAGTAATGTACGGCGAATTCGGTTTTGTTGTACTGTTTTTTTTTTGTTGTACTGACCATTGTTTTGAATTATTTGCAAGTTTAAAGTGAATTTTAACCTAAATGTCTTAAAGTATAGAAAAATTGGCTTCGATTAATCCACGTTTGGAATTTAAGGTACTTTCTATTTATTCTTTATTAATTTGTGTAGGAGCCATTCCATATGAAAATGGTCAAACCGAAATGTTGCTATACCTCCGATTTTGCTCAAACTTTGTAGAAATGTTTCTTTGCTATCGAAATACGAAATAGTCAAAGGATTTTTTTTTTTATAATTTTCCTCTCCCGTCCAGCCATACTCAAAGAACCGAACATAGTGATTTTATGGGCTTCAGACTTTGCACTCTTAAATTGTCTGTATTCAAGCGATTAGGACGATTAAAGTGTCATTTTAAAGCTGATAAAGCATTCTTTTCAAATCAATCAAAAGGTTTAAGATATTTGAGTTGCTTTAGAAACCTGATCCTTTTGAAATCAACACATTTTATATACATTTTTGCCATGTTTGAAGTAGTCCTGTGCCTAAAATATCATTTCCCTAATTAAACCTTACAATAAGTACAAAATAAAAAATCCAAAGTTGATCAAAAAACAATTTTTTTTATGTGCTTTACATCAATTTCAAACTTTGAGCTTTTAAAAAAAGCCAATCTTTGGGAACATTTTTGGGAATGTTGACTACCAGATATCAAAATGAAAGTAGGAATTTTAAGGTCTATTCTTCAACTATAAGTTCTGAAAATTTAATTTTGTTATTCGCATGCACACTGAAGTTACAGATGATTAAAAACAAGCTTATTTCTAAGCTATGGAAAAAGCCAATCTTTGGGCTAATTTTTGGGAATGTTGACTACCAGATATCAATACGGGAGTGGGCAGGATTTAAAGGTCTATTCTTCAACTTTAAGTCTTAAAAAAGTCTTAAGTCTTCAAAATTTCATTTTGTTATTCGCATGTACACTGAAGCTACAGCTGATTAAAAACAAGCTTACAAAAAAAAATTTTTTTGGACAGAACGATATTAAAAAAAGTCTTTTAAACTAAGAATTGTGTTTTATTAAAAGAATCTAACTGCTGAGCCCAATTGCCGTGCCTGGGCGAAACGCAATATGGAGTTGAGGTGATCTTTCGATCTTCAACATACATTTTTTTAATAAAAATTTTTTTCTTTTTAAAAATGTTCCTGTAATAATTCAATAAAAGAATAAGCTTTTTTTAAATCAGGGAAATTTTTATGGACTTACTATTGATATTTTAGGCACAGGACTACTTCAAAAATGGCAAAAATGTATATAAAATGTGTTGATTTCAAAAGGATCAGGTTTCTAAAGCAACTCAAATATCTTAAACCTTTTGATTGATTTGAAAAGAATGTTTTATCAGCTTTAAAATGACACCTTAATCGTCCTAATCGCTTGAATGCAAACAATTTAAGAGTGCAAAGTCTGAAGCCCATAAAATCACTATGTTCGGTTCTTTGAGTATGGCTGGACGGGAGAAAAAATTATAAAAAAAAAAGTATTTCGATAGCAAAGGAATATTTCTACAAAGTTTGAGCAAAATCGGAGGTATAGCAACATTTCGGATTGACCGTTTTCATATGAAATGGCTCGTAGGTGATTCATTTTTCTCGACTTACCATTTGAAAATATCCACGCCACGCCACTGATAGACTAAAGTTTAGATTTGTACATACTTTGAATTAGCCGAGTTCACACTGTACAATTAGTTGGACAGACTTTGGCTTGAACGACCAATGCTTGATAGTGTGAACCCTTAGACGACCGCTAGGCCAACTTGTTGGATGGTTTTCAAATATTTTTGAAAATCTAGAAGTTGGACGGAGTGGAAGAGTATGTGACATAAAGTTGTGTTGGGTGTGAACGTAAACTACATCCGGCCATCCAACTTCAATCAAACGAAGTCTGTCCAACTAATTGTACGGTGTGAACTCGGTTATTAACATCTTACAAAAAAATTTGATTAATTATGTATAGAGTGTTATGCGCCAGGTGCGAAGAAAGTTCAAGAACAATTGGTTGGGTCAAAACAAGCAAATATTAGGACGGGGAATTTTATAAGAAATTAACTTAATTTTGTAAAAAAAAAAAAAACGATTCTGAGTCACTAGCTACCAAATACCATAGTCTCTTTTTAAGCTGTTTGAAAATGAAAACAAATAAATTCTAAATATTTCGATTGTACTAATAGATTTCGTAAACTATTTTAATCTTAACTTCATTTGCCATACTTTGTTTATATACCCTACAATGTTTTCGCTTTTCTTTAAATCATCTTCGATAAACAACTAGTTAACGTACCTACCAATACAAGAATCATTTTCTCTCAACTCATTATGTTATCTACATTGCCGTTAACTGATATACATATTCTGTAAATCATATCATTGAAACTGACGCTTGGGTCATTCAATTGGTACAGTTCGTAGAGGTAACATCGGTTGCAATAAATATTAAATTGTCACCGTACGATTCGGGCATGTGTTTTATTCGACATATATGTATATAATAATCCAAACCATTTTTTGGCCTGAATCGAGCCGGATATTTTTCGCATTGTTCGCTAATATTACAGTCCACAAACTGAACATTTATTTTTTGAATTTAAAATAAAGAATAAAGAAATCATTTTCGTATTATAAATTAAATACACATGTAAGCTACACTTTCGCACCACACACCACACATCACATCACACTACACACTTTCGCACCACACACCACACATCACATCACACTACACACTTTCGCAGCACACATCACACCACACATCACACCACACATCACACATTACAGTAAGTAAAGTTACAAAGAATTCTCGCAAGAAATTATCTTAAAAATATAAGTTTGCGTTTTTGTATTTGAGCTTGCATATTAGGAGAACCACGTGTTTGTCAGGGTTAGCAAAATTTTTCGGAGAAAATAATATAAAGTAGCTTCGATACCAACTCACTTATATAGTCTTCGATATGCCTGGTAGTGGAGTACCCTCATTGGCCGCCTTGCGTTTGACGCGTGGGCATCTTAAGACTTCACTGACCAAGTTGATGACCTTTATCGAAAATATTGATGAGAAGATTACGCTTTCGGATTTAGATGTTCGTCTATCCAAAGCAACAACACTATGGGATGAGTTTAATGCATCACAGACTTGCATGTATGAGTTCTCCGGAGATGAAGGTTATGTTGATCCTGCCTCCGATTACGATGAGTTTGAAACCAAGTTTTTAAAGGTACAATCAGTTCTTTTGTCATCAATTCGAGAAAGGGAGGCATTAGCCAAAAGTAAAGACATCGTTGGCCAGTTAGCGGAACAACAACAAATTCTTCTCGAAACGTTAGGGAAACCACGTCCATACGAACTAAAGGCCGATATTTTTCTTCCAAAGATTCATATAGAGCCCTTTTCTGGCGAGTACCATGAATTATCAACATTTAAAGATATATTTACAAGTGCGGTTCATAGTAAGCAAACCTTGACTCCTGTTCAAAAGTACCTGTTTTTAAAATCTTCGCTTCGTGGTGATGCGTTAGGTCTTCTGAATCATTTGCCTCTTACGAATGCAGCTTACGATGAAGCTTGGGAAAGGTTAGTTAAGCGTTTTGATCGACCTCGATTTATTGTCAATGGATATATAACGGCATTCATGCAACTACCATCATCTAATAACTTAAATGTTAGGCACCTTCGTAAAATTTCTAATAGTGCTGATGAAATAGTTAGAGGTCTTACGGCGATTAAATCACTTAATAGAGATCCCTGGTTAATCTTTATCTTGCTTAGTAAACTCGACCCAGAAACCCGCAAAGATTGGTCGGAAGACAGTTCTTGTGAGGATGATCCTACAATCGACAAATTTTTTGAGTTTCTTGAACGTCGTTGTGATGCCTTAGAGAGTGTTCATAATAATCCACGGGAAAATTTAAAACCAAGGAGTTCTATGGTAAAGAGTATGCACGTATCTTCATTTTTTAGTTTAGTTTAGTTTAGTTTATTTCATCAAGTAGAGATTTATATTCTCATTTAGATTACAAAAAAAAAAATAATATAGTGTATTAGATAATAATAATAAATACAATAATATACATAATAGTGATAATAAAAGTATAAATAATAAATGATAAATGTTAGAGCGTTTGCAATACTAACAAGACGTTTTTCTTGAAAGAATATCTTGAACAATAATTGAAAATGTCAATTAGATCGACTACTTCGTTGGTTTCTCTGATGCAACGAGCTATTGGTCCATTCCTACCATAATTAGTAGGCAGGAATGTTTCCCGGAAATGAAAAGGTAAACGGAGACTCCTACTTGGAGAATAAAAATCAATTCGCTCTAGCAAGTTTGGGCAAATTATATGGGCTTTAATGACATCTGCTATTATCATAATTGAAAAATATTTCCTTCTAAGCTCAAGTGTTCCTATGTCGAAAAGTAGGCACCTGACATTATAAGGTGGCCTTTCAATATGCCAGTTCAGTTTATTAAAAGCATATCTCGTAAAGCTTTTTTGAATTTTCTCTATTCTATCAGAATGTGTTTTATAACATGGATTCCATACCACGGAACAATATTCAAGAATAGACCTAACAAGTGCTATATAAAGCGTTTTCAGTGTAAAAGGGTCTGAGAACTCTTTTGCATTCCGTTTAATAAAACCTAGCATCTTATAAGCTTTATTGACTATGTAATCAATATGAAGTGTGAAAGATAACTTGGGGTCTAAAATAACTCCTAGGTCCTTTTTTTGACTAACCTTTTCTAGTGTTATACCATTGATAGAGTAATCAAAAACTATAAACGACTTTTTCCTGCAACATATAAAACTTTCACATTTGGACACATTTAGAAAAAGTTGATTTTTCTTACACCACTCAGCAAGCTTTGTTAAGTCTTCCTGGAGCAAAAGACAGTCATGGACTGTGTTTATGTATTTAAATATTTTTAAATCATCTGCATACAATAAATGTTTAGAATGCTGAAAAATATCTGGTATATCATTTTCATGCATAAAATGCAGTGATTCGCACGGACTTAATCAATGTCCCGATTTTCTTAAAATGAACGTTACACTGCGTAGGGATTTTGTGAAATCGAATAAACTTTGTTTTAATTGTCTGCGATCTGGACACATTTCAAGCCGTTGTACATCGAAATTTCGCTGCTCCGTATGCAAATCACGGCATCACAGTTTAGTCCATGATGATTCGTTATATGTCAATCGCAATGAGATAAGTCCCATCAACACACCGAACAGCAACTTGGTCATAGAGAGGCCTATTCGTGAGTTTATACCTCAACAAACTTCTAATAAAGCTTCGACATCAAACGCATCATTTGTCAACAACCACTCCCTCAACAGTACTCAATATATTCCTCAGACGTTACTTCCCACTGCTATCGGTAAAGTACGGGATATTCGCGGTGATTTTCAAGAAGTTCGAATTCTCATAGATTCAGGCTCACAAGTTTCTTTTATCACGGAGCATTGTGCCCAACGACTTGGACTTAAAAGAAGCAACGCTAGTATACCGATAAGCGGTATTGGATTTACGAATGCTGGCAAATCCAGAGGCCTTCTATCCATAGATATTATATCGCGCATAGATTCATGTTACATTCGGGTAAATACATACATATTATCAAAGCTTACTTCGAATCTGCCTACAATATCATTTGACGTAGATGATTGGGATCACCTAAATGGTCTGAACTTAGCCGATCCTTCGTTTAACAGTTCTTCAGCCGTCGATATCTTGCTAGGAGCAGACAAGGTTTGGGAAATACTCACAGGAAGCGTTGTTTATAGTAACAAGGGCTACCCTGTAGCACAGAACACTATTTATGGTTGGGTGTTGGCTGGTCAGTTGACACCAGTGTGCAATACCTCTGTACTCGCTCATTCGGTCACGGTTAATATCGAAACGATTCTACAGGCATTTTGGACAGTGGAAGAAGCTGATCCTAAATCAATTATTTCCAACGAAGATAAGGCAATTGAAAACCACTTTATTGAAACCCATAGTCGTGACTCAACTGGAAGGTATATAGTCGATCTTCCTTTCAAATCACCTCCAAGCTTCGCGAATTCGTTTAATGGTGCCCTTTCCCGGTTGAAATCAATGGAAAGGAAATTTGCCTCCAACAAAAGTTTCTTTGAAAGCTACTCGGCGTTTTTGAATGAATATCTGAAATTAGAACATATGACAAGGGTGCCGAGCACAGAGATCAATAAGGCCAATGTGTTTTATTTGCCACACCATGCAGTGTTAAAACCAGATAGCGTAACGACAAAAATACGCGTCGTTTTTGACGGATCCTCCAAAGATTCCGTTGGTCACTGCCTTAATGATTCATTAATGGTTGGACCACCTATTCAAAGAAATTTGTTTGCTGTTTGTTTGCGTTTTCGTCGTCATAAGTACGTTTTTGCGGCAGATATTGTCAAAATGTTTCGCCAAATTTTAGTTTCGGAAAAGGATTCGGATTTCCAGCGTATTCTTTGGCGCACATCACCTTCAGAACCTCTTGAACACTATCGCTTGCGTACTGTGACGTACGGTACTTCCTGCGCACCATATTTATCGGTAAGAACCCTGCAACAACTCGCTACTGATTACCAGCAAGACTTCCCAGAAGCTGCAGCAATCGTGCTGAATGACGACGTAGTCTCGGGGGCTGATACGATAAGGGAAGCGTTAGACAAGAAAAAATCTCTAATTCAACTTTTATCCAAGTGCGGTATGGAACTCAGCAAATGGCACAGCAATTGCGACGAGTTGCTTCCAACAAACTACACTTCTAGCAACGTTAACAATATTTCGTTGGACACTGACGCTGATACATGGATTAAGATACTTGGTCTCTATTGGAATTCGCAATCTGATATCTTCGCCTTTCGCCTAAATTACCATCCAAACGAACCCATCACTAAACGACAGATTCTACGTGATGTTGCACGGATATTTGATCCACTTGGCTTCCTTGCTCCTACAGTCGTTCTTTTAAAAATTCTCTTTCAGGAGTTATGGCTAAAAAAACTGGATTGGGATGAAGAGCTCCCGGATTTGTTATCAAAAAAATGGAGTTGTTACCGAAATGAGCTCTCGCATCTTACTAAAATTAGCGTCCCAAGAATCATTGGTATTACAAACGCTGAATTCGAGTTGCATGGATTTTCAGATGCTTCTGCTTCAGCGTACGCAGCCGTAATTTACGCACGCTATCGAACTCCGGATGGAGGGTTTACTACAGTTATTGTTGCTTCGAAGTCTCGAGTAGCCCCTGTTAAACAATTAAGTATTCCAAGGTTGGAACTCTGCGCAGCAGTACTCCTCACCCGATTGCTCGTTTCAGTACGAACTGCACTCAATATAACCTTCGCGGACGTATATGCTTGGTCTGATTCTAATGTGGTCTTATCTTGGCTGTCGTCACCTCCCCGCCGTTGGAATATCTTCATTGGAAATCGTACCTCAGAAATTTTAAACAGCATTCCCAGAAGCAGATGGTTCCACGTCAAAGGAGCTTGTAATCCAGCCGATTGTGCTTCACGAGGAATCCTACCTTCACAGCTACTCGAACATTCCCTTTGGTGGACAGGTCCCCAATGGCTCAGGGAAGTTCAAACTTACTGGCCAGTCGTGGTGGATGTAGAAGACGATCCAAGCTGCATCGTCGAGGAAGCAAAACGGCAACCTGTCGCGCTCATAACAACCACTGCAGATCATCCATTTGAAGCTCTTTCGACGCGGATATCCTCTTGGAATATTATAATAAGAACTGTAGCCCTAATAAGTCGCGTAGTTGATCACTGTCGCGGTATAAAAGCGCCTTCGATTCGATTCGCTCCAACAGAAATGTTCAAAGCTAAAACCAAAATCATACTCTGGCTTCAAGACCGGTACTTCGGCAAGTACATACAATTTTACAAAAAGCATAAGTGTTTTCCTAGGACTTGTACATTAATAGACCTTTCTCCCTTTCTAGACGATCAAAACATCCTCCGTGTCGGTGGTAGGATCGAAAATGCAAATGTGTCGTTTAATACAAAGCACCCTATAATATTACCAAAGGACCATACTATCACTAAACTCATTCTCATTGATGCTCATATCCGATATCTACACCCGGGTGTGTCATTACTCTTCGCGTTAGTTCGGCAAGAATATTGGGTTATTGGATGCCGTAATCTTCTTCGGAAACTAACCCACGACTGCGTTGACTGTTTTCGACAAAGGAAAACCACCCTTACCCAGCAAATGGGCAACCTTCCAGCCCAACGTCTGAACATTGCCAGACCCTTCTTACATTGTGGTTGCGACTATGCTGGCCCGATAACCATGAAAACTAAATACGGTCGAAAATCATTAATATCAAAGTGCTATATATCGTTGTTCGTGTGCCTAGTCTCCAAGGCAATACACTTAGAGTTAGTGACTGATTTGACAACTGATGCATTTCTTGCAGCCTTCCGTCGATTTGTAGCGCGTCGCGGTAAGCCTTCGCATTTGTATTCCGACAACGGAACAAACTTTCGTGGAGCTGCTCGGTCTCTTTCGGAAATGCATGACTTAGTTTTATCGGAACAACATAATTCAATAATAGCTGAGTCATTAGTGCGAGACGGGATTACATGGCACTTCAACCCTCCTTCGGCACCACATTTCGGCGGGTTGTGGGAGGCAGGGGTTAAGTCAGTCAAACAACATCTTCGAAGAGTTATCGGTACTGACAATCTTACGTTTGAAGAACTCTATACGCTACTCACGCAAATCGAAGCGGTTCTTAATTCGCGTCCTTTATGCCAAATATCAGACTCTGACCTAGATCCTCTAACTCCTGCACATTTCATTCTAGGTGAATCTTATGCTGCTGTGCCGGAACCAACATTGGAACTCCCACAAAATCGTTTATCAAATTGGCAAGGCTTACAAGCCAAAATTCAAGGGTACTGGAAGCGGTGGAAGGTCGAATATTTAACATCTCTCCAGAATCGACCCAAATGGCAACATGTTCAACCGGACATAAAACTAGATGACTTGGTTGTTATTAAAGAAACGAACCTACCACCTGGTAAATGGGCGATGGGCCGCGTTATCAACTTGCACCCCGGTACTGATGGACGCATTCGAGTAGTTACCTTGAAAACATCTAGTGGTAACCTAGTACGACCAATTCATAAGCTTGCCATTCTCCCCGTAAACTGAAACTGCGTTCCAGGGGGGGCGGAATGTTTGAAAATGAAAACAAATAAATTCTAAATATTTCGATTGTACTAATAGATTTCGTAAACTATTTTAATCTTAACTTCATTTGCCATACTTTGTTTATATACCCTACAATGTTTTCGATTTTCTTTAAATCATCTTCGATAAACAACTAGTTAACGTACCTACCAATACAAGAATCATGTTCTCTCAACTCATTATGTTATCTACATTGCCGTTAACTGATATACATATTCTGTAAATCATATCATTGAAACTGACGCTTGGGTCATTCAATTGGTACAGTTCGTAGAGGTAACATCGGTTGCAATAAATATTAAATTGTCACCGTACGATTCGGGCATGTGTTTTATTCGACATATATGTATATAATAATCCAAACCATAAGCTTTCCCACTTAATTTAATGACATTTTTAGCAACATGTACCTGCCGGGCTCAAAGAATTTTACATAAAAAGCTTTAATACACTCCCCTTTTATAAGGCCTGTCGTAGCAATTTTTTACTACGAAAGCGAAGTAGTTCGTAGTGAAAACAACTTCGTAACGATTATTATGTTTACAACTTGTTAATAGTTTTAGCAACAAAGACAAATATCATGACATAACATTCACTATGAGGATGGCTATGATTCTTCTACTTGACATTCGTAGTTCAAAATTGTTTAAAACGCGACGGGCCTTGTGAAAGGATTACATGATTGAAAAAATATACAAATACCTTATTTACTGAAACCATTGGCTGCTCAGAATTTGATAATCTAAAAAATATAAACCAGCATGGTCCCAGCTCAACGATTCTTGACTTCCTTAACTTGATTCTGTCGATTTAAACTCCCAGACTTTGATTGGCCACTTCAAAAATTGTACCGATAAGAAATAAAATGAATATTTCAAAAGTATGTTTTTGTTTGTGAAACAGACTTTTCACACAGCAACGATACTAAACTAACCAGTAAGACACTGCCGTACTCTTTTAAGGAGCAATATTTGGTCAGTTTGTACCGACAATAATAAAAATCGCACCAGATGCGTTTAGGTTTTATATTGCTGGGGAAATGTGTTTCAAGTACAACATTCTTTCACCAAGTAAAGGCATAGACGGGTTAAATGTAAACAGTACAACAGCGGGATGGTTTTTGGATCCGAGCTAAAACTGTGAAATTACATTTTTGTTGATTGCAGTGTTATGTTCTTGAATACTTTATTTATTTTATAATTATTGGTTCTTTTACGGCCTTGCCTTGTAAATTTCCTTGTACTTTACCTTTGCGTAGTTATAACTAAATTCTAAAATCTTGCGACAGTTTTGAGACTAACGATGTGAATGCTTAGGTCTCTAACAATTCGGAATCCTTTTTGAGAAAATTTTTCTCCCATCATCACATCCATTTGCATTTTCTCTTAAGAAGTTGTTTCGTCTCTGTATTCTTATCCGAATAGCTCCAACATAACCCCATCCCATTTTTCTACATTGCCATTATAAAATAAATGGATAAAAGACGCTTTTAAAGATGTATAACTGAAATTCAAGAAGACGGTAAATCTAATCTCAACAAGTGGAAACAGCGCATCCTTCCTTTCATATTCACTCGTTCATTCGATTCCCTCCCACAACAGTCTCTTACACGAATACCTACCGACAAAAAAACTTCACTCGCATTCTCACTCAAATACTACAATACCAAACATTTCCCCACATTATCTTCTTTAAGAGTTCTTCTTCCTCTTTCGCGGTTTTTACTAGTGAAGGTTTTCAAGAAACTGTATATTTTCTTACACTCGCCAGCGTTCCGCGCACAACGAATACCGGCCACCTAACCTAAGAGCCAAAAAAAGAGTTTTCTTATAGAAAGTTTTCTTGGGGGTAAAATGTGGGATTCTTCAATTTCCTACGATAGGAACTACATCGCGTTAGATTTTGGGAGTCGGCATTAAATGATGGAGCGTTAAAGGACACATTTTTAAATTTTAAATAGAAGGGTGACTTCTAAGTCGCTTTGCTTCAAGACATAAGAAAATAATATTTATATCTAAGAAACACCACATTGTGAAGTTAGTTTCACGGGATCTGTCGTTCAAGAAGGAACTAAAATTAGTAAAAAAAAAAACTTAAAAAAGAAAAAAGCACTGTTAGGATATCTTAAGAAACACTTCTTAGAATCATGGTGAACTACTAAACGTATGCAATTCACAGCGTGTGACCATTAATTCGAGTGTAAAGAAAATGAAAAAAAAAATTGTTTTGGCGGGAACAATCAAGATGTCTGAATTGGATTATTATGACCTTTAAGCTATTAGTTCTGTATTTTCCAAGATAATTTAACTGACTTTTCCTAGTATTTAAAACACAAATAATGCTGAAATGTTCAAAAACAATGCATATTGTAAAATTAAAAAAAATTTAATTAACGTGATAAAAGAGAAGAGCGCAAAGGTTTCCAACGTTAATAGAAGTATGTGGATATTTTGATTAAATACTTTAAATTGGACTGATACCTTACAAATTTTTAAACATTTGAAATTAGAACTGAAGATTTTTTTGACGTTTACTGTTTTGATGAGCAAAGCCTTTCCCGGTCATAAATAGTTTCTGGTTGAAAATCATTTCGAAGATATATTATAGTTTTTCATGGAGCCTATATCTATCATTTTACAAAATTAAGCACTCCAGTAATGTTTCCTTAGCTAGTGGTTTGGTTTTTAATAATGTCAATATTCGCATTTTATATTTGTATGGTTGACATCAACTGGATCTGAGTTCAGATAACTGAAACGACAGTTTTCAAAAAGTTTAATTACATTCTAGTTTTTAAAGTTTTAATACTAAAATCATTACATTTTATTTTACAATAGAGAATCATACGCACTACCTTGTTTGACATGTGTTTTTGTTTTTTCCGAAAGGTGTTGATGAAGCAGAGGGAATAAAGCGGCTCAGTAAATTAAACATTGAATTTAAATCTGCTAAGAAGAAGCAACCAATCTATTTCTTTATATTTTCTATTAACTCAAATAGTATTTTTGTATTTGATATTTTAAGACAGATTTTTTACTAACAGATTGTTAGGCTTTCCATTGAAATCCTCTAGTCACACAAATTGGATAGTAATTAAAAGTATAGACCATGTGACCCTGGCCAATCGGTACTGCTATTTGTTAAGTTAATTCATGAACGGTTAGTTTAAGTTTATTTCAATGCTCGAAGTGCAGCTACTATTATTTTCCCTTCCGAAACTTAAAACTCAGGAATAAGCATAGTGCCCTTATCAAAATATTCCTAATTGGGTGTAATAAAAAGCTCAAATTACTATCTTTTCCGCATAGAATCACGCATTTTTCAGCATCCTCAGAAGTTTCAAAACGCGATTCGGTATGATATTATAAAACATTTTCGTCAGTGGATTTTTTAGACTTATTATAACTCTAACTCAATCAAACCGTTTAAACACAAAACTGCAAAACAAAAAGAACTTCAGAAACACACGCTGGGCTAATCGGAAGACTGCATAAAAGTTATCAATTTTCCGTATCCGTTCACCTTGAAGTAGCAATATGGACATGAAATAATATAGTCGATGTTGCTGAAAACAACGTATAGTATATAAGTGTTGAGAGCTTTGCTTCTAGTTCCCATTTTCTTTGGGATACAATTGCTGCTCTGCTGTTCGTTACAGAAACAAATACAATAAATCAAAGCCATGAAAACTAGTCAAGTTAAATGTGTTCGAACATACTCGTCTTTCATGTAAGCGTGTTTTTTTTAGACGTGTGGTTTTCAAAAGGCTTTTTTTGGTTTTTTTAATTTTTTTTAGCTTATAACTAGCAAAAATGTGTAAATCAAGCTTATATAGCAACTTATCTAACTTACTGACCCCTAGCGGATACTCTAAATTGAACAATATCTTAAAGCTATTGCCTTTCGGACTTATGCTTTTAATTTCGAGCAAGTGTGGCCGCCACGCCACGTTTGAAAATTTAGGACCTGAAATTACACAAATAAAAAACAAAACAAAAGCAGAAAAGTAAATAAACTTGCAATAAATACATTTATATAAATAAATAATATAGTAAATAAACAACTAAATAAATATAAACAAATAAATAAAAAAACAAATAACAAATAAATAAATAAATAAATAGATAAACAATATGTGAATAAGTGAAAAATAAATAAACAAATAAATAAATGATAAAAAATAAGATAACAATTAGTAAATAAATTGATAAATAATAAATAGAGCAACAAAGTAAGCAAAATACCAAAAAAAGTACATAAGACAATAACAACAACAAAAAACAATAAGTTCGTAAACGCAACAAATGTTATAAATTTCTTATCATAGACTATGTACAGAGCTGGCTAATGAGAGGATTCATAGAAATCTCACAGCTGCAATTAAAATTATTTGAAAGTTGGCGAATCTTTCAAAAATCAATTCAACATTCGCTTTACTGTGGAGACCTATAGTTGAAGTATGCCAAGATAAATTAGGCATCATTTTCAGAACTTTGTTTTGTGATACTTGCAGCTTTTTTATATGACAAATAGCTGCTTTCCCCCATGTTGGGCAGCCATATATGTAACAATATTGATTGAAAAATAACTTTATGAATAAAATCATCTTATTTTCGTTTTTGAGTGAAGATTTGCGGTTGATGGAGGAGTAAAGCATTTTAATAGCAATACTCTTTTTCTTTAACGTGTTTTGGGTATGGTGATTAAATGTTAGTTTTGTGTCGAGTTGGACTCCGAGATACTTTACAGATTGCAACCACTCTATTGCGATACCATTGAGTGTTGGGAAGAAAGCAAGCTCTTCTTTTCCTTGTAAAAAAGATGGCTTGCATTTTTCTAACGTTCAGCTTAATTCTCCACCTAGCATAATATTTGTCCAGTATTTTAATCGCATATTTTAGATTCTTCTCGATAGCGAATTCATGCGACGTAAACACTGCTGTGTCATCAGCAAAAATTGCTGCTTCACATTGCGGTAGATTAGGAAAGTCAGAAGTAAAGATGTTATATAAGACCGGACCAAGAACAGAGCCTTGTGGAACGCCATAATCAAAATAAAACATTTTTGAAATGCCACAATTAACATGAACTTGAAAACATCTAGTGGATAAGAAACTCTTCACGATTTTACACAAGTACAAAGGAAATTGAGGTCTTATCATTTTATATTATTCCACCATGCCAAACCGAATCAAAGGCTTTTTCAATATTTATCAATATCATTCCCGCTGACTGCCCTTTTAAAGGATAATCTAAAACTTGGTTGCAGATTATTTTGACCTGATGCGAAGTGCTGTGATGGCGTCGAAAGCCAAATTGTATATCGGGAAAATTCTTTTTTCCAAAACAGTTTATATTTGTTCTTTTAAAATTTTTTCATAAAATCACCACCTAGTAGAAATTCACCACCCATTGTAAATATCTTCTTGAGATCTTGTTTAAACCATTTTCTTTTTAGATCTGATGAAGATCCACCAGGAAAATAATCGAATACAGTTTTATCTTTTATCTTTTTTCCAAAACAGTTTATAATATTTGTTCTTTTAAAATTTTTTCATAAATTTTACTTATGTTGCTAAGCAAACTTATCTGTCTGTAACTTTCAGCTTTGTCTCGAGGCTTTCCAGCCTTAAGCACAGGAACAACCATTGCCTTTTTTCAACACTGAGGAGAATATTGACATTTAAGACATGCGTTAATTAGAAATGTTAGGTATTTAATTCCAATTTGGGGTAAATTTTTTAAGTATATATTTTTTATTTTGTCTAGAGTCTAGACCTTCTGTTTCTCGGGATTTAAGCCTTTTTACTACAATTTTTATATCCTCCTCTGCTACAAGCATTTGATGAGGAGTTGATTCATATATGTATAGAGTCAAATCTCTGTATTTCATCACTTACAAGCTCATTTGTTTCAAACTCGCCCAAATGTTGAGCAACCATATGTACTTGATTTTTAGTAAAGTTTTCAATAAGCAAATTCGCTTTCTCTGCTTACTAAAGTACTTGATGAATCCTTCAGAAATGGTATTTTTTGATTTTTGTGTCTTATTAGTTTCACAATATTCCAGGTTATGGGTTTTATCGAGAATTTTAAATTTTTTGTTCCATTCTTTGTTTCAATTGATATATTATGTATATTTGATCAGTAATGATTTTAGTAAAGGAAACCATAGCTCGAGAGAAGGGTTGACGATATTTTTGCCAATTTTTTCAGTGAATGTTTCTTATTTTAAAAAGTTCTAATACGTAGATTGGAAGTTTCTTATATTGGTCAATTTTTTGCCGCTTAGGAACACTTTCACAAGCAGAAGAAAAAAAAGCTTCCGTAAATTTCTGAACAATAGAGTCAACACTCAACATCCTAACTGCAAGAAATACTTTCAAGATCAGTGGAACCATTTACCAAGGTAATTTTTATGTTAGATTTGAAGGATTTCCAGTTAGTATTTTTAATGTCTAGAAAATATTGCACCTTTCCTTGCCCAACCAAGATAGGTTACAAAAAACAGGATTGTGATCAGAACTGAGAGCAATAAACGACACTGGTTCAGTTATGATATAAGGAACATTAGACCCAAAATGGTCAAGTACTGAAGGACAACCACGGGAACTTGCAGGAAAATAAGTTGGACAAAAATAAATAATTAAAAAATAAAAAATATTAATTGGTAATGTCAATGGAAGGTCGGTTAAATTATTACCCCAAGCATTTGCTCTAGCACAACCCCAGTCTTTATGCCTGCAGTTAAAATCACCACCTAGTAGAAATTCACAACCCATTTAAAATATCTTCTTGAGAACTTGTTTAAACCATTGTCTTTTTAGATTCGATGAAGATCCACCAGGAAAATAAATCGAATACAGTTTTATAGTCTTGTGGTTCTTAATTTTGATCTGTGTTCCTATATTCTCAACAATTTGTGTTGAAATGAAAGGTAAAAGCGAACTGGGCTTTTGGTTGGTAGTGCGTTTTACCTCCAGATAATCTTTGTTTGATTTCCAAGTATTTTGATCTACTAGAACATGTGATGTCAGTAGCTTTATGATTGCCGTTGCAGTTGGCACATTTATTTGCAGAAGCGTTTACACATTCATTTGTTTTGCGAGACCCAGCGCAAATAGCACAATATGTTTTAATGTGACAGTTTCTCTCACCATGTCCAAACATTTGACAATTAAAAGCACTGTGTCACCTTACCTTTGATTTTTCTTTGGAAATTGCAATTAACCTGGGTGTGAAGAATTGAACGATAATTTTTGTTAAGTTCATTTAATTTTATAGATCCATTTTCAAAGGAAACCAAATAAAAATAGTCAGTAAATTGATCGTATTTTTTTTTTTTTTCTTCAATTTCGATGCGAGTTCGGCCTTAAGTTCATGAGTATTGATGTCATCCAGACTATACAAAATAACTTTAAAGGTTTTCTCACTTTTAATGTCATGGGAAAAGTATTGGCAATTATCTTCATTTAGTTTATTTAAAACAGTATTAAAGAAATCCATTGAATCCAACATAATTTTTATTCCGACTGTTAATTTCTTAACTGAGTAGTTAGACACTTTAAGGCTTTTCATGAGACAATGCACCATATCTGAATTATAAGTATCTGGATGGCATTGGAGGGGAGTAAACTTGTTATAGTAAGGATTTTTACTAAAACCACTGGTTGGAAACATGGTGGTACAATGTTTTTTATCCGAGGACAAAGGCTTGTCCCCGGTTACCGGCGATCTGTCGCGTTTGGGAATTTTCGTTTTATAAGAACTTGCGAGAGGGAAATGACCACGTCAAGCACAGTCGTAAGCTAAGCTCCGGTGGAACTGATATTCATGCATTAAAGCAACCTATTGTTATATTATTTTATTAAGTACATTTTTGCACACGACGTTCCTGCTTTTTTCATATTTGCGAAATAAAAGCTTTTGCGGGATCGATACACGTGACCGTGCCGTATAGAGTTGCCTTGGGATTTTCTTCTTTTTTCTATACCTGCAACTTTAAGCGCCTGAGCTTATTAATATTTATATCAAATACTGGTTTCAGAGGAAACTGAACTCCTTCAAACAAAAATGACAAATCAGTGGGATTAAAGGAATACTGGGAATCAAAACGTTTTCTCTTTTTGCCGTTTGAGTCATTATTAAAACTTTTATAATGCCGCATCCAAGATGTGTAATTTGTAGGTGTGTAAAATTTTAGATTTCTCGTTATTGGCACTGGAACACCAACATGCAGCCACTCCTGATACTCCTAAGGAATTAGGAAACTCTGTAGGGAATGATGTGACCTGCTCAGTGTCCGTAATATTGTCTACTGATAGACATTCGACAACATCCCCCACCAGGTCTGCAATAATTTATTAGATTATATTGTTAACTATCTCATTAGTCAGCGCCGAAATCGACCATTCCCGATTGCCAATATTTATTTGAAAATCAAGATAGACATTTCTTCTCAGGTCAATTGTGTTATCGACAATTTGACAGAAATCACCTCACGGTGAATAAGAGCTTTTGAAATCGATCTAGTAGCTTCAAGGTTCCCGTTAACGTTGCCGTTCCCGTAGGAATATAGGGATAACAAATACAGTCCATGTCCTTCCTCAGACTCAAGACTATATTTTTGCACCAAAATTCATACACATAGGTTCAATAGTTTGGGCGGTTACCAACAAAGAAAAAAAGACAGATAGATTTCATTTCAGACTAATAATATTATTAAAGACTTCCATTCTTGTGGTAATATGGTGACCGTTCCCGTAGGAATATGGGGATGAGTTACAATTTATTTTACTAGGCCATAGTGTAGTATTCCAACGGTGAGAGAATTTTTCAGTTCGGTGCTGCAGTGGCAAAGTTCCCGTAAGCGTTTTCGATCCCGTGGTAATATAGGGATAAAATATATAACCTTTGTTCTTCCTCAGTTCTTAGACTATCTTTGTACAAAATTTCATTTAAATCTGTTCATTAGTTTTGGCAGGAGATGGTAACATAGAAAGGCGAACAGACAGAGCTACTTTTGCATTTATAATATAAGTGAAGACCGGTTCCCGTGGGAATATTCGAATGAAATATAGCCTATGTTCTTCTTCAGGTTCAAGATCATCTCGGTATAAAATTTCATTTAAATTGGTTCAGTAGTTGGGGCGGGAGATGGTAACATAGAAAAACGAACAGACTACTTTTAACAGAGCTACTTTTGGACTTATTAAATTTCCGTAGGAATATGGGAATAGATTGAAGTTAATGTTTTTCGGGGATAGCGTAGCATTCTAACGGTGGAAGAATTTTTGAAATCGGTGCTGCAGTGTAAAAGTTCTCGTATACGTTCCCGTTCCTGTGGGAGTATAAGGATAAAATAAATAGCCCTGTTTTTCCTCAAATTCTAGACTATTTCAATATTTTAAAATATCGCCATTTTGTTTTTCGAAGTTGGAAAAATTTAAAAAAAAAAATAGAACTTTTCCAATGAGAAAAATATCGTGACCGGATTTTTTGTTGCTATGTATGTTGCTTAAGAAAAAAAAACTAAAACTTAAAAAAAATCACATGTTATTTAAATGGAAAAAAAGTACAGGTCCGGCGGCACGTGTTAAAATTGAGATAGGGGGGTGAAATTTTGGGAAAATTTTTTTTTATTTATTTGCAACATTTGTGAGGGGTGCCACTCATTAAAATTCCGACCTAACCACTTTAAGGACCACTCTAATATAGAAATAATCAAAATTTAACTGTACCGGTTACTTTTGTATTTAACAGTTTGCTTAGCTTCTCATCAAACCTTATTGAAAATTTATTAGAACCATCAAAGATATATCATATTTTAAAAGCATTTTCAGAATCAATTAGTCAGAAATAATATCAAATTTCGAAATATTGGGTTTTATTAACAAAAACATTCATTTGAACACCAAAACTGAACATATCCATAATGCATAGTTACATGTTCCATGTTATTTTTAAACAAAATAATAAAAGAAAATATTTATTGAATTTCTGAAAAACCGAACCGATTTCACAAGCAATAATAAAATCTAATAATGAGCGAAGTAATTGAATGCCAAAATAATAGATTATCGAGATTAATAAAGTCTAAATAAATAATCATTTGTATGTTCAATAGAAATGCGAAAAAAATGTTAAGAAAAATAAGAAATGCAAAGTAAGTGTGCAGCGAAATGATTGAAAATCTAAGTAACAGAAAAACAAAACAGGCAATGCGAAGAAAACAAAAATAATTGTCTCAAAAGCAAAATAATGGAATGCGTAATAAAATGTGCGAATCAATAGGCACCCTTTATTGAGACTAGCAAGTGAAGTGAATATAAGTGAATATAGAAATTCCCAATAAAACTCGGTTAATATTAGTAAAGGTTAGCGGCAACAGCGATTTCGTTTCGAGGCAAGCCACTACAAAAGCTGAGCTTAAGTCAAGTGACAGCTGTCTGATTTGAAGCAACATCCCTTATGCTGCTATCATTGTAGGTAGAGGTACACTACAAAATACACTCAAAAGCAGCAGTTTGTATATCAGATGCACTTAATTTTATGACCTTTTGAAAGCCACATCATGATCTGGCTATCGTAAGATTCGGATTGCAGATCTTCTTTGTGGCGGTGCTTAGACGTTTCTTAATCTTTATTGTGATGAATGGAAGTTTAATTTTTTGATACTTTCATTGCCTTTTTTCGGTGTATGCGATCGAGGTAAAAGATCCAACTATAAATTTGACTATGAAGAAATAAATAAGTGAATGCGCATTGTAGGGAAACGTTAATAGTATATGTGTTTTGACTTTTATTGAGTATTTAGATTAAGATTATTTAATACTATTTTCTTGCAAGGGTAACGTAATACCATCAAAAGGATAACTGAACAGCTGTAAGCTCAGCTTACATCATAAAGTGCATTAGTTTAATCAAGATTAATTCGCGTTTCAAAGTTGTCATATACAAATATCAACTATTAAATATAGACACTTGTTTATTTCTAATAAAAGTTGTGATGATACAGGGAATAGTTTATACATTTTTATAAGACTTAATCAACTTAAGTCAATAAACCTGTCACCAGTTTAGTTGAATTTTAAATTTACTGGAATAAGACACCTATTACAAATTTTTACATTACGGTAGATTAGGACCGAAAACAAAATATCGATGTAGGTACACCATCCTTTTATCGATTTCAAGGCAGCGCAGCGTATGATAGTATTTACAGATAAGAGCTGTACAGGGCCATGTCTAGTTTCGGTATCCCTGCAAATTTCATATGACTATGCAGGATAACTTTGAAGAATTCACGCTGCTCCGTCAATGACGATAAAGAACTCACCGGGACCCTTGATGTCGAAAAAGTCTTAAGGCAGCCGAAAAACTGTCATGCGATTTCTACAACATCATATTTGAAAAGATTGTCAAAAACTTAAACGTCAACACCACAAGAACAATCTTTCAAAAGTTTATACAATTACTCGCTTACGCAAACGATTTTGACGTTATGGGAAAAAGGAAGCATGATGTCATTAGGTGCTTTTGCGAGCATTGAAACAGAATCGGCAAAAATGGGTTTGATGGTTAATGAGCCTGTTGCCTTTCCTTGGGCAACGACTTCAGAATTCGTGAATAAAAACGCGACACAGGCCAATTAGCGATTATCTGTCTGTTTTATTACAAAATTCCTAGGAATAAGAAATTAATACATTAGATCAAGTACGTAAAGTACCTAATACATACTTTTAGTGAATTCTATAGTTTCACCAGCTTTATGAGCGATAGATAAATTATTTGAAAGGAATTGAGAACTAGTTTATACAAGACTTGGCAAAGAAAAGAATATGGCTGAGCAAGAAAACCGCGTGGTGGTGAAAATCTGCATTGACAATTTGGTTCGCTTGGCTCGGCAGAGTTGTTAGACCGTCTTTGTCATGACAGTTCGATGGGCTGTCAAGTCTGGGTTGTTAACACTCCCTCCCGGTATGGCTTCTGGATCAGTAGGCTTTACCTCATCTGTACCGCTGACGTCAAGGAGAGCCAATCGGACGGCGGGTCGCACGAAGGCGCCAGAGCTGGTAAGGGCCGTTGCGCTTCGTACCTGGCCATCTCCAGAGCGCCGCGGTGCAATGGCTCTTCCCTTTGGCCAGAGGTTCCTTGGGTGGTTAGGACCTACGATGACGACAATGTTTCCAACCTCGATTGGCCTAGCTGGTTTAAACCACTTTGACCTTGTTGTAATGGTTGGGAGATATTCGTTCACCCACCGCCTCCAGAAAATATCAGCATATTGTTAACTTGCCATGTAGTTCTTCGTAACAACAGTCCTGTCATCATAGAATTTCGCTAAGGGCTTCATTCCACTAGATGAACCGAGCAGGAAGTGATTCGGTGTAAGGGCATCTTCGTTTCCGTTGTTAATTGGGATATACGTTAGTGAACGTGAATTAATGACGTTTTCCACTTCGATTAAGGAACTCCGCAGTAGCTCAGCGGAAGGATTTCGGGTGTGTAGAGTTTTCGCCAGGGTTGTTTTGATCGATCTCACTAGCTTCTCCCAGCTACCTCCCATATGCGGTGACCCTGGGGGAATAAACACCCATTTGGTCGAAGTCGAGGTGAAGGTTTCCATTAGTTTCTCTTTATTGACGTTCTCGTAGGCTTCTCTTAGTTCACGATCAGCTCCACGAAAGTTGGTCCCGTTGTCACAGTGTAAATCTAGTGGAGTCCCTCTTCTTGCCATGAAATTTCGAAGTGCTTGTATGCAGGAGTCGGTAGAAAGAGAGTGAGCAACTTCAATATGAACTGCACGAGTTGCGAGGCAGGTTAATAAGACGCCCCATCGCTTTTCGGTTCTTCTTAGAACAGTAACAGTCAGGTGGCCGAAGTAGTCCACGCCTACAAATGAGAAATATGGACTAAAAGACGCCAGTCAGGCTGTTGGATGTTGAGCCATAATTGGAAGTTGCGGCTCTGCCCTCAAGTTCTTACACATTTGGCAGGAGTTGATTATCCTTCTTAGGCTTGCGACATGAAATAGTTGCCGGATCTCGTTCAGGACAGTTTCGTGGTTAAGATGCTTATACCGGACATGGAAATCGAGAACAATGAGTTTGGTTATATAGTGGCTACCCGGGAGGAGAAAAGGGCGCTTAAGGCCGTCGCTAGCATCTTTTGGGAGGTTTATTCTCCCGTTGAGACGAATTAGTTGATTCTCATCTAAAAAGGGACAAAGTTTGTATATTGAGATTGATTTACTCACCGCTTGATTTCCTGACAGTTGATGTATTTCATCTTCGTATGCATCGAGCTTGGCCTCCTTAAGCAGTAGCCTCTCTGTAGACTGCAGTTCTGTCTGGGTAAGGGTTCCGACGGCAACAGCTGCGTCATTTGTAGCCTGGAGTTCTACAGGAATTTTAGCTTCTTTCACTTCCACGTTTGGCTTGACACTTGCGATCCGCTTGTTGTTGTCGCACTGGATCGGTACATATTTTTTCAGTCGGATCTTTGCAATCCATTTGTTGGCGCAGCGAATAAACATTGCAGCGCTACGAAGCAACTTGGTCCAATCCGAGAATCGCGTCCACGCGAATATACCTTGGCGGCACTCAAAGTGAGACCCAACAAACTGACCTTTGAGTTCTTCTTGGGTGGCACCTGGAGGTTCTTTTTCAGCTGGCCAAATCTCTGCAGGTGAGAGCAGGAAGGGCCGTCGACCATCGACTTGCGGCACTGAAATCTGGGTTTTTGCTCCATTTTGTTGCGTCGTCTGCTACGTTCAGTTTTGAGGAAAGCCACCGCCACTCTGACACATCCGAGAGACTAATAATCTCGCTGACTCGGAACGCAACGAATTGCTTGTATCGTCTGTGGTCCGAGCGAAGCCATGACAAGACATTTTTAGAGTCAGACCAGAAGAACTTTTTGGTGAAGACGATGGAGTGTGATTGAGTGATGGATTTAGATAGGCGTGCTCCGAGCATGGCAGCTTGCAGTTCCAATCTGGGTATTGATAAGATTTTGAAGGGGGCCACTCTTGTTTTTGCTCCAATCAGAGAGACTTCAGCTAGGTCTTCATTTGAGCAGCGCAGGTAAGCTACTGCTGCATAGCCGTTCTCACTTGCATCGACGAAGATATGAAGTTGCACGTCGCTTTGATCTCCATATCCGGAGGTGGTGTAGCATCTCAGTATTTGAATGTTTTCAATAGTTGGCAAAACATGAATCCAATGCATCCATTTGGCGTAGTGTTCGTCTTTGACGTCTTCGTTCCAGCCTATACCCGATCGCCAGATGTCTTGCAGAAGCACTTTCAGGTACATCAGGAAATGTGTTATTACCTCCGGCGGGTCAAACACTGTCATTAGAGCACGCAAGACTTCTCGTTTGGTGGGGCGTCGGTTTCCAAGAATTATTTCTGTCGTTTTAGGCCTTGCTGATGGTTTAAAAATGAACTTATCTGTGGAGGTGGACCACCACATACCTAGCACTTTTTCGGAAGCAGATTCGGCATATATATTAAGGTTCAACACGTCAGGATTTTTGATCGAAGGGCCTCTACAACATTTGCGGAGTTAGATATCCAGTGGCGAATACAGAACCCGCCTTGACTGTGGATGAAGTAGATATTTTCGGCAAGCTGTACAGCCTCTTGAGGTGTATCGACGCTCACAAGCAGATCGTCGACAAAGTGGTTGTTCAAGATTGCTCCAACCGCCGCTGGATATGTCTCCGTAAACTGGCTCGCGTTTTCATTCATAATATATTGTGCACAAGCGGGGGAACAGGTTGGGCCAAAGGTCAAGACGGTCATGGCGAAAGTATCAGGATGTTGGTCTGCTTCGTCACACCAGAGGAAGCGTTGGGAGTCCTGATCTTCGGCCCTGATTTTCACCTGGTGGAACATCTCCATGATGTCCCCACAAATGGCTATGGCTTTTTCCCTAAAATTGTATAGTACTGACACAAGACTTACCAACTGATCTGGACCCTTGATTAAAGCTGAATTTAGAGACATACCTTGGACCTTCGCCGCTGCGTCCCAAACAATTCTAATTTTTCCAGGCTTATTGGGGTTTGTCACTGGAAAGGTCGGAAGGTATCACGCACGATGAGATCTTCTTTCGGTTTCTTGTAGGGTGAGCTTGCGTGCGTAACCTTTGGCTAAGTAGTCCTTCATTTTATTTTGTAGTGCCCTGGCCAGTTCGGGATTTTGCTTCATCCGCCTTTGTAGATACTCGAAACGCTTGAGTGCCATGGGAAGACTGTCTGGCAGTTCGATGTCTTCACTTCTCCACAACAGGCCTGTTTCGAAATGGTTTCCCTTCCGAAGGGTGAGCTCCTTTAGCAGTGATAGTGCGTGCTTTTCTTCAACGGGAATCAGCAGGTCCACGGGTCTTGAGGCCTCGAGACTATCATTGTAAATGAACTGCTTCACTAACTCGGTAAGTTCTTCATCGTGGTATTGGCCGCATTCACAAGTATGAGTATTGCATGCATGGGCCACCTTCGCTTCCTGTTGTTTGTTGTTAGGTGCGTTTAAAGGTGTGAGGCTTCTATGGTGGCGCATAAGTTTTGAACGAAGATCGCAAAACTGACGAAACTCTCTAATTTGTCGGCTGTTGGCGGCGGAGTGGATTGGACTTTCTTAAGTAGAGTGTGTATGATAAGTTCTGGCCAACCGTATAGCATTCTTAGTGTTGATATAACACGGGGGACACAATTTGGCTGAGTAAGCATGCTCTTCACAGATTCCAAAGCCTTTCCCTTTAGTGCACGCTGTAGTCGTATTAAGTTTTCATCATTAGAGAAACCGCATAGCTCTGAGGATCGTCGGAAGCTTGAAATAAAGCGAGGTCACTCGTCTGGCTCACCACTGAAATTCTGCAGATCTTTGGAAAATGAGTGCCTGACAGCTAGCTGGTTCCGAGTTAGAACTCGGTTTCCCGGTTCAAAACAGGCGGTAGTTGTTGGCGGTGGTCAGGAGCTTGAACAAATGGATGTGGCTGCTGGTGTAGTTCTATTCCTCTTGGAGCTTGTAAGTGCTGCTGTTGTGACACGTGCACAAATTGATTTCCACCAGGGGCCCCGGTCGAATTTCCCATCGCGTGTAGTGGGTGATCACGAGCGTTCATTACTTGCCCTTTTTCTTGTTGTGCTTGCGGTTGCAGTTTATTTTCCAATGCGCTCATAGGCTGCATTGTACTCACTGCCATTGCATTAGCGATTGGGTGTGTTAGGTTATGGTTGACGCATATGCCTTCGTCCGGCGGCTTGGACGTCTGATTTGCATTTGTGACCCACGCGTTCATTCGCATTCGACCAGCCTCAGATGATTGCGGGTCTTCGTCCTCGGAGTCAGATTGGGCGTCCTCCATTATCGATAAAATCCGGTACTTCTTGTTGAGGTACTCTTAATCACGTTTTTGGCGTTCTTGTTCCAGTTGCCTTTCTTCCTCAAGTTTCTTCAGTTCCAGTTGTAGTCGTCTAGCACTTGATGTTCCAGAAGACGCTGAACGCTGTGACGTAGCTGGTGGTCTTTCCATCAGCGGGACGTAGGTAGCATCGTCTGAGATACCTGGCCGAACATCAACCTCTTCTTGCGTACAAATCGCACACTTCCAGGGTTGGTTCGCTATAAAACTGCTTACGCCGACACAACCGTAATGAAACCAGGATCTGCAGTTTTGGTTATCGCATAGGACCATATTGTCCACTGAGTCTGATGCATGGCATGCTTTACAGTTGTATTCGCGTTTATCATGTTCTCCCACACTTGATTTTTCAGGTTCGCCTGTGTTGTTAGGTGGCGGCGGGGATCTTCCTTATGATTTGGTGGCTATAAACGCTGCTGGCGTTTGTTGCATTTTGCATCCACCTGGTAAAAGAATTTTTTAAAATGTTGCCTTTCCTTGGGTAACGACTTCAGAATTCGTAAAGAAAAACGCGACACAGGCCAATTAGCGATTACACTGGCCAACAATAAATTTTGCCGCCAAAAGCACCCTACATTTTCTAGAGGTTTTGGGCTCGCTGAATTCAGATCTGGCCTCAGAATTGCTCTGTCACATCACGTTTTCGCGTAATTAAGCATTCAAGATCAGAAAAATTCAGTTTTTGCTATTTTTGAGCATAAAAATTGTTTACCCAAAAACAAACTATTTTTTTCTGATGATTTGCTATCCGCTGAATCTAAATCTGGTCTCAAAATGGCTCTACTACATCAAATTACTGAGATATCTAGCTTCAAAAGTCGTAGTACACGGTCATGCATAATTTTGAAGATTACGTTATATACCGTATAGTTTCAAAAAGAAATTTGAGTCAGAAATCACATTCTTTAATGATCTTTGGGTGCTGAATTCGAATCCAGTCAGAAATTTACGTTACAACGGCAGGTTTCCAAAAAATAAAGCATTGATGTCTTGACTTTACTCTGGCTATAATCTCCAGACCAATTCTGTGAATGAATTTGAATTCAACACATCCAAAACGAGACTAACGTTATTTTCAAAAAAAAAAAAAAAAAAAAATACATGACCGTGTATAACGACTTTTGAAGCTAGATATCTCAGTTATTTGATGTAGTAGAGCCATTTTGAAACCAGATTTTGATTCAGCGGATAGCAAATCATCGGAAAAGCAAAGGTTTGTTTTCTGGTTAAAATTTTTTCCACGTTAAAAGAAATTCTGAAAAGCAGCTAAAACCTATTTTTCTGGATTTTGAAGGCTTCATATCTCGAAAACGTGATGTGACAGAGCAATTCTGAGGCCAGATTTGAGTTTAGCGAGCCAAAAACATTCAAAAAATATAGTTTACTCTTGGCGGCATTCGAAAACATGAAATTTTGTTGGCCAGTGTTATCTATCTGTTTTATTACAAAATTCTTAGGAATAAGAAATTAATAAATTAGATTAAGTAAGTAAAGTACCTAATACATACTTTCAGTGAATTCTATAGTTTCACCAGCTTGATGAGCGATAGATCAATTATTTAAAAGGAATTGAGAACTAGTTTATACAAGACTTGGCAAAGAACAGAAAATGGTTGAGCAAGAAAACCGCGTGGTGGTGAAAATCTGCATTGACAGTTTGGTTCGCCTAGCTCGGCAGGGTTGTAAGACCGTCTTTGTCATGACAGATTGATGGGCTGTCAAGTCAGGGTTGTTAACAGAGCCTAAAATGACATCAAACATCGACTAATTGGACAAAACGTCACAATAGACAGACATAACTTCGAGGTAGTACAAGACTTCGTCTATCTAGGATCCGCTTTAGACACGGAAAGCAACATCAGTGCGGACAAACAGATAAAAACTCTTACCAACCGTTGCTTCTTGGGTAAAGAATTTGATTGAGAAGCGGAACCCTCTCTAGAAAAACCAGTAAGGTAAGCCTTTATCAGGCCTTAATCATCCCAGTCCTGCTTTTCAGCGTGGAACCGTGGGCTTTATCGAGAGTGGTTGAGGAAGCCGTTGGTCATTTCGAAAGAAAAATACTCCGAATGATCTTTGGAAGATATAACTACGAGCCGTATGAGCTTGAGCTGTACCGCGACATGGGCATAGCTAGAAGAGTAGTCATTAAGAGACTACGATGGCTGCGGGATGTGGAGCGGATTTGCATCAACACTCCGGCTCAAAGAGTTTTCGCAAGCATATTGCAGGGAAATCGTGGAAGAGGAAGAATTTTCTTAGGCGTTAGTCGTAGGTTCACCCCGAACTGCAATGCGCACCTAAGTAAGTAAGTAAGACACCTACTGTAGCTCCTGATTATGAGTAGGTACATAATTTTTGTGCTTACGTTAGAAGTGAAATAATTATTGTGTTAAATTTCTTGAAGGAAAGCCCACGTGGAAGCCGTAAAATCGGTAAATTTTTCAAAATATTAACGCAAATGAAATAATTTTATGGTCTTTAAACTTCATCACAAATTTATTAAACCATTCTAGAGCCCAAAATTGGTTTTCATTTGATTTTACTTTACCTTTCTAAGTAGTGAGTCAGGCTAATTTTTTCCTGCGAAAAAAAATCTAAAAAACGCTTTCCCTTAAGCATACATATAGGGTAATTGAGGAAGAGATGCCACTAATTTTCAAAAATTAATATAATTTGTTTACTAAAGTGAAGTGAACTTTAGTTACATAAAAACTTAATAATGGATTTGTTACCTTCCACAAAAAACAAATGTATTTCGAGAAAAATAACAAGTCTTATTGAAAATAACACGAAAGAAAAATATATTACATGTGCCATCTCTTCGTGATGTCATAGGTGCTTTAGCGAGTATTGAAACTGAAGCGGCCAAAATGGGTTTGATGGTTAATGAGGGCAAAACGAAGTATATGTTGTCATCAAACAAGGACACAGAACATCGACTAGTTGGACAAAACGTCACAATAGACACAGACAGACATAACCTCGAGGTAGTACAGGGCTTCGTCTACCTAGGATCCGCTATAGACACGGAAAACAACATCAGTGCGGAGATCAAACGGAGAATAACTCTTGCCAACCGTTGCTTCTTTGGGTTAAGAAGGCAATTGAGAAATAAAACCCTCTCCAGAAAAACCAAGGTAACCTTGTTTAAGACCCTAATCATCCCAGTCCTGCTTTACGGCGCGGAAGCATGGACCTTATCGAAAGCGGATGAGGAAACCCTTGGTCGTTTCGAAAGAAAAATTCTCCGAATGATCTTTGGTCCCGTATGCGAAGACAATGTGTGGAGAAGAAGATACAACAACGAGCTGTATGAGCTGTACCGCGACATGGGCATAGCCAGAAGAGTACGCATCGCGAGGCTTAGATGGTTGGGTCATGTAGAGCGGATGGACCCAAACGCTCCGGCTCGACTGGTTTTCGAAAGCACATTGCAGGGAAATCACGGAAGGGGCAGACCTCGTCTTAGGTGGCGCAATCAAGTGGATGAAGACCTCAACCGACTAAGAGTGCGAAACTGGAGAGAGCTCGCCCGACATCGAAGTCGTTATAGAAGGATGTTGGTTGAGACCCAGGTTCACCCCGAACTGTAATGCCCGCCTAAGTAAGTAAGTACCTATCTCTCCCTCCATGTGTGGGAGAGATGCCGCATAACAAATTTATTGAATTTAAAACACTAAACATGCTTTTTCCGTTCCTGATCCCGTCCACAGACCGTACTCAGAGCAGATTCAGTCGTTTTGTACCATGAGCAGTTTTCATGCAGCCATTTCTGACATGCAAAACATTGGATCCAGTCTTCATTTTTCGTTGTTTAGAAATAGTTTTCCCAACATTCAGAAAAACATTTTTGGATAGCCCGTGGGCTAAACTTTCGTATCGGTGGCTTCAAGTTTTTCTTTTTTCCTTGAAATAGGAGAAGTTATCACCTCTGCCCATTGCCTACGATTAGAAAAAAAAGGCTCTGGAATTTCGGCAGAGGCGAAATTGATTGCAGAAGTTTTGATGGCATGATGAGGTATGCGTTTCGTTTTCGGAATGACTCCATGATGTACCTATGGCTTGTGGTTGAAATCACCAGGATTATTTCAGAACATGAAACGGCCGTTTCGGAAAATATAGGTGTTGGTTTTTGAACTTCTGTCTGGTACTCAAACAGTTTCTTTGTTTTTCGGAGAGACATTCTTCTGCCAATGTTTTTTCGGGCTTTGGAAATATGTCAGAGGACTATTTATTTTGTTTTATGACACCCAATATCAAAAATTTTAGGCTGCTAATTCCGATAATAAATTACAGAAAAGGTTCACCAAGGGAACTTTTTGAGTTACAACACCAGCAGTTTTTAAAAACAAAGTTAAGAATTAATCGTGTTTATATTTCCCAATTGACATATTTAAATATAAAGCAATATTACACCTTACACCCTTACACGTGTACAGAAACGTAGATGTATGGGAACAGACAACAGAGGGATAAGACCTTCACAGGAACTATCGCTATACTTAACCATATTTAACTTAATAAACTAATAAAAATCCGTTGGACGGTTTATATGTCCTTACCATACAAACAAACAAACATGCATCCACTTTTATATAAATTAATTTCCGGTCATGGGACAAAAGAAGTATTTTAAGCTATTGTAATAAAAGGGACAATTTTACCTGCAGCGCTCCGACTACCTGGGCCCTATTACACCAACCACTGTTCCCTTTGCAAGTTTTCACTTTTACTTTGTAAATTTCGTTGCACCAAACACCTATTTACAAAGAGGAAATTATTTTTTTGAAAAGTAAACCAAAAATTACCTCTTTGCAAATTTCGTTGCACCAAACGCTAATCTGCTTGGAAAAATACTTTTCAGAAAAGTGCAAGGTTATTCGCAAAGAATTATAGTCGTGTTAAGTTCGGCTATAATAAATAATAAATTAAAATTAATCGCTTTGAACGACTTTTTTAAAATGAAAATTATAATTATATTAAGAGATGTAAGGTTGAGAGTAAATTTTGAAATTGCAAATAATTTTCAAGCAGTGGAAAGTTTTAGCTTGACAAAAACGTATACAGAATTAGTTTTATCCAAAATAGGACATAAGTTGCAATATAGCAGTCAACAGGAATATGTGTCTAAGTCCCTTACTTAAACTTTTGTGTACACTAAGTTGGATGGGAAAGTTGAGATTTTTTTTTTCTGGTTCAAGTAAATTAACAAACTTAAAATTAAGAAACTAATTTCACAAAAAGAAATAAAACTGCTTCGTTATTTCAATATTCAGAAAAGTTCAAAATATTTTCCTCTCTGGAGCATAAATCTTCATCCCTGTCTTCGGATTTTTTTAGTTCTTTTGTGAATTCTGACGCCGCCGCCGGCGCCGGCCGCCGCGCCGCGCGCCGGTCGCCGCGCCGGTAGGTGTAATTCATTTTCCAGTTTATATGCTTCTAATGTGGCTTTATAGATTTCGATCTTCAAAAGTTTTTTTTTTTCAAATCTATGAGTGTAGCCTATTATAAACGCAGACTGACTCTATTAGGTTGGTATTTACTCTAGAAGCTTGGCTGGTCAAAGTTATGTATTGTATTATGCAGTTATGTAGTGAATATAATAGCTAAGGCTCAGTCTATCTATCATGTACAATAAAGATCAGTTTATGTTGGCACCTTAAGCGAAGCAGACTATTATTATTTGTAACATGACGCAGCCGAAACATACGTCAAGCCGTACATAAATACTTTATCAAATAGGGTGGCGCAACAGAGCGAGGAGCCCCTGGGCCTAGCGCATTTCTCACAACCATGCCTTGTGAGGGAATGGAGGGGACCTACAATTTTCTGCCGGTTCCGAACGGCTAATTGAGAAAGCACTTTTCATGGCAAAGAATTTACTAACGGAGGACTTGCCAATTCCTCGCGAAAGGTGATACCCGTGGAAAAACATTTTTGCGGGTCGGGTATACCGAATACCAGCGCAGAAGTAGTTTTATCCAAAATAGGACATAAGTTGCAATATAGCAGTCAACAGGAATATGTGTCTAAGTCCCTTACTTAAACTTTTGTGTACACTAAGTTGGATGGGAAAGTTGAGATTTTTTTTTTTCTGGTTCAAATAAATTAACAAACTTAAAATTAAGAAACAAATTTCATTAAAAGAAATAAAACTGCTTCGTTATTTCAATATTCAGAAAAGTTCAAAATATTTTCCTCTCTGGAGCATAAATCTTCATCCCTGTCTTCGGATTTTTTTTAGTTCTTTTGTGAATTCTGACGCCGCCGGCGCCGGCCGCCGCGCCGCGCGCCGGTCGCCGCGCCGGTAGGTGTAATTCATTTTCCAGTTTATATGCTTCTGATGTGGCTTTATAGATTTCGATCTTCAAAAGTTTTTTTTTCAAATCTATGAGTGTAGCCTATTATAAACGCAGACTGACTCTATTAGGTTGGTATTTACTCTAGAAGCTTGGCTGGTCAAAGTTATGTATTGTATTATGCAGTTATGTAGTGAATATAATAGCTAAGGCTCAGTCTATCTATCATGTACAATAAAGATCAGTTTATGTTGGCACCTTAAGCGAAGCAGACTATTATTATTTGTAACATGACGCAGCCGAAACATACGTCAAGCCGTACATAAATACTTTATCAAATAGGGTGGCGCAACAGAGCGAGGAGCCCCTGGGCCTAGCGCATTTCTCACAACCATGCCTTGTGAGGGAATGGAGGGGACCTACAATTTTCTGCCGGTTCCGAACGGCTAATTGAGAAAGCACTTTTCATGGCAAAGAATTTATTAACGGAGGACTTGCCAATTCCTCGCGAAAGGTGATACCCGTGGAAAAACATTTTTGCGGGTCGGGTATACCGAATACCAGCGCACCCAATACCATCGCACCCAATACCTTCGCTCATAATACAGCGGACACAACATACTTTGCGCACCCAATACCTCCGGAATTTTCATACCATTACCGTTATTAATGGGTTGGCCTTTTGTTTTCATTAATGAATATAGAGTTTAACTGCGCCACCATTTTTGAAGACTTACGTTTTCTAAACGTTATTATTGTAAGTGTATGATTGCATTATTAAAAAAAAAAAAAAAAACAGCTGAATTGCCGCAGTGTCGTTCTCCCTATCTACATATCTACAGAGCCCCTGGGCCTAGCGCATTTCTCACAACCATGCCTTGTGAGGGAATGGAGGCAAAAATGTATATAAAATGTGTTGATTTCAAAAGGATCCGGTTTCTAAAGCAACTCAAATATCTAAAATCTTTCAATTGATTTGAAAAGAATTCTCTATCAAATTTGAAATGACACCTTAATCTTCCTAATCGCTTGAATACAGACAGTTTTAGAATGCAAAGTCTGAAACCCATAAAATCACTATGTTCCTGATCCCGTCCACAGACCGTACTCAGAGCAGATTCAGTCGTTTTGTACCATGAGCAGTTTTCATGCAGCCATTTCTGACATGCAAAACATTGGATCCAGTCTTCATTTTTCGTTGTTTAGAAATAGTTTTCCCAACATTCAGAAAAACATTTTTGGATAGCCCGTGGGCTAAACTTTCGTATCGGTGGCTTCAAGTTTTTCTTTTTTCCTTGAAATAGGAGAAGTTATCACCTCTGCCCATTGCCTACGATTAGAAAAAAAAGGCACTGGAATTTCGGCAGAGGCGAAATTGATTGCAGAAGTTTTGATGGCATGATGAGGTATGCGTTTCGTTTTCGGAATGACTCCATGATGTACCTATGGCTTGTGGTTGAAATCACCAGGATTATTTCAGAACATGAAACGGCCGTTTCGGAAAATATAGGTGTTGGTTTTTGAACTTCTGTCTGGTACTCAAACAGTTTCTTTGTTTTTCGGAGAGACATTCTTCTGCCAATGTTTTTTCGGGCTTTGGAAATATGTCAGAGGACTATTTATTTTGTTTTATGACACCCAATATCAAAAATTTTAGGCTGCTAATTCCGATAATAAATTACAGAAAAGGTTCACCAAGGGAACTTTTTGAGTTACAACACCAGCAGTTTTTAAAAACAAAGTTAAGAATTAATCGTGTTTATATTTCCCAATTGACATATTTAAATATAAAGCAATATTACACCTTACACCCTTACACGTGTACAGAAACGTAGATGTATGGGAACAGACAACAGAGGGATAAGACCTTCACAGGAACTATCGCTATACTTAACCATATTTAACTTAATAAACTAATAAAAATCCGTTGGACGGTTTATATGTCCTTACCATACAAACAAACAAACATGCATCCACTTTTATATAAATTAATTTCCGGTCATGGGACAAAAGAAGTATTTTAAGCTATTGTAATAAAAGGGACAATTTTACCTGCAGCGCTCCGACTACCTGGGCCCTATTACACCAACCACTGTTCCCTTTGCAAGTTTTCACTTTTACTTTGTAAATTTCGTTGCACCAAACACCTATTTACAAAGAGGAAATTATTTTTTTGAAAAGTAAACCAAAAATTACCTCTTTGCAAATTTCGTTGCACCAAACGCTAATCTGCTTGGAAAAATACTTTTCAGAAAAGTGCAAGGTTATTCGCAAAGAATTATAGTCGTGTTAAGTTCGGCTATAATAAATAATAAATTAAAATTAATCGCTTTGAACGACTTTTTTAAAATGAAAATTATAATTATATTAAGAGATGTAAGGTTGAGAGTAAATTTTGAAATTGCAAATAATTTTCAAGCAGTGGAAAGTTTTAGCTTGACAAAAACGTATACAGAATTAGTTTTATCCAAAATAGGACATAAGTTGCAATATAGCAGTCAACAGGAATATGTGTCTAAGTCCCTTACTTAAACTTTTGTGTACACTAAGTTGGATGGGAAAGTTGAGATTTTTTTTTTCTGGTTCAAGTAAATTAACAAACTTAAAATTAAGAAACTAATTTCACAAAAAGAAATAAAACTGCTTCGTTATTTCAATATTCAGAAAAGTTCAAAATATTTTCCTCTCTGGAGCATAAATCTTCATCCCTGTCTTCGGATTTTTTTAGTTCTTTTGTGAATTCTGACGCCGCCGGCGCCGGCCGCCGCGCCGGTAGGTGTAATTCATTTTCCAGTTTATATGCTTCTAATGTGGCTTTATAGATTTCGATCTTCAAAAGTTTTTTTTTTTCAAATCTATGAGTGTAGCCTATTATAAACGCAGACTGACTCTATTAGGTTGGTATTTACTCTAGAAGCTTGGCTGGTCAAAGTTATGTATTGTATTATGCAGTTATGTAGTGAATATAATAGCTAAGGCTCAGTCTATCTATCATGTACAATAAAGATCAGTTTATGTTGGCACCTTAAGCGAAGCAGACTATTATTATTTGTAACATGACGCAGCCGAAACATACGTCAAGCCGTACATAAATACTTTATCAAATAGGGTGGCGCAACAGAGCGAGGAGCCCCTGGGCCTAGCGCATTTCTCACAACCATGCCTTGTGAGGGAATGGAGGGGAAAAAATCCTTTGAGTATTTCGTATTTCGATAGCAAAGGATCATTTCTACTTAGTTTGAGCAAAGTCGGAGGTATAGCAACATTTAGGATTGACCGTATTTATATGGAATGGCTCTGCTGTAATATGTGAGCGTCTGAAACCCCACCATCTTTTTATCGATTTCAAGGCCGCGTATGACAGTATTTACAGAGACGAGCTGTACAAAGCCATGTCTAGTTTCGGCATCCCCGCAAAACTCGTACGACTATGCAAGATGACTTTGGAGAACTCAAGCTGCTCCGTCAAGGTCGGTAAAAACTAACCGAGACCTTTGATGTCGAAAAAGGATTTAAACAAGATTGCGATTTCTTCAACATCATACTTGAAAAGATGGTAAGAAACTCAAACGTCAACACCAAAGGAACAATCTTTCAAAAGTCTGTACAGCTACTCGCCTACGCAGACGGTATTGACGTAATGAAAAGAAAAAAGCGTGATATCATAGGTGCTTTTGCGAGTATTGAAAGTGAAGCGGCCAAAATGGGTTTGATGGTTAATTAGGGCAAAACGAAGTTTATGTTGTCATCAAACAAGGACACAGAACATCGACGAATTGGATAAAACGTCACAATAGACACAGACAGACATAACCTCGAAGTAGTACAGGGCTTCGTCTACCTAAGATCCGCTATAGACACGGAAAACAACATCAGTGCGGAGATCAAACGGAGAATAACTCTTGCCAACCGTTGCTTCTTTGGGTTAAAAAGGCAATTGAGAAACAAAACCCTCTCCAGAGAAACCAATGTAACCTTGTATAAGACCTTGATCATCACAGTTCTGCTTGACGGCGCGGAAGCATGGACCTTATCGAAAGTGGATGAGGAAACCCTTGGTCGTTTCGAAAGAAAAATTTTCCGAATAATGTTTGGTCCCGTATGCGAAGACAATGTGTGGAGAAGAAAATACAACAACTAGCTGTATGAGCTGTACCGCGACATGGGCATAGCCAGAAGAGTACGCACCGCGAGGCTACGATGGTTGGGCCATGTAGAGAGGATGGACCCAAACGCTCCGGCTCAACGGGTTTTTGAGAGCACATTGCAGGGAAATCACGGAAGGGGAAAGACCTCGTCTTAGGTGGAGCAATCAAGTGGATGAAGACCTCAACCGAATTAGAGTACGAAACTGGAGAGAGCTCGCCCGAAATCGAAGTCGTTACAGAAGGATGTTGGTAGAGGCCCAGGTTCACCCCGAACTGCAATGCCCACCTAAGTAAGTAAGTAAGTGTTCCATAATTACTAATTTCAATAAAAAAAGTTCAATTATTTGTACCAAAAAAATTAAAAATTTAACGATTGAAAAATTTTACGACTGATGCTTCAGCCTATTATTCGCTCTGGAAAGCAGCTAAGTGCCTGAAAAGACCGCAGTTACAAAACCCGCCAATAAAATCTCTAAACGGGAATTGGATCGGAAATCCGAAAGGAAAAGCTAACCTGTTTGCAGAACATCAGGTTATGAAAGAAATGCCATCAAAAGCCTTCATAAAACTCCAATTCATAATAAATGTGTGCCTAAAGACCCAATATGTCCCACATCATTGGAAAATTGCTGAAGTCATTGTTATACCAAAGCAAGGTAAGCCACCAACAGAAGTGACGTCTTACAGACCAATATCGCTTATACCAATAATGGCAAAAGTCTTTGAAAAACTGCTACTGAAAAGACTAAGCAAAGTCATAGAAAAAAGAAATTTAATCCCAAATCATCAGTTTGGATTTAGAAATAAAAATTCCACGATAGACCAAGTTCTTAGAATAACGGATGCAGTTGAAAAAGCATTAGAAGAAAAACAAATATGTTCGGCTATATTTTTAAATGTTGCTCAAGCATTCGACAAGGTATGGCATGAGGGGCTAGAGTATAAACTGCAAAGGGACCTACCCAGGCAGTACTACGAAATACTAAAATCTTATATCTCAAACCAGCTCTTCAGAGTACGGTATCATCAAGAATATTCAAAGCTAAGTAAAATACAAGCCGGTGTTCCACAAGGAAGCGTCCTAGGACCTACCCTGTATTTACTATATACAAGGGATATTCTAGTGGATAACAACACCATTATGGCTACTTTTGCAGATGATACTGCAATTTTGGCATCCAGTAAGCGCGTCGTCAAGGCTGCTGAGAAATAGCAAAATGCCGTCGACACCGTTAGTGATTGGACCAAAAAATGGCGTATCAAGCTCAATGAAGCTAAATCTGCACATGTAAACTTTACAAATAAAAAGTTAAGCTATGTACAAATATTCATCAACAATCAAGCTGTACCGTACGCCAACACGGCCAAATACCTTTAGATGAATTTGGATGCAAAGCTAAAATGGAAAGAGCATATCAAAAAGAAAAGGGAAGAGCTCAACCTGAAGTATAGAAAAATGTACTGGTTACTCGGAAGAAATTCTGACCTATCTGTCGAAAATAAAATAATGCTTTATAAGCAAGTCTGGACCTATGGAAACCAATTATGGGGCTGTACAAAGAAAACAAATACTGAAATCATCCAAAAGTTCCAAAACAAAGTCCTTCGTGGAATAGTAAATGCACCATGGTATATAAGAAATAGCGATTTACATCGTGAACTACAAATAGAAACGGTTACAGAAGTTGTAAGAAAACATGCTGTATCACACAATCAGCGACTGTATAGTCATATCAACTCTAAAATGGAGTCCGTATTAAATACGAGAGGCAATGTTCGGAGATTAAGAAGAACCAAGCCACACGACCTAATGGTCTAAAAGTCTTGGGAAGCATTAAAAGTTTAAGCTTCCCTTAAAGCGATTATATTATTGAGAAAGAAAAATCTGTTATTTATTATAATCATAGATTGGTTCTGATTACGAAGAGTTTTTAGTGAGGTAAGAGTCCCACACTACTTGGTGTCGAATACTGCCAAGTGTCTTTTGAAGATTTCCTCCTGACAAAAAAAAAAAAAAAAAAAATAACACTAATCTGCAGTAGCATTAGTACAAGCGTTATCTTCATTTTATTGCTAGTTTAAAGCTATACTCTCGTGGTATTAAAATGAACGAATAGGGCTCTAAATATGATGCTAGAGTGCCTGCATGTTCTACAATAGAAACAAAATGACATTAGCATTTTGATTTAGAGCACTTTCAGCTCTATTAAAGATTATTATCAAAAGTAAGTTGTAACACATTCTGCTGTGGAATGGAAATATAAAAAAGGTTTACTTAAGTGTTAGTGATAAAATAATAATTCTGATGAAAGCAATGAAAATTATTAGCTTGTATTAGAACTTCGCAATAAGTTCTTTCCAAACATACTGTAATGTGCACCCAACATTTAATGCTAATTTCCTAATCGAAATTTTCAACCGAAAACAAGTGCTGGCAACGCTATAATGGAATGCTATCATCTATAATGGAAGACGTTGTTTGTGAGTGAGTGTGTCTGTGCAGAAATACCGGGAGGAGAATGTGTCTAGACATTATGGTTTATAGCAAAACTACCAGAAAGCTCTCGATGGTTCACAGTTCTATATAAAGAGGGAGCTGACGCAACCAGAGTCAGTTCTATTTAGAAAGTGATAGTGTGAATATTAAGTAAACGAGATAGTAGATATTGAATAAAAGTGGTGGAATTAAAGTAAAGTTAAATACAGTGAAAATGGGTAAGTTGTTGGAAGAGCTCAACTGCATTGAACTTAAAAGTGAATTAGGTAAGCGAAATCTTTCTAGAGCGGGATCGAAAAATGAGCTCGTTCTGCGCTTGCGCAACTATTTGGAACAGCAAGGGGAAGACGTAAACACTTTTGTTTTTGAAACAGAAGTGGAGGAAGAGGAAGTAAGTGAAAGTGTAGATTTTTCTAGTATGATGAAACTTTTGTTAGAACAGCGAAACGAGCAAAAGAAGGAACAGCACAATGTTCTCGAACGACTCGAAGTACAACAAAAGAAGCTGGAAGAGCAACGGAATGAGCAAAAGAAGGAACAGCAGAATGTTCTCGAAAGACTCGAAGTACAACAAAAGTAGCTTTAAGAGCAACGAAATGAGCAAAAGAAAGAACAGCAGAATGTTCTGGAGCAACTTGAAGCACAACGAAACGAACAAAAGAAAGAACAACAGAATATTCTCGAAAGACTTGAGGCTCAACAGAATGTTTTGGAAGGTCAGAAAAACATTCTAGAAGGCAAATTGGGCAACATTGAGAAAAATGTATGTGCTCTTGACGAACGCGTTTAAGATATGGAAAAACAGCTTTCTGTTGTAGAGAATCGTTTCGAAATCGTAGAAAGCCGATGTGATAAACAGTTCTCTGTTCTGACCAAGGAATTGGATCAGATCCGGAAAATCAAAATTCGAGAATCTACTGGAGAGTTTTCAAAGAAAAAGGAGATGAAACCGCCGACATTTGATGGACAGTCATCTTGGTCAGTCTACAAGAGACAATATGAGGCAGCCGCGACAACAAATGGCTGGGATGACGAAGACAAGTACATTGCACTGACTCTTGCTCTTAGAGGACCAGCAGCTGAATTACTTCAAACAGTTCCAGCTGGTAAAAGCGGCAATTTCAGCTCTCTCGTGGCAGCTATAGATAATCGCTTTGGAGATAGCCACTTGAAAGAAGTCTTCCGAGTCCAACTCAATAACAGAGTCCAGAAAAGGGGTGAAAGTCTACAGCAGCTCCAAGCAGACGTCGAAAGAATGGTTCACCTGGCATACCCGGATGCTGGAGAGGAAATCATCAACCAGCTTGCTGTTGAGTCCTTCGTTCGTGCCATTTCTGATATACATCTTCAGAGGTCTGTGCGAACTGCTAGAACACGTACTCTTTCTGAAACTTTAGCATTCGCATTGACAATTGAAGCAGCAGAACAGGCTTCTCATGGAGTACATCGACTTAGAGAAGGTCGAAGTCGAAGAATGCTCGTGCCAAAGAGCTGAAATACAGAAGAACCAGCGGAGCGGACTTGCAAGATGTTGGAACTGCAACAAGACCGGGCACTTACAGCGTCAATGCCGACTACCACCAAATAAAGCAGCTTGTCAACATTGTGGAAGCAAGAGATCCAACCCAGAACAAGGTAACAACAACACCAGTGCTGCTTATCAATCCGGGAAACGAGTAAGAACCAACTTCGAGGGGCAGAGGCTGGTTTCTTGTATCGATGGCCCCAGAACAACCATCCAGGTCTCTCAGACCAAACGAGACAACAATAGTCTGACTGTGGAGACTACTATTAACGGGAACAAACATGTGGCTACCATCGACACCGATGCCACAGCATCCATAGTACGTCGAGACCTGGTAAAGACGACGTGGCTTCATAACACCAATAGCTACCGTCTAAGAACTGCAACGGGAGAAGCAGCAAGAGTATATGGAGAAGTGTGTCTTAAGATCTGACTGGCCGATCTAGTGTTTACTCATCAATTCATGGTGGCAGATATATGTGACGAGTGCATCATTGGAATCGACTTTATGAAAGAGCACGGAGTTATTTTGGACATCGGTAATCAAGTTTTGAAGTACCAAAATAAGGAACTTCCAATGACCTATTCGAATGAAAGTACGTCAACACTGAGGACTGTCGTCACGGGAGATCTGATTCTGCCTCCTTCTTCTGAAGTATTCGTTTGGACAAAACTGGAAGGTAAGTTTGGAAGCCTTCGATACCTTATGGTAGAACCAGACCCCGAGTGTTCCTCCCAAAGCGTCATCATTGGGAAACACTGGTAGCCCCGCATCGACTCAGATGCAAGCAACGTTGGAATCGGGGCGGTACTATCACAATTCCCAAGTGCATGATGGCGAAGAGAAAGTGGTGGCATACTACAGCAAGGTCCTCTCGAAACCCGAAAGAAACTACTGCGTGACCAGAAGGGAACTGCTAGCTCTTATCTTGGCAAAATAGCAGTTCCATAAGTACATCTGTGGACAGAAATTCCTTCTGCGAACAGACCATGGTGCTCTGAACTGGCTGTTGAACTTCAAAAATCCAGAAGGTCAAGTCGCAAGGTGGATAAAAAGACTGCGGACTTATGATTACCAGATTCAACACCGCAGAGGAAAGTTGAACTCAAACGCCGACGCATTATCCCGAAGACCTTGTAAAGTGGATTGCAAGCATTGTAGGCGTCAAGAAGACAAAGAAAATATTACCGCTCAGCGACTAAGAGCTGACCCAATATGCGGATGGAGCTACGAGGAAGTGAGGACTGCTCAACAGGAGGATCCAGATATCGAACCCATTCTAGCATGGAAAGAAAATGAAGAGAAACCTGAATGGGGAGACATTTCTGCCAGGAGTCCAGTTCTCAAAGCCTATTGGGCACAGTGGGACTCACTATATGTGCAAGAAGGTGTCTTCAGGCGAAGATGGGAGTCCGCTGACGGTAAATCATATGTGATGCAGCTGATCGTACCGCTATCGAGAGTCAGTGAAGTTCTTCGGGAGATGCACGACGGACCTTCTGGAGGCCACCTGGGAGTTAACAAAACACTGGAGAAGGTGCGACATCGGTTCTACTGGTTACATGCTAGAGATGACGTGGAGAAGTGGTGCCGAACATGTGACAAATGTGCTGCAACCAAAGGACCTGGTAGGAAGATTCAAGGTAAGATGCATCAGTACAACGTTGGATCGCCTTTTGAGAGGATTGCAGTAGATGTGGCTGGGCCTTTTCCAGAGAACAACGCTGGAAACAAGTACATTCTGGTTGTAATGGACTATTTTAGCAAATGGCCTGAGGCGTATGCCATCCCAAATCAAGAAGCCAAAACAGTGGTCGACCAGATTGTGTTTAACTGGGTAAGTAGGTTTGGCGTGCCTATGGAACTCCATTCCGACCAAGGGAGGAACTTTGAGTCAAACATCTTCCAAGGAGTGTGTGGACTACTTGGCATTAAGAAAACGAGAACCACACCGCTTCATCCACAATCTGATGGGATGGTTGAAAGATTCAACCGGACCTTGAAAGAACACCTCACCAAGCTCGTAGGCGACTACCAAAGAGACTGGGATAGCCACGTACCGCTATTCCTGATGGCCTATAGAAGTGCGGTACATAGCTCAACAAGACAAACACCATCTGACATCCTATTCGGAAAAACCATGCGGCTGCCCAGCGAACTCAAATTTGGATGCCCCACAGAGGAGTCACAGGACACGAACGAGTATGTGGACGATCTCAAGGAGAGACTCGCTGACATCCATAAAAGGATGAGGGAACGGATGAAAGCATACAGCGACCGGATGAAGACACGGTACGACACAAAAGCGACAACGACAGGATTTCAAGCAGGAGATCGTGTGTGGCTTTATAATCCTCATCGTCAAAAGGGATTGTCACCGAAACTTCAGCAAAACTGGGAGGGTCCTTATACTGTTGTCACGAGGATTAACGACGTAGTTTACCGCATCCAAAGAGGACTAAGAGGCAAGTTAAAAGTAGTGCATTGTGACCGGCTGCATCTATATAGTGGCGAGGCTGCAGATGGAATTATTCGCGACGAACAATCTTAGGGAGGGGGCATTGTAATGTGCACCCAACATTTAATGCTAATTTCCTAATCGAAATGTTCAACCGAAAACAAGTGCTGGCAACGCTATAATGGAATGCTATAATCTATAATGGAAGACGTTGTTTGTGAGTGAGTGTGTGTGTGCAGAAATACCGGGAGGAGAATGTGTCTAGACATTATGGTTTATAGCAAAACTACCAGAAAGCTCTCGATGGTTCACAGTTCTATATAAAGAGGGAGCTGACGCAACCAGAGTCAGTTCTATTTAGAAAGTGATAGTGTGAATATTAAGTAAACGTGATTGTTAGTCGAGTTGTATACCGAAAGTAGATATTGAATAAAAGTGGTGGAATTAAAGTAAAGAAAGGTAAAGTTTTATTTTGCGAACTAAGCGCACGTTACAATACATTCATAAGTGTTGAGAGAGAATATGTTCGAAACATATGAATAGAAAAAACTACGAGACATACATATTATCGAGTCTGTGAATTGATAAATAAAACGATAAAGACAATGTTAAGCAATGATTTCATGTGCCACTCTATTTTAATCACAAACATAGGAATTGCACTTAAAAAATTTACACGGCACCTTCGAAATATTAAACTTTTAATAATAAACAAAAACAAAATCAAAAAAATTTTAGGCAATCAAAATTCAAATCTAGAGCAGCAAAATTATTTGAAAGCATAATGCTTATCTATCAAGCAGAAATAATACCTTTGTAAAGCAAAGAGATTTAAAGTAAGTTAGGCTCGTGGAGTGTTGTGGTAAAGGTTGTAATAAAGCATTTTTATAGAGCAATTAGCCTTACGAGCTTTAAGAGCTTGGAGATTTTGTAAGGTGCATTTAAACTAAAAAATTTCGGAAGCTTTAACAAAGTTCAAAATAGAGCAGTAGCTAGACTTCACTCTTTTAATATTTTTCTAAAACATATTTAAATCTTGCAGCTCCGAAAATTTTATTTGGGCATTAATTGAAAAAATTTGAAAATCGCAATAAATATTAAAATAAAATTAAATAATCCAAAAGTTTTTAGCTAATATATAAAAACTCTTAAATTTATTTAGAATCGTAAAGGCAGTTTTCCTTAAAACCAGTTTTTCATTTAATAATTTTTAGCAAATTGGTTTTCTAAGAACCAAGAATGCTTGTCGTTCGATCTTGCTATAAAATGAATTTACAAATATTTGAGAAAAATCGAAGATGCTGTTTTGAAAATATTCAAAAAAAATTAAGAATTTTGTAAAAAAAACTAGCTGAGCTGCACGGCGTTGCTCGGGGCTGTAGTTCTAAGGTTCCCATTCTCGTTCTTCCGCTTCCATGGGAATATTGGGATGAAATATTATCTTTTTGACTGTGGGATTATGTGGCTTCCTAATGCTGAAAGAAATCTGCTGGAATCTGTCCAGTAGGTTGTTTCTAGGTCTCCTTTACTCGGTTAGCTATGAATTCTAATTTCTATAAATATTATTATTTTACTGAAGAATAACGAAGCATCCTCTTGTTTAAAAAGTTTTTGAAAACGGTTAAGTAGTCTTGAGGCTTCCGTTCCCATGTCCGTTTCTGTCCCCGTGGATATTTAGGGATGGAACATACCTACTCTTAGTTTCTGAGGGATAATAAGGCATCTCAGGGCTAAAAGAATTTTTGAAATCTGTCCAGTTGTTTTTAAGTTCCCGTTCCCAACCCCGTTCCTGTGAGAATATGGGCACCAAACCTTGACAGGGACCATCTCTGGATCGAACTATGTCTACCCTGAAAGCTTCATAAGAATCCGTTGGTTGGTTTAGGAGTCTATACCGGACACACAAAAATACAAACATCCTATTTTATATTGTATAGACTAATAAAAATTTTAAAATTCTAAATTTTCCAAATGTTGATACGTAATCCTTTTTAAACCACCTAGGACTTCTTCATTATAAGATTTCTTCAAAATCGTGTTAGCCATTAAGGGAAAAGTAGTTTTTGAACAGAATCGGTACTATGGGAGCTACCGTTTTTAGACTTAAAAAAAGTTTTTACATAAGAAAGACACTCAACAAAAAATGCCTCACATAAAGTTTAATTAAAATCCTGACACTTGTTTTCGAGAGAAAAAAAAGTACGGTTGTTTCAAGACTTAGGGAACGAATTCCGAAAATCCCTCTGTAGGCTTCCTTGGAGATACTAAACTGCAAATTTTGAAGAAAATCAGCGGTTCAGGCTGTAGAGCCATATAAGGACAGACAGACACACACACTGAGAAAAATTTTAAACGCATTCATATTTAAACCAAACTCAAACACATATGATTTGGCATGGAAGCGGTTTCTATTTAATTTTAATAGAAACCTATTAACTAATTGTTGAAATAAGTTGAACATGATTTAGTTTAAATTATCTTTGCTTTCTATTTAACCTAAACGTGTTTCTATTTGTTTCATTTGTTATTTGTTCTTTCAAATAGAATTATCTTCGTTTCATTTGAATATGTCCGTGTTTGAAACAAATTCGTTTTCTGTTTAAAACAAATTGTTTCAGCGTTAGCTTTTTTAAACAGATTCATAGTTATTTTTATTTATTTATTATTATTATTTATTATTTTTTATTATTATAAGAGTTTTAAGACGTCAAAAGCTTTAAAGAAACCATGTGAAGAAAAAAAAACACTTGAGTTTATTTTTTTTACAAAAATTTATTTCTAAAATAACATTTTCCATAATTTATAGTAGGTAGGTATGTACATGTAAAGGAGGGCTAGTAATATAAGAAATATTCTTGATATACAGAAATTTGTCAAGCTTTTTACCAATTTCAAATGATTTCTAGTGTAACATTTATTACGACATACATACATACATACCTTAGTTTCATTTGGAAATATTGTTAAAATTTTTGTGGAAATTTCTTCGAAATCACAGGGATGTAATGTTTTCCCGCTGTTTAAGATTCTTTCTAATATTATATTAATAATGTCTTGACGATGTTTTTCTAACAGGCTACCGTTTTTCTCGTGAAAAGAATGACTGCCATGCCTTTGTCCGTTTGTTGTAGTATATCGAATAAATTCTAAAATGAATAATGGCACAGTGTTAGGTAGGCTCGTAAAACTTAATTTTTCTTTACTTACATCTGCCAAACTGAAAGAACTTGTTGATGTTTCTGGAAATTTTACATTTAACATCCAATCAGATACTTTAGTGCCGACAGAAATTGTTGTACCGTCGATATTAAACTGCAAACGTTATTCAAAATGATTTATACGGATTACTATTCAGGTTATTCTAGTGGTATCAGTGAATACCTACCTTTTCTTTCTTGCTTCTCCCATATAAAAAGCCTTTCCCTAAATTCAGCCCTAGGGAATTTAAGAAAAAAACACAAAGAAAACAAAAAAAATTGTATAACAAATTGTAAGATAAACAAACGGGTAAAAGAAAATAATGCTTTATCACAAAAATTTAATACGTTCAACATAATTGTAAGAACTTGTACTTACCATGGAGAAGAGGAAATAACAAAATTAAGTTCCACTCCTCAAGTTAATCCCTCAATCCTTTTTAGTTTGGATGCACAGAATCTGGTTCAATTACAAACAGAGTATTTAAACACTCTGCGTCCAATGTATAGGAATTGATTATTTCCCCATTTGACTTTTTTTTTGTTAGCACCTCCGAAAATCACTTTATAAATATCACTCGAAATCAACTTTGACAGAATAATCACTTAGACTTAACTTGGCGGAAAAAAGACCTACGTGCACGACAATCCTTGTTCATTTGACTTTTTCAATGGTAACGCCAAGCAGCTTCAGACAAATACAGTTATATTTTTACTTCGCTTGAGTTCAATTCAAATAGATTCGAGTTCGAACATAACATTTTCTTTACAATTTTTTTCTATTGTAAATATTTCGACTTCGTTCATATTTGAGCCAAACTCGTTCACGTTTGTGTTATGTTTAATTATCTACGTTCTTACTTCGTTTGAGTTCAACTCAAATAGATTCAAGTTTGAATGTAACTTTGCTTAGTTTGTTTCTTTTGTAAATATTTCAACTTCGTTTATGTTTGAATCAAACTAGTTCATGTTTGTTTTAAATTAAATTTTGGGTGTCCCCTCTTTGTTTGAGTTCAATTCAAATAGATTTAGATTTGAGTAATAATATTGCTTATTTTTTTCTCTTGTGTTAATATTTAAACTGCGTTCATGTTGAAAACAAACTCGTTCATATTTAAATACTTTCAAATAAGTAAAATAAATACAGGCTTTTCAAAAATTAAACAGGGATTATTTTGATTTAAACCGACTTTACTTTAAAAAATAGTTTTTTCGGATCTAAATAGATTTCAATTCGGTTTTAACAGAATTATATTTGTACTGATTTAAACATATAGTTAAACCTGCTTCTATTTGAAAAAATCATTGTTCAATTTTCTCAGTGCACACACACAGCATTGTAGGACTTACCTTTTTCGTATTCACTATCATCGTATTGTCATATTTAACTCCTATCTCAATTTTTCTTGGTATTTATCCAATTGTTCCGCCTTAGTGTGTACTGCAATCTTCCTGTCTTAAAATTGATATACAATGTATTACTACAATCAAAATTGGAATATAGTATTTCTTGCTGGGGTGGTACCTATTTGAAAAAATAAATCCCTTACTAATGAGACAGAAGCATGCGATAAGAGTTATTTCTAAAGCTAATCGGAGGACACCAAGTTTTGAGCTACAGATCTCTTGAATCTCTTCTCTAAGACTTTTATATTGTTGCAAAGTTTTAAAGATTTTTTTCATAGTTTTCGGCTATTTTATAGCTAGAGTGCAAAACGACTATAACTTACTTGCGAATCAACTTCAGAAACTTCGTAGTTGTGGTGCCAACTATCAAAAAAACAACTATCTATGTAACCACTCCTCGCTTGTTTAATAAATTACCTGAAAAACTTAGGTCTCTCAGACCTAAAAAAAGAGTAAAAATAGTATTTTTAAATTAAACAAAAAGTCGCTTTTCTCATTTAACCATTCCAAAATTGCTATTTCATTAAATCCCATGATGTAATATTACTTTTTAAACAGGGTGTAAAGTAACTCGTGTTACATACTTCGGGATGTGATTCTTGGTCATATTCTAAGAAAAAAAATTGTTCTACAGTAAAGTCTGTCTCTCAACTTTGACATCACTTTTTGACATTTTTAAAAAAGGCTAACTTTGGTGTACCCTGACCTGTGTTAAATTCGATTTCTCTGTGTTTAAATTAGACTCTTATAGACTTAGGGTTGCCAGATTTTTAATTTTTAATGGTGTGCAAGTTTTCTTCCCGAAGCAAAGTTTTGACTCTGAGGTAATTTTTTTTTCAGAAAATGCCTTGTAAGCATAGAGTTTCCTTATATTTTACAGATGAAAAAACAATAATAAAAAAAATCATTAATAAATGCACACAAAAACTCATTCAATTTATGATATAAAATAAAAAATGGGTGAAATAAAAAAAAAAAAATTTTAATTTAATTTACATAATTAGCGCGATTAATATTTTATATGGCTGCGATTGATTAAAAAAAACAACTTTTTCTTTCATACAATGAACCACAGGCCGCTTACTATTTATTCGTTAACATGTGGGAGGAAAACAGAGTCCGGTATATCATTGAACATTAAGAAATCTAAGCACTTATGTAGAAGCATGTTTGGCGTCTTCAAATACGGGGAATGTAAGGCTTTGACGACAAATGTCAATAGCCGTATTTTATTATCACGATGATCCAGATCGGATCATTGATTTGCTTGCATTAAAACAACAAAGAGACATCCTGCTTTTTAGTTGGATCTATTTTTGTGATTAAAAAATAAGTTCTTCTAATTACAATAGGAGATTTTCCATTAATTGCAAGAGGAGATTTTCCATTGAAAACGTTGGTATCATTTCCACTATTTCCAATAACAATAGTATTACCACATGAACATTTTTATCTGTGTGAAAAGAAATATATCTTAGATAGGTAGAGAGAAGCTTCATATTTATTTATTTTTATATAATTCATGACACAATGAAAAAGTTTTACAAAACAAAACATATATTCGTGAAATTAATTAGAAGTGTAAAAAAATGTATATTTGACAAGATGTACGGGTATCATTTTTCCCTAAAAAGAACAAAAAATTAACCTTTGAAAAAAATTTTCGTATGGCAACTCTGCAACTCTTTGAAATATTATTTGAAAGAACGAATTACACACAGCTACCAACTTGAAATAATAAAAAATATGATGATCTAAATCTGTTTTATTATCATGATCCGATCCGTATTGGATCATAGTGATAATAAAACGCGGCTAACATTGAGTTTTAAAAGCATTGAATTCTACTCGATTCTTATGACCCCATGTTACACTAGGCGTTTTTTTTTCACAAGGATATAACATGATATCCAAAAAAACGCTTCGTTTTTTTTTTATTTTTGGGTTGGAGTTGTCAAACCAATAAAAGTCAACAAATGAATTTTTTTTGCCAAAATCGCACAAAAACGCAAAAAATGTTTGTTAAAAACCAAAAGCAATTGTATAGAGTGGAAAATAAAAATATTCCGTAGTGATATTAATGCAGGTAATCCATTTTTTTTGTCTGTTTCTTTGTTAGTTTAGATATTTCAAAAATAGGTCCGTTTACAAAGGTAACATGGAATTTCTCTTGGGTGTTTTTGACTCTGTTTACATGCTGGGGTTGAATTCATATGATATTGTGATTTATATGTGAATTGGAAAAAATATTTTGTTACTTGTTTCAAACGAATTAAACTATTAATAATAAAAATATAAAACCATTTTTATGGCATACTTAACAATAACCTTTGAAAAAAATGTCAACATTCTCAGAAAAATGTGAAAAGAAATATGCAAAAAGTGCTTTCAGTCACTATACAGACCTATTTTAATTGCAATTACGTTGTTTTATGTATCTTTATATAAATTTACAAATCTAACTCTTGAAATCAATAAAATTCTAAAAATCAAAAATTTTCAGCAACTAAATTGCGGAGTGTAAGAGTGGGCATACGATTTTATTCAGTTACACATTTGTGAACAGACCCTTTGCCACCCATTTTGCTTTTGTTTGAGATACATGAAAGTCTCTAGACGCACCAACATTAAAAAATGAAAAGTCGAAAAACTCATTCGATACTCGACTAAACGTCAAAAATCTATCCCCGACCAAATCTTAACCATCCTTTTATCCATAACATCGGTTGTCGGGGATGTTGTTTTTGCTTTGCATGTAAAATGATGTTATGTATATAACGGTCTTGTGAAAAAACACGCCTAATGATGTCAAGTCCAGAATTCAATGAGTTAATCATACGCAACCGTTTTAGCTGCACATCCGAAGAGCAGGGACGTGAATTTGAAAACAAATATGAAATGCTGAGGGTCGAGTCGTCAGCATTACAGCTAAGCGGATTAGAAGTTTTAGACAAAAGATCATTTATGAAAATGAGGAAGAGAGTCTGAGACAAAACGGACCCCTTGGGCACACCAGCATCTTTAAATTGGGTATCAGAGTGGAAACCATCCAACACAACTTGTATTGAACGGTTAGAAAGGTAGTTTATAATCCAAAGAAGAAGAGACCCGTCGTTGCCCATAGCACGCATTTTCGATAAGAGATTAGTGTGATCCCCACGACGACAAACTTATTTTTGATGACTTCAACTATCCAGGAATTAGTCAGATAACCAATCGTTTAACACTGATTCAAACCCTACTTCTGCCAAAGAATATCTATTCGTTGATCGATTATCTGATTCTGGCCTGTTTCAAGTTAGTTGGATTTCAAATTATCAAAATAGCCAACTAGACCTTACTTATGCAACACATCCCATGAAGTCTTCCGTGTCGCTTTGTCCTCTTTTGCAATTAACCACTTTGATAACGTACATCCTCCACTCCTTGTCACATGTCTCTTATAATGTCTTCTACTCCCACAGTTGTACATTCGAATGGCTATCATAAAGCGAAATTCAACAAAATCAATGGGCAACTGATCAGTCTTTCCTTTAATCGGAAAAATCAAGATGTAAATGACGCTACTATACTATATTTTGAAAGAACTACATATAAATCTATATTACTTTATGTTTCTCTGTCTTCACATAAAACTACTCCCATATCCCATACTATTAACAATCATAGACTCCGCATATTAAAAACAAGAGCTACAAATTATTAGCAGTTTTCCATATCGCTCTGGCTCTCCCAACGACTATTCGAATTACCAGATACTAACGATTTCTTTTGTGAACCTTGGAACACCCTTTACAAACGCTATTTGATCGAAATATAATTCAACCTAACAGACGATCTACTTATAGTTTTTATTTAAATTTGTCAACTACAAGAGAAAATCTGATTGGAACCCATCCTCTTTATTTTTCACTAACGAATATTCTGTTAAAAACAGTACTTATATGCATTTAGTATTTGCCAAATTGCTCGGTTGGTCTATTTCTTCCTCGAAGGATCGAACCGTCTTTTTAAGGGAAAAAGTTAAAAGAACTTAATGATGATTTTACACCTGGGCCCAGTGGCGGATCCAGGATTTGGGCAATTTTATTTATGTATACGAGGTTTAGCAGATTCAATCAGAAGTTATTTACATGATGTTGGCGTCGATTGCTCATATATGTTTGGCCAAGGATTCGACGGAGCTCCGGCAATGAGTGTCCAATTTATTGGTGCACAGGCTAATCTGAGATCGTATTTCCCCCTGGCAATTTACATACATATGTACAATGTACATTGTGCTGCACATAGCTTTAGTTTGGCAGTCAATGCAGCATGCGAAGTGTCAGGAATCAAAAATGCGTCAGGAACTTTCGGAGCGATTGAAGCATTTTTTCACTGGCCAAAAAGACAAAACGTTCTACACCAAGAAATTTCAAAAATGACAAACAAAAGTGAGAAAAAAAAACAAAAGTTGAAGTCTTTTTGTCCTACTAGGTGGGCTCAGTCTCATGAAGCAGTTGGAACGTACGTTGAATTGCAACCGGCTGTTATTGAATCTTTTGAAGAAATCAAATTGTGGAAAGATCGAGATACTTCGCAAAAGGCATTGCATCTTTTGACAGCGATTCCGACGGTTGAATTCCAAAAACCGCCTGTCACATTATGGAATCAGTTAATTCGATTGTTTTGCCTTTGAGTCGGGAATTGCAATCTAAAAACCAAGATCTGGTTGAGGCTACTAAGCTGGCAGATGACGCTTTGAATGAATTTACTTACAAACGCGAAAACGCAGATTCTACTTTCCACGTTATTTATCAACATGCTACTAGAATTTGTTCTGAATACGAAATCACAATGAAATTGTGATTTGCAGTTTGGAGTTAGCAAGTGCGTAGTAAAACATAGATAGTACCTTACGAGAACAATACGGTCTCAGAAGGAACATTTTTCTTGCGACCAGTAACAAACCAGATTTAATTCTTTGTACATGAGCGATCCAATTCAAATTAAAATCAATTGTTACCCCCAAATATTTAAATTCCTTTACTGAATCTATATTAAAACATTTATTCGAGCATCGAAAATTATCATCAAAGTTTTTGATACCACAGGTATGCACAGGTAAACAAAATCTATCACAGTCGTGAGAATGAAAAATTATGTTAAAATCAATTAGATCACTTCCTTTCATTTTGAAAGCCATTAATTTAGTTTTCTCACTAATAATCAGCTTGTGAAAAGCAAACCATTGCCTTAGTTTCTGCAGATCTTCCTCGATTTTAACTATGCAGTCTACCAAAGTGTTTTCATTATATGCAAAAGCTATATCATCCGCAAATGCTGTGGGTAGTCCATTGAAGGTTTGATCGAAGAGTGAGTTAATATAAATTAAAAACAAAAGTGGACCAAGGACAGAACCTTGTGGAACACCATTCAATATTGTCAGTGAACTGCTAAAATTTCCGTTGATTTTAACAATTAGCTTTCTACCTTTGAGATAAGAGCAGAACCATTTATGAACATCACCTCTGAAGCCAGAGTTATACAGTTTATCTAGAAGCAAATTGTGATCTACTAAATCAAATGCTTTTGACATATCTATGAAAAGCGCCATGGTAGATTTTGAGTTATTAAAACCTTCATATAATGTGGTACATAATTTAAGTATAGCATCTTCTGTAGACATACCAGATCGAAAGCCAAACTGATTGTTTTAGAAAAAATTCTGACCATCCAAAAAAGAAATCATTCGACATTTCACAAGTTTTTCAAATAGTTTTGAAAAAGTCGGAAGTAGAGAAATAGGTCTGTAGTTTTGAACATCTTTACGATTACCTTTTTTATATAGCGGTATAACTTCTGCACATTTTAATGCCTGTGGAAAGCATCCCTTGCTTATACAGTAGTTATACAAGTAACACAAAATGTCACTTATATTGAAAGCAATTTTTTTTAAAAGCATATTTGTAACTCCGTCGCTAGTACACGAACTTTTATTTTTTAAAGACATTATAAGTTTAAATATTTCTTCTGAAGTGATAGTATTAAAAACAAAACTGTTCATTGACCTGCTATCTGCATTGATTGGTGAAATATTGTTGCACTGCAAGAGTAATTAGACTCAGTAGAGGGCTTGAGGCTCTCTGAAACTTCAATGAAGTATTCGTTAAATTTTTTTGCTATGCTGCCTGAATCAGATAAAATAACTTCATCTACTTCCAAAACATCAATTGCTTTTTGCTGACGATTTTTTCCTAAAATACTATCGACAATTCTCCATTCTTCCTTACTATTACCTTTGGCACAATTCATCTTATTGATATAAAAACAATCGCGTGTATCAATGATTTCTTTGTTTAAAGCCTTACACATTTTTTATAGTATTCCTTTAGTCTCAAGTTTGAAGATTGCTTAGCGCACTGAATTCCTATTTTCTTTTTCTTTTCTATTTTTTTTAACAAAGCGGTTGTCATCCATGGTTTAATTGTTATGAAATTTTTACCATTTGTATCAGGCATGGACACAGGCTTGTTTACATACCCGCCAAGATCAAAATTAGCTTCAACTGAAAAGATCACTTTTTTTAGCAAAATCGGCATCGGATTTTCAAAGTAATGTCGCAATATTTCCCAGGGTTGTTGAAGCGTATACACAACCATATTCGTTTAGCGGAAGGATAAAACTAATTATCTGTCAAATCAGACATGAGCTTAGTGTTACCATTCACGAAATAAACACTCCTTCAACATACATAAATAATATTGATGCAGAGTTTAGTGATCGTTCATCTTATATATAAAAATGAATCGCAAAATGTGTTGGTAAGCGCATAACTCAACAACGCCTGGACCAATTTGGCCAATTCTTTTTTTGTTGTGTTTGTAATTGTCAGGAGAAGGTTCTAATGACATTAAAAAAATTAAAAAATTGCACGGATATTCCGACAGGAACGGGTTTGGGAACGGAAACTTAGAAACAACTGGACAGATTTCTAAAACCCTTCCTGCGTTAGGATTGCTACACTATCCCCCTCCATTAGTAATTTAGATTATATTTCATCCCTATAGTCCCACGGGAAAAGAAACGGGAACGAGAACGGGAACCTTAAAGTTACTTGATCGATTTCAAAAATTCTTTCAACTCTTTGATGTTACATTCATCAATCAGTGGCATAGACTTATAAATGGTTCCTGTCAAGGTTTGATCCCTATAATCCCACAGGAACGGGGTTGGGAACAGAAACTTAGAAGCTACTGCACAGTTTTCTATAACCCTTCCTGCATTAGGAGTGCTACATTATCCTCCTCCATCAGTAACTTAGATTATATTTCATCCTTATAATCCCACGAGAATCAGAACCGAAACCTTAAAGTTACTTGACCGATTTCAAAAATTCTTTCAACACTAGGTAGGATGTTACATCATCCCTCAGTGTTCAGTGAAATAGACTTTTATTTCACTGTAACGGAAGATTCCCACAGGAACGGGGCTGTGAACGGAAACTTATAAACTGCAGGACAGATTTCAAAAATCCTCTCGTCATTGGGATACCACATAATCCCAGAGTAAAAACGATTGTTTTTCATCCCCAAGTTCCCACTTAAGCGGAAAAACCAGAACGGGAACCTTAAAACTATAGACCCGAGCAACGCCGGGTGGCTCAGCTAGTTGTTAATAACGATGGATTTCGGTACGCCAAAGGCGAATATTTTGTCTCTAAGTGGTCATCTGACGTCTTCTGTGGACTTACTTTCGATTATTTTTGTCTGTGTGTATTTTGTGAACTTGTCTAACGCCGCGCCGTCATCGTCAGAGCTAGTTTTTTCTCCGTAGAGAAAATATCGATGTGGACTGTACGTCCAGGAAAATTTGGCTAAGGTGTTTTATTTAATGGATCATTTGGGTGCCTTTCGTATTTATTTTGCTTACATACTGCACAAATTTTTAAGATTCTTTTAATTTTACCTGCCATACCGGGAAAATAATATTTTTGTAAGATTTGTCGTCGGTTTTCTTGTGAATTTCTGTGAGCCTTATTGTGTGTTTCAATTATCAGGTTCTCTTGATCCTGTTCAATGATTATATTTTTAACCTCTTTTTGAGTAATTCTTATTTTATAGTTGTTAAAATGTTAAGGGAAAACTACTTGAATAAGTTCCATTACTCTTTCTCCTGTTTTTATGCCGTTTATTTATTACCGAAGGATTAAGATATTTTTTTAGAATAGCTGTAAGAATTTCTTTATTGAACTCGGGCTCGTTAATAATGTGCTGGTGGTACCCTGGGAAAACTATCAAATTGGTAGCTATAGGATTCGGATAATTTAAGAAATATTTGACTCTTAAAAACTAAAAACAATGATGGGGGCTGCGACCATTGGTATTAAATTTTGCGACGAGCTTTCGTCACTATGTTCAGTAGGAGTTAATGAAAAAATGTGAGGACTCAGCAACTACGTTAGAAGTGCCTAATTACTTAATTAAAACTCCCCAGAAACGCTTTCCAGCGTTTCATTTTGGAGTTTGAGTTCTTGTTACTAAGTGCGTGCGTGAGTGGTTGATGGTCTGTAGTAATTTTTACTTTCTTTGATCCGTAAAGGAACATTCTGAGGGAAGTGAGTGCCCAAATAATTGCGGGCATCTCCTTCTAGTTGGTCGCATATGTTTCTTCGGTTTTATTAAGACTTCTTGATAAAAATGCGATGGGTTTTTTGTCCTGGGATAGAAATGCTCCCAAGGCGGAATTGCAGGCGTCTGTAGCTAGCTCGCAGCTTTTAGTGAAATCTGGATAGGAAAGTAATCCTTCTTCTGATACAAGTGCATTTTTAATTTTGTTTCACGCGTCTTTTGCTTCATCGTTGAAGTCGATAAATTTGTTTTTAGATATTTGCTTTGACAATCGTCCCTCTAAGAAGAGATGTAAGGAGCTTAGCTATTTTTGCATAGTCCCGTATGAACCTTCGGTAGTAGCCAGATACACCAAGGAAAGACCTCAAATCTTTTAAAGTTTTCGGTGGTGGGAGATCGAGAATCGCCTTAACCTTTTTTAGATTGGTCTTTATGCCTTCTTGGGAAATGATAAATCCTAAGAACTCGACCTCTGTTCGCAAGAATTCGCACTTGTCCACTTGGACTTTGAGGTTTGCTCTTTCGACTGTTCTTAAAATTATTTCTAGGTTTTGTAAATGTTTTTCCTCAGTTTTTCCGAAAACGATAATATCATCGGTGTAAACATAACAACGATGACCAATATGTTGGTGCGGGGAGAGTACCATAACTTTGGCGACAAGAAATAATAACGGTGGAGAGGTTCAATACAAGCATATCAAACAACTGGAGGGGGTCTATCTCCCCCCGTTTAGGCAATAGGGGCAATTTTATAAAAATTGACTTAAAATCTAAAAAAAATATATTAAAAGAACGGGAACATTTACAGATACAAACTATACTTTTTGAAAAAGCCAGTATGTTTGGCCAAGGATTCGACGGAGCTCCGGCAATGAGTGTCCAATTTATTGGTGCACAGGCTAATCTGAGATCGTATTTCCCCCTGGCAATTTACATACATATGTACAATGTACATTGTGCTGCACATAGCTTTAGTTTGGCAGTCAATGCAGCATGCGAAGTGTCAGGAATCAAAAATGCGTCAGGAACTTTCGGAGCGATTGAAGCATTTTTTCACTGGCCAAAAAGACAAAACGTTCTACACCAAGAAATTTCAAAAATGACAAACAAAAGTGAGAAAAAAAACAAAACTTGAAGTCTTTTTGTCCTACTAGGTGGGCTCAGTCTCATGAAGCAGTTGGAACGTACGTTGAATTGCAACCGGCTGTTATTGAATCTTTTGAAGAAATCAAATTGTGGAAAGATCGAGATACTTCGCAAAAGGCATTACATATTTTGACAGCGATTTCAACGGTTGGATTCCAAAAACCGCCTGTCACATTATGGAATCAGTTAATTCGATTGTTTTGCTTATAGTCGGGAATTGCAATCTAAAAACCAAGATCTGGGTGAGGCTACTAAGCTGGCAGATGACGCTTTGAATGAATTTACTTACAAACGCGAAAACGCAGATTCTACTTTCCACGTTATTTATCAACATGCTACTAGAATTTGTTCTGAATACGAAATCACAATGAAATTGCCACGCCGTTGCAATAACAAAAAAAGTCGTTGCAACGTTTAAGCACAAAGTATTGAAGACTATTACAGAATTTCATTCTATATTCCGTTTCTTGATACGTTCATTTCTCAACTAAAAGTCGGTTCTCTAAATTTTCAGATCCATTTTCAAAAGTTTCGGGCAAATGTTTCTTAAACAAGAATTTATCGAAAAGAAATGCGCTGACCTCTACACATTTTACGAAGATATATCGGATTGTTCGAAAGAAACTTTTCTGTCAGAAGTCAAGATGTGGAGACAACGAATCCACGGCCAGAACATCCAAAATGCGCTTGATGCTTCACTGGTCAATATCTTTCGATCAAAAATTTACATGTAAAAAAGTTTATATGTGACACGATCCGAGAAAAGGGGTGCGGGGACATAAGGCCACGGGAAATAACCCCACTGATGGTTTTACTTCCCTCTATGTGGGAAATAAGCACACTTTCATGAAGTGGACTTAATTCCCATGTAAGGTGGGAAATAAGTCCCAAAATATCTGTGTGGTTTTATTTCCCATCAAGTTTGAAGAAATTTTAACCCATGAACAAAAAATCAAACTAACATTTAAGTATGTTTTTAATTTTATTATGTATACAAATAATAATAATTAAATTGCAAGAAAAAATAGATAAATGATACCAAATTTAATCAACAAAATTATAAATATTTCGGATCAAAGGTATAAATATGAACACAAACATTTCCATTATACAATGACAAAAACTATTGGAAACTTAAATAATTCAAAACAACGAAAATATAAACCATGAAACCATGTCAAAGAGTTCTACGAATTGTTTTTATATAAAAAAAAAAGTTCTTCAAGAGCTTTAATTAAAATTGTGAAAAATAGGAACAAATAAAAAATTGATAATTAGTTTTTTAGTAGTTTATAAAACTGACCAAAATTTTTTTCCACTTCGCTTTTTGCTTTATCTCCGGTACAAAATACAATGTCGCACGCAAAGAAAATCCAAAGTCCGTAACGCGAATTTCACACTACAGTTTTTTTTTGAATTCGTCTTATTCACACTTTCCGGCTTAAAAAAAGGAAAATAATTCGATATTATTTCAACAAATTTCGATAGAATTTCCCATAGACTAATTCAAACTATCCACTCTCGGCCTCGAACCTGAATTTACTCTTATTTGAAAAAGAGTTTTAGATCTTACCTATCAAGTTCTGTTTAGCTACCTCCGGCGTGACCCAGGGTAGACATATAGGACCTTTTTTACTTTTTACTAATTTTGACTTCGATTTTGTAATTTCCCTGTACGCAGATGATACGAAAAAGATCATTTGTTCACCTACCAATTCTTGGAATTTTCAGAAGGATTAATATAGATGATTTGGTGCTTTAAAAATTGATTTGAGTTAAACGCTTCCAAGTGTCAATCCATTCCTTCTCTCAAAAATCGCCGAGGAAGGGGGGCAGATCTCCCACCATTTAAGCGGGAAGGGCCATAAAACAAAAATTTACCTTTTAAAGAAACAAAAATATTAGAAATTAATTAAGATACTAGCTACCAAATATACATCAATGTTTTCCAAAGCTGGTACCTACTTTCTCCTTTAATTAACAATTAACATTATAATTCTTAAATTTAGTGAATTGTTTTTAGTTCTCTAGTCTAAAAGTAAAATTAAAAAAAAAAAAAAATTATTGAAATAAATTTCTTTGTCCCTGTCCAAACGTGTTATGCCCATAACGTTATATCGGTCGTTTCTGGGCAAAAGGGGTGAGGAAGAAAGGGACTCGATGCCCAAAATGAAATCTGATTTATCTGCCTTAGCAGTACACTTTGCGTGTCCAGACGGGTTATGCTCATAACGTTAAGCCTTGCGCAAACCAATGCGGTGAGTGCGTGCGATGCGATTGCGATAAGTCAAATCCCTATGTATTCTTATGGACGATTGACATAATGCATAGGGATTTGACTTATCGCAATCGCATCGCACGCACTCACCGCATTGGTTTGTGCAAGGCTTTATGCTTTTTTCAATACAATTTCCAACACAAAATGGAGAATTTGTGCGAGGAATCATAACAACGTCTGGACACTAGGTGTTATCAGCATAACGTTAACAGCATAACCCGTCTGGACAGGCACTTACAAAATGTTGGTCATTTTTCATGCAATGGTCACTGCTCTTATTATTATGGATTCAAACACAGAAAACCGAAAGATAAAATATTTCATAGCTTTGACTATTGAAAGAAAAAGCTACCCTTATTCATGCAAAATTTTGTAAGAACTTTATTTAAAGATAAAAATTTTGACTTTTTTTTTCCAAAACTTTACTTTTGTACTAGATTAATCAAAAACCATTCACTAAATTAACTTGAATTAAAATGTTAGTCAGAAAACAAAGTATTAGCTTTGCAAACACGTTACTGGGTGATAGTTTGTGGCTTAGTTGGTTTTTAATAAATTTTTAAGAAATTAATACCTACAATTTTTGTTTGATACCTAAATGGAGGGAGATGGACTCGATCCCAAACAATTTTTTCCTTAGAGTATGACCAAAAACTACATCCAAAAGTATGTAACATAAAATACGGTACACCCTGTACAACACTTCTTATCTTCAATACTACTAACTACTTCATTCTGCACGCTTAGCTGTCAGCTGGCTCAAACCTGCAAACATAACATGCAAGAACAAGTATATAAAAGAGAGAAGAAAAGTGCAATTATAAAGGGTGTTTAAGATAAGATGCGACCAAAGTTCAGGACAGATAGGTCTGGCCAAGAAGCGATAATAATCGTATGGAAGAAGCCAATCTAATTAGTTAATTAGTTTTGAGTCAATCAGAGAAAACCAGGCGTGAAAATCGATTTTAGTTTAGGAAAAATCACGGAAAAGCGAAAGTTATTTTTTTCCAATAGCCTCCAAAAACACTAATGTATTTAGTAGCAAGTGGTTTACTTATTTTGAATAAGTTTCTTGGAAAGTTTTATATTTATATATACTTTTTAATTGTCCCTTCCAGCTAGATCAAGAGAGATCCGAAACTATTTTTTTCTTGTCTTAACCAAACCCTTTTGTTGTAGGTTTTCGTCTTATCGTATGCAAAACAACCTGTTGGTATATCAGAAGTGTGTAAATAAGACCACCTTGGTCAGCAGACAATGGTGGACCGATGGGAAAACATCTGCTGTATTGTGTTGTGAAAAAGCAAAACGAGTTGCAACATGTATATCTCTCTGAAAAGAAAATTATTCCAAGAGTCTTATTGTTTTGACTATCTGACTGTTGGTTAACCTCAACAATATTTTTTTTAATCTAAAAAGTTGTTTTTTATTTTCAGAGGCCAAAAAAACTACTCACAAATGCACAAAATCAGGACAGAAACGTACTTGATTTTTACATGGACAGCTAATACTAGTCTTCCACAATTTAAAATCAAAGCTGTTATCTACAAAAACCGAACAAACAAATCGAAATGACGATAAATAATAATACTGTCGATAACGATCACAACTATTTTTAGTTTATGAATGACCGGATTCAAAATCTGTAACTAAAATTCCCTAAAAAGACCTGGTTTTGTCAGAGCACCATTCATATAAGAAAGTTAACGGAAGTCGGCGAATAAAATCAATGTTTATAGACAACTACATTCTGCATTAAGATTATCAATAAAATTGATTATGTACACCACAACGGTAAAATGTAGTAAAAAGCAGAAGAAAAAATACTTGCTATCAGAGAACATAATCTTTTGATAAGCATTTTTACAGGTTTAACTACAACAATCAATCGGGAAAGCTACCACAATCATCTTTGCCGTCCACATTAATTAAAATATCCGCAATATCAAATGAAAAGGATTTGGGAAACTGTATACAGAAGCTGAACAGTGGCTTATGAATTCGTTCAAATTAGGAACCGAAACAACTTTAGATTTCGGTTCCACTCCGCTTCTTTTTCATAATCGAGCTCAATATTTACAACAAGGTACAATAATATTCATATCGATATTGCCAGTATTTTCCGAAGCAGCAGCAAGTAGCAGTTTCAGTTTCGCTAGTAATATATTTGCTCAAACACGATAAAAGACAAACCTGCAACACCCAAATGACTACGGACGTGCATCATCAACATCAAACTAATAATAGAGCGCTTTTCAAAATGGAAACTGAATTTTGGCAGCAGCCTCGCGGACCACCTATAAGTCTTTCATCAGTTACCCACCACCACCACCCACAGCTCCACCTACAGCATTTAGGAAATCAAAATCAGCATTCCATGCCACTTTTTAATGCCATGGTAGCAAGCACCGATCTGCAGTGTCATGTTGGTGGTAACAACAATGCAGAAGTGTCCTCCAACAATATGTCAACAAACACAGATAATATTGAAGTCAATAGCGCGGATGATTTAACGGTGTCAGAGATTGATACCTCGGGAATATCAAGATCAGGAAACAAAAACTGCGCAACTTCAAAATGCACGCCACAAAATTCAACGAGTACCGCTAGACAAAACCATCAATCAATTAATAGTCCAACGCCAAGCTCTGCAAATTTGCATCACGGATTGCAACAACAAATTCATCACCAAATGCAGCAACAGCAAACTAAGTCTTGTCAAAACGAGTCCTTGGAAAACGGGTCAAACGGGGGTGCTGATGATAGTATAAGCGCTAGTAGTCTACTAACGCCGATTCCTGAATGTCACCAAATAACCTCAAACCATTTACAACAAATGCAACATATTCAGCAGCAAGGCAACATATCCCATCCATCACAAAATACACAAGCTCAACATAGCCCGCGTTTAACTCTTCCTCAACAACAAACAGTATCTTCAGCCCTTACCTTAACACAACAATTTCAAGCTCCCACACCTTCCGGAGGCAGTTCAACTCCTGATATAAAGTTCAACAGCGACAAGCTAGTCAATGAGATTCAGGTGAGTTCTCAATAGCACCCAAATTTCTACTTCTTAATATTTTTTTTTTTTTGTGTGACTGTGTGTGAATCAAACAACTATTGACACAAGTGCATGCGCGGTTGCAAATAACAAAAGTGTATTTTCCCGTCTGTTTTATATTACGATAACACAAAACTATTTTTTGACAGTTTTGCCAGATAATAAAATAATCAAGTTCAGCATGATGTGAAATGAACAATGTAGACACATCTATACCTAACATTGAAACGATGTTAGTTTGAACGGTCGTATAATTTCAAAGATTTTCATGAGTTTCTGAAAAAAGCTTCTTAGTCTTATTTGTTTTCTTTTTCCATACTTATTTTAAAACAAAGCAATGCATAACAACGGTAATTAATTACCATATCAAATTAAAAGAAGGAATGGAAGGCAAAGCTTTAATTACTGAGGGGTTAAAAAAAACTCGGAACCATGTTTTGAGTCCAATTTTGAACAACCAAAGAATTTTTTCAAAGCTTTGAAAATTGATATAAATAAAATGAATGACACTTTATATTCGAATACTTCTTTGTTTAAATGTCTTCGATTTCTAAAATTTCAAATTTGTAGACGGATACCATATAAAGATAGTGAGGTCAAATATGACCAAACAAATGATCGGCAATTTTCAAATTCGGCGTTATTTCGTTTTAAAAACGAAATTACCGCAATTGATGAAATAACGCCAAATTGGAACAGAAAATTAAACCAAATGATATGAACTTATTTTCCAGCTTTATTTTGCTTCAAAAATTGGAAATAAAGCTGAATGTGTTTGATTAAATAAAACCTTCGTTAAAAATTGTCTATCGTTAAGTTTCATAATCATTTTTCTATAACAGTTCTTGTTCCTATCTACATTAGAGGAAAAACAGTTTATAACGCTTTTAAAACAACAAAATTAAATTGTAGTGAAAATAGTTTTTCCCTAATGCGATTTGTTGCGATACCAGGTAAGTAGGTACAATTTATGGATTCGAGTTTAAAATTTTCAAATCTAGTTGAAAGTGAAAACTTATTCAAAATATACGAGAATAAGCTTAACTATTTGAGTTTAAATTATATAACAAAAACTCATTTGAAGAAAAAGAAAACGTATTCTCTTTTAAGTTGGAATAGAAATTACGTTTTCTTCTGCTTCAAATGAGTTTTTGTTGTAACTTTATTTGCTTTTTCTTTGTCCAAGCTAGTCATTCCTATAAGAGTCAAGATAAATGTTGCGAGTGAACTAAAGTGAAGTATATGGTATGCATTATACCGGTTTATTATTATTTTCACTACAACATGGTTGTAAAATCATTTATTCGAAGTGGAAACGACTTAAACCTCAGCTTTCATATTCGTTTCCAAATTCATGTCACTGTTCTTCGGATGTGGAACTGGAAAGGTTGCGCATTTTTTTTTTCTCAGAGGCTAAGTTGTGCTGAGCTTAGAGCAAGCCCATTTGTACGAACTTATCTTCGCTCTTCATCAAAAATGTAATGTTAGAAATTCATAAAATGCCTATAGTCCTTCGAAAAGAAAGTGTATAAAATAAATAAAACAAAGAAAAATTATAACTACTTTAGGGTGCTTCAAAAAAAAAATTTTTTTTCTTACCCTCTCAAATGCTTCTTATTGCTATAAAAAAATCGTCTAAAAAATTGCGCCCTTAACCTCAACTCATCTGCACTCTCTTTTAAAAGAAAGCGGCATCTAGGAAAATATTTTCTTGATGATCCAAGCGATCTGGCACACACAGATCCCCTGCATATCCTTCTTCTTCTCTTCTTCTTTCCATTTCCGGCGTTACGAGTAGTGATCTTGAAGCGATCACAACTCTCCCACTTTTCTGCTTCACACTAGTGATCCGCCTGTGGGGTACGCCGCGTTGACCTCAGAAAGCGTCGGCAAGCCTCCCGGTTTTGGATTGTTCCATGTCTGAGGCCAACCAAATGCTGCTGTTTTTGCATTTGCTTGTACCAGGAGTGTTTTGGCCTGCCTTTTCTTTTTCGTCGCGAATTTGTTGAAACGTTGTATGATATTGCCTTTTGGACGGGGTTCTGCGGATCTCTCCTTTGAACATGACAATACCAACTGAGCCGGTCGTGCTGAATTTTGTCCGAGATGGTACTTTTGACATGAAGGCTTCCACGGATCTTAGTACTTCTAATTCGATCAAGCTTTGTTACTCCTGCTGTCATCCGAAGCATCTTCATTTCGGCTGCCGTCAATTTGCTCTCATACTTTTTGTACATTGTCCAACATTGTGAACCGTATGTCAGAGCTGGACGGACAACTGCTGTGTAGAGTCTTCCCTTCAGCTTAGGGGGCATTTTTCGATCACAGAAGATATCGGAGTTTTCTCGCCACTTCATCCACCCTACGCTTACTCGATGATTGATGTCGTCATCACAAGTTGCTTCACTATTGATCATAGATCCCAGATATTTAAACTTTTCACACTTGGGAAGCACATTTCCATTCAAATAAATGTCTGGAATAGGCTTGTCTGGATCAGAAAAAGGGCAGCACAGGTATTCAGTCTTTTTAGCGCTAATACGGTACCCATTTCCTTCCAGAACATCAATCCAAACGTCAAGTGCTCGTTGCAGGGATGTAGGATCCTCGCTTATGATGGCTCCATCGTCAGCAAAGAATAATTGTTTTACTTTATTGTCCGTTACTTTTCCTTCGAGCAAATAATCCAGAACAGCAATAAAGAGCAGTGGACTCAAGACACTTCCCTGATGTACACCTACTGTTATTTGGAATTCTTCGGTGACTCCAGCTGGGCATCTCACTTTTGTAACTGCTCCCTCGTACATGTTCATAATTATTCGCACATAGGCTTCAGGAACTCCTCGGTGTCTGAGGGCCACCCATATCAGATCTCGTGGTTGTCGATCGAATGCTTTTTCGAAGTCAACCAACACAATATGCAAATCCTCTAAGGCATCTCGGTGTTTTTCCATAATGATCCTTATACTTTGGATTGCGTCTGTAGTTGACTTACCCGCGACAAACCCGCATTGGTCATAAGACAGCCTTATTATTTTCCGCAGTCGGCTATCCAAGACCCGCTCAACGATCTTCATAGTGTGGGACATCAACTTGATCGAACGATAGTTGTCACAGCTTCTGGTATCTCCCTTTCCCTTGTACATTGGAAGAAGAAAACTTTCCCTCCATTGTTTAGGCAAACTGTCACCTCTTATAAGTTTGGAGATGAGAATCGTGAGCCATCTCAACCCGATGTCTCCCATATTTTTCCAAAACTCATATGGTACCTCGTCTGGCCCAATCGCTTTGCTTTTTTTAGAGTTCTTAACTGCCTCCCTAACTTCTTCGACTGTGACGTCGGATACTTCCGTAAAGTTAGGTGCAGCTGTTGGAAAGTGGCGCCGAGGAAACTGTTCATTCAAAAGATCATCACAATACTGTCGCCACCTGTGAAGAATTTTGTCGTCATCCACAAGTAGCAGTCCTTGAGCATCATTTATGAACTTTGGCGAACGAATCTCCTGCGCATTTCTCCTTCTCTGAGCGGCTATTTTGAAAATGGTTGCTCCCTTATTCTAGTTGCTTTGTCTTAGCTCTTGGACTGCCTGATTTGCTTCAGCAGCTGGGGCAGAAATCTCTTCCAGCTCTCGATACAGGCCCTCCGTGCTTTTTGCTTGAAGTTGGGCGCACTTTTTCTTCGCTTCTTTTCTGCAGCTCTTGTATTCCATTTTGAGACGCGCTTTTTCATTTGTATTTCTTGAGGGGCACTTCGACCAAGCTTGGAAAGCTGCTTTCTTCTTTCTAATCACTGCTTTAGCTTCATCATCCCACCACCAGGTTTCTTTAGCTTGTTGGTAGTGTCCTTTTGAAACTCCTAGCAGTGATTTGGCTCTCTCTAAGCAGGTTCGTTGTAGGCGATCCCACATATTTTGTGCCGTGATTGCATTTGAAACTGCGTCGATGGTATTACACAGCTGACATCGCATATACGAAATGAATTGCTGTCCTTTGGTTTTCTCCAGATTGTACCACTTGATTCTCCTAGGAGCCTTTGTTTGTTTGACTTCCTTCACCGCATCCGTAAAAAATTCTGTTAAAAGAAGACGGTGTTGTTGAGAGGCAGCTTCTCCTAGTATCACTTTGCAGTCTTTCACCCGAGATTTCATGTAATTGGTTACCAAATGGTAATCAATCTGGGTTTCATTTCCTCCACTGCTGTAAGTGATAAGGTGTCGGTCTTGTTTGATGAACATGGTATTTAGTACGATTAGACCGTATGACTTGCACATCTTTAGAATATCTTCACCAGGAGTGTTCCTGGTGCCGAATCCCAAACCTCCATGGCAGTCTTCATAATCCTCGTTTGTCTTCCCGACATGTCCATTCAAATCTCCTCCAACAAACAAATACTCTTCTTTTGGGATGTTCTTGAGTAGGTTATGAAAATCAAGCCAGAATGCATCTTTTTCCTCCTGCTCACACCCTATTTGGGGAGCATATGCCCTGATGATATTCCAGACCTTTCCTTCCATCACCAATTTAAGAGACATCAAACGGTCACTGGACTTCAAAATGGTCAACACGCTGTTATATAAACTTTGGTCAAGGATGATACCCACTCCGTTCCTACCTTGTTCTGTTCCATAGTAGAACATCTTGTAAGCTTTGGTTTTTACATCTAAGAAACAGGCTTTGTTTGCTGTGTTTCGCCATTTCGTTTCCTGAACACACAAGATGTCCACTCGCCTCCTTCTCATCATCTCTTCGAGTTCAAGACTTCTACCAGTCATACTTCCAACGTTCCAACTCGCGACTCTAAATTTTCGTCCAACTCGTCGCATTACTTTGCTAGCCCCCGGAATCCGTATAGCTCTGACCCGAACATTGCTGCTCGGTCCAGGACCAGCTTCATGCATAGCAATGGAACTGCCTGGCGGGGTAGTGCTTCTTATGTTTGCAAGTACTTCCATAATGCTCAAAATTTTTCAAAAATTTTCCTTTCATCCTTTTCGACACATGCATGCTCCATTTAATGAGTTTGATTTCCCTTTTACTACACCGGTAATCTCCAGTCGTGTTAACCCCGGGATCTGCATGCATACTTGGGGAGAGTTTTTAGGTGGTATGTGTGCGGCTAGACTCACTTTGATGTTAGTCGTCTAGATATGATTGCTCCTTTAGTCGCCTTTTACGACAAGCGGGGAGGCGCTGCAGTGCTATTCTAACCCGACACTGCACGGGAACCCCTGCATATCCTTCGCTTTATTAAAAGCTCCAAATGGTTTTGTTAAGTGAGGTACTCCCTCGCATAATACCTATGGTATCACAATGGACCTAATATTGGTCTAAGTGTGTCAGTTTGTTTTCCTGACAGCCATTTAAACCTAACCTAACCTAACCTAACCTAACCTCAACTCATAGGGGTCGCTATTTTTATTTTAAACTCCCACTTTATTTAAATTTACACATAGTCCGCGCAGTTTTCAATTCAAAATCATTTTATGTTCCTTAAGTTGAGTTTTCAAACTCATGAAAAAAACCTTACAATAAAGTACAGTCTCTCACACTCAAAGTGGGACACCTAAGAAATAAAATCTTCAATAAACTTCTTTACGAAAAAAAAAAATGCAGAGTTGCTCACTTTTTTAAATAATTTTTATTTTTATTGCTTAATATTGACCTCAAATTATTATAAAATAAAAAAAAAATATCAAAAAACAACCCCGATTTGTTTAAAAAAAAGAGATGAAAATGATCTGTCTGTTATTTTTTTTCTTAATGCAGGTCACACCCAAAGTGGGACACCTGCTGTTTTCTAAGAAAACTAACTGTAATTGCCACTGTTATCAATATTATTTAGTTGCAGTTTTTGTAGAGCTTTCATTGTGATAGCATTAAAAAAAAATCGAAATGTCAAGGCAATCAACCTTTGAAGAAAGGCAAATTGTGATTTTCAATTACGAAAGAGGAAAATCCGTTCGCAAAATAAGTGAAGTTGTTAAAAAAGTCAATCTATGGTGTTTAATGTAATAAAACGGTTTCGCAGGGTCGAATAGGAAATAAACCAAAAAGTGTTGAAAGCAAAACAAAAAATTGCGATAGAAATGTGCGGTTTCTTTTAAGAAAAATAAGAAGTGATTCTTTGCTGTCCGCCATTGGCCTTTAAAAAATGTTAAAGGACACTTAAAATGTTGACTTAAGGGCAGAAACAGTTCGACGGTTTGTTAGGAGAAACGAATTGAGTGGCTGAGTTGCGCACAAAAAACCGTTAGTATAGGAAAAGAATCGTCATTTAAGAATGCAATTGGCATCTACAAAAACTGCTACTAAATAATAAAGACAACGTGGCAATTACAGTTAATTTTCTTAGAAAACATCAGGTGTCCCACTTTGAGTGTGACCTGCATAAAAAAAAATACTAGACAGATCATTTTCATCTTTTTTTTTTAAACAAATCGGGGTTGTTTTTTGATATTTTTTTTTTATTTTATAATAATTTGAGGTCAATATTAAGCAATAAAAAAAAAATTATTTAAAAAAGTGAGCAATTCTGCATTTTTTTCGTAAAGAAGTTTATTGAAAATTTTATTTCTTAGGTGTCCCACTTTGAGTGTGAGTGACAGTAGATATCTTTCCATAAATGATGATGACTAGTTACAGCCATTTTATAATTTCTTAAAATTCTTACCCGAACTAATATCAGTTTTTTATATTTATGGATTACTAGATGTGCCCGCGTCGTCCGCGTGGAATAGTGACTTTTGCGTTCCCGTACCCGTGGGAGTGCAGGGATAACATACATAGCCAATATCCATCCTCATTACCGTAAGAATAAGGGGGTGGATTAAAGTTTATTATACTCGGGGATAGTGTAGCATTCGGGAGAGAGAGAGAGATTGTCAAGTGAAGTAGACGTATTTTACAAGTGCTCTAGTATTTTTTTTTCTTTTTAAATTAACAAAAAAAATTTAAAACTAAAACTAGAAAGTATTTAAAAAAGAAAAAAAAAACAGTCGTCAATTTGTTCAAAAAGTGCAAAAAGAAAGTTTTGAAATAAAAAATAAGGTAGGAATATTTTTTACACATAAATCCAACCAATAAGACCGACATTTTTCAATCGGCCCGCTATATGCAACCAAAAAGAAAATCAAAGGAAATGTCACCAACTATGTAATACACCTAGCAGCAAGAAAACAATAAAACAAATAGAAATGGCTTGTTTGAATGCGGATGACATCAAATCAATTGTTAACCAATGTTTAAATCACCATCTAAAAAACATTGCAACAAAAGAAGACATCTCAATTATTTCCAAAGATATGCAGCTACTACGCCTGCAGAACAATCAACTTACAGAACGAATTTCTTCACTTGAAAGTTATTGTTCCACACTGGAGAAACGACTCGAAGCTGTATCTAGAAAAACAAATGGAAATACTGTCGTCATGCATTTTCCTTCAGATGAGATGGAAAACAAGCTTAAATTTGCAACACAAACTTGTCTAAGCCTTCTCAATCTAAATGAAAGTGCAGAATTGTCACTTCACAATTCACAGGAATACACAAACCGGCAAGCAAAAAAAAAACAACAATGGTGCTAAAATTTAATAGCGCCAACACCGTCACACAAATTATGGAGGCTGCCCCCAAGCTTAAGAATACCGGAGTGTACGTACATCGAGAACAATCGCTTTTTCACCATACCAAAAGAAGACAACTATTCGACATAAAGAACAAATTAAACGCAAAAAACCCGAACACCAAGAACTACAAATTGGAAATTTCACTTTCGCGGATGACAGCCTCCGAGGTCTGAAAATTTCAACAAAACAAGAGCTAGAATATATTTATTTTATTTTTAATTTATTTATTTCAACATAAGTATAGTAAAACATAATATTTTTTAAATAATACTTAGTATAAGAGGTACAATTTTTGGGTTACATAGAAAATTTTGAATAGAAATAAAGTAAAATAAATCTTATATATAAAAATGAATCGCAAAATGTGTTGGTAAGCGCATAACTCAACAACGCCTGGGCCAATTTGGCCAATTCTTTTTTTGTTGTGTTTGTTATTGTCAGGAGTAGGTTTTTATGACATAAAAAATGTAAAAATTGATATTCCCACAGGAACGGGTTTGGGAACGGAAACTTAGAAACTAATAGACAGGTTTCTAAAACGGTTCCAGCATAAGGGGTGCTACATTATCCCCCTCCATCAGTAACTTAGATTATATTTCATTCCTACAATCCCACGGGAACAGAAACGGGAACGAGAACCGAAACCATAAAGTTACTTGACCGATTTCAAAAATTCTTTCAACTCTGGGATGTTACATTATCCCTCAGTGACAATAACTTATAAATGGTTCCTGTCAAGGTTTGATCCCCATATTCCCACAGGAACGGGGTTGGGAACGGAAATTTAGAAGCTACTGGACAGATTTCTAAAATTCTTTCGGCATAAGGAGTGCTACATTATCCCCCTCCATCAGTAACCTAGACTATATTTTATCCCTATAATCCCACGAGAACAGAAACGGAAACGGGAACCGAAAGCTAAACGTTACTTGACCGTTTTCAAAAATTCTTTCAACTCTAGGATGTTACATTATCCCTCAGTGACATAGACTTATATTTCACATATTTCCACGGTAACGGAAGAAACCTAGAAACTACTGGACAGATTTCATAAATTCTTTCGTCATTGGGATGCCACATAATCCCAAAGTAAAAACGATTATTTTTCATCCCCAAGTTCCGAGCAACGCCGGGTGGCTCAGCTAGTTTACAAATAAAACAATAGAAAAAAAATCTGCTCACTATTTTAAAATCAATAAAACAAAAAGAAAAATGAAAAAAGAAGGATTTAAAGAAGGAGTTTAGCACCTTAAATGAATGGAGAGGTCTCTTTTAAATGTAGCAAAGTTGTTGATTCTCCTCAGATTGGCAGGTAAAGAGTTCCACAGCCCAACAGCGTAAACAAAAAATTGTCTTTTGGAAACAGTATACCTATGAGTTGGTACAATAAGTATTCTACTTCTCTACGAAGAATATATCAGAACAAATTTTTTGGAGACGATTCAGCATGTTTCGTCGATGTAAACAACCTAAACGTCAACGCAACCAACCAGAGTTCTGTGTCGACAGTGCCACCTGTGGGCTCATACGTATATGATGAAGGTTCAGGTCTTAGCCAAAGATAGGAATGTGTTGCCGTCTGCCAATCTAACAATTGTTTACCAAATACTTTTAAGTTTAATATTTTTTGCTACAGCATTACAGGTTTTAAAAACAAATTAATTATGCCCGATTTTTTTAAACTAGTAGTTAGATATGATATTTTTATTTTGTTGGAAACTTTTTTAGATAACGAAAATACATTTCACTAAATATTTTAGAGATTTTAACATCAAATGTCTTCCAGCAATTAGAAACTCCAGACTTGGAAGAGGAAGAGTGGTGGTCTTATGTTTGGTATAAAAAACACTTATAAAAATGTTCATATAGATTTCAAAAGCTTTGAAAGCAATATAACTATCAAAGAGATCAATTATATCAGAGAAAACATTTTCTAATACTTCCGATATACTTTAATTATAATGATTGGAATGCCAAGTATAATGAACTTTATAATTTTCTAAACAACATCAATTTCGAAAATTTGATGATAATCGGAGATTTAAATGGCCTTATAAGTAACTACCAAAATCCAATTGGCTTAAATATTAATTAAAAATCTTTAGATATTTGCCTGAACCAGAATGGTAAATATCTATTGGAAATGATAGAAGACTTTGGATTTCTTTTATTAAATGGAATAACTTCTAACGACTTAAATGGTAACTTTACATTTAGTTCTTCTCAGGGTTGCTCTGTAATAGATTTATGTCTTATTAGAGGTGATTGGTCTAGTATTACAGAATACTTTGAAGTACTTCCAGCTAATTTTTCGTCGCATCCCCCCATTGTCGTTTCCTGTTGTTTTGAAAACAACATTATAAACCCAGTATCGACAGAAAATACTCTCACATTGAAACGGAGAGATAAAAATGTAAACAATTATGTCAGAAAACTTAATCAGTATGTATTGAATTTGCCGTACATTGAAGCTACCAGCATAGAAGAAATATCAACTTCGATTCTTACTGCGATTAGACAATCATCAAATTTCAATAATGAAAATAGCAACAGGCATGCATTTCATTCTAAATGGTACGACAATGACTGCAGAAAAGTTAGGCAGAAATTTTTCGCATTTTTGAAACTTTTTGTTTTATATCTACGGGCTAACCAAGAATATAAACGAATGTGTACTCTAAAAGAGAATATGCACCTACGAAATGTAGCTTCCAAACTCAGTTTATGTAAAGATTCAAAAACTTTGTGGAGTACTGTCCGTTTCTTAAATGGTCAGAATAGTACAAATACACTTTCAAATGATGTAAACTTTCTTGCGACTTACTTTGAAAAACTTTTGTTACCCAATCCAAATTTAAATATAATCAGTTTCGCCATTCCAAATATAACGGTACCAGAGCTAGATTCCTCATTTACAATAATGGAATTAAAATCATCTCTGTTAAAAATCGAAAAAAAAAAAAAAAACGAAAAACCTGGCCCCGATGGTATTCCAGTTGAATTCTACAAGAATGCCACTCCTGAGTTTTTAGAATACATTTTAAGTTTATTCAATAAACTTTATAGTGAGGAAACTATTCCTGAAAATTTTTAGTACTCAAAAATATCAGCCGTTTTTAAAAACGGTGATCGTGAACAACCGGAAAACTATAGTGGTATTGCAGTCCTAAATTCATCGAGAAAACTGTACTTACAACTACTAAACTTTAGGCTTTCAAATTGGGTTGAACAAAACAATATGATCAGTTGCTATACATATATACAGTACCTCACACTCAAAGTGGGACACCTAAGAAATAAAATCTTCAATAAACTTCTACGAAAAAAAATCTCGCTCACTTTTTTAAATAATTTTTATTTTTATTGCTTAATATTGACCTCAAATTATTATAAAATAGAAAAAAAATGTCAAAAAACAACCCCGATTTGTTTTAAAAAAAAAGATGAAAATGATCTGTCTAGTATTTTTTTTTAATGCAGGTCACACTCAAAGTGGGACACCTGCTGTTTTCTAAGAAAATTAACTGTAATTGCCACGTTATCTTTATTATTTAGTTGCGTTTTTGTAGATGCCAATTGCATTCTTAAATGACGATTCTTTTCTTATACTAACGGTTTTTTGGACGCAACTCAGCCGCTCAATTCGTTTCTCCTTAGAAACGGGCAAACTGTTTCTGCACTTAAATCAAAATTTTCAGTGTCCTTTATCATTTTTTAAAGGCCAATGGCGGACAGAAAGGGATCACTTCTTATATTTCTTAAAAGAAACCACCCAACTCTATCGCTAATTTTTTTTTTTGTACTTTCAACATTTTTTGGTTTATTTCCTATTCGACCTTGCGAAACCGTTTTATTACATTAAACACCATAGATTTACTTTTTTAACAACTTCACTTATTTTGCGAACGGATTTTCCTTTTTGGTAATTGAAAATCACAATTTGCCTTTCTTCAAAGGTTGTTTGCCTTGACATTTCGATTTTTTTTTTTTTTTTTTTAATGCTATCACAATGAAAGCTCTACAAAAACTGCAACTAAATAATATAGATAACGTGGCAATTACAGTTAGTTTTCTTAGAAAACAGCAGGTGTCCCACTTTGAGTGTGACCTGCATAAAAAAAAATACTAGACAGATCATTTTCATCTTTTTTTTTAAACAAATCGGGGTTGTTTTTTGATATTTTTTTTTATTTTATAATAATTTGAGGTCAATATTAAGCAATAAAAATAAAAATAATTTAAAAAAGTGAGCAACTCTGCATTTTTTTTCGTAAAGAAGTTTATTGAAGATTTTATTTCTTAGGTGTCCCACTTTGAGTGTGAGGTACTGTATACTATATTATTTTTTTTTTTGTAATCTAATTGAGAATATAAATCTCTACTTGATGAAATAAACTAAACTAAACTAAACTAAAGTTGCTACCAAGCTGGTTTTCGTGCAAATCTTTCGACTATAGATCAAATTTTTGTTTTATGTACTGTAGCTAAACGATTTATTGATAAAAAAAAAAAAATGTCTGTATGCATTTTTTGTCGATCTGAAGGCTGCATTTGACACGGTCAATAGAAAGTCATTAATATACAAACTTTCTGTAATAGGTTTATCAACCAAGTTCATCAAATTGAGAAAATGCTTGAAAATAATCATGCTTTTGTCCAGAATGGTCAAAAGAAATCTGGAGATTTTAAATGCCAATCTGGTGTTCCTCAAAGCTGTGTTTCAAGCCCTTTACTATCCTCACTTTTTATTAATGATGTTGAAAATCACATCCCAGGAGGTATCATTATAGGTGATGTTAATATAAAAGTCCTTCTTTATGCTGACGATCTTGTTATCCTATCTGATAGCCCGCCTACCCTACAGTTACAAATCAATAGGCTACAGCAATATTGTGATAGTTGGGATCTGAAAATCAACAGCTCGAAATCTAAAATTATGGTCTTTAGATCACGCAACAGATCTATAGGTTACAGTCGCAACTGGACTCTTGGGGATGATATCATCGAAATAGTGGATAAATTTAAGTATCTTGGATATTTTCTCACATATAGCCTGAATCCACATGCACATGTTAAAGAAAAAACGAAAGCTGCTAAAGTAGCTTTGAATAGCATGTGGAAAAAGTTTTTTTGTAACTATTCCGTTGACCCAGCATCAAAATTTAAAGTCTTCAACGCTACAGTAAATAGTTGCCTTTTCTATGGAAATGAAGTATATGGATATGAACAGTTAGAAGAACTATAAAACGTTCAAAGATACTTTTTCAAACGAATTTTCAAGCTGCCTAAAAACACCCCAAACTATGCCATACATGTCGAATTTGGGTTACCACACATATTTTTAAAAAACTTGAACGCTAGTGCGGACTACATTGTCAAGGTAATGAGTCGATCAGACCAAAACATCCAAAAACGGATCCTTATGATTTGTTTTCACAATGGTTATAGCCCAATCAAAAACTGGTACGATCTGGCTGTTACGCATAATTTGCAATTTCATTACCAACTGACAATTCCGTTGCGTTAAGAGATTCCTTATACGACTGCATAGCTCGCATAGATGAGACGCTATTTCAGCAATGCATAGTCCGAAGTACTTCTTCGACATCAAGATGTGTTTATCGACAACTAACTTTCTCTTTAGGTGAGAAAAAACTATTTCAGATATGAGTTTTCAGTTTCTCAAATGAGCTTAATCTTCAAGGTCAGAACAGAAATGCTGGAACTGAATTGTAGACCTCATAGATCTGACTTAAATCCTATCTGCTCGCTTCGCAATCTTGGTCAGAACGAAAACGTCTTACACTTTATAGCATTTTGTCCAATTTTACAGGAAATACGTAGACTCTATTTTTCCACAAGTTTTCTTTCGTTAGAAGAATGTATAAATATCCTGAATGGTAGCAGTGGTTGGAAGTCTCTTATAGGATACGTTTCTCACGCAAAAAATTATGGTGATGATTATTTGAACATGTTTTGAAACACTAACCATTTTTGAGCTATACACCACTTTTTGAACTATACATATAAAGAAAAAGCAAGTCATTTTCGTTTTTGCTAAACTAAAAGCCCTTTGATCTATTTTGTTTTTGACTTAACTAAAAGTCCAGAAATTAAATTGTTATGTACATTAGTAATATAATATTTATATACATTTAAGAATGTTCTAAACGTGTGTCTTATACAGCAATAGATCTCAGCCTAAATCAATTTATCAATTTTTTGTTTTGACTAAACTAAAAGTCACTGTTTGTTTGTTACTAATTTTCTCTCTTTTTAAACAAATTGACTTATAAACTAAGCACAAGTGTGTTAAAACTTTCTCATTGTATTTTAAAATTGTAATTACTTTACGGCAGATCTTGGAAAAAAACCCGAGAACATAATATCGATATTCACCACCTCTTTATCGATTTCAAGGCCGCGTATGACATTATTAACAGAGACGAGCTGTACAGAGCCATGTCTAGTTTTGGCATCCCTGCAAAACTCGTACGACTATGCAGGATGACTTTGGAAAATTCACGCTGCTCCGTCAAGGTCGGTAAAGAACTCACCGAGACCTTTGATGTCGAAAAAGGCTTTAGGCAAGGCGAAAAACTGTCATGCGATTTCTTCAACATCATACTTGAACAGATTGTAAGAAACTCAAACGTCAACACCAGAGGAACAATCTTTCAAAAGTCTGTACAATTACTCGCCTATGCAGACGATATTGACGTAATGGGAAGAAAAAAGCGTGATGTCATAGGTGCTTTTGCGAGTATTGAAACAGAAGCGGCAAAAATGGGTTTGATGGTTAATGAGGGCAAAACGACACAGAACATCGACGAATTGGACCAAACGTCACAATAGACAGACACAACTTCGAGGTAGTACAGGACTTCGTCTACCTAGGATCCGCTGTAGACACGGACAACAACATCAGCCGGAGATCAAACGGAGAATAACTCTTGCCAACCGTTGCTTCTTTGGGTTAAGAAGGCAATTGAGAAACAAAACCCTCTCTAGAAAAACCAAGGTGACCTTGTATAAGACCTTAATCATCCCAGTCCTGCTGTACGGCGCGGAAGCCTGGACCTTATCGAAAGCGGATGAGGAAACTCTTGGTCGTTTCGAAAGAAAAAATCTCCGAATGATCTTTGGTCCCGTATGCGAAGACAATAGCCCCGTTCACACTGTACAATTAGTTGGACAAACTTAGGTTTGACAAACCAATGCTTGATAGTATGAACTCTTCATACGACCGCTTGTTCACACTGTACAATTAGTTGGACAGACTTCGTTTGATGGAAGTTGGATGGTCTGATGTAGTTTGCGTTCACACTTATCGAGCTTGTCGTCCAACTTTATGTCACATACCCTTCCACCCCGTTCAACTTCTAGATTTTCAAAAATTTTTGAAAACTATCCAACAAGTTGGACAAGCGGTCGTCTGAAGGGTTTACGCTATGAAGCATTGGTCGTTCAAGCCCAAGTCTATTCAACTAATAATTGTACAGTGTGAACAGAGCTGATGGGTAAATATTAGATCATTGTTTTTATGTTTTTGGGAATTGGTTTGCGAGCTTAAAAGCTGACCCTCCAGCTTTACTAGGTTATTGTTTTTTTCAGAAAGTCATAGTTTAGCACTTGGAGGGGTTGAGACTATTATATAACGAGGCTATCGATACCTTTTTGAAGAAGTAAGCGATCAGTAGCATTCTTAACGGATTTAAAAGTTTTCATACCGTCTTCAAAATCTAAATTTTGCTATAAGAAATGACCTCATTAATACAAAAAAACTTAACTGTCCAAAAATTTTACCAAGCAGTTTATACTCATCTATCTCTAGTTTTAAATAAAAAGTCTTGTATGAACATTTCCCAGGAATTCGAGATAAAGCACTCGATACATTTATTCGCGGACTTAATGATGATCGGCCAAGACTATTAGGAATTCGTGAACCGGTAGATCTACCTTAAGCATTGCACTTATGCATGAAATTGGAAAATCAAAGTTTCCGTTAAACATACATAGTCACTTTAATCTTATAGGTATAGTTGAACAGTTTTTATAACAGATAGAATCGCATATTAGACGTAATTAACTAAAAGGCAAACCCCTTGGTGGAACAACAACCTCAAGAAATTGAGATCGAAAGTAAGGAAACTTTTCAACAAAGCAAAACGCAATGCTGACTGGCAAATGGAAGCAAGACTGGCGACACACCGTCTTTTCCATCAAGGACACATAAAATCACATCCATACCCGAAAGGACATCTGTCGATAATGGAAAGTCTAGAAAAACTTAATACCTTTAGTACACTGCTGTTCACTTAATTAGACGCATACATTTTTGTTACATAAATCTAATTTTTTTGTAAGTGTGGGTAGCAATTGTCAAACAATTGCATTTATTTGAAAGCTTATTAAATTCTCAACAAAATAACACTAAAAAGTCCAAGGTGAGTGGAAGTAAACGGACATTTTTTTTCACTTTTGTCTGTGCTCCAAGAAAAAGTACAGTTTTTTTTTGTTCACATGATTAGACGCACCTGTAAAATTAGTTAGTTGGTCGCGGTCTGTTACGTGGATTACAGATAGCTGCAAAGTTTAAGCAATAAAAAAGTGTTTGAAACAGATTTCAGTCCAAAATGTTGGAAAAAAAAGTTTTAGCTGCAGAAGAAAAAGGGAAAATTGACGTGTTGCAATCCGAAGAGTTTTCAATGAGAAGAATTGCAAAAAAAAAAAATAGGCCAAAGTGACCATGTTGTGAGGAATTTTATTAAAACCAGTGATTCATACGATATAAACTGCAAAGGAAGGACAAAAACGGCTTTAACTCCTCCTTGGAAATGAGCTAAATTTGCAAAATGCGGTTTTTCTGACCAAAAAAATTATCAGGGAAACAGTGGTTGTATCCATTATGACCATCTAGGTAAAATTTTTTTGGTTAGAAAAACCGCATTTTGCCAATTTAGCTCATTTCCAAAGTTGCTATCCCAGGTCATGTGAACGCGTGCGAACTCCAACCGCTGTTTGCTCTTATGGCGTTTAGTGGAGGCATTTTATTTTGTTTTTTTTTTTAATTGAAGATGGTCTGCACCAGAAATAGCTCGACGAACAGTTAATGTGCTGACTGTTACCCCCACTTTTTCCTTTATTTTGCTGGTAGAGAGAGCTGAATTTGATGCAGTTTTTAAAATTTTTCTCTTGTCCTGAGGAGTTAAAGCCGTTTTTGTCCTTCCTTTGCAGTTTATATCGTATGAATCACTGGTTTTAATAAAATTCCTCACAACATGGTCACTTTGGCCTATTTTTTTTTTTTTGCAATTCTTCTCATTGAAAACTCTTCGGATTGCAACACGTCAATTTTCCCTTTTTCTTCTGCAGCTAAAACTTTTTTTCCAACATTTTGGACTGAAATCTGTTTCAAACACTTTTTTATTGCTTAAACTTTGCAGCTATCTGTAATCCACGTAACAGACCGCGACCAACTAACTAATTTTACAGGTGCGTCTAATCATGTGAACAAAAAAAAACTGTACTTTTTCTTGGAGCACAGACAAAAGTGAAAAAAAATGTCCGTTTACTTCCACTCACCTTGGACTTTTTAGTGTTATTTTGTTGAGAATTTAATAAGCTTTCAAATAAATGCAATTGTTTGACAATTGCTACCCACACTTACAAAAAAATTAGGTTTAAGTAAAAAAAAATTTTTGCGTCTAATTAAGTGAACAGCAGTGTATGTGCTTGGATGCTATTATTCCGATGTACAACTTTAAACTCAACTTCTCCATTGTCATCCCCCTTAGGGAAGACTGGGAGAACACAAAACCTCATCCTTCAAGGCAAGATATGGTCTGGTATACGGACGGCTCAGAAATGGAAACTGGTACAGGTTCCGGCATTTTCAGCGACTGTCCCAGAACGAATTTCTCAGTAAGTCTGGGCAGTTACTCGTCCATTTTCCAAGCTGAAGTCTTTGCCATTAACGAATGTTCGAGAATAATATGTTCATCGAACACGAAAAACAAAACAATATTCATTTTTTCAGACAGCCAAGCTGCACTAAAGGCGTTAAGCTCACCTGTCATAAGATCCAAACTAGTCCAAGAGACAGTCATGTCGCTCTCTGAACTAGCAAGGAAAAACACTGTAATCCTCCATTGGATCCCAGCACACAAAGGCTATGATGGTAACGAGAAGGCAGACATCTTGGCTAAAGACGGCGCATCTAAACCATTCGTCGGTCCTGAACCCTTCTGCGGTGTAAATAAAAGCACCTTCAAACATACTGCCAAGAACATCCTACTGGAGGAATCTAATAAAGCTTGGAGTAACTCATCTGGTCAAATCTGTTCAAAACTCTTTTTGCCAGAATATACTGAAAAAACATCAAAATTCCTACTGAACCTCAATAGGAAAACCCTAAAAATTTGCACAGGACTTCTAACCGGTCACTGTTCTTTATAGAAACATCTTCACCAAATGAGGCTGGTAGCGGACCCTATCCCTCGAAAATGAAGAAACATCTCTGCACATCATTACAGAATGTCCAGCACTTTTCCGCCTTGGAAAGAAAACACTTGATTATGAGATTATCCCCCTAGATAAACTCAAACTCATTCACCCACAGAAGATTGCTAACTTCTGGTTCAATTCAGGAGCAGAGGAACTGTCCTGAAACCTCACATGGGCTGGCACAATAGGTTTCACTCAGACACCGCAGTGCCCGGAGCTGAGCAAGCTCTACCCCTCAATCTAAATCTAAATCATCTAGACTTAATTGAAAAAAAAACTGCAGCCGCAGGGGAGTACTCCCCCTTCCAAATTTTTTTCCGCTTCGCTTTTAGCTTCCTTTTCTGTACTTAAGGCGGCGCGGCGGCTGCAGATTTTTTTTTAAGTTCATGACTAATGTCTTAAAATTGAACTATGTAAGAACACATCTTTTACACACACAGGCGAATTTCTTACTATTACTTTATCTTATGCTAAAAAAAAAGCATTTGAATACATCAGACCTTCACACTATGAATGATAAGCGTGGGAGTTTCTTAGATGTCATTAAGCCAATAATCCGTTTAGTCATGCCGCAAAGGACTGTAAACACAGATGACAATGATGATGCAAATTTCTACATTTTGCCCAATGTCACTAGCTAGTTTGGCCCTATGGCACTTCTACAAAGCGTCATTATACCAAACCCTAATGTTTAGCGCAATGTCACTTTTCAAAAGCGTCATTGTGCCAAATTTCTACATTTGGCATAATGTCGCTTGGCATAATGTCACGGCACCGCGCGTGTACTATTCGAGAAGGCTCTGACTGGTGTCAACTTGTCGACGCGGCGCCCAGATATTGCGACTTATAATACACGTCAATTTTGGTTTCTATACCTCCACGCGGTAAATACTGGGCACTGGCCACTGGGAAGCTTTGTCTGGAGTTGACCAGTTAAATCAATACTATAATGCTCTGCGAGTTATAACTGACTGCTCGAATTTCAGTGGTCTACCCGAGCTATTCGGAAATGTCCCAGCGGATGAGTTCGAATGACATAATCAAGGGTGGACTATACATACATAGTAAACAGTCAAAAAAGCCCAAGCCCCTGAAGCAGCTACTCCAACATACTTGGCTTGAAGATCTTTCAGGGTCTTTCAATACTGGGACAGGGTATTGAAGTAAGAATGGTGGCGGATAAGCTCCTGGAGAGCCAACGGCAGCTCTCACACCTTTCCAGCAGGATACTGACACTGGATAATCCGGTCCTTTATGTTCGAAGAGATCCCAAAAGGACCTAGCCTCCAGGTTGGAGGTTGTGCGTGGGATTAACTATCCAAATACGTTAAAATCATTTTATTCCGAAACAACCAACAGCCTCGGATAACAATAATGATTTCAAAGTTGACGACAAAAGCAAACTTGAAAAGGGCAAAAACCTCCGGATTTGCACGTGAAACGTGAGATCTTTTAACGGATTACGTTCAGCCGGAGAACTAGCGGACCTCATGGACTGCTGCAAAGAAGACATTACCGCTATCCAAGAAGTGCGATGGAGTGGACAGGGCATATAGAAGATGAAAAACAGGCGCTTATTTGGGTTACCAATTATGGCATGAATGAGCCGATATCGCGCAAGAGTAGATTATTTAATTCAAATCATTTACTTATTGATTTCAACATTAGCAAAAGCAGTTTGAAACAAAAGCTTAAAACCAGTGCTTCACATACTTGATTTTTTATTTATTTTCTATTATTTATCTCATTTGTAAAAAATAATAAAAATATAAAATTTCTATACTTTATTGAAACATATTTAACCCCCTGAAAAATCAATTTTTTGTTTTGTAAGGTTTCCCTGATATTGCATTTTTCTAATTGATACAATGGCTTGGTTAATTTTGCAACAAAGTTATTTATTGTTTCTCTCTTGAACCACGTGCCCATTCAGAACTTGTAAGCAAAATCGAACGAGTATGGAATTTTGAAAGAAGCATACAAAATACGAGGAAAAGAAAAGAAAGCAGGGAACGGAAAAAGATAAAAGTTAAACAAAATCATTCTGCTTTCTTTTGTTTTCCTCAAACAGAAAAACATTGAATAAAATTAGAGAAAAACAATAGAAAACGGAATAAGATTTAGTTTCTGAGATCTAAGGAAAATAAAAGTTAAAATTCTCAAAGTAGAGATATGGTTATCCAGAATTTGGAGATAATATTTTATTTTTAGAAGTTAGTAAAATTCCTTTGTTTAAAAAAGAAATTTAAAAAATTTCAGTTTTTGACAATTTGAGAAAATAAAATTAAAAAATCGCGCGATGACTTTGTTTCACTCTTATCTTTTTCCTTTGGCTGCTACATTTAAATTTTTTTATAGTTTTTTTGCTTATAAATTCGAAGAGCGAGCAGCGGTATTCTAACAACCTTTGGTTTTCTAACTATATGACATTACGCTGACTTCTTGACATATGGTAGCCTTGCCAAGTAATGGATGTCGCGTTTCAAAGGCAACTGTCTCCGTTCAAGGAATGGAATGAGTTCGCTGATACAAACTGTTTTAAACTTAAGCTAAATGATATCCCCTCCGTAAATTGGCAGGATAGATTCTACGAATGCATTGCAAAGGTAGATGATTCAATTTATCTCAAATTCTTGAACATGGCCCAAACTTCCTCCACCCGTTTAATGTTTAAAGAGCTCAATCACGCTCTTTTCGTAAACAATTATTTTGATAAGAAATTTTCAGTGAATTAAATAAGTACACTGTTTAAGGTAAGAACTGAAATGTTGAATTTAAATTACAAAAAACTAGAAAAAATAATTGCTTATGTAACCTCTGCAACCGTAACGAAACCGAAGATATTAATCACTTCTTAGCCAATTGCCCAACTCTACAAGAAGTGCGAAGGCTTTACTTTGAAAAGAGCCCTCTAACTCGTGAGGAAGTCAAAGATATTTTAAATGGTCAGTGTAGTTGGAATATTCTTTTTAGTTTTATTATTCATGCCTTGGGTTACCGAAACAGTTTCATCGAATAAAATAGAAACAATTTAATTTATTTCATATATGCACTGTTAATATGCTTTTATTCATGTGCTTAATTGTTTTAATTTTATTGTATACTTATGTATGTATTTTTAAATAAAACTTTTTCTTTCTTTTTATTAAACCTCGTTAAAGTCAAATTTCAGGCAGACGGCAAATATTTTTTTGCCAGGCTAATGTTCTTTGGATTTTTTTATGTACATTTTTCGAGATTTTTATTCTATTATAATTTTATTTTATTATTCAATTTATAATAACAATAATAATAATAATGGCTAGCCTAGTAATTAGCAACGAAAAAACCCGTAAAACACGTTTTTATGTAGTCCAAATTTCTTTTGATTGCCACTTTTTAGGAAAAGTTTAATCTCGCCAAAGGTATTGTATTTGCATAAAACAAAACATGTAAAATGGGACATAAGTCCTAACATTTCTTTTATGGACTTATGTCCAACGTTAGGACATAAGTCTATAGTCCAATTTTGGACTGATGTCCCAGTAAGGTGGGGCACAAGTCCATAATAGGCTCATGTCCCGAGGAGTTATGTCCCTACGCCGGATTTGTCGTTAGAGGAAGACTCAGGAATAAGGTGGCTAGCCAAAATCCAGTTAATGAGCGTATAAAGACCATCAGCGTCAGGGTTAAATTCGCCAACATTAGCGTAATATGCGCTCAAGCCCCCATAGAAGAGAAAAACGATAATTCCAAATACTGTTTCTACGAGCTCCTCGAAGAAACATAAGAGCAGTGCCCTAGACACGACGTGAAAATCGTTCTTAGCGATTTTAACGCATAAAAAGGGAAAGAGTACATATTTGGAAATACAATTAGTAAGCATAGCCTTCATGACAAAACCTCCGAAAACGGACTAAGGCTAATCGACTTTTGCTTCGGGGCTAAATCTTGTTGCAAGTAGTACACGCTTCCCGCGTCTCAAAATTCATAAAGGTACATGGTGATCCCCAGATCAATCAACCGTTAACTCAATTGAACATGTTGAGATCGACGCAAGACACTCTTCCAGTGTGATAGATGTCCGAACTTTCCGAGGGGGCCAACTTTGATTCGGACCACTACCTTCGTATTGCCAAGGTATGAATGGGGATATCTTGTTCACGACTCGCACGAACCAACGCTTTGAAGAGATATAACGTCGTAAAACTACAATCGCAAGAGATTTCCAATGTCTTTCCCCATCGAGTGCCCTTAAATTATCCTTGAATCTTATGCCGCTAGCATCAAGCATTGAAAACCAGTGGCAGCAATGCCAAGAAGCCATCAGAACCGCTGCCTCGGAGGTTCTGAATTTCACTCGGCCCCCAAAACGAAACCCATGGTTCGATGAAGAATGCACGCAGGCAAATGCAGCCAAACAAAAAGGACGACAGATCTTGATGCAAAAGCGAGCAAGGGCTGCTTACCGTCAGTATAACGAGATTTACAAGGAAAAAAGAAGAGAACAACACCAAGTTCTCGAAAAGAAAAAGAAGCAACATGAGAAGCGCTCGTTTGAGGAAATTGAGAGATGTCATGACAGAATTGAGGTTCTGAAGTTTTACCAAAAGGTAAAAATATCCTGACAGGGTGGAAAGCCCCGAACTCATACCTGTAAAGACCAGCAGGGAAACATAGTAATAGAGTCACAGTCGCTACTGACGATCTGTAAAGAGCAAAACATTCCGTACATACCACAGGCATACCATAACACAAAAAGAATTTTCGACAGAGATTTTAGTTCAATTATTTTTAAAAAATATTTAAATCCCAGTGTAATTGATGGATTTTGTACTTTAGAAGCTATAATGGCAAACATACAGAACATAATTATATCCACATTATTTCAGATCTTATTAATCAATATTCACGCAGACCCAAGAGATATAACCAACAAAAATGAACTGGAAGAAGAAATAATAAAGGAACATAAAAGAGCTCACAGAAATAGCATTGGACACAAAAACCAATTACTGGAACGAATATATTTTCTAAAGTGAAAGCGGAAATAGAAAAAATAGTTAAGCAGTGTTCAGTGTGTAAGAACCACAGTGAAAGCAACAGAAATATAATCGACACCCCAACAAAATAGAAGTTCAACACACACCTTTACCACAATATCCTGGTCTGGTCACATTTTACATATCGATATTTATTCAACTGAAAAAAATCTAGTCCTTACTGCAATAGATAAGTTCTCAAAACATGCACAATTGCGTAAGAACTCAAAAATGAAGGAAATAAGAGAGATTTAGCGATAAATCGTTTCCGTTGTTGGTGCCCCAAAAATAATTGTCTTTGAAAATGAAAAGTCTTTTACTTCAGCATGCATATATGTTTTTTATCTTCAAGACCAAATAGACATTCAAATCTTTAAGACCCCTCCATATTCAAGGCTGTAAATGAATAAGTTGAGAAGTTGTTCCATTCATCCTTATCTGAAAACATGCATTGCCTTATAGCTGATTAAGTTCACCAAAGATTCGAAGAACTTTTTGACCGTTCAGTATAAATGAATGTAATTTTTCAATTCATTCTAAAAGAAAGAAACGCCCAATTCAAGTCTTTTTTTTTTTTAAATGACTGTGTCCACAAATCCTAATATTTACGAAAAATCAAAGCTAGATTAAAAGAAAAACTAGTTCAAGATATTAGTAATCATAATAAAAATCGCTACAAAAAAAAAAAAAACAAATGGTCCTGGTGACATCATTTATGTTAAAATTAATCGAATATTAGGCACAAAATTCTCCCCAAGTAGGGGCGGCAGAACACTATTTTTTTAGGTGGGGAGCATGGTAGAATAAAATAAGGTATGGTAGTTATATTTTAGTTTTATTAAAGAACATATAATATTTTTATTTTTCAACAAAAGAGTAACTTTTGAAAAATATTATTTTTAGTATTATCAGTATTCAATACAAACTTATGAAAGTTTTCCGTGGCTAACAGGATGTATGAAAACAAATAGATTATATTGTTGGCCTTGCCTTTTATTTGGCAATGAAAAAAGATTATGGAATAGGGGTGGATTTAATGACATGAACAATTTTCGGAAAGCCGCCAAAAGGCTTGAAAAGGAGTGCGGGTCTCATTTGAGTCTCAAATTTTTAGTTTTATTTTGAGTGCTTCCGCAAACGAAAATGTCTCGGCTCGTGCCTGGTATACATATATATGAATATTCCGTGAAACGTAGGTACCTTTATTATATTTTTAAAAAACAATGACTAAAATAGAGGAGAAAAAGGATAAGAAATAATTCAAATCACTTGGTCAGTTTCAGTCAATCTAGCAAAAATTAGTATAACAATATTCATAATTTGATAAATTTTTTTTTGCCTTTTCATTTAACTAAAAAAAATTGGTATATTTCCAAGGCCAGAAGGTGGGGTGCACCCCATGCTCAGAAAAGTTAGGTGGGGTCTATGCCCCACTCACCCCATATCTTCTGCCGTCCCACCCCAAGATACCTACAGGAAATAAAAAGTAATTAAAGAAGACAATAATACGATAGTATTAACACAATTAGGCAAAAATATCAATAAAAATAATATTAAGAGTTAGCAATTATCTTTCTAGATTTATCTTGACCCCATGCCTTGCGAGTATCGAAATTCTGGACTACACTAATTCACAAGCGGTAACCTGGGGCGTAGCGAAGGTCCAAGACATGGGGGGGGGGTTAATTTTTAATGAAATGCGGACTGGTCTTGATGCCGACTGCATAAAAAAAAATGAATAAAATTCAAAGTAATTAGAAGCGTAAAAGTATTCATTTCACATAAATTCATTCAATAACAGAAAATCAATTTAAAATAGCAATATAACGATATAGCAACGAAACAAACAGATTAAAAGTTTTTACAGAAAATAATATTATAATATATATTTATATTATATATTTATTAGTCAAAAAATAGTACATTTGAATTTAAAGACCAGCCCTGCGGTGTTTCAATAATGCCCATTGCTCGACAATCTCACTAAATTGAATGTTATCATCAATATCCTTTGAGGAATAAAGAAGCTTTAATGAATTCAGAGAGCGTATCGAAGTCACACTTTTCAAAATCCCGTTTTTCAAAAGTCCCGAAAAAAAGTTTCAAAATTCCGTCGACTAAAATACTTACAATCCCGACTTCTTAAATCCCGCTCGATCAAAATCCTTATTTCTTTAAATCCCGCTTTTTAAGATCCCGCCAATCCCGTTTGTATCCATTTTAATACTTTACAAATTACGAAAATAAATAGAAAAACAAATTAGTAAAACCGGTTTTTTAAGTCGCATTGCTCATAGCATAGGTACAACTACACTAATATAAAATTATAAGAAATATTGTAGATGATTATTAGTTCTTTTCCTATGTTTTTTTTTTCAGTTTACCATTTGACATGCTAATAATCTATTTTGATAATTTGAATTTTTGTTATTTGCTTGGCGCTACAATAAGTGTATTCCAAACAAATCACTTGTTGCTTCCTATGTTTTGATTTCCTTATCCCGCTCTTGCAATCAAAACTAGTTGTTTTATTTAAAAAAATCGCCCGATTGTTGTTTTTAAATGAAACAACTAGTTTTGATTGCAAAAGCGGGATTTTTACAAACGGTATTTTAAAAAACGGGATTATTAGAGGCGGGATTTTAAAACGCGGTATTTTTAAAAAGCGGGATTCTTAAAGACGCTATTCTAGAAATAGTTTGAGGCCAACGGAATCACATCTCTTAATTTGAATACTTCTTTGACAATATCGTCGAGAATTGAGCATTTCTCCCAAGTGAAAGAAAAGAATTTGTACTTCCCGTAAGTAGCAGTCCACATCTTCTTAAAAAAAACGATCTAGTTCTTAAACAGAGAAGCGGGTATTTTCAAAATTTTTAAGAAAAGTTTTTTTTTTTATTTTTTATTTTATTTTATTTCATGAATGCTTAACAACTGTAAGATATAATATCTTATAAGCTAGTCATTAGCTAATTTAACAAACTAAAGAGCAAGATAAAGAGAAGTTAGAAAAATTGAAGCAAATTATGAAACAGATTTAAATTTAAATTTTTAGTTATCTACGTTTGTATAAGTTCGAAAGTGGTTTATTAATAGTCTTTTAATTCTTGTTGCGTTTTATATTTCCTTAATATAATTTCGTGGTAATGAGTTCCAAAGACGGACGGAATTAACGAAAAATTGACGCTGAGATGTTAAACACGAATAACAAGGATGAATCAGTTGACGAGACCTTGTCGAAACCGCGAATGTAATTCTCTCAAAGCAGTATTGTGGTTGGTGCGAAATCATAATGTCAGAGAGCAAAACTAGACACCTAAGTTCAAGAAACTTTTCGAAGGTCATACCCAGCAAGCGTTGAGAAAAACCGGCTAATCTATCATACCTACACAAAGCATAGACATAACGTAAGGTATTATTGAAGACGACATTGAGTTTACGCATGCTAGCAAAACTGCAGTTACAAAATATTTCACAGCCGTATGTCAGAATGGGAATTATCAAAGTCTTAGTGAGAAGAAAACGAGTTTTAAATGGTGTGAAGCTCTTAGTCACCCATAAAGTACGTAAGACCCCATACACTTTGCCAGCAATAACATTAATGTGGTTGTCCCAGGTCAAAGAGCGATTAAAAATTACTCCGAGATTTTTTTCAGTTTCCACAAAGTCGATTTGGACATCTTTCAACATAATCGGAGAAAAATAATCAAGATTTAGAGTTTTCCTCGAAATAACGATACATTTTGATTTCTTTGGGTTTAAGATAAGGCCTTTTAACTTTGACCATTTTGAGATTTTTTCTAGGTCTTTGTTGACACAAAAGACTCCATGCTCTATGAGCCCAAGAGGGCAGCTAAAGTACAATTGAACATCGTCAGCATATAAATGAGTCGAATAATGGTCAAATAGAGACGGAAGCTCGTTAACGTAAATAGAAAACAGTAAAGGACCAAGCATAAAACCTTGAGGAACACCTTTCACGTTTGGGAGAAAATTGGACAAGCTATCACCAACTTGCACTGCTTGTTTTCTATCAGTCAAATATGAATAAGTCAGTTTTGCCGCACTTGGAGAAAAATTGAAGTTATGCATAAGCTTATTACATAAGATATCATGGTTAACAGAGTAGAAAGCCTTTGAGAAATCGAGCAGAACCAAGAACGTTATCTCATCTTTATCTATTGCATGTCGAATGTCATCAGTAACGTTAAGACGCGCTGTAATACAACTATGTTTTTTCCTAATATGATTATTGATTTGTTTCTGAAGGATTCGTTCAAAGACTTTCGACAGATATGGTAACACAGAGATAGGAAGAAATTCCACACCTTTGGCATTTTTGGGAATTGGAATGACTTTGGCAATCTTCCACAGGTTCGGATAGACTCCTGACATCAAGATAGTATTAAATACAAATGTTATATAAGGCAGTACTATTAGCAGAATCATACACAAAAACTTAGGGTGAACATCATCTAACCCGACAGCATTTGATTTAATTGAAAGCAAACTTTCAACTACGTCAGCACAATCTGCTGCACGAAAACCAAAACCAATACGGCCCAACTGATCTGGAGATGAAAAAGGATTCGAGGTATTCGAAGACGGAGCAAGTGCTGTTGGCAGAGATACAAAATTTTTATTGAGGCTGTTGGGAACAATGTCGGTTGCTGTCCTATTTCTTGACTTGACAATACCAACTCTACATACATTTGTCCACAATTGTGGTCCACTAAGGGAAGTACTAAGCTGAGGACATAAAAGTTTCGATTTTTCTTTACGTATTTCTGCTACTACTCTATTGCGCAGTGAACAAAAAGTTCGTCGCAACTCTAGTAACCGGAAACGCTTCCAGATGTTGTAAGCAGTGTCTCGTTGTTGTATAAAAGTTCGAAAATGGTAAAACTGTCGGTAAAATTCCCTTTTTTGTGCGAAGTAAAAGTTTGAAGAACCAATTTGAACTCTTTTCTATAAAATGTTTCCAGATCAAATACTAAGACGGTTTCAGGATTTTCATCAATTCTCTTTGGTAACCGACGCGTTCGGATACCCAAACAGCCTTTACTGTTCCAGCTCTTGCAGTCCATCGAGTTAATGACAAGATTTTCAATTGCAAGGAGTTTTCAATGTTTTTGATTTTTTTTGCATACTCTTAGGAGGTGGGAATCCACAGGGGATGAACTTTGGTACTATAGAAAGAAGCAGTGGCACGCTTGTGGTTGCTCGGAACTAACTCGTCGGATGGGGGGGGATTCTTGCTCTTTCTCTAGTACCTCCGACTCACTAAGCAAAATTTCGTGCCTAGGATTTAGGAAGGAATGGAAAAGGAACAGGAAAGGAAACTACTATATAAGGATAGGAACAAGGAAATGGAACAAAAAGAAGGGCAAACCTAGAAACGTGAGCTCCATCCAAGGACAAAAGAAGGTGGTGCTTCAATTTCTACCAAAACAAATTTTTTTCCAAAAGAAAAAATAAAAAAAAAATAATAAAAAAAACTTAATCCCTATCTAACCTACCTAATCCAACACCAAAATACCCTAAACTAACCCTACTTCCTGCTTAATACTATTTACTACTGAATTTGATACCTTTCAAAACGAAAACACCCTTGTCTCCTTTCACCGTCAGATGGAACTCTGCTGAAGTCTCCAAAGCGCTCGTCAGGTGTTGGTGACGAAGTCATGGCCAACCCTCCCTTGCATCGGTCCGATACAACCAAATGCCATCTTCTTGGCCTTATTTGCGAAGATGGCCCCTGAAATGACCTACCAGCTGAAACCTAGTCTGTTATGTTACGTCTTTGTCAGTCACATCGTCATAAACCAAAAGAAAATGAAACTTAATCACCAACCATCACCGTTCTAGTTCAGCCATCACACACCTACATACATAGATACATACTTAATTAAGCTATAACCTTAAATAATTTTATGCATACACTACCTATCACCTAATCAATAACACAAACATACATTAATCTACAAAAAAAAAATTACATAAATCTCTCTCAAATTTCACTTACACTTAGATTTCTTTGCAATCTTATATTGCTGAATTACATTAACTCATTGCTTTGAGTAAGAGGGACATGGATAGTCTGCGCAACCCAGTGCGTAATCTAAATGTCAACTGATAATGTCGGTGTTCCGCGAATTTATATTTCGTATTTTCTTTTTTTTTTGTTTTGTTTCTTATTTCGTTTAATTTCGCGAATTAGTTTTTTTTATTTTCCTATTTCTTTTTTCTTTATTATTTAGGTGTTTTTCATTTTCTTCTGAACTTTCACAGGTAAGTACATTTCATGTTCTTTTTTGTTTTTGTGACCTCAGGTGGGAGTTTGTTTACACATCTTCACAGGTACATACATTTCGTAGGTACTTGAATTTTGTAAACAATTTCTAACTTTTGTCCCTTGGTCAATTTTATCTACTTTACTTTGCCTTACTTTATAGGGTTAATTGACGATAGCAAGATTTAAACAAAAAAAAAGAAAGAAATCTTTTTTAAACGAACTATGGTAAGTAGAGTGAAATTGTTTGATGGAATTATTGATAGTTCATTGGGGGTTTTTTTTTTTTTTGCAGGTTTTGCTACATAACAATACATTGAAAACGTTTTGTACTACCATAGAAAAAACAAACAGTGCTTCCAAAGTATTAAGAAACTCTTTAATCAGCACGCTAGAATTGCATGGTGTTTCAACGAAAATATTTATGCGATGCGCTTGACATGGAATGAAAGGGATTTTCTTCCCACATTTTTCTGTAAATTTTCTTTAGGTACCATTATACTTTTTATTTGAAAAGTGACAAGCTTCGATGTTAAGCAGTACCTGATGATAGGGTTGGCTGGAATCATAATTGAAAACACTGTGTTTCGTTTAACTCGAATGTTGTACAGACTACTGGCTTAAAAAAAAAAAACAAATCGACCTGCACAATCAATTCCATTCGCGTTTGGTTGAGATGACTTGATTCGGCAAATCTTCTTTTTTGTCCTACTTGAATTTGCCGTTTTGTTATTTTTTTGAAGCAAATCGACCATTGCAAACTGTTAAAATACTTTGTATTTAAATACTTTGTTTTCATAATCAATTCATATCTAAGTAACCTTCGTATTTTATTACTTGTAGAAAATATTTTTACTCTCATTCTCATTAAATTTTCTAAACTGTTCGTAAGTTAATTTTATTCTTGAGATTCTGGAACACTGAAATTTTAATTCAGGTTATGGACCCAGAAAATTTCCTAGAATAGATTTTAACGATTTCTTTATTTGTCTTATCATAACAATTTCTATTACGTTCAAAAATGGTTGCTAAATTTGGATCTTTTGATCGTACAAAATATAGCGTTTTAATTGATAGGTGATAGTTCAATCGTAGAATTGATTGATTGACTCTTGAACATCGTCGAAACGTTACCTGTCTCACTCTCTTTTATCGCTTACTTCGCAAACAATGCTCTAGTGAAATAGCCAGCTGCAATCCTCCCCAGAAAAAATTTAACCGCAACACCCGCCTCGCTATAGGAATGCGCATCAGTTTTACCTTGAGCCCAACTTCGGACGTACAGTCAAGTATAGAGATTCATATTTTAGTCGCACCACCCGAATGTGGAATGCTCTACTTGACTCTGTTTAAAACTACATTATGATTCACAAAAATTCAAAAGCAACGTGCATCGATGTCTCCTTTCAAATCTTTTCCTATTTTTCTAAATGCTCGCACTGTGTTCAATAACATTATATGGGTAGTCATAACCCCTTGATGTGCGCGTTAAATATAAAAAAGGACGTGAAAATTATACAACATGGAAATTTGCCTTGAAGACATTTTTTGAGTAGAACGGTTTATAGCAAGCAGTTTTTATGACCGAAAAAGATGAAAAAAAATAATTTTAGGTGTTGATCCAAGCAATTATGTGCTTATTCAGGATGGCTCAACAGCTAAGGAAGTTTGGAAAAAGTTAGAGTCCACATTTGAAGACGAAGGTGGTGCACGCCGAATAACTTTGGTGCAACAGGAACTAAACTTGAAAACTGTAATTCAATGGAGGATTATGTGTCAACGATCATCAAATCGGCTCAGAGATTGAAAGCTATAGGATTCAAAGTCGATGATGAATGGCTTGCTATTTTTTTGATGTGCGGTTTGTCAGTAAAGTTCGCACAAATGGTGATGGCTTTGGATAACGTTGACTCAAAGCTTTCTAGCGATGCAGTAAAAACCATATTATTAGAAGAGATCGCCCCTACAATTGATAATGGTGCGTGAGAATAACCAGAGAAACTAAAACCGGTATGATTTCTTTAGACTAAACCGAGCATATACACAGACTCTTGACCGGTTTGGAATGGCCAATTGCCATCCCATTGATTCACCAATTGATACGAATACCAAATTAACAAAAGAGATGTCAGCTATAACGCAATATGAGAAAGATGATATGAACAACGTTCCTTATCAAGAGGCTATCGGATGCATCTTATACTTATCTCAATGTACACGACCTGACTTAACAAGGAAAAACACATTTTTTTAACAAATAAAATGGGTTTTTCTTAAAAACAAATTTTAATTCTTTTTTGATTTCGTTTTAAAATTATGTTTTTAGTTATTTGATTTTTAGCTTGTTAACTTATTTCTATGAATGATACTCGTATGTATTGATTAAGTGGGGCTACTAAAATTCTTTGTATTTTAATACTTTGTTTTCATAATCAATTCATATCTAGGCAACTTTTGTATTATATTACTTTAAGAAAATATTTTTATTCTCGTTCTCATTAAATTCTCTATACTGTTCGTACTGTTCTTGAGCTTCTAGAAAACTGAAATTTCACTACACAAACACTTCCATTCTTGCCTTTTCGGTTGAGTTGACTTAACTCGGCAAATCTTCATTGTTTTTCTTCCTTGATTTACTGAATCTGGAAAGTCGTGGGGGTGATCGCCTCACACCCCTCGTTACGCCACTGGCGGTAACATTTAATAATGGAACTATAATATGTACTACAAACAGGCATTTTTCGCCCAGTACATGTCATTAATCTTGACCACTGTGAGTGTCGTGGGGTGCGCTCCTCATAGTAGCTTTAAAATAAAAAAAAATAAATAAATAAATGGGGTGGCGCAACAGAACGAGGAGCCAGGAGCTTTAAAATCAGAACTAATATTAAAACAATCAATAAAAAAATAGACTTTATTCAAAATCTGGTGATAGATAAACATAAATAAATAGCGGTGCCGTGACATTGTGCCAAGCGACATTATGCCAAATGTAGAAATTTGGCACAATGACGCTTTTGCAGAGTGACATTGGGCCAAACTTAAGGGTTTGATATAATGACGCTTTGTAGAAGTGCCATAGGGCCGAATTAGCTAGCGACATTGGGCCAAATGTAGAAATTTGCATCATCATTGTCATCTGTGTTCACAGTCCTTTGCGGCATGACTAAAGGGATTATTGGATTAATGACATCTAAGAAACCCCCACGCTTATCATTCATTGTGTGAAGATCTGATGTAGGTATTCAAATGTTTTGTTTTTTAGCATAAGATAAAGTAATAGTAAGAGATTCGCGCGAATTTTTAACTTTCAGAACACAAACCTATACTCCCCTTGCCAAATTTTTTTCCGCTTCGCTTCGCTGCAGATTTTTTTTTAAGTTCATCACTAATATCTTAAAATTGATCTAAGTAAGAACACATCTTTTACACACACAGGCGAATTTCTTACTATTACTTTATCTTATGCTCAAAAACAAAACATTTGAATACATCAGATCTTCGCAATATGAATGATAAGCGTGGGAGTTTCTTAGATGTCATTAAGCCAATAATCCGTTTAGTCATGCCGCAAAGGACTGTGAACACAGATGACAATGATGATGCAAATTTCTACATTTGGCCCAATGTCGCTAGCTAATTTGGCCCTATGGCACTTCTACAAAGCGTCATTATACCAAACCCTAATGCTTAGCGCAATGTCACTTTTCAAAAGCGTCATTGTGCCAAATTTCTACATTTGGCATAATGTCGATTGGCACAATGTCTCGGCACCCGATTATTACAACCACAGTGGCATACCGCACCGTTGTGAGAAGTGCAGAAAACATCGTCGTTTGTCGATGCAAATGCCACTTTCATACTACAATAACAGCAACAACGGAAACAACATGAGACCAAGTGATAATCCATGTAATACTAGTAATGTAAACAAAGGCAGCAACAATACTTCCCTACAAGCTTCACTCGTTACTACACCAACTCAATGTGCTCTCGGGAGCGAAGAATTCTTTTTGCGTGTGGTTTGCCAAAAGCTTAAAAATTTTGAAAATATGATGAGCAACATGCTACATACAATTGGCGACCTGCGTACGGAAAATGATGAACTTAAGACCAGAATTAAACATTGATTTTTCTTCCTTCACTCTTATTGGATCTAATTGCCAAGAAATTTTTGTTAACAAAAGCTACGCCCAAAACAAACTTTTTGTAATTCATCAAAACATAAGAAGTTTGAGAGAAAATTTTGGTTCCTTTTCGTCTATTCCGGATATTGTTGTGGTCTCAGAAATTTGGATCTATAATTATGAAGCGATTAACTATTAATTACCTGGTTATAAATTGTATCTCAATTCAAATGAGAACTACATATGCTGCTGGAGGTGTTGGATGTTTTATCAAACAAGAATTTGATGTTGTTGAAGTTTTGAAATTAAATTTTCAAAGTGCTGATGTTTTAAAAATTAGTTTCAAATTAAATCAGAAACTTTTCGTCATTTTGTGTGTTTATAGGCTTCATTTGTTTAGCTTTGTAGTTTTTTTGGAGGAATTTTAAACTTTTTTAAATAGTGAAAAATCAGAAAATCTGTTAATTGTTGGTGTTTTTAATTTGGACAATGGACGTTCTAGAAAGCAGTGAACAAGTTGGAACTTTCTTCGATCTATTAGCTTCTAATGGACTTATTTCCTTTTTTAAAGAAATTACTAGACCGAGATCTGGTAAATGCCTTATCATATATATGGTCGCTTTGCTCTTTCTTTTGTTGATTCATGTGAAAAATGTGTTTTTGAACTAAGAATCACTGATCATTCCATGACTGGTATTTTGATTGATATTGGTTCAATACAATTAATTTCGATTATGAAGGTTCTGAAAAAGTAGCTACTAATATTGACTTTGATAGGCTCAAACAATGCTTAACTTTTGAACTGTGGGAAGATCAAAGTTCTTTATTATAGCATAATATACAGTGATTATTCATATTCATTGTTTCTACTTATTTTAGTGATCTAGAGTACACCGCTCTTTACATCTTTAATTCTCAATTTATATAATGAATAATAAATTTGCTTAGTATTTATTTACATTATTTACATTAAGGGAAAATGCTATTGTCGAAAAACCCTCATTTGAATGAATCTTAAATACTGATATTGCTTAAGCCCCATTATCTACATAAATGCAAATTTATATTTAATTAACTTATTTTGCATGCTCAAACTAGAGTTTATGTTTATAAATGGATATATAATATTCTTGTTGTCAAATTGATTTTATTTATTGTGTTGCTTATGTGTGTTTTAAATATTAGCTTTTTGTCTAAAAATACTCCTAAGTATTTGCAACTACCTGACCATTCGATTTCTTTAGTACAAATTTTAAGTTTTGTAGTTGGTAAGAAACAGGATTTTCTACGACGCGTGAACCAAGTCGCTTGTGTTTTTGTTGCGTTTATTTTAATTTTCCATTTATGAAAATATTTTTCAAGTAGGACAAGAGCTTCTTGCAATTCTGAAAAGACATTTTGAAATAAGATAGGTACCTGAAGCAAATAAAGCAGTATCATCAGCAAACATTGCTAAACGAACGTTTGGGTGGGGAACAGGAAGATCAGACAAGTAAATATTGAACAAAATTGGGCCTAAAACCGATCCTTGCGGGACACCTGCAGGTACTTCGTATAATGGAGATTTCGTATTTCCCAAATGGACTGCAAATTGCCTGCTTTCGAGAAAGCTTTTAATAAGCTTTATTATTTGAACAGGGAGGTTAAATTTGGCTAGTTTGCAAATAAGGGCATTATGCCAAACTGTGTCGAAAGCTTTTTCGATGTCTAAAAGAACCACACCTGTTGATTTTTTTCCGCCAAATTTTTGAACTATTGAAGATTTGATTCTGGCAATTTGGTGACTGGTCGAATGGCCAGGTCTAAAACCAAACTGATAATCTGGATAGATATTTAAGTCATCAATAAGGACTTGAAGTTTTTCTTTGATAATTTTTTCTAAAATTTTACTCAGAGAATTGAGTAAGCTAATAGGCCTATAACTTAGAGGACTATCGTGGGGCTTTCCTGGTTTAGCAAATGGTACCACTTTTGCTACTTTCCAACTGCTAGGAAAGTAGCACAGCTTAAGGCAGGAGTTAAGGAGAACGGTAAGGTATTTTACACCACTGTCTGGAAGTCCTTTCAACAGGGTGTTGATGATGTTGTCTATGCCAGGAGATTTTTTTAGATTTATTAAATTTAATAATTTGCTTCACTTTTGAATGGCTGGTATAATAATTTTCATTTACTTTGACTTCTCTACTCATTAGTATCTGTATCTCTCTTTCAGTATTACTGCTACTGCGATGTGCAGAAGAAAGATGATTTTTATAGAAAATTTCTGCTATAGCATTTGCTTTTTCATTTTGGGTAATATAGAATTCATTTTGAATTTTCAAAGGAGGAATATTTTTACTTTTTTCTTTATTACCTTAGTAATTTTCCAGAAAGGCTTACTAGCCTTGTCAAAACTTGATAGTAAAGAATCCCACTGTTTATTTTTAAATATCAAAATCTCATTTTTTATTTTGTTATTTAAGAACTTATAGTTGTAAAGAAAATAATCTTGCCTATAGCGTATCGACTTTCTTCTTTCTGAATATCGTTGTTGGATAAGGGAGAGAATAAAGTTTGGTAGAGTAAGCTTCTGAATATTAGAGGAAGGTTTCTTAGGTATGGAGACATCGGTTGCTCTTTTAACAGTTTCTGTGAAATACTCAACAAAGTTGTCAATTTGGCTTGTAGAACTAATGTTTTTAATAGCTAAAACATTAGCATTTAAGGTCTCAGTTATAAAAGATTTATACCTAGTCCAGTAAGGTGCTTTATAGTTGTAACAGGTTCCTTCTGCGACTTCTGCTATTACACAATCTAGTTTTATACAAACAGGAAGATGTTCGAGACACAATTTGTTCAAAGTTACTGGATTAGAGAGATTTTCATCACTGTTTGTGAGAAAGAAGTCTAGGGTAGAGGGGCTTTTGTATGAGGATTGAGGGATGAAATTGGGATCAGGTGTGTGCAAGAGGGAAAAGTTTCTATTTGAGACGATAAGATTGTGGAGAATATTTCCCCAACAATTGGCCCTTATGCAACCCCAAGATTGATGTCTACAATTAACATCGCCTCCTAGTAGTATTTTATTTCTTTGTCTTAGAAGAAGTTGCAAATCTTGCTTAAAGTTAGCCTTTTTTTCAGCACAACCATTTCCACCAGGGAAATATTTTGATAAGATACTAAATGTCGAATTATCAGATATTATAACTTCAATACCAAGGGCTTCTATAACTCTTAATCGGTAAGAAGAGAGCACATTGTATTTAATATTTTTCCTAATTATGATAGCAACGCCACCCCCACCAGTTGGGCGCTTTCTATCTAGTCTAATTTGGATGCGAGAGTGATTTTTCATTATTCAACCAATGAGTTTTGTAGTAGAGATATTCCACGTGTTTCTTTATCTAATAAATAAAAAGATTAATATAATTTTCAACAGTTAAAAACACTTATTATATTTCCTCAAATGCACATTTCAGAAGCAATGCTTCCATCGCGCGATTTTTCAACTTTAATTTCTGAAATTCTCAAAAATTTAAATTTTTAAATTTTTTTTTTTAAACAAAGGAGTTTTACTAACTTCTTAAAATAAAATATTATCTCCAAATTCTTGAAAACCATTTATCTCTAGGTACTTTGCGAATTTTAACTTTTATTTTTCTTAGTTCTCAGAAGCAAAATCTTATTCCGCTTTCTATTGTTTTTTTTTCTGATTTTATTCAATCTTTTTCTGTTTGAGGAAAACAAAAGAAAGCAGAATGATTTTGTTTCACTTTTTTCTTTTTCCTTTCCCTGCTACATTAAAATTTTTCTACAGTTTTTTGCTTATAAATTCGAAGTGCGAGCGGCGGTATTCTAACAACATTTGGTTTTCTAACTCTCTTTCATAAGGCTTTTTATTTACTATTATTGATTAAAAAAATTGAGATTCTCTGCAAATTGTGAACTATGTCTCAGCTAAAATAAAAAAAATTGTGGACTTATGTCCCATATTGGTGGGAAATAAGTCCGTAATCTACTTTTTATCAAGTTTTGGACTTATATCCCACTGAAGTGGGACACAAGTCCATAATGGACTTAAGACCCGAGGAGTTATGTCCCTGCGCCGTTGAAACGCTCGCTGGGGGCGAGACCATGAAGAGGTTTCGGCTGCTTGCTTGTGTGGGCGATTTCTTGAAGAGATTCTTTGGCGAATATCAATGTACTGTGAACGACTTACACATGATGGATCAGACCATTTTGTGAGGTCCGTTGCAGTTTGCACATTTAACTGGATTGGGAGAGGTGCAATCCGATATGTTTTATGATTACCTGAACAGTTGGCACAAAAACTTTTAACTTGGCAGTGCATGGCTCCATGACCATACAATTGGCAATTGTGACATTGAGTCACTTTATTTTGTGGTTGCTTTTTATAATCCCATCGTACAATCGTCTTAAAAATATTTGGGTGATTGCGTCGGAGTTCATTCAACTTGATCGTAGCGCGTTTTATGAGAGAGGGGAGAGTTGTGATCGCTTCAAGATCACTACTCGTAACGCCGGAAATTTAAAGAAGAAGATCGTAGCGCGTTTTATGTAAATAACGTACAAGTACGAAGGGCTAGTTTTATAAGATTTTGGTTTGATGGTTATAGTTTTCACATCCAAGCAATCTATGCCTAGAGATAAGTTCAGTTTTTAACACAGAGTTAGTATACAAGTCCAACCCAGATAATATTACTTTGAATGGTCTGTTGCCTTTGTTATCATGAGAAAAGAATTCACAAGATTCTATATTCAATACCCATCAATTTTCAGCTTTTGAAGTATATTTCGTAGAATTTCACTTGTTGATTTTAACACTATAATGGGAGGAACACTATCTTGAACAATGGTGGGACGGGACTCACTGTTCTCATTCGAGTCGTCGATGCGAATATTATTATTTTTTAAAGATTGAAGGTGCTGGTAATAACCATCACAACCTACGTAGTCCTCCATAGTGGAAACAACTGATATATTAAGGTCTTTTCCTTTATTGTTTTTAGTAATTTTTGGGGGTTTTTTGGGGAGTTCACCCCCAGAGTCACTTCGATCGCGTTTAAGAGAAATTGTGGTTTATGTATACACACGTGCGCACTGTTCAATCGTGTATGACGAACTGAACTGTGGGAAGAAGTGTTTGCGGAAATTAATCCATCAAAACCATACGAAACTTCTTCTAGCACTTTGAGCAGATATTTATCTGAATGTTCTTCTTCAGTTTCCTCAAAATAGATTGAAAAGCGACTTAAGCCCTGGATAACTCATAATCTTCTTAATAAAGTAAAATTAAAAAATTAGAAAAAGTTTTCAAAGCATAAAAACAATGAATACTTGAAAAATAAATATAAAAGAGTATGTAAAAACTAAAGAAAGAAGTCCCTATCCGCCGTGACAACTACTACATTAACAAATTTAATTAAGCTGAAGGCAACGTTAAAGATGAATGGCAAGTTGTTGATAGCATTTTCAACAAGAAAACAGAAAGAAAAATACCTTCTGCTATTAAAAATGGTGATTGTGTTGTTTCAGATAAAAATGGGATTGCAAATGCTTTCCATGACTGTTTTTCAACGATTTCACATAATTTACAAAATATTTCATATGGCTATTTCACTAATATACTTGGTTGTCCTGTTTATAATTTAAGTGAACCTTCCCAAATGCAGAGTTTTGTATTTGAGCCTATTACTGGGTTTCAAATTCTAAAAATAGTTGGTACTTTGAAAAATTCAAATTCTTCTGGGAACGACTGTATATCTAATCTTTGTTTGAAAATGTAGCTTGTTTTCTGTCTGATGTCTTGGCAAACATTTTTAATAAATGTATTTTTGGTGGTGTTTTTCCGGATGCCCTCAAAGCTCAAATGTGCTTACCCCTTTTTAAAAATGGCGAAACTAGTGATCTATCTAATTATAGGCCGATCTCTTTGTTACCATCCATAAGCAAGGTATTTGAAAAAGCTGTTAAGAATAGAATCATGAGTTCCTTAGATAAAACAAAATTCTTTAGCAATTTGCAGTTCGGGTTTCAAAGTGAAAAATCAACTGAGGATGCCTTGTTGCGCTTCTGCTCTCAAATATTCACAAGCCTCGATAGTAAGATGTACTGTAGACATATACTGCTGCGTTATTTGTCGATATTTCAAAAGCCTTGATATGATGGATCACACTATACTCATCAGTAAAATGGAAAAAGCAGGTTTCCGAGGTTTTATATGTAAATGGTTCGAATCATATTTAAAAAACAGAAGACAACAAGTGAAAATTGATGATGTTATGAGCGACATGGTATTAATGAAAATAAGAATTCCACAAGGCTGAGTTTTAGGGCCAATCCTCTTTCTAATTTATATCAGTTCACTATTTAGACTTCCTTTCAATGGTAAATTTACTGCTTTTGCTGATGATGTTGGTTTTAGTTTTAGTGCGAATAGCTACCTTAATCATAAAGCTGACATGAATTGGGATTTAAGCTTGTTAAGAATTTGGTTTGCTGAGCCTAAATTAGTTATCAGCCCTAAAACCAAGGTTATGTTTTTTAACTTTTTACAAAATATTAATGTTGATACTTATCTCTTTTTTCATACTACAGATTGCCAAAAAATTAAGCTCTTGAAATGTTTTCGTGTCTCCAACTGCTCTTTTGCACCTTTTCTAGGTCTTCAAGCTGCAGTTAAAGATGCTTTCGATTAGAAAATGTCAATGAGTTCAAATATTTGATTCTAATTATTGACTCCAAAATGAGTTTCTTACAAATTTTTTTTTTTCTTTTAATTAACGCGCACATCAAGGGGTTATAACTACCCTTATAATGCCATTAAACCCAGTGCGAGTATTTAGGAAAATGAGAGAGTATTTGAAAGGAGACATCGATGCACGTTGCTTTTGAACTTTTGGGAATCGTAATGCAGGGGAAAAACAGGGCCAGGTAGAGCATTCCACATTCGGGTGGTGCGACTAAAATATGAATCTCTATACTTGACTGTACGCCTGAAGTTGGGCTCAAGGTAAAACTGATGAGCATTCCTAGCAAGGCGGGTTTTGCGGCTAAATTGTTTCAGGGGAGGAATGCAACTGGCTATTTCACTAGAGCACTGTTTATAGAAAAACCGATAAAAGAGAGTGAGACAGGTAACGTTTCGTCGATGTTCAAGAGAATCAATCGATTCAAGGACTGAACTACAAACTATCAATTTAAACGCTCTATTTTGTACCATATCAAGCAGGTGCAAGGATGTTTGAGCGGCACCTGGCCAGATATGAGAGTTATACGCCGGTTTTGGACGGATGAAGGCCTTATAGATTGTAGCCTGATCAGAAGGGGTGAAGAACTTCCTGCATTGTCTTAAGAAACCTAAGCATTTAGCAGCATTTTTGGCGACTTCAAATATGTGATCGTTCCAACGAAGATCATCGTTTACAAACATACCAAGTACTGACAGCTTTTCGGTTTCCTCGATGCAGGTACCATTCATGGATAATGGCAATGGGGGAATGTTAAGCTTCGACGACAATAGACAGCATTGAGTTTTCGAAGCTTGAATTCTACTCGGTTTTTATGACCCCAGGAAACAATGCTGTCAAGGTCAGAATTCAATGAGCTTATCATACGCAACCGTTCCAGTTCCACATCAGAAGAGCAGGGACGTGAATTTGGAAACGAATATGAAAAGCTGATGGTCGAGTCGTCAGCAAAACAGTTAAGCGGATTAGAAGTTTCAGACAAGTGATCATTAATGAAAATGAGGAAGAGAGTCGGAGACAAAACGGAGCCCTGGGGCACACCAGCATTTATGAAGTTGGTATCAGACTTGAAGCTATCCAATACAACTAGTATTGAACGGTCGGAAAGGTAATTTCTAATCCAACGAAGAAGAGACTCATCGATACCAAAAGCACGCATTTTCGATAAAAGAGTCTGATGCCAAACTCTATCAAATGCTTTAGAAATATCAAGCGCAATAATCTTACTTTCTCCAAAACAATGTAAAGATTGGTTCCACTTTTCGGTGAGATAAGCCATCAAATCACCAGTGGACCGTTTGCTACGAAAGCCGTACTGACGGTCATTAAGAAGCTTTCGTTCTTCAAGATATTTCATAAGTTGACGGTTTATTAACGTTTCCATGACCTTGGAAAGAAAGGACGTTAGTGCAATTTGACGGTAATTGGAAGGGGAGGAAGGTTCGCCTTTTTTAGGGACCGGCTGGACAAATGCAGTTTTCCATCTGCTCGGGAAAATCCCAGCAAAGTAGGAAAGATGGAAAAGTTTACGCAGTGGTTTTGCCAGCGTAGAAGAACACCTCTTCAGAATAACGGCGGGGATACCATCTGAACCAGCGAACTTATGTATATTGAGATCTTTGAGGACTCTCGCAACCGAGCGAGTTCGAAAAATATCTGCTTCATCAAAGAATTTGCAGACTTGAGCTCAGGTGGAGCCAATATGCTATGAGGAAGTGTCGAGTTGGCAGCACATTAAGCTGCCAGCAAATTGACTTTATCGATGGAGCTGACATACGGAGAGTTATTGAAGACGAGCGTTGGGACCGATGACGTGGTCGAGTTCCTAATGTTCTTGACAAAAGACCAAAAGTTTTTACTTCCTTTTGGACACCATAGTATTTTTGGCTCTTACTTTTTGGTCATGTAAAAACTTAGCCCTTTGTATTTGAGCATTACAGATATTTCTTTCACGTTTGAACAAATTTCGGTTTTCTACATTAGGGTTATCTTTAAATTTTCGAAAACTACTTTCTCGATCTCTAATCGCCTCTTTACAGCTTGAATCAAACCACGAATTCTCTTTGGGGATGATACTTTTTGTTCTGTGAGGAACAAAATTTCTCATGCCGTTGAGAATTACGTTAGATATCATATCAGCTGATGCATCAACGTTTCCGAGAAAGCACAATGACCAATTAAGATTTCGAAAGAAATTATTCAGGCCGTCCCAATTGGCTTTCTCGTATTGCCACACAGTTCTTTTAGGGACTTTATCTTTTTTTACCGTGACGGAAAGTGAAAAATCTACCGATATGACACAATGGTCCGATTTGCCTAAAGGAGATGATACTACAACCCTGTATTTTTGGGGATGAGAAGTGAGAAATAGGTCAAGAGAAATAGGTCAAGAGTAAAGGTCGCAAGAAAAGAATAATGGCACTAAGCTATACCCAGGCAGATTGAACTCTGAGGGATCAGAATCACACCCACCTGTGTTTCACTGAGTGCCAAAACAGCTGGCCTGCATTTTGCAGTGTGAGCGTACACAGCAAAAAAATTCGATCTTAGCCCCCTAATGTTGCTAAAATCCACCCGAAATCTAACCGACATTACAATTCACAAAAGCACATAAAACAAAATATGAAACGTAGACGCTAACTAAATCGAATCAACAAGTGTATATCCTATTAGAAAACCAAACCAAATTACTAGCGGTGTTAAGCGGGGAATACACGATACAATTATCGTATGCGACTTGAATCGCATACGATCGAGTTTGGTTTTGAGTTCAAGGCATTCTACACTGCGACATCGGTACAGCGGTTCACTTCATGCACACACACGATACAATCTACCATGCGATGTGCGATTATCGGTACGATAATTGTATCGTGTATTTCCCGCTTTATGCCCAGCTAGCAACTTGATTTTGGTTCACCAACGGAATCAACACCGTTGATTGACTATCCGCCTAACAAACGCACAGTCTCATTGACTGCACATACTGCCCAGATGAGATAAGAGATTAACAAATCAATGGAATGTGTGCAGTCACTGGGACTGCGAGGGTGATGTGGGGGAGGAGACGATGGAGAGGTAACGCACTTAGTGTTTGGGCTATTGAATAGTACATAGGCTTTTTTTTACACTTTCACAGCACTGGTTAATATTGCACTCGATTTTATTTTCCGTTTTCGCGGCGCGGCTGGAGAGATTTGCAATTGTGTATATTGATGGTTGTTTTGGTTGGATTTTTATTTTTTTTGTTTTTTTTTTTTATTATTTTAATTTTGGTTATTTGGGTGGTAAGAGGTGGCACAGGTCGCGAATTATTCGGGCACTAAGCGCGTTGCGTGTGGCTACGATGAATGGCAGATCGACACAAAGTTGGTTCTGAAGAAAATTTGCCGTAAACCTCGCATTTACCCTAGTTTTTCACTTTTCAATGAATTGAAAATTGAAAATTCTTCCAGTTCGACATTTGTTGTACTGCTATAAGGTTCTTAATGAATTTTTTAAAAGATCAGGAAATCTTAATTTCAGAATTATTTCCAACTATAATGTACGTGGAAGTTTCTAAAATCTAAATGACATAGTTTTATGCCAAATATTTAATAAACTTCCAAATTCTATCAGAGTTCTTACATCTCAACCATTATTTGGAATAAATGTAAAAAATTGGCTTTTTGAATTTGATTTAGAAAACATTGAACTAATGATGAATAACCAGTTTTCAATTATTTCTAATGTTTTGATGAAATGGTAAGCTTCAAAATAGTTTTTTTAGTTCTCATTTTCTTAAATTAATGATTGATCAGCAAATTCTAGTTTTTATTCTTTTATTTATGGGTCACCCCGCCCATTCAAAATTATTAAGGAAATTATTTAACTAATAGTAACAATATCTCTATATTTTATTATAAAAATATCATTGTCACTTATATCTCTTAAATTTGCCTACTCACACGTTTATAAATTTTTGTATTTATATTTTAAGCGATACATTATATCAATCAATCAAAATCAAAATCAATAACATAAAAATCGAAGTGAATACGAGTATTAATAGAGATAATACTATTTATCGCATCCCAATTCACGAAATGTCCCTACTAAAAAGCTATATAGAAAATTATAAATCAAAAACCAAAGTCAAAAGATCAATAGATCTTAATCGGAAAACATGGAAGTGAATCGCTGGAAATCCAGACCATGAAGATCTTATTATTCTTGCGAAAAAAATAAATAATATTTTGAAAAATAATAACAAGCAAGTAAAAATTAACAAGTTAGCCCTTGAAAGAATAATTGAAATTTTATTCATTGCGACCATTGAAATTTTAGAAGAAGGTGTAACTATCACCGATGAGATAACATTAAATTTAAAATTTCAACTAGAAGTAATAAAGGAAGAAATTTTTAACATAGAGTATGCCACGCATTGCGCTAAAGCTGGATTAATCAATTCATTTTGATCAAGCGAAAAAAAACTTAGAATTACTAATAATGTATTTGAAATGAAAATAAAATTGAATACTTAAATGTTGATGAAGCAAAAGAATCTTAAACCATAAAAATAGCTTCAAGTAATGCGTCTATTATTTATATTATTGAATGCCACAACTTGTGACATGTTTATTTATTTATTTATTTATTTCATTCATCTATCGAGTAATAACTTGATTTTAGAACTTAATTGCTTCAATTCATAAATAAATTTTCATTAATTTTAATTGTAATTTAAATATATTTCTTTCAAGACTTAAGTCTAAGTTAAAATTTGATTCATTAAATAGCTTCATACTTCTAGTGAAGGGTTCATTAGAGCCATAATTACAACTGTGCAGATGGATATAAAAAACATTTCTTGGTCGAAGATTTCTTCCCGGAACATAGATATTTAAAAGACTTAGCAAACCGGGGCATTTAATATGATAAGACAATATATCATAAACAAACATTACACAATTTACAAGGCGATGTTTTTCTAAAGAAGCTAGGCCAATCAATGCACACCTAGTAGAATAGCTGGGCATTTCTGGTAAGTTCCATTTTAGTTGTCTTACCAAAAATTTTGTAGATAATTTTTGAATTCTTTCGATTCTATTTCTTGAGACCGTGTAATTCGGATCCCAAACCACTGATGCATATTCTAAATGAGGGCGAACCACTGAAGTATAAACAGCTTTTATTGCATATGGGTTAGGGAATTCAGAGCAATTTCTTTTAAGGAATCCTAACATAGAGTTTGTTTTTGCCACAATAAAATCAATATGTAAAGAGAAATTAAGCTTTTCATTAAACACTACTCCAAGATCTTTCACTTCAAATAATCTCACTTACTTACTTAGGTGGGCATTACAGTTCGGGGTGAACCTGGGCCTCAACCAACATCCTTCTATAACGACTTCGATTTCGGACGAGCTCTCTCCAGTTTCGCACTCCAAGTCCGTTGAGGTCTTCATCCACTTGATTGCGCCACCTAAGACGAGGTCTTCCCCTTCCGCGATTTTCCTGCAATGTGCTTTCGAACACCCGACGAGCCGGAGCGTTTGGGTCCATCCGCTCTACATGGCCCAACCATCGTAGCCTCGCGATGCGTACTCTTCTGGCTATGCCCATGTCGCGGTACAGCTCATACAGCTCGTTGTTCTATCTTCTTCTCCACACATTAGCCCAGTTCACACTGTACAATTAGTTGGACAGACTTCGTTTGATGGAAGTTGGATGGTCTGATGTAGTTTTCGTTCACACCTATCAAGCTTGTCGTCCAACTTTATGTCACATACCCTTCCACTCCGTCCGACTTCTAGATTTTCAAAAAATTTTGAAAACCATCCAACAAATTGGACAAGCGGTCGTATGAAGAGTTCATACTATCAAGCATTGGTTTGTCAAACCTAAGTTTGTCCAACTAATTGTACAGTGTGAACGGGGCTATTGTCTTCGCATACGGGACCAAAGATCATTCGGAGAATTTTTCTTTCGAAACGACCAAGAGTTTCCTCATCCGCTTTCGATAAGGTCCAGGCTTCCGCGCCGTACAGCAGGACTGGGATGATTAAGGTCTTATACAAGGTCACCTTGGTTTTTCTAGAGAGGGTTTTGTTTCTCAATTGCCTTCTTAACCCAAAGAAGCAACGGTTGGCAAGAGTTATTCTCCGTTTGATCTCCGGCTGATGTTGTTGTCCGTGTCTACAGCGGATCCTAGGTAGACGAAATCCTGTACTACCTCGAAGTTGTGTCTGTCTATTGTGACGTTTGGTCCAATTCGTCGATGTTCTGTGTCGTTTTGCCCTCATTAACCATCAAACCCATTTTTGCCGCTTCTGTTTCAATACTCGCAAAAGCACCTATGACATCACGCTTTTTTCTTCCCATTACGTCAATATCGAAATTTGGTCTATTGTGGACTTTTCTGGTCTAAAACCACATTAATAAGGACCTATCAAGTTGTTGACATGGGGTTTCAGTCGTTCACATATTACAGCAGACAAGATCTTATAAACGACGTTAAGGAGGCTTATCCCTCTATAATTGGCGCAATTGTGAGGGTCTCCTTTCTTTTGGATCGGGCATACGATACTGAGGTTCCATTCATCGGGCATGCTTTATTCCGACCATATCATGCAGATCAGCTGGTGCATGCTCCTTTCCAACTGATCTGCAGCTGCCTTGAAAAGTTTGGCTTCAAGGCCATCTGCACCTGCAGTCTTATTTGATTTAAGTTTGCATATGGCAAGCTTAACCTCTTCTAGGTCGGGAGGAAGGCATTCTTGATCATCGTCCAAGCTGAATGGGGCAATCTGCCTGACAGCGGATTTTGTGTCCTCATCGCCGTTAAGCAGTCTGCAGAAATGATCTTTCCAGATCCTCAGTAGGGACTGTGACTCTATAACTATGTTTCCCTGCTGGTCTTTACAGGCTTGAGTTCGGGGTTTGCCACCCTGGCAGGATCTTTTTACCTTTTGGTAAAACTTCCGAATCTCGTTCCTGTCATGGCACCTCTCTATTTCCTCAAACGAGCGCTTCTCATGCTGCTTCTTTTTCTTTTTGAGAAGTCAGTGTTCTTCCCTTCTTTTCTCCTTGTAGATCTCGTTATACTGATTTTCAAATAATCTATTTAAAGAAATATTTGTAATGCTATAATGATATAGAATGGAAGTATGTGATCTAAAGAAGGACAAGTTCTTACACTTTTTTATATTGAGTGATATATAGTTATCTTTACACCATTCAACTGCTTTATTAATATCACTTTGAAGATTAATACAAATACGACGTTGAAAGAACTTCACATCAAAATTCAAAATAGGTACAACTTCTGAGAGAAGAAAACCGAGTTCGAAATGTTAAAAGTTTGAGCATATCAACTTTAATAATTTTATTGCTATAATTATTGCAGCTACAATTAAATTAAGAAATAAATGATCGAAAAAAAAAAATTTACATTCGATTCCTGTTTCAATCGAATAACATACAGTATTAACGACAGAAATAGTTCCTGATTCTATACAAATAAAAAGGTTCAGCAAGATTCCATTTTATTAATGTTTAACGAGGAAGCTAAAATTCAAAGCCGGAAGAGTTAATGCCACACATATTAACTTCATCACATGATCATTCCTGTATTCCTGATCGATAAAATGGCGAATTCCTTGACGCAAGCCCTGCACAAATTATGCAAAACAAACAGTTCCTAAATGCCGCCAAAAAGAGTCCCTTCAAAGCAGAATGTCCAAAAACGTAGTAGATTGTAAAAAAAAAAATTTTACACCACACATCCATATTCCCTTGGGAAAATTTTTTCCGCTTCGCTTTTAGCTTCATTATTCTATCCGTGAGTAAAAAGCAAAGCGAACAAAATTTGCCTACGTGTAATACGTGCCTGCGGTTGAACTTAAGAAATACGCGCGAATTGACCGCATTAAACACATAGTATGATTCATAGTTCCATAGATATTTATTATGTACGAGTGTTCCTCTTTGGTATGTCATAACCCACAATGAGAGCATGGACTTATGTCTAGTGGAGTTACGTCCCTGTGCAAGTTTATTCGCATTGAAAAGAAGTTTAAGTGCAAACGGTGAGACTTCTTTCCATTACGAAATGGTATTTAAGTTCGCAGAAAAAGGAACTAAGGCCCGCGGCTGTTACTGCCATTTCATCATGGAAATAACCCCCGTGGGCCTTACTTCCAAAACAAAGAGGAAATAAGACCCGCGGGTCTTATTGCCACGGGCCTTATTGCACTGCACCGCAGACGCAGTCAAAGCTACCCCATATTAAAAGACACACAAGAGAAGTTGACATAGGAGTCCACACACAATCTGCCAGCGACGGACGACCCCTTACCAAATCTGCACACAAGTTGCCTACTTGGCCAATGTGCTAGTTAGCACAATATTCTTCATGAGATGATCACACAACTTAATTCAAGTCCGCCCAAGCTGCCTTCGTGATCTAATGTGCAAATGTAATACAGCAGAGTATCCCTCATGAGATGTCACGCCATCCACCGACAGCATCCATCGAATCGATACCCACGCTTCATTATTGATTGGTCAGCATAATATAAGTAAAAATCATGTAAGAATTTAAGAAAGATGGTTCAGTTGCTCATAAGTTCTAACGGAGGCAGAACCTCTGCCCGAATATGAAAAAATAAATTTTTTAAACTCAAATGAGTAAAAAGAGTTTTGACTAGCAGAGCACTAGGTATACTCTCTTCAACAAAAATGCGCAGTACAGCGTACAGGTACAGGCCTTAACAGAGAGCTTTTGGAAGACCAGTGGTAGTTGAGTGCAAACAATGTACTAATAATAAACTCTCTGAGATAAATGTTTGAAAGCCACTTTATTGCCATAAAAATCATTCAACACCCGACATAAGGTGCCCTATAACTACAACCAACCATGCACACAGTTTACCGTGCACGTGCACTGATTGGCTCTTCCGCTTCAACCCACATTTAATTTAGAAATGCACAACGTTTTGCTACTTTCAATGGATTTCTGTGTCGCTGAGCTTTTTTCAAGTTAAAAGCACAGATTCATACTGAAAGTCTTAACCTAAGGGTCACTCCATCACAAACGATACGGGGGGTAAAAAAATTAATATGTTCTTTTTGCATTTAATCTAAGGAATTAAGAAAAAAAATCACTCCAAACTTTAATATGCAAAAAAAAAAACTAGATAAAACCCGTAGTTTTTAAGAAAAAGTCTTCAAAATCTGCATTAAGTGAATTGGCTTAATGACTATTATGCCTTTGACTATTGGAAATTCAAAAAAAAAGAACTGTTAATATGACAACCGTTTTGTCACGTTGTGGTTTGAGGTTATTATTCGTATCATTGCATTGGTGGAATACTTTAAAGTCCTGAAAAAATTGACAATTATTTATCAAGTAAAAGGTATGTTTCCTTGTTGCATTGGCACTGTAACAACCGATTCGAAAAATCAGGTAATTGTTTTATTATTATAACTTACAGATTGATTAGGTTAATAATTTTAAGTAAAAGTAAGGTTATGATGGTAATGAAGGCCTTAACAGAGAGCTTTTGGAAGACCAGTGTTAGATGAGTGCAAACAATGTGCTAATAAGAAACTCACTGAGATAAATGTTTGAAAGCCACTTCATTGCCGTAAAAATCATTCAACACCCGACATAAGGTGCCCTATAACTACAACCAACCATGCACACAGTTTACCGTGCACGTGCACTGATTGGCTCTTCTGCTTCAACCCACATTTAATTTAGATATGCACAACGTTTTGCTACTTTCAATGGGTTTCTGTGTCGCTGAGCTTTTTTTCAAGTTAAAAGCACAGATTCATACTGAAAGTCTTAACCTAAGGGTCACTCCATCACAAACGATACGGGAGGTAAAAAAAATTAATATGTTCTTTTTGTATTTAATTTAATGAATTGAGAAAAAAAAAACAATCCAAATTTTAATATGCAAAAAAAAAAAACTTGATAAAACTTGTAGTTTTTAGAATTAGTCTTCAAAATTTGCATTAAGTGAATTGGCTTAATGACTATTAAGCCTTTGACTATTGGAAATTCAAAAAAAAAAAAAAGAACTGTTAATATGACAACCGTTTTGTCACGTTGAGGTTTGAGGTTATTATTCGTATCATTGCATTGGTGGAATACTTTACAGTCCTGAAAAAATTGATAATTATTTATTAAGTAAAAGGTACGTTTCCTTGTTGCATTGGCACTGTAACACCCGATTCGAAAAATCAGGTAATTGTTTTATTATTATAACTTACAAATTGATTAGGTTAATAATTTTAAGTAAAAGTAAGGTTATGATGGTAATGATCTAAAATACTAACAAATTTGAGAGCTTTTTGCATGATTAAAAACTGTAACACCCGAAACGTTTAAGGTTATTTTTCTCGAAAACGGCTTCAACGACTTTGATAAAATTTTCCGTGAGGAATTATTTCTGAATAGATGTAAATTTTTTTTTGGAAAAAGTCTAAGAACAGTAGTTAGGTTAGGTTAGGTAGAATGGGCTGACGGTTGATCTTAATTCCGTCACACTTAGATCAATGTAGATCCATTGTGATATACCCTGACGTATTGTAACGTCCTTGAAACCTATGAATTTATGCCTGGTCAGTATTTAGCCATTTTGTGGCCTTAGTGAAGATTAACAGACTGCTTTTTGAAGCGTCTGATAATTCTTCTAGTTCATTTAAAAAATAATTGCCTAGAAATTTTTTCCTAATATGGCAGAGTGCTGGGCATTGACAAAGGGAGTGAGTTGTATCCTCGTGTTCATCTTCGTCATTGCATCCTCTACATAGGTCATCGGTGCAAAGACCCATTTTCTTTTTGTGATAACCTAGTAGGTTATGTCCAGTTGTGATATTGATAAGCAATCGCAATGAAGGTCTATTCAATGATAGCAGCTTTTCAGATTCTTTCTTATTATATTTCGGCCATAGTTTCCTGGAAGTAACACAGGAATCTAGGCATACCCATCTTTCATTGGATTTTTGCATTATTTTGTTACCAATTATCTGTTTAATTTCACAGGGTGGAATCCTGATTGATTGATCAATGAGAGAAGGGTCAAGTGTTGATCCTTTTCTCGCTAGTTCGTCCGCTTTTTCGTTTCCCGGTATACCACTATGACCAGGAACCCAGCAGAGTCTAACGTTATGCGGCGTGCCAAGAACCTTTAGCTCTTCGCGACAGCAAGAAACAAGTTTTTATTTGAAAAGAGTGGCAGAAATCGCTTTTATTGCTGCTTGGCTATCAACGAAAAAAGTGATATCAGCATGTGATAGCGCCATCATGGACACCTGTTTTGCAGCGTGTGAAACTGCCAATATCTCGGCTTGGAAGACGCTGCCGTGATTTGGAAGTCTGAATGAACTTGCTAGGTTTAGGCTTTCTGAAAAGAAACCTGCCCCTGTTCCAACTTCCGTTTTTGAACCGTCGGTATAGATTGCTATAGACGTTTCGTAAGGTGTTTCATCCTCCCAATCTTGTCTATTGGGGAAGCTAGTTGTGAAGGATATTTTAAAGTCCAAGTATGGAGTTATGTAATCCGTGCAGATATTGTTATCTGCGTATCTAGATAAAAATCTGTGCGTGTCCTATTTGGCTGGTTTTCCAGACATTACATTGGTTTAGTCTAAGTGCACTATTTGCTGCCGCTTCTTGAGCCTAGAGATCAAGAGGTGTGAGATTGAGGATTACTTCCAAACTCGCGGTCGGTGTAGTTCTCATTGCACCAGTTACGCAAATACAGGCAGATCTTTGAACTTTGGTTAGGGTTTTTAAATGCGTGGATTTTTCCAACGCTTTCCACCAGACCAAATTGCCATAAGATAGGATAGGTCTAACAATGGCAGTATACATCCACAGGATGATCTTGGGATTTGGTCCCCAGTTTTTGCCAAAACGGGTGTAACGGGTGATTTTTTAAGAGGTTTAGAACTTTTTTTTTTTTAACACAAAAAATTCGAAAAAATGAATGAAATATTTATTTGAATCGATAGTTTGAACCTTGCAATTTAATGTTTAAAGATAATTTCACGCAAATGTTGACCGCGGCTGCGTCTCAGGTAGCCCATCCGCTGAGTCCAATTTTGGCATACTCTTTCACACATATCGGCCGGTATCTCACGAATGAATGCATGGATGTTGGCTTCCAGTGCGTCAATCGAAGCGGGCTTGTGATTATTATTAGACATTAGCTTTGACATACCCCCACAAAAAATAGTCTAATGGTGTCAAATCGCACGATCTAGGCGGCCAATTGACCGGCCCGAAACGTGAAATTAACTGTTCACCAAACTCGCCTCGCAATTGCGCCATTGTTTCGCGTGCTGTGTGGCATGTGGCACCGTCTTGTTTAAACCACATATCATGCAAGTCAAGAACTTCCATTTCGGGCAAAAAAAAGTTTGTTATCATCGCTCGGTAGCGTTCACCATTGACAGTAACGCTGCGATTCGCATCATCTTTGAAGAAATATGGCCCAATAATGCCGCCGGACCATAAACCGCAACAAACAGTGACTTTTTCGGGATGCATTGGTTTTTCTGGCTGATCTTCACTCCAAATGCGGCAATTTTGCTTATTTACGTACACATTCAACCAAAAATGAGCCTCATCGCTGAACACAATTTTTCGATAAAAAAGCGGATCCTCTGCCAGCTTTCCTAGAGCCCATTCACCAAAAATTCGGCGTTGTGGTAGGTCGGCTGTCTTTAGTTCTTGCACCAGCTGTATCTTAAAAGGCTTTACACCCAAATCCTTCCGCAAAATTTTCCACGTAGTGCTGTAACAAAGGCCTAACTGCTGGGAACGGCGCCGAATCGACATTTCGCGGTCTTCTGTCACACTAGCTGATACGGCAGCAATATTTTCTTCACTACGCACAGTACGTAAACGTGTTGGTGGTTTAATGTCTAACAAAGTAAAATTGGTGTGAAATTTGGTCACAATCTTCCGAATAGACTGCTCAGAAGGTCGAGAATGCCGACCATAAAATCGAAGCAGCGCGCGATGAACAATTCGAACCGAGCACGAATTTTGATAGTAGAATTCAATAATTTGCAAGCGTTGTTCATTTGTAAGACGATCCATGGTTAAATTGCAAACCCAACTGAAGCTGTTTCACAGTGACACAAGGTACTAAACACACGTCAGCTGTCAAAACCAGTGTTGCCAAAACCAAACCAGCTAAAAAATCACCCGTTATATTGGGACTCCAATTTAGTTTTTTGTCTAAGATCACACCCAGGTATCTGGCTTGATCAGATATTTTAAGAGGGGTCCCATTTAGTCTTGGTAACTCGAAAGTAGGTATTTTTCTTCTATTTGTAAAGAGTACCAGCTCTGTTTTGAGGGGGTTCACTGCAAGGCCGCACCTTTTTGTCCAAGCGCTTACCTTGGTTAGTGTATAGTTCAATTGTGCGCTAATAGTGGAAGGGAATTTCCCCGTTGCCAGAAGAGCTAGATCATCGGCATAGGCGACCACTTTTACGCCATCACGTTTGAGAGCTACGAGGATCTCATTCATGACCAGGATCCAGAGCATGGGTGAGAGGATACCTCCTTGTGGGGTTCCCCTTGACACACACTTTTTCAAGTTTGCACCTCCCAGTTCACTGTGGATCTGACGTTTTGTTAGCATATTCATGATCCAATTTGTAATTGTTTCTTCAACTTCTAGATCATTTAGGGCCTTCTTAATTGCACTGTTTTGTACATTGTTGAAAGCTCCTTCAATGTCCAGGAAGGCTGCCAGGGTGTATTATTTATCTTGCAGCATTTTTTCTATGGTTCTTACTACACAGTGAAGTGCTGTTTCCACACTTCTTCCTTTTGTGTAAGCATGTTGAAAGGTGGATATTACTTCCGGTTTTATATAGCTACGGATGTGTAAATCAAGCAACCTTTCAAAAGTTTTCAGTATAAAGGAGGTCAGACTTATAGGTCTGAAGTCTTTTGCTTCTATATGGCTGGGTTTGCCGGCTTTCGGTATGAAAACGACTTTAACCTCCCGCCATATTTTGGGAATGTAGCCCCATATGAGGCTATTTTCAAAAATGTTCTTGAGATGTGGGATGACTTTCCTGCTGCTTTTTTGCAGCATCATAGGGAAAATGCCATCGTGACCCGGAGATTTAAAAGGTGAAAAGGAGTTGATAGCCCATTCCAACTTCTCTTCCGTTACGATATCTGCCGGGATTTCGTGTCTAGAAAACCTAGTGTTTTCTATTTCACTGTTCTCTATAGGGCTGCATCCAGGAGTTATATGTCTGTTCCGAACGAAATAAAAGATTGTTTCTTCTTGGTGTGTATCTATAGACTGACTTTATTTTCTCTTAAAAATATCATGAATAGTTTTTGCGGTTGCATCTCGATCATGAAGGCATATCATGATTGTGAAAACAAACACCGACATGCGACATCACAAATGCTGACGTAGTGTATGTTCCCACAAATGTACGCTAACATGATCGGATGCAAAGCATTACATTCCTTCTAAGAATGCATGATAGCAATTGATCTGGCATTCTAAGAAAAATTGTAAGGTGGGAAGGAGCTTCCTGTTACGCCTCCCTCCCTACTTCCAACAGTCCCTGTTGAAACTGTTGTGGGTATTACATTTAGTTGGATATTTTCTTTTTCTTTTTCAATTCTGTTTTTCTTAAGTAAGGTGAAAACAATAATTGCTATAAAAATAATTGCGATTAATGATAGAATATTTAATGAATGATTAACAATTTGCATCGTTTTAACATATTTGATTTCTTTTATATTTGTAAAATTTTCTTGTTTTAAGTTTTTCAATAATAAGGCCCCTTCATTAATAGTTATATTTTCACTTTTATAATTATTTGGCAAGGTTAACAATTCTTTGAAAGTATAAAATTCGTTTGAAAACTTAATATTATTGATTTGAATAAAACAATTTGAAAATCTTATTAGATTATTTTTATAAACAGTGTACTCTATATCGTTACAGTTTTGAATTATTGAAGCATTTTTCATATTTTTTAAAATTAAAAACCGTCATTAATAACATCAATTTCTTCTTCATCCATTTTTTCTACAACACAGAACTTATTTGTGTGAAATATATTTTTGATACATTTGTTCTTTGTTTCTTCCAGTTTAGATTCGTATAATAATATTTCTTGATTATATTCATATATTTTACTGTTGTCTGTTATGAAAACTTTTTTATCTAATACAATTTGGAAACCGTCTGAATTTGGAACTGGTTGAACGTATATTTTGTAATATTTTTTCTCTGAAAATGTTGGTATGGAAACAGTGGCGTAGCGTGCCTTGTCGGGGCCCCGTATAAAAATTTTTTTGGAGGCCCTTATATGGAGGTAAAGATTTTTCTCAAAAGAAAAAAAATATTGTGAGAAGAAATATTTATTCTTCACATAATTTACCCATTTTACAAATAAAAATCGAATTTTAAATATTCACTCTCCTTGCCTTTTTTTCGGCAAACTGATTTATTAAATCATTTATGGCTGATGATGATTTTAGTTTTTCTATAGTTTCTGCCTGTATGGACAATAGTGAGATGTCTGACAGCCGTTCTTGTCCCATAGAAGTTCTTAAATAATTTTTTATTAGTTTTAATTTTGAAAAACTTCTTTATGCTGTTGCGGTTGTAACTGGAAGCGTCAAGAATAAAAAGCATGCTGTGATTACCTCGGGAAGACTGGATGCAAGACTATTGAATTTTACTAGCAATAATTCAATGAGTTCTTTAATGGAATAAATTTTTTTAATTTCAGAATTTAAGCATGTTTTTAGAGCCTTTAATTGGTCACAAAGATTAAGTGAGATGTCTTTACTGTATTTAGCAGACAGTTTTCCGGAAGCGCTTAATATCTCTTCGCTTGAAGAAGATAGGAGTTTCTCCGGTTGTAATATTTCGAATATACTACTCAGGTTGCAAAGGCTCTGAAATCTTTCTTTAGTTTGAGAAATTAATATATCTAAACAGCAATAGTATACATTGACTTTGAAATAGGATTCCGGGTCGGAAATTCTCTCATCTTGTGATAACTCATCAAAAAAACGCTGCGTTATCTTTCGCCTACTGTTTCTAAAAACAGTTGTTACCCCCCACTCTTTTGCTAAATCTTCGGATTCATTTAGCAAACTATTAAATGAATTCTGATTTCTTAATTGGCACAGTGTATAAGTATTAAAGATTACTTAATAGAATACTAGATTTCTGTAAGTCATTATTTTCATGCTGTAGAGCTTTAGAAACAGGATTAATAATTTCAAATAGTGAAGAAAAAAATGTAACGAGCACTAAGAAATCAAAACTCTCTAAAATATTAATTATACTTTTACATTCTTCACGTTCATCTTTTTTATTTGAAATTAAATTTAGTTGGTACAAAGTTTTCATGATTAGTAAAAATTTTTTCTTTACTGCTAATAAAGCGTCGTAACTAGAAGACCATCTGGTAGGACATACCTTTTTAAGGGTAATCAAATATTTTTCAGATGAATCGTCACTTAGCATAGCCCAGCGTTTTATACTATTGCCAAAAAAAGTATATATTGTTTCTAAATTATCGAAAAAAGTCGATACTTCACGAACATGTCTCGCAGCATCGTTCAAAACCAAGTTTAAAGCGTTCGCAGCACAATGAACATAATCGGCATTTGGAGCATGGATTTTGAACAATGTAAACAAATGGTTGTTGCGGGGCGAGAGAAGTAAAGGTTTGCCATCTAGTTAACTTATTATCTTTGTGAAGTAAGTAAAACGGGGAAGTCCCACAGCCCGCCATAACGATGTAGAGTAATGCCAACTTTTGAACGCACGCTTAAGGCGGGAAAAAAAGGAATTGCTTTATAGAATTTTGTCATTTGTAAAATAAAATAAATTAGAAAGTTTTTATTCTTTTCCCTTACACACTTTGGGGGCCCCCGTGGCCCGGGGCCCCGTATAATTGATACGGCAAATACGGCGGTAGCTACGCCCCTGTATGGAAACAATAAAAATAATAAATCTATTTTTATAAATTACTGAGCTGCGGAGATATTTAAGCGTTTCTTGGTTTATGTTATTGTCAATTATTTCTTTTTCAGAGAGCAAATCTCTTCCTAAAACTTCTAGCCGACTAAGCATTATGTTTTCTTTGATTTTCTCTACTTGCATTCTAATGAGATTCATATTGCTTTCAATTTGGAGTTTCTCAATTAATTTTAGGTGTTCTAATTTGATATCGTTGAATTCTTTGGTTAAATTGTTATACAAATACGATGTTACATTTTGATTTATGTTAAGCTGGCTTATAATACTTCCTAGTTCTAAATGAAGCTGTTCGTTTAATCTAACCTGTTTATTACTTTGCTCGATGAGATTTCTATTATTAAAATCTATATTTCTTAAATGATTTATAATTTCTTGTCTATCCTCATCATCCATAGTTCCTGCTATGAATTTGAGTAATCGTATGTGCTCGTTAAGAGTTAAATGAAACCTTTCTATCACGGCGTTTCCTGTGTGTGTATTTGGTGATGTAAAGTGGTGGGCTATACTTTCTCCATTAAGGAAGTTTTTAATGTATGCAGTGGTGAATTCATTATCTGCGACTATTTTGGATGGCTTTCCTAAACAAGCGAATCTTTGTCTAAGTAAGCTGACTATGGTTATGGAGTTTCTATCTGTAATAGAGTGTATTGAGACATGTCTAGTAAGTTTATCAATACAGGTTAAAAACATATTACCTTTATTTAAAAACCAATTATCTATGTGTACAATTTCGTTAGCTTTGTCTGGAGTTTCTGATACTATTAACTTCGGTTTTATTGGATTGCGATCGAATTTACACATATTGCATATTATGCAGTTATTAATGAACTTCTGTATTTCTAATCTTAAATTTGGAAAATAGATTTCACTTTTTAGTTCTGAATAAGTTTCCTCTATTCCTCTATGATTTTTACTAGCATGAGTTTTTTCTATCAGTTCAAGAAGATGTTCTTTCTTTGTAATATCAGTAATAAAATTCATACATCTTAAGATTTTCATTTTTGGGGAATTTGAAAAATACTTTACAATAGTGCTCTGAAATTTAATAAACATATATCTATTATAAAAGATTTTCCTGTACATTAAAATATTTACTGAAAATTCAATTCTGTTTTCACTTCTGTCGGCACTCCCGGAGTGCTTCTTTTTTTTTATTATACAAGGTGTTCCGTAACTCGTGTAATATACTTTGGGATGTGAGTCTTTGTCATATTCTAAGAAAAAAATTATGTGACAGTAAAGCCCGTTTCTCAAGTTTGACATCACTTTTTGACAACTTAAAAAAAGGCTAACTTTGGTGTACCCTGACCTTTGTTAAATTCGATATCTCTGTCGAAACTGATAATAGGAACCTAATCTTAGACTCAATTTTTTGTAGAAATAACAACCTTTAAGACTGTATTTAAATTAGGCTTCCATAGGCTTAGGGTTGCCAGATATGTCAATATAGGACAAGTACATATGAGCTCTTTAAGCTTGTTAAAGGAGTCTATATACTGTTTGTCATGGATGTTAATTTTGACGTTTTTCTTCAGGCATTTAGTGAATGGAAGAGCTACCTTTGAGTAGTCCTTTATAAACTTCCGGTAAAACCCGGTTACGCCTAATTCGATTTTATCTGCTTAACGGTGTGAGGGAGTTTTATATTTTGAATTACTTCGATTTTTGACGGGTTGGGTTTGACACCATCTACAGCAATTATATGACCAAGATATTCTGTTTGACGTTTAAGAAAATTACACTTGTCTATTTGTATTTTAAGTTTAAATTCTTGAAGCCTTTTTAATATTTTATTCAAAGAATCAATATGTTCCTGTAAAGACGTTGAGAAGATGAGTATATCATCGAGATATACGACACAAATTTTATTAATGAAGTCATATAAGACTTCATTCATCATCCGTTGAAAGGATGCAGGTCCATTTTTGACACCGAATGGCATACGAGTAAATTCGTAATGTCCATCTGCTGTTGAAAACGCTGTTTTGTGTCTATCTTTTACGTCTATAGGGATTTGATGAAATCCCTTTGCCAGATCTAGTGTTGAGAAATACTGTGCATTTCCTAGTTTTGAAAGTATTTCTGTTATATCAGGCATTGGGAATATTTCATCAACTGTATTTGCGTTAAGCTTTCTATAGTCGATTACGGTGCGATATTTTTGTAGACCTGAATTAGAGGAAGTTGGGGTATTGTGGTATACATGTTTGTTTTTAACACTTAACAGAAAAAGTAGTGAAGCAAATGACCATAATCTTTGCACATTTCACCAAAAACTAATAAGCCTTAAAGTTATTTCTTTGTGTTGAATTCTAACATCAATTAACAAAGATGTACACAAAATATTAATATGACCTCGAAATCATCGCTTTTGAAACTGTTAGTGTAATGTGGTATACTATGCTGTCTAATGTGGTATACTATACTATACTACCTAGCCTTAATTTTTCTAATTAAAAAATTTAGATAAATGACTAGATTAATTTTTATTGAAAAGTATAGGCATTTAAGCAAATAGATCATGAGAAAAAATACAAAACAGCCAACTTCGGAAAGGAACTCAATTTTATAGTAGGTAATGTGGTATACTCTACTATATGTGGTATACTATACCACATTAGCCCAATTCAAGTATACCACATTAGCCGAAGCTGTATACTTTTACAAAAATAATTATTAAAAATAATCTAATCACATTTTTAGCAAAACTTACATGTATTTTTCGTAGAAGATTCTTTTATTTTTTTGAAAAATATATTTTCACTGTTGAAACAGAACTTTTATAACCTCAAAAACACTTTTTGTATCACCCCAAAAAAAACTCAAACTCCCTTAATTACTGTTGTTGACTATTGTTCTGACAGATATGTAGATTTTTTACTCGTTGAAACACGCATTATTAGTTTCATTAATATCTGCACCTAACAAATTAGAAGACGTTGAAGTATGCTACTTAGTTTAAGAAAAAACTGCCTGTACCACATTACCCACCTATACCACATTACCCCAAATTACTCTATCAGATTTTTTTGGAACGATCCAAATTGGGGCGTTGTATGGACTATTTGATTTAGTGATAATTCCCGAATGAAGCATTTCTGTTATTTGCTTATTTACTTCGTCTTTGTGCGCTTCAGGATATCTATATGCTTTGGAAAATATAGGAATATCGTTTATAGTTGGTATCTTATGCGAATATCCAACCATTGGAGACAATTTATCATCTTTATTTTTGAAACACATTTTCGATTTTTTTTATAATTTTGATGAAGCAACAAATTTCTTCATCATTTAAATCGTCAAGTATAAGATTTTGAGTAATATTATCTATGTTCGGGCTTTCAAAAACATTTTTTTTTGTTTCTTCCGCTAAAGTGTTTATTTCTTTTCTGAAGGATAATATGGAATATCGAAAATCAAAGGCAAGATTGCATTGTTTGTTACAAGTTTTGAATTCTTAAAATCGATTTTTGCTTGCAATGGATTTAATACATTGCATCCCAAAATACCATCGAAATCAGAATTAAAATTTGGGTAAATATTTAGAAGTGGGGCTCCAGCCCAAATCGGTCCAAAAAAATTTTCTAACAATTCTGGATTATTTTATAGTATAAAAATAGATGTTTTGAAGTGGGGGAAGACATTTTGCTTACAGAAAACAATTGCTATTTCCATATTTAGCATGAGCAGCTTAACCCTGCGGAAAAAGGGTTTAAATAATGAGCCCCGCGAAGCGGGCCATGCGGAAAGCTGTTGCATACGGAAATTACTTGCTATTTTCATATTTAGCATGAGCAGCCTAACCCTGCGGAAACAGGGTTCAAATAATGAGCACCGCGAAGCGGGCCATGCGGAAAGCTGTTGCATACGGAAATTATTTGCTATTTTCATATTTAGCATGAGCAGCCTAATTATTTCCGTATGCAACAGCTTTCCGCATGGCCCGCTTCGCGGGGCTCATTATTTGAACCCTGTTTCCGCAGGGTTAGGCTGCTCATGCTAAATATGAAAATAGCAAATAATTTCCGTATGCAACAGCTTTCCGCATGGCCCGCTTCGCGGGGCTCATTATTTAAACCCTTTTTCCGCAGGGTTAAGCTGCTCATGCTAAATATGGAAATAGCAATTGTTTTCTGTAAGCAAAATGTCTTCCCCCACTTCAAAACATCTATTTTTATACTATAAAATAATCCAGAATTGTTAGAAAATTTTTTTGGACCGATTTGGGCTGGAGCCCCACTTCTAAATATCTACCAAAATTTGTTTCTAGCAATTCTATCATACTGGACGGGTTACAAAATTCCTTAAAAAGAGGAATCTTTATTTTCGAATCGATTGTTATATTTGAGTTCAGAGTTTTTAAAGATAATGGTTTATCTAATGGAGTTCTAAAAGAATTGTGAAACAGTCCTTTTTGTATTAAAGAAGTAGCTGCTCCGGAATCTATCAATAATTTAATAGGCGAAGATTTAGTTCTAACCACTATAAAGGGAAGAGATCTGAGGTGTGTGTCTGAAAATTTACCTCGTTTGCAATATGATCAACTTCCATCATATTGCTATTTCTTGAATTTCTAGAAACGTTCGTATTATTTTGACAACTAAACTGTCTGTTTTTATTATTATTATTGTGTGTATTACGCCCTAAATGGTTTGTGTTGTTTCGATTTTGTTGCTGTGGATTGTAAACATTTTGACGTGTTCATTTTCATTTTTAATTCATTTTTATTCAGTTTTTCTTATATCTACTTACATGCTAACAAAAATGTGTAAAACTAGCTTATATAATACCTTAATTAACTTACTGACCCTAAGCGGGTACTCTAAATTATTCAATATCTTACTACTAATGCCTTTCGGCCTTAAGATAACTTATGAATCAAAAACTAGAGCTAGTTAAAACTAAGAAAATTTTTTAAAAAACTTAGTTTGAATGATCATTTTTTTTTTTTGTTTTCTTAAGACTAATTAAAACAAATTAAAACTAATTAAAACTACTTAAAACTAGGGCAGCCACAGAAGCTTTTGGTTTTTTTTTTTTATAATTTTTTTTTGGATTTTTGTATTTTTTAATTTTTTTTTTGGTTTTTTGTATTTTGTGATTTTTTTTTTTTGATTTTTTTGATTTTATGTTTTTTTTTTTTTTGATTTTTTGTGATTTTTTTGTTTGCCACTGTGCCCACTCCCTATACCCTAGGACTTACACGCTAAACCTGTGTAAGCCAGCCATTGGCGACTCGCTATCATTATCAAATTCTTGTTGTTGCTCCGACAACCACCAGAACATATTCGACAACATTTTAACAACGTCACGACGATCGCGATCTGAAACCGCCCTACTGAACCGGAGGAGCTCTACAGCTTCTCCGCCTACTGCGGTGACGTCTCGGTTGTAAAGGAGTCGTCGTTCCACGGACTTACGGCAGGCGTGGTAGATTAGCGGAACCGCCAATCTATCCTGAATCAACCCTACCATATCAAAATAGAGGAAAGCCTCCGGTGGGACAAATCCACTGAAGCGCGTTTTCTCAAAAATCAGGCCATTGGTCGAGGTCATCGCTCTTGCAGTGTGACCACGAGTCAGTTTTATAATGAAGTTGTCGGTCCAGTTTATTTGAGCCCCGTTGTAAAGGACCTCATTAGGATAATATTTTCTGTACTCCGACTCTGGTGTTCTGTGCAATCCAAGACAGGTACGCAGACACTGTCTCTCAAACACCCGAATCTTTTCCATTTGAGACGCTGTAACATTGAACCACACGGGGCACCCATAGACAATCATTGGCCTTATGAGGGCCATGTAGCAAATCACCTTCACTCTGCTATCAAGTTGACTGCTGTGAAACAGTCGCCTTGTCAGAGCAAAAGCTCCCCTAGCCCTGGCCAGAGCCGCATCCATATGTTTGTTAAAATATAGATACTGATCTAGCCAGATGCCAAGGTACTTGACTACTACTTTGTTTGGCAGTGGGTGGCCATGTAGATCAACGATCACCAGCTTTCGCCAGTTCTTTCTCGTATCCCATGAGGCCCGAGCCAACGAGGTTCTAAACACAATTGTTTCCGATTTCTGGACGTTGATTTTCAACTTCCAGTCATCGCAATATTGCTGGATCTTATCGAAGTCACGCTGCAAAAGTGTTCTGATGACTTCGATCTTTGAACCTGTTCTGTACGCAATGAGGTCGTCAGCGTGCGCTATAGCATGGTGAAGAGAACCAATTAGATCGCCAGTGAAAATGCTAAATAAAATAGGCGAATTCACCGCTCCTTGTTGCAGACCGTTCAGTATTTTAAAAGTTCTGGTCGAAGTTTTATTGCAACTTTTCACAACAAACGTTCTACCATGAAAAATGTCATTGAGAATATAAAGCAATGGTTTACTCATGCCATACCTGATCAACTTATAGAAAAGACCGTCTAACCAAACGGTATCGGAAGCCTTCTCCAAGTCAACCAGACATGCACCCGTACACTGTTTTTTAGCTTTGTTCCACTGAATATCTGATACTAGTTTAGACGCGGCATGTATGGTATCATGGCCCGCCTTAAAACCGAACTGATTTTCAGGAATAATATGTTTGTCCTCAGCCCATGTGGACAGAGCTCTATTGAGAACCTTCTCGAATACCTTGCTGATACTCGGAAGAAGACTAATTGACCGGAGATTTGCTGGATTGGAACCATCCTTCCCTTTTTTAAGGAGAGGATGGACCACTGCCGTCTTCCAACGCACTGGATAATATGCATTATTCAGCGCATTGTTGAACAACGTGGTGTATATGTCTCCCGCTTCCGAAGGGAGGTTTCGCAGCACAACATTGGGTATGCCGTCGACTCCTGCTGACTTCTTTTTCTTTATTTTGTGAAAAATGTCCAAGAGGTCCATCTTAGAAACGAACAGGGTGTTATCCCCGTTTCGCTGGGCAATGACTGCATTTGCAAGTCGGTCGTCATTGAACCTAGTAAAACCAGGATTCTCGGATCGCCAATGCGAGATCTCGTCTCTAAGATAGAAGTGTCCAACGAAGGCTCTATCTTCAAGGTCGTAATTCGGGCGAATGCACTCATTCACCTTATATACTCGCTCGAAAACAGCACCCACCGTCTCTACCTTCTCTTGAGCATCTTCCACTATAAAGTGGTCATCATCCAAGATGGCCTCATCCGGATCTATTCCTATTGTCAGAAGTAAGTCTTTGTTCTCTGTCGTCCTCTGGAGTTTAATACAATGAAGGTAATTTTGATCTTTTCTCCTGAAGAATTTGTTTATTCCGGAAACATACTCGGGTTGTTGGACTGCACAGCCCGAATTTTATTGTTCCAGAAACATGAAATGGAAATTCTATAGTTTTCTTTTATAAGTTGTTGGAGATTTTTGATCTGTGACCTCAGAGTTCTAATCTCCAAATCGTGTCGGTCAGTAAACCTCCTGTGCAAGAGTTTGAGTCTTGACAGGAGTCTACTTTTTTGTTTGTAAAGTGCGTCTATTGTCGCGTTTCTGTACATGTGCGTTGGATCATTTTGCCTATACCTAGGAATTGTCCTGTCCATTGTACTATGGATTGCATCCTCCATACGTTGCAGGTATCCATCGATCTCAACGTTCGACAGATTCCTGTTGCATGGTGGCGCAATACCGTTCGAACGAAGTTCCCTTGAGACGGCACCGGAAAACGTGTTGTTGTTGTTTGAATACTTTGCGTATAGGGGTTGTATGGGTTACTATTTTGTGCATTATTATTGTATGTACTGTTATAGTTTGTGTTGTTGTTATTTCTAAAGTTCGAATAACAGTTTCAATAATTATAACTGTTTCTTAAATTTGAATTATTACTCTGACCATTATTTCTATTACTATAAGTTTGATTATAATTATTATTATTGTCCTGTCTGGAAAAGTTTTGATTTTGTTTGAGGTTTTGAAAATAATTTTGGTATCCTAAATGTTGGTGACCGATTTCTAGGATAACTTTATAAGCGTCGTTCATTGTTTTTGGATTTCGACTTAGCACGATAGATTTGGTAGGCTCAGGTAAATTATTTTTGAAAGAATCTAGGGCAATTCTATTGTTAGAAGCAATTATTAATTCGTCATTTTGATTATTTAATTAAAGTTTACTATTAATTCTACTTAATAAATAATTAATATTGCTGTAAAAGTTTGAAATATTAGTTTTAACTCGAGCTGTTCTAATTTGGTCAATTAACTTGTCAGTTGAAAGCCTTTCTCCAAAATTATCAATCAAAATTTGCTTGACTTGTGTCCAATCACTAACTCTACCATGTTTCTGAAGTTCAACCCTAGCTTTTCCGACTATTTTATCTCTTAGAAACCCTGAAATGACTGTCAAATAGCCTTCATCAAGAGTTGACAAAATTGGTGCTAACGAATCTACCCTGTCCAAGAAATGTATAAGACAACTTTTGTTTCCATCAAACAATGGGATCTTATTTATTAAGTCTAAAAGCACTTTTAATTTATCTACAGTGTAGTGTATGCGAAGAAAGAGGAAAGGTAAGATTTACATGCACTTGATAATCTAAATAACCTTATCGTGTACATGCACTATCACTATCTCGAGCGATGCCGATGTAGTGTATGCGAGAGGTAAGATTTACATTCACTGGATTATCTCAATAATCTCATCGTGCAAAAGAGTACAAGCACGATCATCATCTCGAGCGCACGTACACGTATAAGGCAGTCGATGTTTGGATCTCCTCTAGTGCGGGTGCGTGCGTTGGCGAGCCGGTGAGTTCGATAAGTGAATGCTACAAGTGGCGACGAGGATAAACCGATGTAAGTGCTAAATTAAATAAATTGATTGATAAATGTGTAGCTAGATTAAACAATAGAAGTTGAGAACTAATACCAATAATATTGCGTTCGGTTAATCGGAAAAAAAAAAAATTGAAAAGAAATTTGGTAGAAAACTAACCTTCATTCGATTGAAAATAGAAGTTAATATGAATGGGAAAAGTTGCCCTCATTAAATTGAAAAGTTTGTCTGGCATAAGAGAATAAGAAAAAAATTTAAAAAAAAAAAAAAATTTGGTAGAAAACTAACCTTCATTCGATTGGAAATAGAAGTTAATAGGTATGAATGGAAAAAGTTGCCCTCATTAAATTGAAAAGTTTGTCTGGCATAAGAGAATAAAGAGTTTAGTTATAAAATTAGAAGTCTGGGTCTGACACCAACATTAAATTGTTACACTCATATGCTTCATTTTGGCGGGAAGAATATGCCTTCATTAAATTGAAAACAAGGTTGATATGACAGTGCATACTTTTTCACATAACCTGGATCTACCTAGCTCGAATGAATTTGAAAAGGCATGTATATACAAAATAATATATGCATGTGAATACATATATGATTCATCACTTAGTAAATGTTCAACTAATACTCATTTTTGTATGAAAAGAAATGAATGTGTAAAATGAAAATGAAAATTTCTGAAACGAATATTTCACAAAAAAAAAAATATTTTTCTCTCCAGTGTTTCCCACTATTTCTTGTAAGTAAATGGCAAGCACATTACCTAATTTGGAAGTCTTCTCTCTGGAAGGAGACTCACTATCGGTGGGTTTAAGATGGGAGAAGTGGAAGAGGGCCTTCAACATATATCTTGACGCGGCATCCATTGACTCTTCAGCAAAGAAAAGAGCAACACTTCTTCATTTTGGTGGATTAGAACTGCAAGAAATTTTTTATAATCTTCCAGGAGCAAATGTCGACATTTCTGATCAAAACGATGTCTTCTCAGTAGCCGTAGAGAAATTAGATGAGTATTTTTCTCCAAAACAGAGTAAGGTTTATGAGAGGCATATATTTAGGTTATTAAAGCAGAAGGAAGGTGAGAAGTTTGAAAAATTTTTACTTCGACTGAGAAATCAGGCGGGGAAATGTGGATTCCAAGACCTGGACAATAATTTGATTGACCAAATTACTGAGAAATGCACTTCGGATGAACTGAGGAAAAAAATATTGACTATAGGTGATAGCATCACACTGGATAAAATTTTATTGGAAGCAAATACACAAGAAGCTGTGGATCATCAATTAGAGGGCTATGGGAGCAAAACAAAAGCAGATGAGATAAATGAAATTTCAAATAAAAATGACAAAAGGTCGGGTAGAAACCGAGAGTACGATAACAACCAAACGAATAAACTTAATTCACGTTCATGTGGAAGGTGTGGAAATAGGAAGCATTCCTCTCAAGACATGAGATGTCCAGCTAGAGAAAAAAAGTGTCACAATTGTGGCCATATTGGACATTTTCGACAGTACTGCAAATCAAAGAAGCGTAGTTCGAGTGGCTTCTCTAGGCAATATAATGATCCCAGTAATAAAAGGATGAGGAAAGAACACGAGCAAATTAATTGCGTCAAAGCTGATCAAAAAGAAATAGAATATGTTTTCCATATAGATGAAGATGTTATGATTGATTGTTTATTAGGTGGAATCAAAACAAGATTACTGGTTGATTCAGGGTCTAAATTTAATTTATTAACTGATAGATCGTGGGAGGATCTGAAAAAGAAAAACATCAAAGTCTACAATCAAATTCCAAACCCAAATAAAACATTTCTTGCATACGGGAGTCAAACTCCATTGAAAATTAAAGGGTCTTTCGATTCCGAAATAGAAGTGAATGGGAAAACGCAAATAGCTACATTTTTCGTTATAGTGGGAGGAACTAAAGATTTGCTTGGTAAAATAACTGCAATCTCTTTAGGAGTTTTGAAGATTGGAATAGACATCAATCAAATTAGAACCACTAAAACTTTTCCAAAATTTAAGGGAGTACTCATAAATATTCCAGTAGATGACTCGGTTCACCCTGTGTCACAACCTTGTAGAAGGATTCCCATTCCTCTGGAGACTTTGGTAAAGGAAAAGTTAAAAGAACTACTAGAATCGGATATCATTGAAGAAGTACATGAGCCTTCAAAATGGGTTTCTCCTATAGTTCCCATCCTTAAACCAAGCGGAGAATTACGACTTTGTGTTGACATGAGAAGGGCTAATACCGCCATCATAAGAGAAAACCACCCTTTACCAACAATGACGCAAATGCTACCAAGATTCCGGAAAGTTTCCCTATTCAGCAAATTAGACATAAAAAATGCTTTTCATCAGTTAGAAATTCACCCCCAATCCCGTCACATTACAACTTTTATCACACCAAAGGGGTTGTATCGATATAAGCGGCTGATGTTCGGTATAAATTGCGCCCCCGAAATTTTCCAAAAAACCCTTGAGAGACTCCTAATAAAATGCGAGGGCGTAGTTAGTTTCATAGATGACATCCTTATTTTTGGAAAGAACGAGGAAGAGCATAATACGAGATTAAAATGTGTGCTGGAAACCTTAAGAAATAATAACGTTTTACTAAACGAAGAGAAGTGTATCTTCAGAGTAAACAATGTTCAATTTTTAGGCCACAATCTTACACCAGAAGGTGTTAAGCCTCAGAATAAATACATTGAAAGCATCACACAATTCAGAATACCCAAGACACCAGAAGAACTGCAGAGCTTTCTTGGACTGGTAAATTATATCGGCAAATGGATACCAAACTTGGCCACTGCAACTGAACCTTTAAAAGTTATTTTGAAGAAAAAGTTGGGGAAAAATACCAACATAGGAAATTTTTGGGGAAAAGAGCAAGAGTCAGCATTCGAAAATCTAAAAACAATGTTGAAGAAAATCCAATCATTAGGATATTACGATGCCAATGACAAAACCCAAGTTATCGCGGATGCTAGCCCGGTTGGATTAGGTGCTGTTCTTACACAAATTAATTCAAAAGGTCCTAAAATAATCGCATATGGGAACAAAACACTGACCGACTGCGAACGTCGTTACAGTCAAACCGAGAAGGAAGCCCTTGCGTTAGTGTGGGCAGTAGAGCACTTCAATATCTATCTGTTCGGGAAAGAGTTCGACCTTATAACGGACCATAAGCCCTTAGAAGTAATTTTTGGCCCCAAATCAAAACCGTGTGCCCGCATTGAAAGATGGGTCTTACGGCTACAATCATACAAGTTCAAAACCTTATACAAGCCAGGAAAACTAAACATAGCCGACCCACTCTCCCGTTTGTGCGTATGCTCTAAGCAAATACAAGTTGGAGGAGATTTTCATGTACATCACGTCGTGGAGCATTCGCGACCACTTGCAATCTCACTAAAAGAGATCGCTACGTCCTCTAAAAGTGATCCCGATGTTAAGCTCGTTTGGAAAGGTATTTATAATAACAAATGGGAAGATTCAGTTAAGGGATACAAGATTTTTGAAAACGAACTATGCTTTTATGACGACATACTATTGCGAGGAAACAAAATTGTTATTCCATCAAACTTGCGAAGAGACGTACTGAAAGCAGCCCACGAAGGACACCCAGGGATAGTTGGAATGAAAGGTCGCTTAAGGGCAAAAGTTTGGTGGCCTCGTATAGATAAAGATGTGGAGAACATGGTGAAATCCTGTAAAGGATGTACTTTAGTAGGTATGCCAAACAACCCATTTCCACTAAAAAGGAGAGAACTTCCAGCAGCACCATGGGTTGATATCGCTCTTGATCTTTTGGGACCTCTTCCTAGTGGGGACTACTTATTCGTCGTTATAGATTATTTTAGTCGATACAAAGAAATAAAGATTTGCAGATCTATAATAAGTTGCCAAATAATAAAAATGCTTAAGGAAACCTTCAGTCGATTAGGTTTTCCAGTTTCAATTACCGCTGACAATGGTAGACAATTTGTTAGTGAGGAGTATAAATCTTACTGCAGAGAATGCAACATAAAATTATACAACACGGTTCCATATTGGCCTCAACAGAATGGAGAAGTGGAAAGACAAAATCGAGACATCCTTAAAAGACTCAAAATATGCAAAATCGAGGGAAAAGACGTTAAAGACAGTTTATTCGAATACCTCATGATGTATAACAGCACACCTCATTCTACCACCGGAAGCTCACCCTCGGAACTTTTCTTTAAAAGGCAAAATAGAGACAAAATCCCATCCATAGAATCGGTACATAGCCAGATCCTTGATTCGGATACAAGAGACAGAGACAAAGCTCAAAAGGAGCGAGGTAAAGAATACGCCGATAAAAAAAGAAAAGCAACTGAAAGTGATATTTCCCAAGGCGATAAAGTATACATAAAGGCAATGGATAAGCCAAATAAGCTTAGCGCAAATTTTGAACAAACACAGCATACTGTAGAAGCTTCTAAAGGGGGAGATATGACACTTAGAAACGAAGAAACCGGAAAGTTATTGAGAAGAAATGTCGTTCATTTGAAAAGAGTGGAAGGCAAATGGACAACCCAAAATAATGAGGAGGATGTAGAAAGTAGTAATGTGGAAGAATTTTAACCACTATTTATATTCCATTACAGTTATCATGTTTTGTAAAAAAAAAAAAAAAAAAAAAAAAAAAAAAAAAAAAAAAAAAAAAAAAAAAAAGTTTTGTTTTGTCTGAAATAAATTTTTGTTTTGTTGGAAAAAAAAAAAAAAAAGGAAAAAAATAATATTGTATTTTTTTCAAAATAAGGAAGGGATGTAGTGTATGCGAAGAAAGAGGAAAGGTAAGATTTACATGCACTTGATAATCTAAATAACCTTATCGTGTACATGCACTATCACTATCTCGAGCGATGCCGATGTAGTGTATGCGAGAGGTAAGATTTACATTCACTGGATTATCTCAATAATCTCATCGTGCAAAAGAGTACAAGCACGATCATCATCTCGAGCGCACGTACACGTATAAGGCAGTCGATGTTTGGATCTCCTCTAGTGCGGGTGCGTGCGTTGGCGAGCCGGTGAGTTCGATAAGTGAATGCTACATACAGCATTGAAGGTTTCTATTGTGATTTGTTGTTACTCACTTGAAGAAGATAGTGCGTTTGTTGATTAGTTTGCAGCCTCTCTTTTTGTTGTCTTCTCTGGTAAAGTTTTTTTTCTTCACAGCTTGTATGTATGGCTTAGTTGTTTTTTTTTCTTCACAGTTACTATGTATGTATGGCTTGGTTGTTTTTTTTTCTTCACAGTTAATATGTATGTATGGCTTAGTTGTTTTTTTTTTCTTCACAGTTAATATATGTAGTTTTAGCTTAGTTTTTTTTTTTTTTTTTTTGATAGTTAGCTACTATTGTTGAAGGTTTTTATTATTGAGTCTATTTAAATTTTAATAATGGTTAATTTTGGAACTTGGTAAGGTTTTGTTTCATTATTCTTTTTGACCTGTTTCTTTTTAAGCCTTGCGTAGGGAACGCGTATGACGGGTTATTCGTTAATTATTTAGGATGTATTTCAACTATTTTTATTACAATTTGTAATGCATTCACTATGTTTCCAGTTTTTTTTTTTTTTCTTACGTTTATGTAACTAACCAATTTTATTCACTTCATGATATAAATTGAAACATACTTTTTATGAATTTTGTTGGTACAATTAAACCCGATCTTTTATCGACTGCGCCAGTTATATGTCTGTTCCGAACGAAATAAAAGATTGTTTCTTCTTGGTGTGTATCTATAGACTGACTTTATTTTCTCTTAAAAATATCATGAATAGCTTTTGCGGTTGCATCTCGATCATGAAGGCAAATCATGATTGTGAAAACTAACACCGACATGCGACAGCACAAATGCTGACGTAGTGTCTGTTCCCACAAATGTACGCTAACATGATCGGATGCAAAGCATTACATTCCTTCTAAGAATGCAAGATAGCAATTGTTCTTGCATTCTAAGAAAAATTGTAAGGTGGGAAGGAGCTTCCTGTTACTCAGGGAAGAGCGAATCGAACAGATGTTCCAGACTCTCGACTGGGGATTCAGTCCAGTGGTTATCCGGTTTTCTCAGAGAACCAAGTGGTATGGTCTCCTTGGAGAGGATTTTCCGTAGTCTGGCCGATTTGTTCGTACACTCAATTTCACTGCAAAAATTTCTCCATGAGCAGCGTTTCGCTCGTTGAGTTTCATTTTTGAATTTCCTTTGGCTGGATTTGTAATGTTCCCTGTCATTTTCGGAGCCGGTCCGTTTGGCAGCATTGAAAAGTCTTCTAGTTTCTTGCCTAATGCTGCTCAGCTAGTTATTCCACCAAATTGGTTTTTTGTTCTTTTTTACCGTTGTGATCAGAGAACAGCTTTTATCCAGGGCATTTCTCAGAATCCCTGTGAGTTCTGCAATCAACTTATCAAGGCTTTGCGGTTCAAGGTTCCTATTTGTATTAAGGGAATCTATGTTATCGTCTACCTCCCTACTAAAGGTAGCCCTATCTGTACGTCTATTATTTCGAAATGGTTTGATTGGGCGATCTGTAGTGGGAATGATAAAGTTTATCAGACGATGGTCTGAGAAAGAAATTTCTTCTAGTACTTTCCACTGCTCTACTGGACATGTGTCTGAGTTATTTGTGAGGGTAATGTCAAGTACTTCTTTACGGTTTTTTGTAACAAAGGTAGGTGTGTTACCTCTATTGATAACCAAAAGATTGTTTCTTAAAATAAATTCAAATAAGAGTTCCCCTCTAGAATTCGTGTCGGTGCTTCCCCATTGCACATGGTGTGCGTTGGCGTCGCAGCCCATAATAATATCTAGTCTACTCTTACTTGTGTATTCTACCAGTTCGTAAGTGATATCCGCTGGTGGTCCTTCAATTCCATCATGTGGTATGTAGATGGAAGCCAAAATTAGTGATGGGAGTCCTACGCGTTCCATCTTTACTGCGGTCTGGTCTATTGTGCTATAAGTAGTTAGAAGAAAAAGATTTAACTGTTTTCTAGCTACTATGCATGTTCTATGGTTACTGTCTGGGCTGACAAAATTGGATTTGTACAGCGTGAGTTCTTTGGATTGTAGGCCCTTAATTTTTCCTCTCGCGACCCAAGGTTCTTGAATAAGGGCTACATCAATTTGTCTACTCTCCATGAGGTAGACCAGGTTGGCGGAGGCGGCTTTACTATGTTGGAGATTGATTTGTATTACCTTCAATTTTTATTTTGATATATTTAGTTTTTTATACAACGCCTTACTAACCTGTTTTTTGCATCAATTTGTCTGGGTGTTACGGGGGCCTTCCCTAGCACACCGGGAGCTGCTCTCGACGCACTGTTGAATCTTCCTACCCTTGATACCTACATCATGGGGTGTACTCTCAAGACCATTTCTCGTTTAAAGCGATGTGGTCTCTGGCACAATTCGCACTGGAGCTTTGAGGAACTCGCAAGCAGCATATCTTTTGACTCACGTCTAATGGATATGCCGTCTGACACGATGATCCCAAGGCTCAAACTGCGTCAAAATTACTCAGTCAACTTTCCTTCGGTTCAGGACTGGTTCGCTCCAGAATCTGAGCCTGGAAGGAACTGTTATCGTATCTTCACAGATGGCTCCAAAACCGACGAGGGTTCTGGTGCTGGTGCCTTTGTTGAGAACAACGACATACGACTACACTCATCTTTGGGATCATACGCTTCCGTTTTCCAAGCGGAGGCTTATGCTATCCTATTGGCCTTGAGCCACGTAACGAACAATGGATGGACGGGGAGAAGTATCTTTGTTTGCAGCGACAGTCAAGCTGTGCTTAAGGCCCTTCTCAACCCTCTAACCACTTTGAAAGTGATCCAGGAATGCAAGAGCTCTCTGAATGCGATCGGAAGATTAAATTCCTTGAGTCTCATTTGGGTTCCAGGCCATCACGGCATAACTGGAAATGAGATCGCCGATGAACTCGCTACGCAGGGATCTAAGACAGCTTTCTCAGGACCTGAACCATCGCTAGGTCTGCCAGCGTCCTCAGTGAGGGCTTCAATCAACGATTGGATCTGTGAAGAGCACAACCGTAGATGGCATGCCTCCATTGGATGCAGACAGACCAAGCGTATGCTCCCCAACGTTAGTAAGAAGACTGCAACGTTTTTGCTAGCTCGTAGCAGAAAAGACTGTTGAAAGCTTATTGGCGTTGCCAGCGGGCACTTCTCTTTTGCAAAGCATTTAAACGTGTTAGGCTTAAGTGATACCACACTCTGTGAATCTTGTGGAGAATATGAGGACACCGCAGAGCACTTCCTCTGCGAATGTCCTGCTTAACTCGCATGAGGTTACAGATACTCGGCGCAGACATGGTGAGAGCTGGTAACTTAGGCTCCTTACCATGGCAGCGTCTTTTGGCTTTTCTCCGAACATCTGGAAAGCTATAACAAATAGAAGGTTGCTATCTGGTAGTACAAAGGACCGGTATTTAGGTCTGAGTGCTCCAGCTGGTATTTTAAAAACCTCCAACAAAAAAAAAAAAAAAACCTGTTTTTTGATTCTAGCTATCAGCCTGAGCTTACATCGGGTAATGCCGACGCGAACTTTGAAGCTGACTCTTCTTAGAAGTGGTATGGAGTTGTTTGTCAACCTCACAATCACTTCAGTGCCTGTCTCCGTCTTCTCCACCTTCACGACCTTCCATTGGTCGCTCAAAAGTTCGGCATTTAGAGAAAGGATGTGCCTTTCCAGCCGATCGCGGGGAATAGCGGGGCCTCTGACCAGCAGTTTTCCTATTGGTCGGTTTATGTCCTCGATCTCAGTGGCAGTCACGAGCCGTAACTCAGCATTCTGCCAGGGAGCTGCCGTCTTCTTAACGAACTCCTGGAGCCATTTAAGGGTCCATTCGGTCTCGCAGTTCATTACTTTGAAACCATGGACGGTAGTGAAGTCCCCGAAGAGTGGCGGTTGCCTACTCTTGACGATCGCCTCATTTACCTCTTCCAGGATCCTTAGTTCCAGTAACTGCCATTCGTCTTCACTCAGTTTGCGGTCGGGTTTCCCACAGTCGGCTATAGCGACTAGGTGACCCTTTGCAGCAGGGACTGAGGAGGTCTTCATCCTCTTTGGTAGTCTGTTGGGTGAAGAGTTGTTCGGGGAGGAGCTGGCATTCCTTACTCTTTTTGAGCAGTTCGGCATATCGGTTTCGATGAGGGGCAGAGAGGCCGCCTCACCAGTTCCGGTATTTGCTCCGGAGCCAGCTCGTTTATTGTCTGTCGGGTCTTGTTCAGCTCGTTTTGTTATGTCTGTTGGTGTCATTGTCCGTAGTCTTAGTTCGGACCTCATCAGAGCCTTCCTCGCCTTTCCCGTTAAGGAGTCGGGGTCCTTTTTCGATAGGCGTCTGACTGTCTTTACCGCGTTGCGTTGTTGTCTCAGTTGAAGTTCGTCTTTGCTGAGGATCCTTGCTCGTCGTTGTCTTATATTTCTGTCGATGACAGTTGCCAGACTGTCCGTTGTTTTGTTGTGTGACGGATTTTCGAGGTTGGATTCGTCAGTCACATTCAGGTCTTGCGGAGGGCTATGGCCTTCTACACTACCATCAAGTTTCTGTTCCTCCTTCCCCTCAGCAGCGACTTCATTTCCCATTTCTGGGTGAGAAGTATGATAAGATATGAAGTGTGGTTTGTTTAGGTCGGTCTTGTCAGTTTTTGCAGTTGTACCTTGCAGGGGGCTTGGTGCTAGACTAGCAGTAGGTCCGTCTTTTCCCAAGTTCTCCCTGTCTAGAAAGGCTCGTGCGTTATGTAGTCGTTTCCGTTCTAAGTCAGTCATTTCGTTCCGATAGGTTGGAGATATCGGAGTCTGCCATAGAGCTAGCATCACTGATATCATCGGCAATGATGGCTTCGCCACTGGCTCCATCTTCCATACCTAAGCTGGAAAAAGGGTCGAGTAGGAGGTTTTCCTCTTCCTCAGTCATTTTCGTAACATTGTTGTTGTTCTTGGAGTTGTTCATTTTAAATTCCTTTTTATTACTTGAGTAAGCTTTTGCGATTACTTTATAAGTTGGATCTGTAAGAAAAAAGAAAAAGAAAAAGAGAAGAAAGAAAAAAGATAAAGAAAAAAGAAAAAGATCCAAAATTATAAGTAAAATCGTCACACAAACCAAGCAAAAAATGAAATGAGAAAAGTCAGTCACTGGCGACTTCTCCTTTCGATATTGAGATCGTAAGGCAAAGCCCAAGCCAGCAGCCGTGACATCTGCTGACATTTTAGCGTATATCCCCGCTATTTTTTTTATATCTTTATGTGTCCTTTTCATAATTTTCATAGGGGTGGGTCGCACTTAGTTTGCCCAGAACCCTAGCTGGTAGCTGATTTTCCGCCCAGGAGCATCCAACCGTAGCCATCCTGCTTTAGGTTCTAGCGTAAGCCTCCTCACCACGGCAAGGTGGAGACCCGTTGAGGAGCTAAAAGAAACAAACAGGAACAGTAACCCACATAGTAAAATTTTTTTTTCGAAGCCGACTTTCTCGCTAATTGCTAGCACGATTTTGACGAAATTTCATATTTTATAAGTCCTTAGTTGTTTAAGAAAGATTGCATATCAATACATTTATGAAAAATATAGGTTGACAAATTTTCATAAATTTTTTAAAAGAAAAATTGTTTTTTTCGAATACTTCCTAAGCGGTATAGTTGATTAATTTAAAATTTTTTGTCAGTAAATCTTTTAACAAGATCTTAAGACTTGTGTACTTGAATTTTAAAAACTCATTTAAAAAAAAAATAAAAAACCGGTTTAAAAAAAAATGGCTTCAACGATTTAGATGAAAGTCTTAGGAATAGACAAGCCTTACCCCGGGCTGACCTTTTCCTTCCGTAGTTACTCGTGGGACTTTCAATGGGATTTTTTTAAAACTAACAAACAAACAAACAACCAAATAGAAAGACAAAAAAAAACTGGGGGAGGCAACGAAAGTTGCACACATTCTCCGATTTGGCTGTAAAGTCGAAACAGGAATGTGAGCCTACGGACAAACCTTTCACCAGTGGGTTACAAGATTCGCACAAAGGCTCTGAACCAGCTGCAAAGCCAGTTCAGGTCTGTGCAGTGGGAACCAAGAATCCCGACTCTGGCGAGCAGCATAGCCTGCTGGAAACTAGTCAAGAGCAGGCTGCAAAGCTAGTTATAGCAAGTGAACCGGAGAGCAAACGGACCGCCACTGCTAATAGAGGGGAAGACGTTCCCAATATTAGCTTTGAAAACAATTCGCCTGCTTTGGTGCTACCATCAAGACAGGACGTGGTGAATCTTACAAAGAGGGGAGATGGAGGGGTGATCAACGTCTCCGTCTCCACCTCGAATGCCCTTAAATTGAAGGACTCGCGGAGGCGATTAGCATCCCTATCCCTACGGGTACGAGTTCAATGAATCCTCCAATTGGTGGAGCGGGAGAGGTGATCAACAACTCCAGCTCGGCCAAGGGGGGGGGGGGCTCAGAACAAAAAAAAAACGCCCGCTCAGATGCGTCGCCAAGCCAAAAGGGTTATCGAAGCGGTGGGTGGTAAACCCGCAGTGGAGAGAACCCCGGGTGGGGTTGACAAATTGAAGTGGACAAACAAAATTGTAGAAGAGACCAGCCAAGGCACAACGTCGAAGCGAGACAGGTCGTTTGAGGTTGAAAAACCTCAACCCAAAAGGCCAAGAGTCGGGGTTAACGTCCCATCGACACTGGTGCCGGCGCAATCCTTTGGTGACGTAGCAAAGGGACAGATTGTTGTCGCGGTCATCGACGGGAGAAATATGGATGGAAACATCTCTGCCGAAAAGTGGGCGGACGTCAAGGCTCACCTCGCTTTCTGGTATATACCTGTTATCGAGGCGATTCCGGGACCCCTCCCAAGAATCAGCGACGCTGGCTGGTATCAAAACCGCGTCAAGATGAACCCCTGCCAAGACCAGAGATCGCTTCAGCTGTATAAATTTGCTGTCAGTGGTTTAGGTGAAATCTGGAAAGGTGCTAAGCTAGAGGTAGTGGCAAGGGAGGATATCCCAAGCAGACCGAAAGCTCGTGCCTTGGTACCGGCCTTGCATGAATCGCGGGATATGGTTCTCCAGTTGATAAGGTACAGCAACCCGGTTCGGCCCACTCACGATTGGACGGTTCCGGTTATAGAAAAAGAGTCGGTGGGTCATTATCGGTCGGCTCTGGTCATCCTAAATAAGGAGTCATTAGAGCCCCTGGTGGCACGCGGGGGTGTTATTCAGTACGGCTTTGACAGCCTAGTGCTGAAAATATACAAAATAGGTGAGGACGCTGCCAAGCTTCCAAAGCAAGGGGCTGAATCCGAAACCAAGGAGTACACTGCGAGCGTCGAATCTTCCATCATGGAGAACGACGCGGCAAGTTGCTCCTATTTTTTGGAACAGCCGTCTTGCTCGAAACTGGTCGAAAAGACTACAAGAATAGTCTCCGATCAAGACGCAACTAAAAACAAATCGTCCGATAAGGACGACAACAACAAAGGCAGAGTCTTAGACTCCGACGATGAAATGCTTGGGGTTCTCCTTTCTGAGGATGAGTTGCTAGACTCCGCCTCAGATATGGAGGACCTTAATGCTGGATTTTCATGCATCTGCAACTGCAGAAGTGCAGAAAAGTAAAGCGGGACGGATGAAGATTATAAAACACAAAAGTTAAAAAGAGAGACGAATAGGATTATGGCTGCGGATGAGGGATTATGGGTGCAGATGATTAAGCTGGATGATTGTAGCAATGCTGCAGATACTCCAGATTAATCTCCAACACTCCATCAAAGCCTCGGCCAGACTCCTTCTCCGACTAAGCAAGTCCGGCGAGGATATAGTCCTGATGCAGGAACAATGGATTAATAAATACGTGGTTAAAGGACTCAGGACGAAACATTAATCTCTGCTGTATGTGACGGACAAAGGTGAACCAAGATCCTGCATACTGGCAAAGAAAACACTTAACGTATTTTTACTACCTAATTACAGCAATTGCGACATCACAAAAGTAAAACTGCAGACCACCATTGGGACCTACTGGCTCACGTCTGATTATCTAGGCCATGACCAACCGGGGCCGCTACCAGGAGAGACGCTCGAGCGCGTAATAAAAAGCGCAACAAAACTTAAAGCGGATCTCGTAATAGGAAGTGATGTCAACGCACATCACGCAGTATGGGGAAGTCCGGACCTAAATGAAAGGGGTGAGTCCCTTTTTAATTTTATACTAATTACTAACCTTCTTATTTGCAATATCGGTAACGAACCAACCTTTGTCACAAAAAACAGACAAGAGGTTTTAGATGTGACCTTTGTAGTTGGTTAGTTAGTTGTTAGTTGTAATGACTCCTTTACTTCTTTGCATATTAATATTTTTTGAAAAAAATTATTCTTAAGCTTAATTAATATGGCCTCTGTGGCCGTCTACCAGATTGACATTGTATCTCAACCAATCTATAACAAGATTAAAAATTGGGTCGTATCTAAGGATCACTCCTTCTCTGATCACAGATACATTTTTATTTAGTCTAACAGATGACACACCAAAACCCATAGGCTTCCGTAATTATAGGAAAACTGACTGGGTAAAATTCTGGGAATCTTCAAACATTGTTACAACTACAATGAAAATAGCTTCCCTTCAAACCCCAAGGATCTTGACAGCATGCCTTGTGTAACTCCTGTCCTCTCACCATAGTAAGAGGGAAGAAGAAACAACACTGGTGGAACAAAGAGCTAGAACCACTCAAGAAAAGTTGTGCAAAGTTTTCAATCGAGCCAAATCTTTCAGAAATCCCATAGACTGGGATCTCTATAAGGAATCCTTAAGAATTAACAAAAAATGATTGCGAATAAGCAATAGATCCTCTTGGAGAGAATCCTGCAATAAAATAGAAGACTCTTCAGAGGTATCTCGACTAAGGAAAATCCTATCAACGAGTCCAAACATGTCAAGTTCTATAAATGATGAAAACGGCAAATGGACCGACTCATATAAAGAAACACTAAACTTGCTCCTGGAAACTCATTTCCTCTGGTAGCTCGTTGACAATAACAGACGAGGAGCACTCGGCTCAACCTGCAAACCAAACAGGTAAAGGTCTTATCTCTAGAGAAATACTGTTATGTGCAGTAAACAGCTTTGATAGCCCTTATAGATCACCAGGGCGTTACGGAATCATCACTGCGGAACTCAGCCGGTTTCAGATATAATCATATATAACTTAGAGATGATCATGATGCATCAGCTACGCCTATATCCCCAAGGCCTTGAGACAAGATAGGGTCGTCTTCATACCCAAAGCCGGCAAAGGCTCTCATGTAAATCCAAAAGATTTAAGACCTATTGATTGACATACACTTAAGACAAGAAATTAAACCTAGTCTTATCTCAACGGCGCAACATGCCTACACAAAAGGTAAATCAGTGGAAAATGCACTCCACGCTCTGGTTTGCACCATTGAAAAATCTCTGCACTACAAAGTATACTCTCTCGTCGCATTCCTAGACATAGAGGGTGCATTTAACAATGTTAACAATACAGCAATCCCTTTTCACTAATGCTCTGGATGGGTTGCTCATAGAAGAACACATCAAGAACATGATAACAACAATGCTCAGCAGCAGAATCATTAGTTCCGAATTGGGGAACTACAAAACAAGCAGAATGGCCAATAGAGGAACTCCGCAAGGAGGAGTTTTATCTCCCCTACTGTGGAACCTGGTCGTTAACAAATTGTTAATCGACCTAGAGGACGAAGGTCTCAAAACCCTAGCCTATGCCGATGATGTAGCAATTGCCGTTTCAGGCAAGTACCCACAAACCCCAGCTGAGCTGCTACAAACAGCACTTAACAAGCTTAACAATTGGGCTGTAGATTGTGGTCTGAACATCAATCCACACAAAACGGAATTAGTTCTCATTACGATGGAATACAAAATTCCGGACTTCAGACCCCTAACTATTAAGGGGGTAGCTATCACACTGTCAAATCAGGCAAAATATCTAGGTCTCATTTTCGACAAAAAACTGACCTGGAAAACCAATATTGAGCAAAGAGTAAATAAAGCCAACGTGGCACTCTTCTCTTCTAATTTGCCATTGTTGGGAAATTAAGCTTCTCCCCCAAAATTACCCATTGGCTGTTTACCTCGGTAATTAGACCAATACTCACATACGGGGTGATTGTCTGGTGGACCGCACTAGACAAGATGATCAACTACAACAAGCAGGCCAAATTTCAAAGAACGGCTAGTCTGTGTATTTTTTTTATAATTAACACGCACATCAAGGGGTTATGACTACCCTTATAATGTTATAAAACAAAGTGCGAGCATTTAGGAAAATAGGAGAGGATTTGAAAGGAGACACCGATGCACGTTGCTTTTGAATTTTTGTAATGCAGGCGAAAAACAGGATCAGACAGAGCATTCCACATTCGGGTGGTGCGACTAAAATGAGAATCTCTATAGTGGCGCACTGAGGACAACCCCATCGGACGCCCTCAATGTACTACTAGATCTCACACCCCTAGATATCTTCAGCAAACAAGTCGCAGCTAGGTCAGCTACTCGACTCAGAGCTACATCACAGTGGACTAATAATCAAATCGGCCACAGAACCATTCTAGATAACTTTAGATTCTTACCGAATCGATCCGACTACACCACCGCCAAGTTAGTGTTTGACAACAATTTCCAAAACAATTTGCAAGCAACCATTTTTTTTTTTTTTTTTTTTTTTTTTTTTTTTTTTTTTTTTTTTTTTTTTTTTTATAAAAGAGGAGCCTTATGCTAATCTGGAGAACTCAGACCTAATATCCAGTCCATTGTACTACCAGATTAGCAGCCTTCCCTTTTTTTTGTGTTGCAGTAGTTGGAAATAAGTTGTTAGTCATTTCACATATATTACCTCAAGGGCGGCGTCCATATGAAACTGGGAGGCTGAAAGAAAAGTAGATGCCCAGAGCGGGATTCGAACCCACGCATCCGGCCTCTCTACCAAACACTCTACCACTGCACCACGGCCGCCCTTAAAAAGCAACCATACCTTCAAGAGAAGCTTGGGAAAATGGCACTCTCTCTTGGAAAATGAAGCAATACACTTTTACACCGATGGTTCAAAAACCAGTGAAGGTGTAGGAAGTGGAATGTACTCACAAACACTGAATCTCAGTCTTTTCTTCCGCCTACCCGATCATTGTAGTGTGTTCCAAACGGAAAGTCTGGCGATTAAGGAGGTGCTTTCTTGGCTCAAAGAAAACGTCATATCCTCCACGGATATTCGAATCTTCTCGGACAGCCAAGCTGCCCTTAAATATCTTGCCTCTGTCTCTACAAAATCCATCACGGTCCAAAATTGTCAGATGTCTCTGAGGGAGACATACCAGGCAACTGTATGGCAGACGAACTAGCCATAAAGGGCACGACCACTTCCCTACGCTCAGAATGGAACAACAAAGGTAATAAGGTATACCTATCGCTACATAATAAATAAAGAATAATTAACACTGCATTGAGAGTTTGGACAGGGGTGCCGACTCTGACACTTAAGTTATTATATTATTATTATTAGTTTTTCTTTCTTTCATTCTTTTCCATTTATTTTTGTATCTTAGTGCAAAAAAAAAAAAAAAAATACAAAAACAAAATATTAAAAAAAAAAAAAATATATATATATATATACACTTAATATTTGAATTTATTGTTCTCTCACTTATTATTATCACCACTTTTTTCTTTGATTTAATTCAATTAATCTTTTTCGATCTTTTTGTTTTCTCTCTCGTGTAAGTTTGTTTTACTATGGGGGATTTTAATCTGCGCACCATGATTAACGTACTAGGCCGACGTCAAACTGGACTTCGATTGTGTCATATTAATGCACAAAGTTTATTGGGCAAAATTTATGAATTTCGCTTTACATTTGAAGGTACTAAGGTTGACGTGGTGTGTGTATCTGAAACTTGGTTCAATGTTTCTCAAAACAACCGGATGAGTGCTCTTGCTGGACTTATAGTATATCGATCCGATAGGGTTAATCGTAGAGGTGGTGGGGTTGCCATGTATGTTAAGGAAGGCATCAAATCCAGACAAATTGGCTCTTCTCCTGATGATAGCGAAATTGAATTTGTTTTTGTAGAATTATCCAACGGAAATGAAAAGGTTTTAATTGGAACTATCTACAGACCTAATAGAAGCATTTGTATATCTCCACTCATTTCAACTTTGGAACAGGTTTGCATTTCTTATCCCAATATTATTTTATGTGGTGATCTTAATTGTTACCTCCTTGACGAGAACAACTTTATAGACGAATTTCTTTCCCTCAATTTACGACCTGTCAATACATCTATGCCAACCCATTTCTCTATTTCGGATCCCACGTTGTTGGATATTTTTCTAATCTCTGACCTAGCTAAAGTCATTCTATATGATCAGCTCTCTGCTCCTGCTTTCTCGAAGCACGACTTAATTTTTCTAGCATTCGACTTTCAAGTAGAGGTTCAAACACGGTATCATCCGATCGAATATAGAGATTTTAAAAACATTGATTACACTGCTCTGGAAAATGATACAAATTGTGTCAACTGGAATCTTATACTAGAGTTTCCCTTGCCCTCTGTGCTGGTTGAATTTATGTGCCGTGAGGTAAATCGTCTTTTTGATATTCATGTACCCTTAAAAACCATGCACTGCGCACCTAAAAATAAACCTTTGTTTACCAGTGACATTCTCTCCCTGATGAAACAACGTGATTTGGCCTATAGACGATGGAAAGTTTTTCGTGTTGATAATCTTCACCAAATCTATATCACTCTGCGCCACAAAACTGTTTTAGAAGTCCGTTTATTTTCGACTCGCATTAACTTGTCAGGTGGAAGCAAACAGATGTGGAGAAACTTGAAAAGTATGGGTGTTGGTAAATCTTGTATTGATATTCCAGAAAACCTAGATATAAACGATTTGAACAAAAGATTTGCCACAAACACAACTGTCACCCGTCGTTCAGTTCCCCAACAGTCTTCAAATCCTAGTTCTTCTTCTTATAGTTTCTGTTTCTCCTCCATTGCAGCCGAGGACGTAGTCGAGGCTCTTCTCTCTGTTAAGTATAATGCTATAGGACTGGATAAAATACACCCTTCCTTTATAAAAATTTTGTTTCCCACACTGCTACCTACCTTACGTTACTCATATCTTTAACTCTATCATAAGTACAAATGAGTTTCCTTCACAATGGAAGAGCGTTAAGATAGTACCCATACCAAAGACGTCTAGAGGTGACGAATTCAGACCAATTTCCATATTGCCATTTTTGTCTAAGGTTTTCGAGAAAATAATTCAAAAGCAAATCAACTTTTATCTTAATCGCTACAATCTACTGTCATCAAAACAATCGGGTTTTCGAAAGAATAACAGTTGTTTAACTGCCCTATTGAGTGTATCTGAGCATATTAGGAAAGCGATCGATAAAGATAGTGTCACCTTTCTTATACTCCTAGATTTCTCTAAAGCTTTCGACATGGTGAATCATGTATTGCTTTGTGAAAAACTGTCCCAGCTGTTTAAATTTTCATCTTCCGCAATTAAGCTTTTGTTTTCGTATTTAACCAATCGAATGCAAGCTGTTTATTTCAACAATACTTTATCAGACTTTCTTCCTGTCATGAGTGGCGTTCCACAAGGTTCTATACTTGGTCCGCTGCTTTTCTCAATGTATGTTAATGAACTTCCTGCTGTTGTACGACAATGTTCTATTCGTATGTACGCAGACGATACTCAGCTTTACTTTAGTAGCTCCCTTTTGATGATCGAGCATTCGGCAACCTGTATAAATGAAGACTTAAAACTTATTGACAGTTGGTCTAATGATAATGGACTATTGTTGAATCCAATGAAATCTAAATGTCTGGTTATTTCCAGGAGCAAAATTGACGTTTCCTACTTCCCTCAACTACTTCTTAAGGAGAGTCCAATCGATTACGTCGATTCTGCTAAGAACTTAGGTGTAGTGTTTAATCGTAATCTTACCTGGGATCTACATGTAAAACACACTGTTGCAAAAGGCTATGGTGTTCTGCGAACGCTCTGGCCTTCACAGCACATAATTCCTTTTAAAACAAGAGTGCTTCTTGTAAAAACATTGTTTTTACCTGTGCTAACTTACTGTTGTGAAATTTTCTGCAATGTAGACTTTGAAAGCAAAAGGAGACTAAATGTTGTATTTAATTCTAGCATACGTTACATTTACGGGCTAAGGCGTTATGATAGAGTTTCACAATATGTATTTGAATTCCTTGGTATGACGTTCGATAACTTCATCAAATTTCGCTCAATAACCTTTTTTTCCGGTATACTCTTTTCCCGCCAGCCTGAGGACCTTTATAATGAAATTAATTTTTTAAATTCAAATCGATCACATCATCTTTTGATTCCGCGTTTTTGCTGTTTGACTTCCGAACGCCAGTTTTTCGTCAATGTTATAAGAATTTGGAACTCACTGCCCAGAGAAATTAGGGACTTAAATTGCATTACAGAGATACGAAAACAGATCGAAAAATATTATAAGAACTAACTAACTTCATCATATGTAAATATGTATGTACTAAAATTGTTTTGTATATTTCTTCAATTTCATTCAAAGACATGTTTTATTAATTAAATTTTCCTAAATTCTTTTTTCTCTTTTGTACAATTTACTATATTTCTTTAAAACTTTATAATCTAATGTTAGTAGCTATTGTACTTTCTAGGAGCTGCACTATAAATAAGATATTTTTTGTCTTACAGTGTAAGCTTATCATAAATAAAATAAATACTAAATACTAGATGGACTGAGAGTCACAACTGCCTTGCAACCAAAAAAGTTTGGCCATGTGTAGACTCAAAACGCTCGAAGAGTCTGTTAGCCCTGAACCACCTGTATCTAGGTTCTACCATAGGTGTTCTTATGGGACACTGTCAAATATGAAAACACGCCAAAAGACTTGGTGTGTTTTCCAATGATTTCTGCAGAAGCTGCATGGACGAAGAAAGGGAAAAAACCGTTCAACACCTTCTTTGTTCATGCCCTGCACTACTTCATAGGAGGAAAACTCATCTCGGTGAATTCTTACATTTACATTTACATTTACATCAAACCTATTTAGTTTAGTTTAGTTTATTTCATCAAGTAGAGATTTATATTCTCATTTAGACTACAAAAAAAAAAAAAAATAATAATATAGTATATAAGATAATAGTAATAAATACAATAATAAAAGTAATAGTGATAGTAAAATAACAAATAATAAATGATAAATGTTAGAGCGTTTGCAATACTAACAAGACATTTTTCTTGAAAGAATACCTAGAACAATAGTTGAAAATGTCAATTAGATCGACTACTTCGTTAGTTGCTCTGATGCAACGAGCTATTGGTCCATTCCTACCATAATTCGTAGGCATGAATGTTTCCCGGAAGTGAAAAGGTAAACGGAGACTCCTACTGGGAGAATAAAAGTCAATTCGCTCTAGCAAGTTTGGGCAAATTATATGGGCTTTAATGACATCTGCTATTATCATAATTGAAAAATATTTCCTTCTAATCTCAAGTGTTCCTATGTCGAAAAGTAGGCACCTGACATTATATGGTGGCCTTTCAATATGCCAGTTCAGCTTATTAAAAGCATATCTCGTAAAGCTTTTTTGAATTTTCTCTATTCTAAGTATGTAAAACGAATTCTCTGAGAACTCTTTTGCATTCCGTTTAATAAAACCTAGCATCTTATAGGCTTTATTGACTATGTAATCAATGTGAAGTGTGAAAGATAACTTGGGGTCTAAAATAACTCCTAGGTCCTTTTTTTTACTAACCTTTTCAAGTGTTATATTATTGATAGAGTAATCAAAAGCTATATACGACTTTTTCCTGCAACAAATGTGAAAGTTTTATACTTTCACATTTGGACACATTTAGAAAAAGTTGATTTTTCTTACACCACTCAGCAAGCTTTGTTAAGTCTTCCTGGAGCAAAAGACAGTCGTGGACTGTGTTTATGTATTTAAATATTTTTAGATCATCTGCATACAATAAGTGTTTAGAATGCTGGAAAATATCTGGTATATCATTTATGAATAAATTGTACAATAATGGACCAATGTGACTTCCTTGTGGAACTCCTGAAGTAACCTTAATACATCTTGACATAAATTTACCTATCTTAACGTATTGCAGTCGATTTAAAAGATATGAACAAATCCATTTTAAAAAATTAGAACTGAATCCTATTTTAGACAATTTGTATAATAAAATTTCATAATTTACCCTATCAAACGCCTTGGCAAAATCAGTGAATATAATATCAGTCTGACAACCCTTTACAAAACCATTTATAACTGAGTCACATAAAATCGTAAGATTTGTGGCTGTAGATCTTCCTTGAACGAATCCATGCTGTGAGTCAGATATGACTTGTTTAGTAAGAAAATTAATCTTGTCACACACAATCTTCTCAAACAATTTCGGAATAACCGATAATTTACAAATCGGCCGGTAATTGCACACTTTTTGCTTCAAGCCTGATTTGAAAATCGGAGTTATAAAAGTCTTTTTCCATTCGTCTAAAAACTCTCCAGTATTAAGAGATGCATTGAAAATCTTGCACAATGGTAAGGCAAGTGGTGCAGCACATCTTCTTACAACCATTGGAGAAACACAGTCAGGACCTTCACTTTTGTTTTCATCTATGGCGTTCAGTGCTTCTAAAACTTCTTCCACGTTAAAATGAAAGCTATCTATATCAACCACATTTGCTGAAGAAAAATCTGGAAGATCATTCGGCTTCATGGGGTCATATACAGACTCAAAATAATCAGCAAAGAAATTACATACTGTGGCCATGTCACTAGATGTGGATCCAGTATATTCCATGCAGTTTGGCAAACCTGTGTTATTTCTTTTGGTACCTATTTATAAAGCTCCAAAAATGTTTACTGTTCTTTTTAACTAGTGATTCAGCAGTTAAAACATATTTACTATACAAAAACTTATTTTACACATCAAAACTTTTAAAAGTCTTTAAATAATTTTGAAGGCATATCACACAGTTTTTATGTTTTTTATATACTTTATAAGCCTTGTTTTTTCTATTCTTGAGGTTTGATAATCTTTTGTTAAACCATGGTGGATTAGAATTAAAATTTTTTGTTCTTTTGGGAATAAATCTATCAGATGCATACTTTAAGTACAATTTGAAGTTATAGAACGACTGAGTTAGGTCTTGGTTTTCAATTAGAGTAGCCCAATTGATTGAATTAAAAAACTCATTCATTGCATCAAAGTCACCCCTTCTGTTATCATAATATACAATGCTTTGATTGGATAGAGGGATAAAAGTCATAAGTTTACAATTAATGGATAAGCAAACATGATGCTGTTTATTTTCTACTGCTAGAAATTCAAGTTTACCTAGGTTTACTTCAAAGTCTTTACTAACAAATACTAGATCCAATATTCGATTAAGCGAATTTTTAACATAATTCATTTGCAACATATCAAATTGACTAAAAAAATCAATAACAGTAATTTCAACTTCAGTCTTTACATTAAAAGGAACTAAACATTTTTCATCTGAATCAAATTTCCAGTTTACTTCTCCTTTATTAAAATCACCTAGACAAATGGCATGATCAGATGGACCCAATGTATTAAGAATAGTTCGGCAGTTGTGTAAATGAATATTGTAAAGTTCGAGAGGACTTCTTGGCGGAATATAACTACCGCTTATTAATAAATTTACATTTTTACTTAAGCTTACAACAACAATGAGTTGATCAACATCAAAAATTCTATCAATGTTTAAAGACAACAGATCAACTAGTCTTGATACATACTTTACATGAATGGCAACAATTATGCCTCCCCCTCTATCTAAACTTGTTGTCACCGGACAACGATCCTTTCTATAAACAACATATTGATTGCTTTGAAATAATTCTGATGTGAGATGACTATCATTTAGCCAAGTTTCAGTTAATATAATTATTTCATAGTCTTGAGAAGCAAAATATAAATACAAATCACTTAATCTAGTTCTTACTCATCCAACATTTTGGTAATAAATATTGAGTGCTCCAACGGATATTTACCGTTAACAGCATCATCTATAGCCAAAACATCAACAGCAGCAGGGGAAACAGCAGTAGGAGAAACAGCAGTAGAGGAAACATCAGTAACAACAACGCCGTCAACAGAATTATTGACAACATCCACTTCATAAGCAGGGCCATCATCCGCAACAGCGACATAATCAACAAACGTAATAACATCATCAGCAGTTCCTGAGATGCGACTCAATCTCACGTTTGGTTTTGTTTCATTTGGAGCGCCGTGTTTTTTTGTTGGGATGAGAACTGCCTAATCCGAACACCAACTGGCCAAAAATTTTCGTTGAAAACCATCAAGGCAGCATCCACAGGAACACCAATTTTAAAGTTGACAAAGCGTAAGTTGTCCGCAGATTCATCATTACGCACCAACTTATAGCATGCAAGCTTTGAAACATCAATTTGTAATTTTGAAGCAGCATATGTAGCAATTGATTCGTGAGTAGTAGTAGGACGAAAGCTTGACTGGTGAAACCATTTAAGTTTCTCTATAACGTCAATAGCCCTGTTCACATTGTACAATTAGTTGGACAGACTTCGTTTGATGGAAGTTGGATGGTCTGATATAGTTTGCGTTCACACTTACCAAGCTTGCCGTCCAACTTTATGTCACATACCCTTCCACTCCATCCAACTTCTAGATTTTCAAAAATTTTTGAAAACCATTCAACAAGTTGGACAAGCGGTCGTATGAAGGGTTCACACTATCAAGCATTGGTTTGTCAAGCCTAAGTCTGTCCAACTAATTGTACAGTGTGAACAGGGCTAATCCCATTAGCCCAGTTCACATTGTACAATTAGTTGGACAGACTTCGTTTGATGGAAGTTGGATGGTCTGATGTAGCTTGCGTTCACACTTATCAAGCTTGTCGTCCAACTTTATGTCACATACCCTAGCATTGGTTTGTCAAGCCTAAGTCTGTCCAACTAATTGTACAGTGTGAACAGGGCTATTAAAAGCATTGTTATTGTTTCCAACAATTACATTTTTTTTTTTTGTTAATCGATGAGCATTTTTTGCATTAACTGCACAACCAGTTTCATTTGCATCGACATACACATCATGATCAGTGTGCAAAGCATGAGACACAACAGCAGCGAGGGGCTCAGCGATAGCGGGGACTTCACTAACATCAGTATTGTCTGTTATTACGGAAGATGATATCGGTGCATTTGGAATTGCTTTCGAGTTGTTCACTGCAGACACACCCACTGAGCGGGAGACAGTGCAAGAGAGATTTTTTTTTTCTTTTTCAATGTTTACGTTTGATCGTTTTAGTGCAGGAGAAGCCAAATTATCTTTTCTATTTAGAGAAGTTGATAAGCGATGGGTATCATTGACCCCTGTCTTTTGACGCGAACGAGTAATGATTCCGCACATAAATCTACGGAGTAGGTGGGTTTGCAGCCGGGCAACAAAGACCATTTGGCTGATACACCACAAGACTAACAACACAAATAATACATAGAACAAATAACACATGACAACAGCACGCAGTAGTACAAGACGGTCCCCCATCTTGTCACTAACAGCGCTCATTCCGATTTAATTACGGTGTTCTAATGGGAACCGACTCTTTTCGGATGACAAGGCCGTTGCCTCGGTGAATTCTTTTTCGATGATACTAGCAACTTAGCTTACATAGACCCTAAAAGTCTTTCGAAATACATTAAAAGTTCCGCGTGGTTCCACTAGCAGGTGATTAACCGGCTAGTCCCGTAATTTAAGACTAATAAGTGATCAACTCGTTAATCTTACATCGGGTTCTGAGATCAGTAAGTGATTAACTTGCTGATCTCTGTTCAGGCAATGTACTCATTGGCTGACAGCCACTTCCACCTAACCTAACCTAACCTTAGGATTTATGTGTATGTACTAGCAACTGCAAGAAAATGACGTTTTTAGATTATCGCTTGACACCTTCAGAATATTTAATAAATTTTTTTTTTTCAATATTTTGCGTGATTTAATTTAATTTTCTTAATTAATGTGCCCTGTGGCACCAAATATATTTAGAGCAGATACTAAAACCTTTTACTCAGCCTTAAGATTTCGGTATTGTACTTAGCACACAATCGCAAGTTCGTCCGACCCAGTCGTGCCCATTTTTTTTTGCATTTAATTCTTCAACACGCTACATACTTCGCAAGTTTGATCAATGATCAAATTTCAAAATTTTCTTCAAAAGTATCTGGTTATCCTCTCAGGCAACATTTAAATGTTACTCAAAGTCATCAACCGACTTCATCAAATACATTCGCATTTTGGGGGGTAAGGTTCTCGCTGAGTGTGACAAGATGTGACAAGGGGAGGGGGATCTAACACAACGTAACGTTTGTCGCTCATCAAAAGAATTTACTACATTATTTTTTAAATCTTTGTCATGATCAAAGTCATACATTTCGTATTAATAAATATACAGACATTTAATGCATATATTTTTAATACATTAAATTAAAGAGCGATATATTAACTAATGTTTGTTTTTTATACATGAGCGCTAGCTCTGTGGCGCAGCTCTAGCGTTTTGACTTGGCTCTAACGGCATTGGAATCGTATTAATCGATTCCTTTGTTTTTCCAATACTTGAGAGACTAATGTTTTTACGTACTCTGCGCTCTCGACTTAGTGACAAATGAATACCTTTACTATTTCTCATTGTATTTATTACTATTTTTTTCTTAGCAGTGAACTACTGCAGAAGCTTTTTATTTCTTTTCCATTTAATATTTTTCAGTAAGTGAACTATATTAACGATATTTATAGCGTTTTATAAGAATTGAAATATATTTTTTGAGTTTAAAACTTATAACTGTAGGTACTATCGACTAAAACCTATTTTGTGACGTAATATTCATAGGGGATCACAGAAAGTGTGACACAGCGTAACAATGGAGAAAAGGGGAGGGGGGGGGGGGGGTCAACAAAAATCCTAATTTTAGTGTAACGGCCCCTTATCAGTTTGAAAAAAGTAATGCTTTCTTCCATTTCAATTCAAACGCGAAATATAATTCTTCCACAATATAATTATTTAAATAGCCAATGTTTTTTTTTACTTGCGTACCATTAGGCAAATTTTGCAATCGTGCAGAAAATTTTTTTAAGATAGCAATCAAACATGATATAACGATGATAGTGAATACGAAAAAAGTGGGTCCTGCATTTCTGTCTGTCTGTCTGTCTGTCTGTCTGTATGTCTGTCAATCTCTATATGGATTTACGGCCAAGCCGCTGCGCTGGACTGATTTTTTCAAAATTTGTAGTAAGGGGCAGCGTACAGAGGGGTTTTTAGAATTGAAACTCCATGTCTTGAAATAACAGTACCTGCTATACAACCGATATGATAATATTAATTTTTCTTAAAAACGGCTCCATCGATTTCGATAAAATTTTGTGTCACGGATTAATTTTATATTGTCTTTCTTTTAATGTAAAAATTATTTTTTTTTTTGGAAAAGTCGAGAAACGGTTCTTCTCATAGATATTGACACGATATTGACGAAACTTTGTATTTTGGAAGTCGTAAGTTGATATAGAAAGATTTCATATCAATATTTGCAAAATTCTAATCTTTTGAAATAATTTTAAGACCGAATCTTTTTTTTTTTTCAAATTCTTTGTCAAAGGACTTTTTGCTAAGTACTAAAAGTTTGCATACTTGATTTCAAGAAAAATCGTGATAAAAAATAAAAAATCGATTTTAGAAAACTAGCCCAACGATTTTGATTAAATTTGAAGCGTTTATATGTACTAGCAACTGCAAAAGAATTGCGTTTTTGGATTTTCGCTTGAAATCTTTGAAAAACTTAATTCAATTTTTTCAATTATTTGTGTGGTTTAATTCAATTTTCATATTTAAAGTGTAGTTGGCAGCCCTGTACCCAAATATATTATGAAGAGCGAGTACTTAAACCTATTAAGGGCCGTTCACACTGTATAATTAATTGGACAGACTTTGGCTTGAACGACATTATGTTTGATAATAGCCGAGTTCACACTGTACAATTAGTTGGACAGACTTTGGCTTGAGCGACCAATGCTTGACAAGTTGAACCCTCAGACGACTGCTTAAACAACTCGTTGGATGGTTTTCAAATATTTTTGAAGATTAAGAAGTTAGACGGAGTGGAAGAGTATGTGACATAAAGTTGGACGACAAGCTTGATAAGTGTGAAGGCAAACTACATCCGACCATCCAACTTCCATCAAACGAAGTCTGTTCAACTAATTGTACAGTGCTAACTCGGCTAATGTGAACCCTCAGACGACCGTTTTTCAAACTTGTTGAATGATTTTCAATTATTTTTGAAAATTTTGAAGTTGAACGGATCGGAGGAATACATGAGATAAAGTTGAACGACAAATTTGATAAGTCTGAACGCAAACTACATCCGAACATCCAACATCCATCAAACGAAGTCTGTCTGTCAATTGTACAGTTTGGACTCCGCTTTACTCAACCGTAAGATTTTGATATCGAATTAAGAACAAAATCTCAAGTTCGTGCGACCCAGTCGCGCCCTTTCTTTCAAGCTGCAAGATTGTGGAACTCGCTACCATTATCAACTTGATTCTAATCATTATTGTATTCATATGTTGACATTAATCAAGCGAATGGTCTATTTGATTGAAATGCTTTTATTCTCTTAGTCATATCTTATTACTTTGTCTGTACTTTTTGCTTTTGAAGACAAAAGGGCACTGTCGGGACCTGGAGGGTGGTTCTATTGAGAAAAATAAAATCCCACGATTGAGTACTTTGTCTTTGTATTAACAATAAGTGTGAAAAATTTAAGATGATCGGCTGAACCGTTTCCGAGTTATCGCTGTCACGACTTCAAAAAAGTGGTTTTGAGATAATCGCATTATACATAACACGCTGTAAACATGACTACGTAAATGTACTTCCCTTAACCGTCGCCACTATATACTGTATGCTGCCTACAGCAGCTTGCTAAAAGTTTTCGGTAAGTTCGTTAGTAGATTTAGATTTAGATTTAGATTGACGGGTAGAGCTTGCTCAGCTCCGGGCACTGCGGTGTCTGAATGAAACCTATTGTGCCAGCCAATGTGAGGTTTCAGGACAGTTCTTCTGCTCCTGAATTGAACCAGAAGGTAGCAATCTTCTGTGGGTGAATGAGTTTGAGTTTATCTAGGGGGATAATCTCATAATCAAGTATTTGCTTTCTAAGGCGGAAAAGTGCTGGACATTCTGTAATGAGTAGTAGTAGTAGTAGTAGTAAATGTGATTTTTACTTGCGATTATAGGTACTATAAGGCAAGTCTTGCAATCGTGCAGAAAAAAAATTTTGAGATAACAATCAAACATGACATTACGATGATAGAGAATACGAAAAAAGTGGGTCCTGCAATTCTGTCTGTCTGTCTGTCTGTCTGTCTGTCTGTCTGTATATGGATCTACAGCCTGAACCGCTTGACCGATTTTCTTCAAAATTTGCAGTTAGGGTCTGTGGAGCATCCTACAGAGGGGTTTTTGGAATTGGGTCTCTAGGTCTTGAAATAACGGTACCTGCCATACAACCGATATGATAATACTTATTTTTCTCGAAAACGGCTCCAACGATTTCGATAAAATTTTGTGTGAAGGATTAATTTAGGATTGTTTTTCTTATGATGTAAAAAAAATTTTTGGAAAAGGCCTAAAAACGGTACCTCCCATAGTACCGTTTTTTTTAAAACCGACTTTCTCTTTAATGGCTGACACGATCTTGACGAAATTTTGGATTTAAGAAGTCGTAAGCTGTTAAAGAAAGACTGCATATCAATATTTAAAAAAACTTAGTTTTGGAAATTTTTATAAATTTTTTTAAAAAATTTTGATTTTTGAAAGTAACTTCGAAACCATAACTTTCATATTTTTAAAATTTTTTGTCAAAATAACTCCTTTTAAGATCTAGAACTTTGCATACTCGACTTTTAAAAAACAGTTTTTAAAAAAAAAGTGAAAAATAAAAAACCGTTTTTTGGGAAAACTGCTCCAACGATTTTGATTTAATTTTCATCATTCTTGTGTATTAGCGATTGCAAAAAAATGGCGTTTTTAGATTTTTGCTTGAAACCTTTGGAATATTTAATTTAATTTTTTCATTATTTTGCGTGATTTAATTCAATTTCCATAATTAATGTGTAGTTGGCAACCCTGTACCACAAAATATATTATGAAGAGCTAATACCAAAACCTTTAACTCAGCCTTTAGATTTTGATATCGTATTTAGAACACAATCGCAAGTTCGTGCGACCCAGTCGTGCCCATTTTTTTTTATTTACATTTATAAGAAGTAATTACATAGTTTGGTATAACTTTATTCACAAAAAAGCATTGGCATGTGCCGTCAGCCGCAGAGAGAGCTTTGAAATTTCTTTATACAAAATATGAATTTATTTAACGTTAAGTTTACATTAATAACAAGTAGATAAACTAATACAAAAATTATAAAAAGGAATTATATGAATATAAAATTAAAGGCAGGATCAAAAAGCTTCATTTATGATTTGATTTCGATATTTATAGGCAGTTTTGATGTAGCAGTAAAGAAGTGTCCAATTATCGCCATTAAGAATACCCTGAATTTCATCTCCAGTAAGAGTATTTTTTCTCCAGATTGATCTTCTGATTGAGTTGAAGATAGGACAGATGCCTATGAAATAACATATGTCTTCTCTAGTTCTCATATTGCACAAGGTACATTCCGTATTTTGTTCCCTTATATAGGGTACGTAATTTAGTGTGAGGAGTTCGCCTCTCGCCTTAAAGATAGTACTGATAACATCCTGACTATTCTGGTCATTAAAGTAGTTGTTTTCTCCCAGGAGATGGTTTAAAAACTTATAGGAGCTTCTTGTTTGACTTTGTTGACATTGTTCGATGAAAGCATTTCTAGTTGAATCTTCAATTTTACTTAAAAGAGTTTGCAGGTTTATTCTTAAATAATCTTCATTTTCTAGCTGGAGTTGTACATCATGCTCGAGGCCCAGTCTTCTCCATTCCGAAAAAAATTGTTCATTTCTGTTTTTAAGATGCAAGGCGATTTTATTTGTGAGGCGATGATTAGGGTGTTTTAAAGTCTTTATTGTTTATGAGAAGTGTATATTAAGTGTGTACATAAACAGTGGTGGTAGACCAGTTTCAAGGTGCAACATGTACGTTGGTGTGTTTTCTGGAAGTCTGAATATTCTTTTTAAGAAAAGTCGTAAGAGTTTTTCTGCTTCTTCAAACTCGAGAATACCCCAAACTTGTGCCGCATAACACATAATTGACCGGACTACAGCATCAAAAATTCTGTATTTTGCACTTGGAGCTATATTTCGATTGCAGAATACTGTTTTCCAATTACAATTTATCGCGCGTTTGGATTCTTTAAGTTTTTCTTGTAAGTGTTTTTTGAATGATAGCGTTTGAGTAATCCAAACACCGAGGTATTTATATTCCTTAACAGTTTCTAGGTTTTCATTTCCCCAAGTCCATCTTTCATTTCTTGCAAGACGACCCGCCCGTTTCGAAACACCATTATTTTTGATTTAGCTGTATTTATTTGTAGGTTCCACAGTTTACAGTAACAATAAAGTTTATTTATCATGATCTGGAGCATGAGCGCATAAAATCTTATAGTTTTTGTTATCCTCGCGATACATGATTTTAGCGTGATTAGAATTGCATCTTTTTAACAAGCGGAGAAAGGCAAATGATTTTGTCCTTGCAGATTCGCATTCCCAATCATACCATGGTTGTTTGCCTATGTTTACTGTTTTTTTCTGCAAAGGCTTCGCTGATTCCATAATACACGAAGTAAGAATATCTGTACCCCATATAGACAGAAGGTCAGTTTCGTTTATAAGGCTAACATTGTGGTTTAGATTCGCTGTATACCTCTGTAAATCTCTTTCATACCACCGTAGTTTAGGTAATAAGTGCTGTTGTTTAGGCTGAGGATCCTGCTGAAGCTTAAATTCAACTTGAACAGACAAGGGTAAATGATCTGAGTAGGTAAGCTCATTCACTGCGAAGTCGGAAATATATGTAAGCCACATTCCCTTTGCAGTGCAAGCAGTACCCCTGATAAATGTGAAATTACCATTTGTATCTCCGTTTGTTCTTCCATTTAGTAACGTTAAGCCGATGGATTCACACATTTCAACTAGTTTCTTTCCATTGCCATCCAAGACTTCATCCATTGCACTTCTTATATTTTTTATTGATTCAGTCAAAAACTCCGGCTCCTCATTCAGTATTTGTGAGTTTCCAACTCTCCCGTTAAAATCGCCAATAATCATTTGGTTTTCTTTTTCGAATTCTAAAAGAAAATTGTATAAACTGCTAAAGTCTTGCGCCCATTTATTGCAGTTTATATAGACTGGTATTATATATATTTTCCTCTGTTCGACAGTTATTTCTATCAAACCTCTTTGAAGTATTTGGACATAACTACAATCAATGCCTAAATCCTTTCTTATTCCAAAAAGACTTAATCCGCTAGCTCTTCCTGTGGACGTCCTAGTTGCTGGTATCCATAATAGTTTGTGATCAATGAAGAAGTTTTCGAACCTATCCATACCCTTATCAATAAAAGTTTCAAAAAGAACAAAAATATCAAACTTATTTATAAACTTAAAAAAATCGTTGAAAAGAAGCTTATTTCCTAGCCCTGCTATATTAAAAGCGGTAATACTTAAAGAAAAGTTACTTAAATTATATCTTTTTTTATTAACATTAAATTTAAAACGACTGACGGCATTATAATTAAAAGCGGTGAATGCGTTCATTTCGATTCACAGTTTGAGTGCCACTGGCGACTGCGTCATGGGATGACGTTTCCATACTGACATTTAACAATTGCTCCATGAGTGACATCCCACCTTCCTTATCACATGAAAGATTGTTGTTTATGTCGAAATAAAATATTTTTTCTTGGATTTTCAGAGTTTCTCCCCGTAAATAAATTTTAACTCTCGGGTTTTTTGACGTTATTTTATCTCTTAGTTTGATTACACGTCTTCGTCTCTCACGTGTCGTGCATTCTGTTATTATGTGCAGAGATGTTTCTTCATTTTCGAGGCATAGTCTACAGATAGGGTCCGCTACCAGCCTCATTTGGTGAAGATGTTTCTTTAAAGAACAGTGACCGGTTAGTAGTCCTGTGCAATTTTGAAAAATTCGAAAAAACGAATATTGTTTTGTTTTTCGTGTTCGATGAACATATTATTCTCGAACATTCGTTAATGGTAAAGACTTCAGCTTGGAAAATGGACGAGTGGCTGCCCAGACTTACTGAGAAATTCGTTCTGGGACAGTCGCTGAAAATGCCGGAACCTGTACCAGTTTCCATTTCTGAGCCGTCCGTATACCAGGCCATATCTTGCCTTGAAGGATGAGGTTTTGTGTTCTCCCAGTCTTCCCTAAGGGGGATGACAATGGAGAAGTTGAGTTTAAAGTTGTACATCGGAATAATAGCGTCCAAGCACATACTAAAGGTATTAAGTTTTTCTAGACTTTCCATTATCGACAGATGTCCTTTCGGGTATGGATGTGATTTTATGTGTCCTTGATGGAAAAGACGGTGTGTCGCCAGTCTTGCTTCCATTTTAATGAAAAGGTGGATTGGAGGTAGTCCTACAATGACGTTTAGGGCGTATGCTGGTGTTGTGCGCATGCATCCAGTAATACATGTTGTTGCCAATCTTTGAATCTTTTCAAGTTTTTGGACTGCCGTTATTTCTTTTATTTTTGTCCACCATACAACAGCTGCGTACGTTATTGTTGGTCTGACTACCAACGTATATAGATCGTACATCATTTTAGGTTTTAGACCCCAGTTTTTCCCGCATACGCTTCGAAAGTCCATAGGGACTTGGTTGCTCTGCTGGAGATGCGTTCTAGTTGAGGGTTCCATGACATTTTGCTGTCTAGGATGATCCCCAGGTATTTAGATTCCTTGGAAAATGGTATTGTTTCCCCATAGAGATTGGGGGGTATTAGAAGATTTAGTTTTCTTCTTTTTGTGAATGGGACAATAACTGTCTTACTGGGATTAACAGAGAGACCTTCATCTGAGCACCAGCTTTGTACTGTGTTCAGAGCTGTCTGAAGTCTTCTTGATATTAGTGTTTCTGATGAGCATTGTATGACAATTGCTAGATCATCTGCAAAGCCCACTGCATAGATGCCTTGGGTTGCAAGTAATCTTAGTAGGCTGTCTACAACTATTGACCAGATGAGTGGTAAGAGAACTCCACCTTGTGGACAGCCTCTTGTTGTTAGTGCTGAGATTTCCACTTCTTCGATATTGCTGTGGATAATTCTGCTGTTTAGCATGGACTTATCCATTTGCGAATTACTTGTGGAACGTTGTGGTGACTTAGAGCACGGTCTGTAGACACAAAGGAAGTGTTATTGAAGGCTCCTTCTATGTCGAGAAATGCCACTACGCAAATTTCCTTTTTATCGATAGAAAGTTCGATCCTAGTAACTAGGTCATTCAACGCGGTTTCCGTTGATTTGCCTGGTTGATATGCGTATTGTGATGTGGATAGTGGGTGGGTAGCTAATTGCTTATCTCGGATGTGTCTATCAATTACCTTCTCCATACATTTAAGGATGAATGACATTAGACTGATTGGCCGAAAGGATTTAGGGCTTGGATCCAGATTCCTTCCTGCTTTTGGCAAGTAGATAACTGTTACTCTTCTCCAGCTTTCTGGTATATGACCAAAAGCTAGGCTGCAAGTGAACAGTTTTGATAAAATGGGAGCAATTATGGCAGCCTCGTTCTGCAGTAGGGCAGGGAAGATGCCGTCTTCCCCAGGGGCCTTGAATGGTTCCAATGAGGAGATTGCCCATTTGATGACATTGGTGTTGCAGATTTGTCTGGCCGTTGTCCAGTCTTCCCTAGATGGAAACATATGCTGTTCCTTTTGGGATGATAGGTTTATTGCTGGGTCTATAATGATAGATTGTGGAAAGTGGGTGTCTATTAGGTTGCAGAGTTTCAATTTTGTTCTTAGTCTGAGAGCCGTTTTCCTTGGTAAGGGTACCTAGGTTTGTCAGCTTGTCGGACGCGAGAACTTTGTGGAGTCTGCAACTAGAGGAGATATCAGAGATACTTTCTACAAATTGTTTAAAAGAGGCCTTTTTGGCTTTTTTAATTTCATTATTGTATTTGGTGAGAGCAGTAGAGTAAGTTTGCCAGTCATCATTGCGTTTTGCTTTGTTGAAAAGTTTCCTTACTTTCGATCTCAATTTCTTAAGGTTGTTGTTCCACCAAGGGGTTTGCCTTTTAGTTGATCTTGTTTTCAGAGGGCAGTTGTCCTCAAAGGCAGTTATGATAGAGTTTTTTCGCGTAGTCCGCAAAAAAATCTAATTTAGCTTTGCTATTGATGTTTGGGATTTTGTCTTTAAGAGAGTTTTCCAGATCTGTTTTGTACGAAACCCAGTCTGTTTTTCTCTTTTGACGATATGTTAAACAAGATATTATGTTTGAAGCTCGTTAGTAAGCATTGTAGTACCGTGTTCACTCACCAAGTGGCACTGACTCTTAAGAAAAGGCGCCAACTTTAAACTACCAAAACTATTTGTTTGATCGACTTGGAATTTTCAGGAGATATTCTCTATATATTTTATTATAAAACAAAGAGTTGAGATTTTGTAGACCCTCCATGTGCGGAATGCCCTTGTTCACACGACTCCAGTGTGAACAGTGCCACTCTCAAAAAACTAGGGTTTGGTATACCAATTGATGGTTCGCCCTTTAAATTAAATAGTCAATGTACAAATCTAGTACTTTTTGTTTGCAAATTGGTTCGTCGCATAGCGACGACCATTCATTCTAATTTCAACCACCAATCAAGACACATCTTCTAATTAAATTTTGTGTTGGGCCATCTGCCATTTTTTTTGGTTGGCATTCAATTTTTCACCTTTTGCAAATTTTAACCTTTTGGCCTACCTATTTAAAGTTATGTTGTAACTAAAACTAAAGAATCATTAAAAAAAGTAAAATCCTACGTGCTAATAAAAAAAATTAAAAGGAAAACCAAACAAAATCGTTCTTTGTGGGGTGGAAAAATTGTTCTCGGAAGGCGTTGGTTCCAGTCCAGGAAAAGCAACAGAAAAGGCAGCAGAAGAAGCGTAAGTGAGGTCTAAAAGAAGTGTAACTGTGGTCTATCAAAACAGCCCTAAATGACCATTTATATACTGTCATGGTTGCTTTCTTTAAATTCAAAGTAAACAATTCCTCTTTCGTGTTTCATGAACCATCACTTGGCCTTCTCGAAAACGATTGATTACCTGTCAATACCGGAGAAAGGCGGGAAAGGGATAGGAAAGGACGCCATCTTTCTTTTTTTCTTTTAGTATCGACGAGAGAGATACTACAGAAAATAAGTGCCCCTGTAAAAATAAAAAGAAATAAGAACAAAAAGAGTTTTTGTTTTACAATGAAATATAAGCTTCAACTAAAATAATCATGTTCTTACTATACTCCGAAGTTAAAGATCTAATAAAGGAAATAAAAAAAAAAATTGGTGTTTTTTCAAAATTTCTTCAAAATATTCAAAGGACTTAAGTATGTATTGAAAAAAAGAAGAAACTGCTGTTGGTAATAAAAATTTTCAAAAACTTTATCCAAAGAATCTTATCTCTTGGTGGTGTGGAAAAAGATTTAATCGATTTCATTCATTCATAGCATTTTGGCTCCAGCTGAGCTCGAGTCTGCAAATTCTGAGATGAAGCAGATATTTTTTCGAACTCGATGGGGTCGCGAGTTCTCAAAGACCTCAATATACATTAATGCACTGGTCTATAAGGAATCCCCGCCGTTGTTCTGAAGAGATACTCTTCTGCTCTGACAAAACCAATTCCCGGGCAAATGGAAAACTGCTTTTGTCCAGCCGGTCCTTAAAAGGGCGAATCTTCCTCCGCTTCCAATAACCGTCCAAATGCACTGACGTCCCTTCCTTCCAAGATCATGGAAACGTTGATAAACCGTCAGTTTATGAAATATCTTGAAGAACGAAAGCTTCTAAATGACCGTTAGTACGGCTTTCATAGCAAACGGTCCACTGGTGATTTGATGACTTATCTCACCGAAAAGTGGAACTAATCTATAGATAGATTGTTTCGTATTGTACATTGTTTTGGAGAAAGTAAGATTATTGCGCTTGATATTTCTAAAGCATTTGATAGAGCTTGGCATCAGGCTCTTTTATCGAAAATGCGTGCTTTTGGTATCGATGAGTGTCTTCTTCATTGGATAAGAAACTACCATTCCGTTGTTGTTGTATTGGATGGCTTCAAGTCTGATACATACTTCATAAATGCTGTTGTGCACCAGAACTCCTCCTCATTTTCATAAATGATCTCTTGTCTGAAACTTCTAATCCTCTCAACTGTTTTGCTGACGACTCGAACCTCAGCTTTGCATATTCGTTTTCAAATTCACGTTCCTGCTCTTCGGATTTGGAACTGGAACGGGTGCGTATGATAAGCTCATTGAATTCTGACCTTGACAGCATTGTTAAATGGACTCATAAGAACCGAGTGGAATTAAATGCTTCGAAAATTCAATGGTGTATCCTGTCATTGAAGCTTAACATTCCCCCACTGACATTATCCTTGAATGATTCCTGCATCCAAGAAACCAAAAAGCTGTCAGTGCTTGGTATGTGTGTAAACGATGATCTTCATTGAAATGACCACACAATTGAAGTTGCCAAAAAATCTGCTTATAGCTTAAGTCTCTTAGGACGATGCTGAAAATACTTCACCCTTTCTGATCTGGCTACAATTTATAAGGTTTTCATCCGCCCTGGAGTACAACTCCCACATCTGGCCAGGTGCTCCACAAACATCTTTGCGCCTACTTTATAGGGAACAAAATAGAGCGTTAACATTTATAGGTGACATTTCAATCGTAGAATCGATTGATTCTCTTGAACATCGTCGAAAAGTTACCTGTGTCACTCTCTTTTATCGCTTATATTATGACCAGTGCTTTAGTGGGAAAGAAAGTTACATTCCTCGCCTGAAACTATTTAGCCGCAACACCCGCCTCTTTAGTTTTATCTTAAGCCCAACTTCAGTTAGGTATAGAGGTTCTTATTTTAGTCGCAACACCCGAATGTGGAATGCTTTACCTGGCTCTGTATTTCCCCTGCATTACGAATCACAAAGGTTCAAATGCAATGTGCATCAGTGCCTCCTATTCAATCCCCTCCCATTTTCCTAAATGTGCGCTAATTATAAAAAAAAATAATTCAATAATTAATTATAAGTGAAAAAAACTATCTCAATCTAAATAAAGGGACGGTAGAACTACATACTTATCTTTTAGTCTTCAGTCAGGTCAAAATGTATACTATGAGAACCATGTCAGAGCATTCTTATCATCCCTGTACTGTACATTTCTGCTGAACAGAGCATAGGCCTTATGAAATTCATATTCAGCTTTTGCCAAGGCAAACCCATATTTTAAAAACTTATTTATATAAATGACGTAATATTTCGCCGTCAACGCATTGCTGGTTTTGTTCGTGCTGTATACAATATGCAGCGGCACGAGACTAAAATGAGATGTGTGATGCAATATTGAACTTGCGGTGTTCTGGGAACTCGATTTCAGCCTACATCATTACAAAAAAAGTAAAAGCTTTTGGTCATTTGTGAAGAACATTAAGAACTATTACATCCGTTCTAACGCTTATCTTCAATGACTTCGTATGTCAGCTCCATCGACAAAACTTATCTACTGGCAGCCCAGTTTGCTGCTAACTCTACACTTCCACACAGTACCTATTAGTTCCACCCTAGCTCGAGAATGTAGACTATAAACAGACTTTTCGTACTAGCTCCATTGCGAGTGTCCTCAAAGCACTTAATATACATATTTCCACTGGTCCAAAAGTAGTTGCCACCGTTATTCTAAGGTGGTTTTATTCTACGCTGACATAACCACTGCGTAAGCTTTTCGATCTTTGTTCCCGAGCAGATGGACAACTGCATTTGACGAGCCCAACGAATCCCTTTCCAAGGTCATGGGAACGTTGATAAACCGTCAACTCAGGAACGAAAGATTCTTAATGACCGATAGTACTGCTTTCGTGTCAAAAGATCAACTGGTGTTTTGATGGCATATCTCACCGAAGATAGAAACCAATTTTTACACTGTTACGGAGAAAGTAAGATAATTTCGCTTGATATTTCTAAGGCATTTCGAAAGAAAAATTATCCGAATGATCTTTGGTCCCGTATGCGAAGACAATATGTGGATAAGAAGATACAACAAGGAGCTGTATGAGCTGTACAGTGACATGGGCATAGCCAGAAGAGTACGCATCGCGAGGCTAGGACGGTTGGGCCATGTAGAGTGGATGGACCAAAACGCTCCGGCTCGACGGGTTTCGAAAGCACATTGCAGGGAAATCGCGGAAGGGGAAGACCTTGTTTTAGGTGGCGCAATCAAGTGGATGAAGACCTCAACCGACTTTTAGTGCGAAACAGGAGAGAGCTCGCCCGAAATCGAAGTCGTTACAGAAGGATGTTGGTTGAGGCCCAGGTACACCCCGAACTGTAATGCCCACCTAGGTAAGTAAGTACTTCTAAGGCATTTGATAGAGTTTGGCATCAGACTCTCATATCGAAAATGAATGCTTTTGGTATATATGAGTCTTTTCTTTGTTGGATTAGAAATTAACTTTCGGACCGTTCAATACAAGTTGTGTTCACCCGAACTGTAATGCCCACCTAAGCTAGTAAGTACTTCTAATGCATTTGTTGTGATCCGAGAACCACAACTAGTCCCAACCTCCAACCTTCATTCAGAACCAACTTCATTCAGAACCAACTCATTCAGAAAAACACCAACCAGGCATAATTTTCATTTTCGTTCTTAATGTAGAACAACGCTTCACGTATGCACGTCACTATGACTCAAGCCATATGCGCGACTCTATTGCAACGAAAACAGATGAGTAAACAGCTGCAATGCAATAGAGTATGTCAAGTGCAATATGTAATACGAGACCTATAAACTGCGATCGATGAAGACACACCCAGAAGTACTTGAGTGGGTCACCATACGATCGGCATAAAGGCTTAAGCGTGTTCTACGTAATGACCAATGAAGAATTGTGACCATGGTGTGTGGCCTAGTTCGGATGAACTAAATGAAGTGACATAGTTCTGACGATGGTAAACGGCATCGGTTAAGTAATGAATGAAACCAATAAATAGAGAAGCAAATGGGAAGAAGGGCAGAGTTAGAATTTGAATTTTAGACAGCAAAGGTCGCAGCCCATGCATTGCGACAGCGGGCCTTTTCTGTTATACTAATAAATAATTAAAACGAATTAGTATCTTTCCATTTTTTGACTCTCCGTCACCTGCTCTTCCCTTTGCTATAAAAAAGGAAGCACGGCAGAACGAAACACATTTGATAGAGTTTGGCATCAGACTCTCTTATCGAAAATGAATGCTTTTGGTATCGATGAGTCTCTTCTCCGTTGGATGAGAAATTAACTTTCGGACCGTTCAATACAAGCTGTGTTGAATGGATTCAAGTTTGATACTCACCACATGAATGCTGGTGTGACATATGGCTACGTTTTGTCTTTGACTCTCTTTCTTGTTTTCATTAGTGAAACTATTAATCCTCTCAATTGTTTTGCTGAAGACTCAACACTCAGTTTTTCATATTCGTTTCCAAATTAACGTCAATGGTCTTCAGATGTGGAACTAGAACGATTGCTCATTGAATTCTGACTTTTTGACAGCATTGTTACATGGGAAGTAAAACCCAGAAGAACTCAATGCTTCTAAAACACAGCGAAGTTGCCACATATGCCTGCAAGAGGCTCAGGTTTTTTGAGACGATGCCGGAAATTTTTGAGGCCTTCTGGTTCTGATCTGCCAACAACCTATAAAACCATCGTCCCTCTAAAATAAGAGTATTTGGTCAGGTGCTCTTCAAACATCTTTGTCCCTACTTGATAGGATATAAAACAAAGAGTTGAAATCGATAAGTGATAGTTCAATCGAAGAATGGATTACTTCTTTTGACCATCGTTATACTTTTTGCCTAGCTTAGATTTTTTTTCAAGTATCATTAAATGTATGGGTTTTGAGTGCGCTTATAATTGAATTTTTGTTTTGTTTTGTTCATCTGTTAAAAATAAAGAAACTCTGTGTTTAACAGGCATATTCTGAAAAAAATGACCTCAAAGTCAAAACTAAAAAAAAATTTAAGATCTGACAACCCTTAGCTTATAGAAGCCCAATTTAAATACAGTTTTAAAGATCATTACTTCTTCAAAAAATAAAGTCTAAAATTAGGTCTCTACCATCAGTATTGATAGAGAAATCGAATTTAACACAGGTCAGGGTACAACAAAGTTAGTCTTTTTTTAAATTGTCAAAAAGTGATGTCAAAGTTGAGAAACGGACTTTACTGTTACACAATTTTTTTCTTAGAATATGACCAAGAATCACATCCCAAAGTATGTATATAAGACGAATTACGGGACACCCTGTATTTTGATTCCAATATTTTTGGCGCCTCTTCATAATTTGCATGTATAGCATGTATAACTAAATACCTTAACGAAAATTTAAGTGATGAGAAGGTATCAAATATAAAATATTTTTACTTTTTAATATTGTCTTGATGTCACTCATTTCTTATTCGATTGCTACCTCAAAATCAATTATTTACCGAATAATTTACTTCATTGTACTTACGTAAGTTCCTATATTACGAGAAAAATAGTACTTAAAGAATTTGTTGCATGTGCATAACTGCGGAGTCCAAATGTAGCATTTGTGTGACGGGGGAATACTTAATATTCGTTCTTTTATCCCACTGTGACTATTAGATTACCCTCAATAATTCTAAATATTCTCAGACCACTTTTTTCTAGCTTTTCCAGTTTTGCTATATTCGCCTGTACTCTTAGCAACAGCAAGAAACTGTATGAAAATTTCCTCTATTTTGCAAGTTGGTGTGGTGTATTGCAAAATATTAATATTGTAGTTATTTGTTCAACCGTAGAAAAGAGAGTACAGCAACGCAATAAAGGCAAGCCATTTACTTTTGACTGCGCATGACGTGTTTATCTCTCTCGTTGTCTCGTTAGAACTCTTATAAGAAGTAAATCAGCGTTGCCACAATGATACAAGTGTAACAAAAGTGTTACACTTTTCAATTATTTTATAGTTTTGTTACAATGTTACTTTTTTTTCCGTTTCGTTACACTTTTCCCGTAAAAATTTTTTTGTTTTTTTTTTCGTTAAAAAATATTGAAAAGTTTAAATGGGAGCACTTTTCTCTTTCGAACTATTTGTATGTGAATTCTATAGTCTGCTTTACATTGAGACGTTCTTAGCTCGACGCTTTTCGAAAATACATTAGAGCAAAGAGTGAAAGCATCTTTTTCAATCTATGTTTCTCTTTTACCCTACAGCATTTTCGAATTGCGTCGAGCTAAGAAGGTCTCCATGTAAAAGCAGACATAGTATTTTAGGGGGAACGTACTTAGTTACGCGCCGTTCGGGCAGCAGATGGCGAAGTAGGTCTATCTATTGATGAAAAAAAAAAATGTATAAAAACAAAAATGAAATTATTTTATACAGAACTACGTCAGATTAAAAAGAGGTTCGATTTTACTAATGAAAAATTAAGAAATATTGCGCTTCTAGATCCTGGAAAAATAGTTTCTGAAAGCAATTGTATCTTGTCACTATCAAATAATTTCACGAATTTGTATGATCCCGAAAAAAAAAGAAAAAAATATGCAATGAGTTTAGAAAGTTACAGTTACAACAAAACTTAAAATATATTGACGACATTGAACTAATTTGGGGCCTTGTTAAATCTTTACAAAATCCACAAAATGAGCAATGTTTGAAAATGTTGTACAATTTTCCAAAAAAAATATTAAGCTTACTTCACAGTTCCGCTACTGCGAAACGTGTTTTTTCTGAACTTCATTAAATGAAAAATAATAAGGCGAACAAATATGATTTAAAAACAATTGAGGCAATAATATTTGCAAAGCAAATCAAAGACTTGTACTTGTAAGACTAATGAGAAAAAATGAATTTATTACATTTTCTTAGTATGTATGTATGTACATATATAAAAACGAAATGTGATAGGGTGTTCCTAATAAAGTTTTTTTTTCTTTTTGTTTTTAGTTAAGAAAACATGTTTTTATTATTATTGTAGTTTTTTTCAGTTTGTTACATTTTCTTTCCATTTGTTACACTTTTTGAAAAAAATTGTTACACTTTCAAAAAGACCTGCGGCAACATTGGAAGTAATCATTCCCAACGGCCGGCGGCGGCGACAGCCGACAGCGACAGATCGTCTATAAACGAGGACAAATTCATGTTCTCGGATAAAAACTACACTCCACAAAGTTTCTTAGCATAGGTCAATATAAAAACTCTTATGTAAATAAGTTCACTCCTCTTCAAAGTCATGCGGATACTGACAACTTTGATATGGATGAAGCAAAGTTTGTTGTATTGAAAAAAGCTTATGTGCCACCTATGAAAATGTTGCAAAAGTCTACCGGATAAGTGCATAGTCTCATGGAAGGATTAAAGCCCGCAAGGTGGTGAACTACTCCATTGAAAAACAATCACTTAGAATAAGAATAAGTGTGATTCAATAGAATTATTCAAAGTTTCTATAAACAAATTAAGAGACAAAAACTAAAACTTTTCCACATGACCTTAAAGGTGCAAAGTGTTTCGAAATTATTTTGCATGGCCCAGAAGAAATTGACATGAATCTCAATTAAACCGAACTCATTACACTTAGACCTGTAAAGTAATATATTAAAATAAAAATAAATATTATAAAAGAAAGATTTATCAATACGGTGATTCACTTTATTTCTTCTCCTTGTATAAACATAAATATGAAGTATACATTCAAAAATTAGGAAGAATAAACAACACGAAACTCATTTATATTATATGTACAAGAAGAATGAGAACTGAGAATCTATCTGTTGTACATCTGCTTTCTCGGATCGGAACAAAATTTATGTGTAATTTAGTTGCTAATTTTATTTGCTAAAAAATTAATTTTTTTGCTCCTACCGTTTAATGGTGCGGGGACATAAGGCCACGGGAAATAACCCCACTGATTGTTTTACTTCCCTCTCTCTATGTGGGAAATAAGCACACTTTCATGAAGTGGACTTAATTCCCATGCAAGGTGGGAAATAAGTCCCAAAATATCTGTGTGGTTTTATTTCCCATCAAGTTTGAAGAAATTTTAACCCATGAACAAAAAATTAAACTAACATTTAAGCATGTTTTTAATTTTATTATATATACAAATAATAATAATTAAATTGCAAGAAAAAATAGATAAATAATACCAAATTTAATCAAAAATTGTAAACATTTCGGATGAAAGGTATAAATATGAACACAAACATTTCCATTATGCAATGACAAAAACTATTGGAAACTTAAATAATTCAAAATAACGAAAATATAAACCATGAAACCATGTCTAAGAGTTCTACGAATTATTTTTATATTAAAAAAAAGTTCTTCAAGAGCTTTAATTAAAATTGTGAAAAATAGGAACAAATAAAAAGTTGATAATTAGTTTTTTAGTAGTTTATAAAACTATAGTGTGAAATTCGCGTTACGGACTTTGGATTTTCTTTGCGTGCGACATTATATTTTGTACCGGAGATAAAGCAAAAAGCGAAGCGGAAAAAAATTTTGGCCAGGGGAATATGGATTTGTGATTTGTGAATTCGCCCGAATTTTCAATTTTCACATCACAAATCCACACCACACCACAAAATTTTCACAAGTCGACAAACATCGACCAAACATTGCGTCATTAGAAAGGTACAAACAACATCTAACTGATGAGCCCATTGTTTGTACCTGGGCGAAACGCAAGTTAACACCTTCAATCATCCCCAATCATCCCACATACAATAATGTCATATCATCGACTCCACATTAGTCTAATTCACTTCCTAGAACAGCGAGACCACAAATGGTCAACATAAACAGTTATGTTATGATTCTCTTCTTGGAATAGCAAGACCACAGATGGTCTACATAAACTGTTATCATAAGATTCGCTTCTTAGAATAGCGAGACCGCAGATGGCCAGCATAAACAATAGGGTTGTACTCAAGCTCCAGTAAGATGCAACAGAAGATACATAAAGCAGATTGAAACAGAACGCGAGCCGAGGCAGTCGTCGTAGTAATAGTGTCTTAGAATAAGTTAACATTAAGTTATGAGAATAAAGTTCTTTTTTAAAAAACCCAAATAAAGAACAACTCGTTTAATTGGGGTCTCGTCCGGGAATCGCGATTTAACGTCAAACTTGAAAAACAAAAAGTAAAGTGCTAATTTTCGCGATCCGCCAAAGTAAAAACTAGTATCAGTGAAAACTGAGAAAAGATACAGTTTAAAAGTGGAAGGAAATTTTAAAAGCGAAAAAATTCAAGTATCCCAGATTGTGGTGTATCAGTGAAAACAAAAAATTTCTCGAAAAGTGAAAAATAAAATATTTTAAAAAGGGAGAAAACTAAAAAGTATCCCGACTACAAAAAAAAAAAATTAATAACAAGTGAAGAAGAAAGTGGCACGATCGAAGGCCCCAACGTGTTCCGAATCCGAATAGAAAAGAAAATCAACAACGAAACTTTTGGAAAAAGAAAACAATTGGAAATTGGAGTGAGAATATTTTAAGAATATTTTTAAATATATGTATTTTACGTCCATGATCTATATTAAAATTTAAAAGATTTTTATTGCACAAAAAAAAAAAGTTAATTTAATAGCGGTATTCAAAGTGTAAAAAAATAAAAAAAAAAAGAGAAAAAAGTGTAACGTGTTCTGGTGTACGTAAAGTGTTTATTTTTATTAAAAATGAATCTAGAAATGGTAAACGACTTGATCTCTCAGGCACTTAGCCTGAATAACGCTAGATACGACGGTATCCTTAGCGAACAACGCGACTCATACGCCTGTGAAATCGACAGGTTACAGAAACTAATTCACGACAGAGGACTTTTACCTGATGTTACGGAATACGAAACGCAAAGCATTAATTTAACTATCCCATGTGATGAGACATTGGATATGATTAAATCTCTTAGAGATTTCGACGGCACTCCAACCGCATACGTAAGTTGGAGAGATGCTGCTCATAACAGCATGAAACTTTATGCTATTGGCAGCAAAAGATATTTCGCCGCTCTAACTATTTTTAGAAACAAAATTGTTAAAGCCGCAAATGATGTACTTACCAATCATGGTACAGTACTTAATTTCGAAGCAATTATTACTCGCCTAGACTTCGCATATGCCGATAAAAGGCCCATGCACATAATAAATCAAGAAATGAGTGTCTTAAGGCAAGGATCTCTTTCTCTTTTACAATATTATGATGAGGTTAACAAAAAACTCACACTACTTACCAACAAAGTAATTATGACATACGGGTCAAACTCTCCAATTACTTCGGAGTTAAATAAATTAAATAGAGCTGATGCCCTAAGAGTTTTCATCAGTGGCCTTAACGGACAGTTAACCAATATTCTATTCTCCCTGCGACCAGCCGATTTGCCGAATGCTCTTGCTAAAGCACAAGAGCTTGAAAGTAACCAAATTAGGTCAAATTTTGCTTTACAAAATTCTAAATTTGTCAACACAAATGCAGGTCATAGCAATAATCTGCGATTCCAGAGGAATCAGCAGCCAGTAGCAAATAACAGCGCTGTTTTCCAATCACAAGCGCAACATAGACAGGATTATAGACAGCTACCCAAGCTTTTTGAACCAATGGTTCTAGGTAGTTCACAAAACAGACCAATTCCTCAGCAAAAAGCTGAGCATTACAAACAAGTGTTTAATAAACAAACACAAAATCCTTTCAGACAGGATAATTCACCTCGATGGCAAAAGCCAAAATATAATACTTTTAATGTTCAGAGTCGACCAATTTTTAAACGTGAACGTATTGACAGTGCACAGCATTCTGCACAACCTCCGCCTGTTAAGAGTGGCAGGATTAACAATTTAAATGAAAATAGAAATCATTTTTTAGAAGAAGAGTGGGCTTACCCCACTTACGAAGAACAATAAATGGTAAAAATATAAAAAATTTATAGATACTGGTGCGAGTAGTAACTACTGTCGACCAGGTATTTTCAGGGATCCGATTGATCTTGAAATTTTTAAACGTGCTTGTACGGTAAATGGGGATGTAATTATTAAACAATACCACAAAGCATTTATATTTGATAAAGAAATTAGACTTTACATTCTAAATAACTTAGAGTATGAAGCTCTAATAGGTTATAATTTATTGAGCTCAGAGATAGACTTAAAAAACATAGTTCTAAGGTACGGAAATAGAACAGACAAAATATATTTCGATGAACCTACCGACACACTCAATCACATACAGGTGAGCGATAATTTAGTAGCTGCAATTTTGGAGAAAATTTCAAGTATCCATGCAAATATTGACACTACACTTCCATTCAGGACCGATGTTACAGCTGAAATACGCACATGTTCAGACCGTCCTATCTGGACTAAGCAATATCCCTATCCTCTAGGTGTAAACAAATTTGTGAATCAAGAAATTAAGGAATTATTGCAAAAAGGTATTATAAGGCCATCGAAAAGTCCTTATAATTCTCCGGTATGGGTAGTGCCAAAAATGGGTGTGAATAAAGATGGCACTCAAAAACATAGACTTGTGATAGACTACAAGAAGCTTAATGAACATACAATTTCCGATAAGTATCCTATCCCAGATACTAACGTTATACTATCAAATCTCGGAAATGCAAAATATTTTTCAACACTCGACCTGGAATCTGGTTTCCACCAGATTAAAATGAAACCAGAAGATATTGAAAAAACAAGCTTCAGTGTGAATAACGGAAAATATGAATTTAGTAGACTTCCGTTTGGTTTAAAAAACGCTCCATCAATCTTTCAGAGAGCAATGGACAATATTTTACGTCCTTACATAGGGAAATTTTGTCATGTTTACATTGACGATATAATTGTTTATTCTAATTCTGTGGAGCAACACACTGAGCATTTAAATACGATTATTAATGTCTTAAAAAGAGACGCAAATATGAAAATTTCAATTGAGAAGACTAAATTATATGAGGGAAAAATTGAATTTCTTGGATACATTATTGGGCAAGGTATAATTAAGACAAACCCTTCTAAAGTTGAAACTACTAAAGAATATCCTCAGCCTAAAACATTACGACAACTAAGATCATTCTTGGGTATGATAGGGTTCTATAGAAGATTTATACGTAACTACGCACAGATAGCGAAGCCACTTACAAAGTTTCTACAAAGTGAAAGTGGACAAGTATCCACACATCTCGCAAAGAAGACCGAAATTGATTTAGACGATGAAGCAATTCAAGCTTTTAAAACACTTAAAAATCATTGGACTACAGAGGTTGAATTAAATCAACCTGATTATTCAAAGCCATTTGTTTTAACCACCGACGCATCAAATGATGCCATTGGAGCTGTCCTCTCCCAAGAGAAAAAACCTATTACGTTCATATCTAAAACCCTCGATAAAGCACAAAGAAAATATACTGCTAATGAAAAAGAGCTATACGCTATAGTCTATGCTTTAAAGAACTTACGTAACTACTTATATGGTGTTACAAATCTCGAGATCCATACGGATCATCAACCCCTTACATTCGCGGTTTCACCCCGCAACCCAAACATAAAATTAAAACGTTGGCATGCACTTATCGAAGAATACGCCCCAAAAATGGTTTACAAACCAGGAACAACTAACGTTGTAGCAGATGCATTATCGCGACAAAATTTAAATCAAATATCCGACTCAAGTTCAGTAAATACTCAGCATTCCGCTGAAAGTAGCGATGAAAATCATATTGAAGAATTAGATAGACCTATTAATCAGTATAACATACAAATAGTTATAAATAAAGGTCCCGAAACAAGACATGAACAATTGTATCCTTTCCAAGGGAAAGTTAGGCATTTGATACATTTAAAAAATAAAGAAGATATAATCCCAATATTTAAAGAATATATTGGTGGTGGTATTGTTGCATTGTATGGTACAACAGAGGTAATCCATGAAATTAAAGATATTTTAAGGACTCATTTTAATAATAAGTTCGTGAGAACTAAATTTTTCGCCATAGATCTTATAAATAAAGACGATCAAATTTCCTTAATAGAAACAACTCATAACAGAGCTCATCGTAATGCTTGAGACAATATGAAACAAATATTTGATAGGTATTACTGGCCCAACATGCGAAAAGAGTTCGAACAATTTGCAAAGAATTGTGAAATTTGCAACACTAGCAAGTATAATAGGCATCCAAATTTGCAACCAATTGGCGAGGCGCCAATTCCTTTAAAGGAAGGAGAGACTGTCCATATTGATATAATGTTTGCGGAAAAATTACAGTTTTTGACATGTATAGATGCATATTCAAAATATTTAATAATAATTAAACAAATTGAAAATCGACAAGATATGCAGAACAAAGTTTTGGAAGTCCTTCAAATATTCCCTGAGTGCAAAAATTTAGTTTGTGACCAAGATGCAGCTTTTACATCCGCAGTTTTTACATCATTAATGCAAAGGTCAAATATTACAATATATTATACACCTCCAACCATAGAACTACCAATGGGCAAATAGAAAGAGTTCATAGTACTATACAAGAAATAGCTAGATGTCTAAAGCAGGAACATAAATTACTTGACCCAATAGAAATTTACATTAGATCCGCAAAGGAATATAATAAAACTGTTCATTCTTCTACCGAAAAGAAACCTATAGAAATACTTTTTGATAAAACTGCTCATGAAGATATTCCTATTAAGTTAGCCGTTACTCAAGATAAAATGATTGCTTCGCATAATAAGAAAAGAAAAGGAAAGAAATTAGAACCTAACGACGTAGTATACCAAAAAATTCCTGGTGTACGCAATAAACTACAACAAAAATTTAAAAAGAAAATCGTAGCAGTTGACTTAGGAAATAAGATACAGCTAAGTAATAACAGAATAGTTCATAAGGATATTAAATGATCAATAACAAAAAAAAAAAAAAATTTTTTTGTTATTGTTTTTGTTTTTGTCCTGGAGTTGGAACTTTATTTAAAAAAGGAATCTTAAAAGAAATAAAATTTCTTAAAAGACGTGTTTGATCGTGAAGATCACCACAACTCCTAATTTTGCGTTTCGCCCAGGTACGGCAATTGGGCTCATCAGTTAGATGATTGCCGTACCCTTCTAAGACGCAAATTTTGTTCGGAATATACCGACACTAATAAAATTCACTGCACTCAAATGCAGTGAATTTTATTTTTAAGCGAATGTGCAAGACATATGACACTTAAAAAAGGTAAACAAAAGGTTTGCTTGGTTTTGCATTAAGTTATTAAATGATCAATAACAAAAAAAAAAAATTTTTTTGTTATTGTTTTTGTTTTTGTCCTGGAGTTGGAACTTTATTTAAAAAAGGAATCTTAAAAGAAATAAAATTTCTTAAAAGACGTGTTTGATCGTGAAGATCACCAATTTGCGTCTTAGAAGGGTACGGCAATCATCTAACTGATGAGCCCAATTGCCGTACCTGGGCGAAACGCAAAATTAGGAGTTGTGGTGATCTTCACGATCAAACACGTCTTTTAAGAAATTTTATTTCTTTTAAGATTCCTTTTTCATAAGGATAATTTGAAACTTTAATTCCAGAAAATGGGCATCCGTTTTCTTTTATTCATGATCATTGCTATAAAAGCAGACCTCATTGACTACACTCGAGAGAATTTCATTCTCATAGAAACAGACGATGTACTGACCTACGAAAATACATCTACAATTTTCCACGTAACTAACCTTACTTACATTCAAAATTTTGTGGACAAAACTTGGGACAAATTAGCCAGGGACCATGATGAATTACATTACGCAGACACACCTAGAGACGACCAACATGACAATAATTTAAAAATAATCCAAACCTATTTAGATCAATTAGTGACTAAAAGACAAAAAAGAGCTGTTAGTACATTAGGAACAATTTGGAAATTTAAAGCAGGTACACCAGATCATGACGACGAAGTAATACTAGAAAATAAAATAAATGATTTAATTGAAAACAATAATAAACAATTTGTAACTAATTCTAAACTAAAGTAATACAGAGTATGAAATGAATGTTAAAAATGAACATATTGCTGAAAAATGTAGACTTATTATTTTGGAATTACAAAACGTTGTAACTACATTAACGTTAGCAAAATTGAATATACTAAATCCGAGCATACTAAATTTTAATGAATTAAAAAAAATTGTCAAAATTGAAAATACCGAAACAAATGTAAACGAGATCATGGATGTCTCTAAATTTAAAATATTACAAAACAAAGATGTAATAGTTATTATGATAAAATTCCCCATCTCACAAAATAAATGTAAATTATATGAAACTAATTTTGAATAAAGAAATTGCTAAGTGTAATGATACGTATAAAAACATTAAGAATTGTAAATATGAGTTACAATTCAACTATTGTAAAATTTATAAAGATAACGACACATGTTTAGTCGATCTATTGGAAAATAGAAAAACAATTTGTAATAAAATTAAAGAAAAAGATCTAGCGTTAGAAATAATTAAAGATGGTTCCATTTTACTGACTGGGGAACACCAAATCGACGATCAGCACGTCACCGGAACATACCTGCTTACGTTCGACAATTCTACAATAATAGATGGTGAAATATACGAAAACCCTACAGGACAAATTAATAGATTCCTGAAAACATATAGCGTCAACGAGTACGACATTGGCCAATATTTTGAAACCCTGGATGAAAAATTGGAAATAAAAAATATAAATCTTATGCAAGCACTTGAAAACGAAATCACAAGGAGTCCGATTATATCCACATTCGGATTTACGATGTTCGGTATAATAATCATAGTCTTGATAGTACATTTCAAGCGATACATGCGACCACGTCTTAACAAAGTAGAATTCGTGAGCATGCAACTAAAAGATATTATGAGTCGAGTGGAAACTTGTCAATCACAGACATAAGATCGGGACGATCTTTTTAGACGAAGGGGGAAGTTAACACCTTCAATCATCCCCAATCATCCCACATACAATAATGTCATATCATCGACTCCACATTAGTCTAATTCACTTCCTAGAACAGCGAGACCATAAATGGTCAACATAAACAGTTATGTTATGATTCGCTTCTTGGAATAGCAAGACCACAGATGGTCTACATAAACTGTTATCATAAGATTCGCTTCTTAGAATAGCGAGACCGCAGATGGCCAGCATAAACAATAGGGTTGTACTCAAGCTCCAGTAAGATACAACAGAAGATACATAAAACAGATTGAAACAGAACGCGAGCCGAGGCAGTCGTCGTAATAATAGTGTCTTTGAATAAGTTAACATTAAGTTATGAGAATAAAGTTCTTTTTTTTAAAACCCAAATAAAGAACAACTCGTTTAATTCGCATAAGGAGTGAAGGTCACTTGAGCTTTTCAATTTGATTTTAAAAATAAACACTACGCCAGAAAATAATAATAAATTCTTTTATTATTTTTCTTTTTTTTTCAATAATCATCGGCCAGACCACGGGCAAACCTTCTCTAGGTGCAAGAATGCAATCCCATTCCCCTAGAAATATAAAGTTTACAGTGTGTTTGCACTGTAAACTTAATGTTTGTGTCGACAAACATCGACCAAACATTGCGTCCTTAGAAAGGTACAAACAACATCTAACTGATGATTACATATAAATTTTGTTCCGATCCGGGAAAGTCACTTCACAAGCTTGACAGAGGTTCTGTTGTCAAAAGTCAAGTGACGAAAGTGAATTGGAAATTTAAAAAATAACCGTATTTAAAGAAATTTTTATTAAATAGCCCAGTAATTATTGTCGGGTTAGAACATCGAATTACCAATATACAAAATAAACAAAAATAGCGATTTGACAACAGAAAGCTGCAGAGCTAGGAATAATATACCACAGTACTTAATAAGCAATTCATTCATTACATTCAAATCAAAATTGACGATTTAACTTTTAACCTTCCTGTGAAATAAGTATCTATTTATTACGAGTGCCAAGAAAATCCGGTGGTAGTTTATTAAAAAGGTTTTGTGCCGCAGCCTGATTGTGTATTTATTTTTTATTTATTGATATTTTCATGCATTTCTGCACTCTTAAGCAAAACTAATTTTTGGACAATGCAGTTTAGTTCACTTCAACATTTTTATTATCTCAACCAAGGGCTTAATTAATTGAAAAATTAAATTTGGAAAAGGAGGAGAAGTTTAAGAGCGTACGAAAGCAAAAATAAAACCTTTTCATATACAATTTGAGTTTATTTGCTTGTCATATGTGGGCAAAGCTGAAATCATCACGAACTTGTGAAACAGCGTTTAAAAAGTATTTTTTCAAACATGTAAGAATCATTAACATTTCAAATATAGGTTGGTTAATTGCATTTACGAAGAATTAGCTTGTTTAACTATTTGCATCTAAAAGGTATAATGGTGGCTTCGTCATTCTGGCCAGACAACACCCGAAAGTAGGAGTGTTGAGATCTTTGCTGAATTAAATCTTTTAACTCAGCTTGTTGATGAGCCCACTCGGGTTCCGGATATTTCTGGCCAACACATTAGATTTGTTTCTCACTTCTCATCCTGAAAAATATAGGGTCAAAGTGTCATCACCTCTAGGCACTTCGGACCATTGTGTCATATCGGTAGATTTTCCGGTTTCCGTCACAGTAAAAAGAGAAAAAGTCCCAAAAAGAACTGTATGGCAATAGGTCTTCAATGACTCTTCTAACGTCAACTCCATCGACAAAACAAATCTGCTAGCAGCTCAGTTCGCTGCCAACTCGACACTACCAGTTAGTTAGTTGTTAGTTGTAATGACTCCTTTATTTCATTGCATTTTAACATTTTGAAAAAAAAAAAAATAATTCTTAATAAAAAATATTCTGTGGCCGTCTACCAGATTGACATTTTGAATTATGTTAACGTTAATAGAAATAATAATAAGTAGTGTTAAAAAATCTAAAAGCTGGATAGTTTGGACGAAGTAAAAATTACTAGAAATCTTCTTCAAGAATAGCTTTCCTATATCTTAATGCTGTTATAATGTAGTTGTAAAGTCTGTCCCTTCCTTGGTCACCGTTGAGTATGCTGAGCATTTCTCCTTCCGTCATCTTGTCTTTGCTGAAATATCTATACCGGAACTCTGCCAGTATTGGGCATATCGCAATAAAATGGAATGTATCTTCAAGCGCTCTTAAATTGCAAAGACTACATAGTAAGGGCAGATCTGGTCGATGAGGTACGAAGTTAAGATTGAGCAGTTCTCCTCTCGCTTTGAAGATAATGCTTATTTTATTCAATTGGTTCTTATTTAAAAGGTACGAGTTCTGCTGCAGGTTGAAACTTAGACGACTGTAGTATCCTCTAAACAGAGAAGAGCTGGCTTCTGAAACATATCTTTGAAACAGGGTTTTTCCAAACTTTTCCAGGATTTCCTTGAACTTTCTTCTTAATATGTACGTTTGCTCGTTAGCACTTAAATTTATGGTGATGCAACTCGTTGCAGCAAGGTTAGTCCATTCTTCGAACATTGTTCCTTTTCTTTTGATAGCAGCTGTTAAAACTTTTCTTGGTAACCTGTTATCCTCCATTTCCATTACCTTTACAATATAGTTAAAGTGCATGACAAGGGTGTCCATAATTAAAGGTGGTGTTCCCTTTTCAAGATAAATCATGTAATTTGGAGTCTTCATTGGTAATCGAAATATCCTTTTAACGAAATATCTTAAAAATTTCCACAGGTTTCATGGAGCAATGTCCCCACACTTGCGCCCCGTAGAACAGGATTGACAATGCCGTAGCTCGGAACAATTTTTGTTTTGCGCTGTGTTCAATGTATTTGTTCTTGATGCATTTTTCCCATAACGACGAAATGGCTCGTTTAGCGTCAGTCAATTTTCCCTCCAGGTGCTTCTTCATATTCAGATTTGAGGTTATCAGAACTCCTAAATATTTATATTCGCGGACAACTTCGACTGCTTGGCCACTGTACTCCCATTTTTCATTTCGTGAATGCCTGCCACCTCCGCCTCTAAAAATCATCATTTTCGATTTCTGCAGGTTGATTTCAAGATTCCATCGGTTGCAATGCAATAAACCTTAAGCCTATTTATCATGAGCTGCATTCCATCTACCGTTTCAGAGAAGATCACTATGTCATCTGCATACATAAGTGCTGGAACAGTCATTCCTTCCACAGTGATTCCACCTCTCACTTCATCAGTAATATCATTTATGAAAATTATAAATAGCAGGGCACTCAGAACGCAGCTTGAGACCAGTGGTTGTTGTAAACTCCTCTGATATAGTCTCGCCATCCCATACGTAAGCTACGTTGTTGTCATACATCGCCCTTAGCACTCTTATAATTTTGCTCGACACTCCAATCACACAAAGCTTGTAGAAGAGAGCTTCACGATCAACAGAGTCAAAAGCTGCACGGAAGTCTATAAAGAACGCGTATAGTTTCTTTCGTTTCCTTCTATAGAGATCAGCAATGTTCCATAGCGAAAAAATATGGTCTATTGTCGAGTAACCTTTCCTGAAACTAGCTTGAAATTCCGATAAAATTTGTCTGTCCTCAACCCATTTTGACAGTCTGTTGTGAATGAGTCCCGCAAAAAGCTTAGCGCAAGTGTTAAGGAAAGAGATCCCTCTGTAGTTTGCTGGGTCCTCGTAGTTACCCTTTTTGTGTATCGGGAAGATAATTGATTTTTGAAATGCATCCGGGACTGACGCGTTTTCGAAAATTCGGCTAAATTCAGATGTAAGTTGGTAAATGAATTTTTCCGTTGCGTGCTTGAAGAACTCGAAGAGGATACGATCATCCCCTGGGGCTTTGTTTAATTTTGCATTATCGACAACTTTTTCCACTTCTTGGACTGAGAAAGGTGAATCTAAATAATCATCTTTAATTGAGGGGGCTGCATATTGTACCACAGGTCCACTTGATGAGATATTGAGAAGGCTGGTGAAATGGTCTCTAAGACTAGATGCATGTAACCCTTGTGCTATGACATTTGTTTTTCCATTAAAATGCTTAACAGCTTTCCAGTACTCTGAAGATGAGTGTGCTTTATATATAATTTCTATATTTAAGTTCTCAAAGGACACTTTTTTGGAATAGCATAGTCGTTTGAAATTTCTATTCGCATCTGCATATAATTTTTTAAAAACTTGTTGGTTCCAGGACCTTAGAAGATTAAGGTATTTAAACGATAAATTTCTTGCTTTTATGCATTCTAAATCAAACCACTTTTGTTTGAATAGCTCTTTATTGCTTCGAGGGCTGCTTTGCGGATATGCTTTTTTAATAACTCCTGAGAGGGTGCGACACTACCATACAGCACTCTAGCTCTATCTGAGCTTGAGAGTAAGAACTGTGCAATGAAGCAGATACTTTTCAGTACTCGTTCGGTAGCAAGAGTCCTCAAAGATCTCAATATACATAAATCCGCTGGTCCAGATAGTATCCCCGCCGTTATTCTGAAGAGGTGTTCTTCTACGCTGGCAAAACCACTGCGTAAACTTTTCCTTCTTTCCTATTCTGCTGGTGTTTTCCCGAGCAGATGGAAAACTGCATTTGTCCAGTCGGTCCCTAAAAATGGCGAATCTTCCTCCCCTTCCAATTACCGTCCAATTCCACTTACACCCCTTCTATCCAAGGTCATGAAAACGTTGATAAACCGTCAACTCATGAAATATCTTGAAGAACGAAAGCTTCTCAATGACCGACAGTACGGCTTTCGTAGCAAATGGTCCACTGGTGATTTGATGGTTTATCTCACTGAAAAGTGTAACCAATCTTTACATTGTTTTGGAGAAAGTAAGATTATTGCGCTTGATATTTCTAAAGCATTTGATAGAGTTTGGCATCAGGCTCTTTTATCGAAAATGCGTGCTTTTGGTATCGATGAGTCTCTTCTTCGTTGGATTAGAAGCTACCTTTCCGACCGTTCAATACAAGTTGGATGGTTTTAAGTCTGATACCCACTTTATAAATGCTGGTATGCCCCAGGGCTCCGTTTTGTCTCCGACCCTATTCCTCATTTTCATAAATGATCTCCTGTCTGAAACTTCTAATCCTCTCAACTGTTTTGCTGACGACTCAACCATCAGCTATTCATATTCGTTTCCAAATTCACGTCCCTGCTCTTCGGACGTGGAACTGGAACGGTTGCGTATGATAAGCTCATTGAATTCAAACCTTGACAACATTGTTACACGGGGTATAAAAAACGAGTAGAATTCAATGCTTCGAAAAGTCAATGTTGTCATTTGTCGTTAAAGCTTAACATCCCCTCATTACCATCATCCATGAATGGTACCTGCATCCAAGAAACCGAAAAGCTGTCAGTACTTGGTATATGTGTAAACGATGACCTTCGTTGGAATGACCACATATTTGAAGTCGCCAAAAATGCTGCAAAGTGCTTAATTTTCCTAAAGCGATGCAGAAAATATTTTACCCCCTCTGATCTGGCTACAATCTATAAGGCCTACATCCACCCTAAACTAGAGTACAATTCTCATATCTGGTCAGGTGCTTCTCAAACATCTTTGCGCCTACTTGATAGGATACAAAACAGAGCGTTGAGACTGATAGGTGATAGTTCAATTGTAGAATCGATTGATTCTCTAGAACACCGTCGCAATGTTACTTGCCTCACTCTTTTTTATCGCTTCTTTTACAAACAGTGCTCTAGTGAAATAGCCAGTTGCATTCCTCCCCTGAAACAATTTAGCCGCAATACCTGCCTCGCAAGGAATGCTCATCAGTTCTCCCTTCAGCCCAACTTTGGTCGTACAGTTAAGTATAGAGATTCATATTTTAGCCGCTCAACCCGGATGTGGAATGCTTTACCCAACTCAATTTGCTCCATGCAATATAATGTACAGAAATTCAAGAGTGATGTGCATCGGCATCTCCTTTCTTATCCTTTCCTTATTTCCTAACACCCGCACTGTGTTCTAAACATTATGAGGGTAGTCGTAACCCCTTGAAGTGCCCGTAAATTAAAAAAAAAAAAAAAAAGTTAATAATAATACAAACTTCATATAAAAAGCTGGGTGATCTGTTGCTGATAATATTGAAGAAACTTATAACTGCTCTATAATTGAGAAGTGCATCTTAAGAACATTGCATGATTTGACCAGCTAAATGAGTTTTTATTAAAAATATATTCTTGCAATTGGTAAGCTATATTTGAAATATTAAAAAACACGGGGTAATCATTGCATTCACTAGTTGTAGCTTTACTTCTGTTGGTAAGTACCGCGCAATGGTATTTAAGTATCGGAGAATACCGTTTAATTTTGACACTACTTTATTGATGTGATCTGTCCAGGGTAGCTGATCATTGAATATGATACCCAGGCTTTTGATTTTATAGCAAAATTGCATTTTCGAACACTTCAGAGGCATAGACTGTACATCAAGTGTTACATCACTTATAGGAAGTGCTTTCATTTTACTAGCATTAAACTGCAGTAGATTTATTTCTGACAATTTTGCAATATTACTACAACCTTTGTTCGTATCAGTCACGCTTATGATATTAATGAATCTTCATCATCAGCATAAGTATGACACTGTCACTCTGATATATAAATTAATTCATTCCAAGTTTAATTGGGTTTTTTAAAAAGCTTTATTAGAGGCGAACCTCTTTCTTCCGATACAAAACTAGAACTAACTAACAATACCTAAGCTAAGAGCTAACCCCATGGCTTGCTACCTGTTCCCACAGGTGTTCTCCTCTTACGCCATGTCTACGTGCTGGAATGCACTTTTGATAGTGGTTGCATCAGCGGGAATTAGACAGCGCGTGTAGCACAATCGTGGGAACGGATGTCATGCATTCTTCTGGTGTGTTAGGTGTTAACTCTTCCACCTTTCAAGATCAAACGACCTCGTTTGATGTAAATAATGCTAGATGTTGGGGGAGGTCATCTATCCCCAGTGTTCTGGGTGTTGGTGTGGGTTCGATTTTATTGGTTGCTGGTGTTATCGGTCCATTATCTTCACCTTCGTCCGCCGCATTTCCGATGTTAATTTGTTTTTTCCGGATAGTGCATGAAATGATTTTTCTTCTGCACAGAATGATTATGATGCTCAGTGAGAATATTGTTGCTAATGATAGCCCGGTTACAGTTTTCTTCTTGTTGGCTTCTTTAAGTTCTTCGATATGTTTGATGTTCTTTGAATGTAATTCTCTCAACATTTCTAAGGAAAGTAGCTCTTCTGTTCGGGGTTTTACAGCCGATGGTTGTAATATGGCAGGAAGTGGACTATGCTCTGTTGCCTCTGATTCTTGGAAGATATTCTGTTGGATTCTAACGGTAGCATTGTGGAAATGAATAACGTATGTTCCGTTAAGGGGGATCTCATTTTCGTCAATATAGATTTTGTCGTCAAATTCAAATTGATTTACCATCCCAGGTTCGATCTCCTCTATGGTAGCAATGTGTTGATTATTGGTTTCGGTGGATGAGTGGGGCTTGCTATTCAATAAACTATTAATACAAATATCTTTGCTTAAATCTATTACATCGCTGTGCTTACATATTGCTAGTGAATTGAAACTCTTGCATTTTGTATTAATTCCATATGAGTTAGTATTACATTTAAGGATTTCGTTAAAATTTATTTTTACTGCAGTATTTCCTTTTTTAACTGGCTTTACAAGAATTTTTTTGCATGTTTCTTTTTCTGTCGTTAGTAAACTTAGGATGTACAAAATGGATTTATTATTTGAGGCAATTTTTACCTCCGCAAATTCGATAGCTTCAATTATATCTATGTATGGCATACTTTCTTTACTTAAAATATCTTTTATTAAATTTATTTCTAAACTAGACAAAATATAAGTAATTATTATGCCTGCTTTTGCCCATTGAATAGAGTATTCAATGTTCTTAACTTCCTTTTTCAATGGCTCTAATTTAAATTTGAGTTCTAGCGTAAATTTTAGCTTTACATTTTCATTGGATTTTAATGCTTGGATGATATTGTTTGTAACATTGCTTATTTCATTTATTCTATTATTAATTGCACTTATAATTCTTTGATCATTGTTGTTGCTAATGGATTTATTTATTTTTTCTTTCATAATTTTAAAATCATGCTTTTCCGGGGTTCCCACGATCCATTTCCATGCAGTGCCCAGAAAGTGTATGGACATCTTCCCTTTATTTTTAGTCTTGGGGATAAGCCTAATTAAATGGGATTGGATTTGTTGGATTTCGGTGGATATGATGGGTTTTTTTTTTTTTTTTGAGATTTTTAAAATACCAGCTGGAGCACTCAGACCTAAATACCGGTCCATTGTACTTCCAGATAGCAACCTTCTATTTGTTATAGCTTTCCAGATGTTCTGAGAAAAGCCAAAAGGCGCTGCCATGGTAAGGAGCCTAAGTTACCAGCTCTCACCATGTCTGCGCCGAGTATCTGTAACCTCATGCGAGAAAAAGCAGGACATTCACAGAGGAAGTGCTCTGTGGTGTCCTCATCTTCTCCACAAGATTCACAGAGTGTGGTATCACTTAAGCCTAACACGTTTAAATGCTTGGCAAAAGAGAAGTGCCCGCTGGCAACGCCAATAAGCTTCCTACAGTCTTTTCTGCTACGAGCTAGCAAAAATGTTGCAGTCTTCTTACTAACGTTGGGGAGCATACGCTTGGCTTGTCTGCATCCAATGGAGGCATGCCATCTACGGTTGTGCTCTTCACAGATCCAATCGTTGATTGAAGCCCTCACTGAGGACGCTGGCAGACCTAGCGACGGTTCAGGTCCTGAGAAAGCTGTCTGAGATCCCTGCCTAGCGAGTTCATCGGCGATCTCATTTCCAGTTATGCCGTGATGGCCTGGAACCCAAATGAGACTCAAGGAATTTAAACTTCCGATCGCATTCCGAGAGCTCTTGCATTCCTGGATCACTTTCGAAGTGGTTAGAGGGTTGAGAAGGGCCTTAAGCACAGCTTGGCTTTCGCTGCAAACAAAGATACTTCTCCCCGTCCATCCACTGTTCGTTACGTGGCTCAAGGCCATTAGGATAGCATAAGCCTCCGCTTGGAAAACGGATGCGTATGATCCCAAAGATGAGTGCAGTCGTATGTCGTCGTTCTCAACAAAGGCACCAGCACCAGAACCCTCGTCGGTTTTGGAGCCATCTGTGAAGATACGATAACAGTTCTTTCCAGGCTCAGATTCTGGAGCAAACCAGTCCTGAACCGAAGGAAAGCTGACTGAGTAATTTTGACGCAGTTTGAGCCTTGGGATCATCGTGTCAGACGGCATATCCATTAGACGTGAGTCAAAAGATATGCTGCTTGCGAGTTCCTCAAAGCTCCAGTGCGAATTGTGCCAGAGACCACATCGCTTTAAACGAGAAATGGTCTTGAGAGTACACCCCATGATGTAGGTATCAAGGGGAGGAAGATTCAACAGTGCGTCGAGAGCAGCTCCCGGTGTGCTGGGGAAGGCCCCCGTAACACCCAGACAAATTGTTCTTTGAAGTTTGGCAAACGAGGCAATAACGTATTTACGCGAGAGCTTATTCCACCAAACAACTGACGCATAGGAGATGATTGGTCTTATCATAGCCGTATAGATCCAAAGGACCCTTTTCGGTGAAAGACCCCATGTCTTGCCAAAGGCTCCTTTACATTGCCAAAAAACTGACAGTGCTTTAGTAGTTTTAGACTCGACATGTTTCGACCAAAGAAGTTTGTTATCCAGGATTACTCCAAGATGCTTGACTTTATTTGAAAAGGGAATGTTGACGCCTTTAAGCGTAAGTTGGGTCAGACCAGTCAATTTTCTACGTCTCGTGAAGAGGACAACCTCGTTTTTAAGAGGATTGACGGAGAGACCGTTTCTAACACACCAGGTGTCAATCATACAAAGCGCAGCCTGTGCTCGGGAACAAACAGCTTGGAGGCTGGAACCAACCGAGAGCACGGCGACGTCGTCTGCATATGCTTGGGCATGATAGTTAGAACCATTAAGCATTACAAGTAGAGAGTCGATCAACATGCACCACAGAAGAGGAGATAAAACGCCACCTTGTGGACAGCCCTTATTTACTCCCGTTGCAACATATTGTCCACAATCCGCCTCAGCGATTACGGTTCTCTTCATTAGCATTGCTTTAATCCACAACACTAATGACTCGTTCACACCGTGTTCTCTGGCAGCATTACACATACCATCGAAGCTAGCATTGTCAAAAGCACCTTGAATGTCGATGAAAATGCCTACCGCAAATTCTTTCCTGTCAAGCGCGCATTCAATCCTGCTAACAAGATTTTGAAGTGCGGTCTCGCAAATTTTCCTCTTTGGTAAGCGTGTTGCATCTGAGACAGAGGGTGTAGTTGGAGTGAGGTTTTACGAATGTAAATCTCAACCATTCTTTCCAGCGTCTTAAGCAGAAAGGAGGTAAGACTGATGGGTCTAAAGCTCTTGGCGAGTGAGTAGTCTTGTTTACCAATTTTTGGTATGAAGGCAACTCTAACACTCTGCCATGAAGTTGGTATATACGCTAGGGCTAAACTACCAGTGAAAATATTTTTCAAAGTAGGAAGCAAAATGTTTATACTTTCCTGCAACATAGCTGGGTAAACACCGTCAGTGCCAGGTGACTTGAAACTGTCAAAAGATGCCACGGCATATTTGATGGCTTCGTCGGTAACAACTAACGATGACGTGTACCAGCTAAGTCGAGTGGATTTATCGGATTCACCTGATCTAAGGGAAATAGATTGCTGTGGTCCGATTGATATTTGGTTTCCTGGAAAATGAGTTTCCAGCATAAGACTGAGTGTCTCTGATTTGGAATCGGTATAGGAACCGTCTGATTTCCTGAGCGTTTCTAGTTTGTTTACCTTGCTCCTTTTAAGGGCTTTAGTAAGTCGACTAGTTTCACTGAGTGTTTCTATACTTTCACAGAATTCTTTGTAAGAGGCATTTTTTGATCTTCGAATTAACCTTTTAAAGTCCTTCTGTTTAGATCGATACAGGTTCCAGTCGACATCTGATTTGGTCTTGAGGGACCTATTCAGAATACTTCTGGTTTCCCTGCGAAGTTTCTGTAGTTCATTGTTCCACCACAGAACCATAGATCTAATATAAATATTAATTAAAAAAATAATAATTGTCTAGCTGGACATGCCAGCTCGAAGCTACTTGTAAGGGCACAATTCACTTCTAGAACTGCATCTTCCACTTTTTGTGATGTTGTGGATATGATGGGTAGGATGGAGTCAAGTTGAGGTTTAAAATTTTCAACCGTGCGGCTCAGTTCGTCTAGGATTTGCTGGTAATCCGGAATATCTATAACGTGGACTAGTTTGAATGTCCCCGTTTGCAATTTTGCTCTTCCAGCGTCAATAGTTATAAGTCTGGCATTTGAATAGTCTAACACTTGCACGTCAGCTAGGCAGCTAATGGTGCACACGATATGTGTGACCCAGTATCTAAAAAAATGGATTAATTTTTTATAAGAGATTTGTGTATTTCTCTACCAGATTTAGTTTTTATAGTAGTGTTAAGGTTTTCCGCTACTATCTCCTTCTTAAAACTGTTGGAAAGCTTATTACCTAACCTTTTATATATTTTTACAAATATGACCTGATCCGGCACATATTGTTTCACCTCGTGTCTGTTCTTATTATGATATTTTATGTCTCTTCTTTGTATTAGTTGAATCCTATCGAAATTCGCTTTTCTGGTTTTCTCGCAATCATCAGGATTAAACCCTACATTACGACCAAAAAATAGATCAACTGGTTTTTTCCCAGTTGTTGAATGAATACTTTGATTGTATTCGTTAACTGATCTTTCGAGAAGTTCCTCAAAATTCCTTTCGCTCCTGCCTTCCTTAAGGCATCTCATAATCTCAATCAGAGTGGAGTGGAACCTCTCTACCTGACCATTTACTTCACTACGATATGGGGGTACTCTATAAACTTCGATATTTAATTCATTCTTCATCATAAACTAGATGTTTGCTGAATTTAGTGCTGGTTCGTTATCGAGAACGACAGCTTTTGGAACACCAAAGAAGAATAGGAGGTCCCGAAGAGGTCTTCTAACCTCTTCAATAGATCTGCTATTTAAGATTTTAGCTTGCGCGTATTTCGTGAATTTGTCTAACGCGGTTAGCACTAACTTCTTTTCCGTGTGGAAAATGTCGATGTGGATGGTGTGCCCTGGGAATAAGGGTAACGGAGTTTCATGGAGCTTAGGTTTGTTTGGGTGTCGTTCATATTTATTCCTCTTGCAAACGGAACAGACACTAGTAACCCTTTTTATTTTCTTCATCATGGATGGAAAGTAATATTTTTCCAGGATTTGTGATCGATTCTCAACCGCATTCCTGTGGGCACGTTCGTGCGTTTCTATTATCAAAGTTTCCTGGTCCCGTTCTGAGGTTAAGTCTTCCACAACCATTTGGATAAATCTGATCCTATATTTACTAAGGTGGAATGGATAGATTTCTTGAATTATACCTACAACATTTTCTTCAGTTCTTATGTGAAGGGATCACACTAGCGACCACGTCATTATACATTTAAATCCGGTCATTGACGTTAATCCGCATTACGCTAGCCAACCTTGAACTCATATCAACCTCATGCACTAAATTATTAAGTAATAATTTCAATGCCACTGACGACGACGGGACGCGACGCTTCAGATTACTTTTGTCAAGTGTATCTACCTACTCACTAAGGTTCAATGCACTGCATACGGTGTAGTGCATATGGCTGGACGTATTTGGATACATTTGTGCATTGTATTAGACGGGCTATGCATATTGGCATCGGCTATTAATTTGATAACATAGCAAGTATGCTACCTGGTTCCGTTGCTCGTTTATTTCCCACAGAATTCGGAATACCAAATATTTTTATGTGTAAGTTATAATATGTATATTTGATATTGGTTTAAGATGTTAGTGTGTAAGTTGATTATTTTGTATAAATAGCTTAAGTTCAGTCTAATAAATTCACTTTAAGTTTGGAAGTAGAAAAGAACACTTTGGCTCTTCAGCCTCTATTTTATTTCTAACAGATAGGCTCTCTAGCCATCAACTTAATTTGGCTTGGGGAAGCCATCCAATATCCCCCATAGCTCAGTAGGTGAGGTAGATGTAGGCGTAGTACGTAGGCCCCTCGTTACACTTATGCAATTTGTGACTGAAGGGTTAAGGACCTTTTTTAGTATTTGAAATAGATTTTCCTGATTGTACTCCGGTTCTGCTATGGTGTGCCTATGATACCTAGGAAATACTATTTCGAATTTTGCGCTGGATGTCTCGTTTATATTCAAGAATATTTGATTTTGAAAAATATTGATTGGTAAATCTACCGTGGGGATGCACCTCCTCTCGGGTTTCGGCACTAAGGACATTAACTTGCGACAGGTGGGGAGACCTAGAAAGTGCGTCCGCCACAACATTACTTTGCCCTGGCTTATACCTAAGTTCATAATTATACTCTTCGAGTATGGTCCTCCACCTCTTCATTTTGGAGTTGTTATTCTTGTTGCTTAACGCAAAGGTTAGCGGTTGGTGGTCTGTAAAGATATGGATCTTTGCATGCCCATAAAGATAACTTCTCAATGAGCCTAGTGCCCAAATAATGGCCAACATTTCCTTTTCATTGGCTGCGAAGTTTTCTTCGGACTTGTTAAGGGTTCTGCTAATAAAGGTGACCAGTCTACTGTTTTGCTCGAGTACTGCACCAATCGCAAAATTCGATGCATCTGTTACCAGGTCAAACGGTTTACTGTAATCGGGGTAGGAAAGTAGGACATCATCGGATGTAAGTGAGTTTTTGATTTTTTCGAAAGCATCTAGCGCAGTTTCGTTTGAGTTTGAGGGCTTTCTTTGCTGATTGAGTTTTTGACAGGCGTCCATCTTCACCCCTCAAGAGGACTGTCAAGGGTTTAGCTAAGGATGCGTAACCTTGTATGAACCGTCGGTAGTAACCGGACAATCCTAGAAATGATCTTAGTTCCTTGAGAGTTTGGGAAAATCTATGATCGATTTTACCTTTTCAGGATTGGTTTTAATTCCATCAACCGATATAATAAAACCCAAAAACTCTACTTGTGATCTGAAGAATTTGCACTTACCAAGTTGGATCTTCATATTGGCATTACTTAGTGTACTGAAGATTTGTGCAACGTTTTTGGCGTGCTCGTTTTAACTTTTACTAAAAACAATAATGTCGTCGATATAGACGAAGCAAGATTTTCCAATGAACTCTCGAAGAATATCGCCGAGAGCACGCTGGAATATCAACGGGCCTTAGCGCAAACGGCAATCGAGTGAACTCGCACTTGCCATTATTTATGCTGAAAGCCGTCTTCTCAACATCTGATTCCTTTAATGGAATCTGATGGAAGCCGCTTTTCAGATCAAGGACTGTAAAATATTTGTTGCTTCCTAGTTGGGCGATAACATCGTTAATATCTGGTATCGGATATCTATCCGCTATGGTGATAGCGTTTAGCTTACGGTAATCAATTACCATCCGATATTGCTTATTACCTGCCGAGTCAGGTTTTTTCGGGACGATCCATACAGGCGAGTTGTAGGGTGACCGCGATGGTCTAATAATTCCGTCCTTCAACAATTGCTGGATTTGCTTCTCGACCTCTGGCTTAAGTGACATTGGGAATGGATAAAAGTGGGAATAAACCCGATTCTCCTCAGACGTTCTTATTTCGGCTATCACTGTAGTTGTGTAGGTGAGCCTTTCGTCAGGTTCGGAAAATAAGTGTGCATGCTTGTCTACAATTGAGCTGAGAATCGTTTTTTGACTGATCGTTAAATTTTCCGTATTTATTAATAATGAATTGACCGATGATGCATCTAGTTGTTTAATTTCAACCCGTACTTTATTGAAAATGGTCATATAGTTGCCTTTTGTATATATGGTTGTTGCTAGCTTTTTGAGGCTATCATTGCCTAATATCCCGTGAAAGGTCTTAAGGGTAGGCAATACAAAGAATTTTAAGTTAGTTTCTTTTAAACCAAACAAATTCAGCAAGGTGTGCTGGCTGACTTCGACGTCCCCAGCAATAGACCTAGCATAAAAGGTGTGTGCATTAGGTATAGGATCTTTCACTTTCCCCGGTTGAATATAGTTTTTGCTAGATCCCGTGTCTATCAGAAACTTTAAAACTCCTCCGGTACCTATTTCGCACTCGAAATACGGTAGCGACGACTTTGTCAGTTCCACAAAGTGTATGTCGCTAGCTTCGTTGTCAATCAAAGTTTGTGTTTCATACTGATTTTCCGTGTCTAAATGGAGGTCTTGAGTGTATTGCTCGCAGGCATGAAGGTATGCCTCCTCTTCTTCTTGTGAGTGAGCTGGATTTTCTGTGCTCAAACCCAAGTGGAAGTTGTGTGTTTTTTGGGTTTGGGACAGAGATTTATAAGATGGCCTCGGCAACCTTTGGCCGACATTTAAATTTCTTGTTTGCGGTTCAGTCTTAACCTGAAATGGTCTGTTTGATTGACCGTGACTGAACCTCTGGCTGTTATGCCGCGGATGCGGGGTATGTGTTGGATTGTTTCCAAAAGCCGGGAGTTGAGGTTTGAAGGGAGTAGGAGAGGAGTAATTCCTTGGGTAGCTTGGATATTCGTTATGTGGCTGTCTGCTAGTAAATGTACTAGCGTTATGCCTTGGCGAATTGAAATGTGTTTGTGTGAAGTTGAACGATCGTGAAGGTCCCGCTTTATTTATTATTATAGGGTTGAGCAAACTTTTCATGAGTCTTTCACCCAGTTGCTCGAAAACTTTAGTTACGATAGATGTAATCAATGAGTCCATGAGATGACCTAACCTCTGTTGCACTGGTACGAGGAACATTTGAATGCATAGAACTATACACACTCGGAGTGGGTGTGTTGACTGAGAGGGGTGCGAAAGCAGTAGAAGTGGGTATGTTGACTGATAGGGGTGCGAAAGCACCAGAGGGAGCTCCTGTAAAAATATTAGGAGTAGCGCTTACGAGAGTACTATGGGGAGCATTAGTGGGAGCGACTGAAATCGGAGGGACGTCCGAACCGTCACCTCCAGCGCCTGATCTTGTCGTAGGCATTTTTTCTTTTAGATTTTGTTACTTAATTTCTTTTCAAAAAAAAATAATTTTACCTTTCACTTTTTTTTTCTTATTTTTTTATATTCGGTTTGATAATCACTTTGAATTCAACTATTTTCAAGTATGCCTTTCCTTGAATCGGTTTAAAATTCACTTTAGTTAATTAATTTCTTACGGTTGGATTGCTTTTTAAAATCCTAAAATTAATATCTTTTCAAGATTCTCTTACTTTTTTCCAAAGAATAATCCCTTTTTTCTTCGATTTACTTTAATCGCTTTGAATTCAATTATTTTTAATTCTTAGTATGCTTTTCTTTGATTCACTTTAAAGTTCACTTTAATTAATTAATTTCTTACAGTTGCATTGTTTTCTTAAAATCTTAACTTCAATATCCTTTTAAATTCTATTAATTTTTTTCAAAAAATAGTACTTCCTTTTTCTTTTTCCTTTCTTTTAGTTTTACTTTAATTTAATTACTTTGAGTTCAATTCTTCACTTTGATTTTCATGCAATTAATATGCTTTTAAAAAAAAAAATCTTAAAATTAATGTCTTACAACTTACAAATACGTTGCTGCTTGTGAGTTCATAGTTTATCCCGATTCGTCTTCCTGTCAGGGTTGGGTTGCTTCAGGTCCTTATACAATTTCCGTCAATATCACTATTAGATTTGGTTCAGTGTAATTTTACTGCTTTTTACCAAAACACTTAATTCGATTTACTGCTTTCCACCACAACACACTCTCCCTTTTAGGGGTTTATTTTTAAACACTTGACTTTATTTACTACCGGCTCGGGCGCCAATTAATTCATTCCAAGTTTAATTGGGTTTTTAAAAAAGCTTTATTAGAGGCGAACCTCTTTCTTCCGATACAAAACTAGAACTAACTTACAATACCTAAGCTAAGAGCTAACCCCACGGCTTGCTACCTGTTCCCACAGGTGTTCTCCTCTTACGCCATGTCTACGTGCTGGAATGCACTTTTGATAATGGTTGCATCAGCGGGAATTAGACAGCGCGTGTAGCACAATCGTGGGAACGGATGTCATGCATTCTTCTGGTGTGTTAGGTGTAAACTTATATACACGTTGAGATATCATTGACAAACATTGAAAACAGAAGTGGTCCTAACACGGAATCTTGCGGTATACTAAACTCAACAGATATGCTTGTTCAAGCTGTAAAGAGGCGATTAGGGATCGAGAAAGTAGTTTTCGCAAATTTAAAGATAACCCTACTGTAAAAAACCGAAATTTGTTCAAACGGGCCAGAAATAGCTGTAATGCTTAGATACAAGGGGCTAAGTTTTTTCATGACCAAAAAGTAAGGCAAAAAATATTATTGTGTCCAAAAGGAAGTAAAAACTTCTGGTCTTTTATCAAGAACATTAGAACTCGACCACGTCATCGGTCCCAACGCTCGTCTTCAATGACTCTCCGTAAGTCAGCTCCATCGACAAAGCCAATTTGCTGGCAGCTCAATTTGCTGCTAACTCGACACTTCCTGATAGCATATTGGCTCCACCTGAGCTCGAGTCTGCAAATTCTGCGATGAAGCAGATATTTTTCCGAACTCGCTTGGTTGCGAGAGTCCTTAAAGATCTCAACATACATAAATCCGCTGGTCCAGATAGTATCCCCGCCGTTATTCTGAAGAGGTGTTCTTCTACGCTGGCAAAACCACTGCGTAAACTTTTCCATCTTTCCTATTCTGCTGAGATTTTCCCGAGCAGATGGAAAACTGCATTTGTCCAGCCGGTCCCTAAAAAAGGTGAATCTTCCTCCCCTTCCAATTACCGTCCAATTGCACTAACGTCCCTTCTTTCCAAGGTCACGGAAACGTTGATAAACCGTCAACTTATGAAATATCTTGAAGAACGAAAGCTTCTTAATGACCGTCAGTACGGCTTTCGTAGCAAACGGTCCACTGGTGATTTGATGGCTTATCTCACCGAAAAGTGGAACCAATTTTTACATTGTTTTGGAGAAAGTAAGATTACTGCGCTTGATATTTCTAAAGCATTTGATAGAGTTTGGCATCAGACTCTTTTATCGAAAATGCGTGCTTTTGGTATCGATGATTAGAAACTACCTTTCCGACCGTTCAATACAAGTTGCGTTGGATGGCTTCAAGTCTGATACCCACTTCATAAATGCTGGTGTGCCCCAGGGCTGCGTTTTGTCTCCGACTCTCTTCCTCATTTTCCTCAATGATCTCTTGTCTGAAACTTCTAATCCGCTTAACTGTTTTGCTGACGACTCGACCCTCAGCTTTTCATATTCGTTTCCAAATTCACGTCCCTGCTCTTCGGATGTGGAACTGGAACAGTTGCGTATGATAAGCTCATTGAATTCTGACCTTGACAGCATTGTTTCATGGGGTCTTATGAACCGAGTAGAATTCAATGCTTCGAAAACTCACTGCTGTCTCTTGTCGTTTGAAGACGCTTAACATTCCCCCATTGCCATTATCCATGAATGGTACCTGCATCGAAGAAACCGAAAAGCTGTCAGTACTTGGTATATGTGTAAACGATGATCTTCGTTGGAATGACCACATATTTGAAGTCGCCAAAAACGCTGCTAAATGCTTAGGTTTCTTGAGACGATGCAGGAAGTTCTTCACCCCTTCTGATCTGGCTACAATTTATAAGGCCTTCATCCGCCCAAAACTGGAGTATAACTCCCATATCTGGTCAGGTGCTGTTCAAACATCTTTGCACCTGCTTGATAGGGTACAAAACAGAGCGTTAAAATTGATAGGTGATAGTTCAATCGTAGAATCGATTGATTCTCTTGAACATCGTCGAAACGTCACCTGTCTCACTCTCTTTTATCGCTTTTTTCACAAACAGTGCTCTAGTGAAATAGCCAGTTGCATTCCTCCCCTGAAACAATTTAGCCGCAACACCCGCCTCGCTAGGAATGCTCATCAGTTTTATCTTGAGCCCAATTTCGGGCGTACAGTCAAGTACAGAGATTCGTATTTCAGTCGCTTTACCTGGCTCTGTATTTCCCCTTCATTACGATTCACAAAGGTTCAAAAGCAACGTGCATCGGTGTCTCCTTTCAAATCCTCTCCTATTTTCCTAAATGCTCGCACTGTGTTCTATAACATTATAAGGGCAGTCATAACCCCTTGATGTGCGTGTTAATTATATAAAAAAAAAAAAAAAATGTTTCTTTTCAACATACACACCTGGAGAACAGCCTCGCAGATATGACGCCAACAGCTGGCATGTCGAATCATCGCCTATGAATTGCCTCTAAAGCTTTCGAAATAGTTAACTTTAATAACGCGTTAACGCAGCTATGTTTATTTCTGAAATTTGATTGTAGCAACCTACAATGCAATAAGGATATGATCAGTTAAATGCTTTTTATTTTTTTGCTTGATGTTAGTTCAAAGACCATACTTAAGGGCCAGTTGTATAGATCAGGAAAAATATTCAATAATTACTATGTTTTCGTTAGAATTGAATAACTAATGATATAATCGATGGTAAATAACATAGAAAGTTTTTTTGGTAAGAATGTATAAAAAATGTATAATATTTTGGTAGCGTATCGAAATCACACTTTTCAATTTCCCGTTTTTCAAAAATGCAGAAAAAAAAGTTTTTAAATCCCGTCTTCTGAAATACTGTTTCTTTACAATCCTTCTTCTAAAATCCCGATCGATTAAATTCAGATCCTGCTTTTTAAGATCCCGCCAATCCCGTTTTTATCCACTTTAATGATTCACAAACTACAACAAAAATAGACAAAAGATTAGTATGTACCTAAAGCAGGTTTTTCACGTCGCATTGCTCATAGCATACAATTACACTAATATAAAATTATAAGAAATATTTTTGATGATTTTATTAGTTCCTTTCCAATGTTCTTTTTTTTGTGTTCCATTTGATATGCTAATAATCTATTTTGATAATTCGAATTTTTTTTATTTACTTAGCGCTAAAAAAATTTATTCCAAACAAATCACTTGTTGCTGCCTTTATTTTGATTTCCTTATCCCGCTTCTGCAATCAAAACTAGTTGCTTTATTTAAAAAAATCGCGCGATTTTTTTTAAATGATGTTCTAGAAAGCGGGATTTCAAATTTGGGATAAAAACTAGGATTTTTAACCCAACCCTCATATTTTCGCTTAAAATTGAATTGATGATATTTCATTTTTCATTTTTCAACTGATTGAAATTTTAGTCGAAATGAAACAAATAGGTCCAATTATTTTAATTCCATTTTTTATGTATTCCAGTGACAGTCTCATAGCCAATGGTTTTGGTTTGTGGCTGCGAAGGGTTGAGAGCCTGGTAACTGAGATACTTTTCCTGTTCACTATAAACGCTCATCAGGAAAAAATTCATGTTTCCACTTATCTTAACTTTTCTCGGTGCTTTTTCCTGATCGCTGTAATTGGCACCTTACAAATGGAACAATTGCAATAGGGTTGGACTTGGATGTACTGGATTGACTATTTTTATGTAACACAAACTATTTTGTTCTTTTTCTAACTATCTGAAAAGTCTTAAGTAGTGCAAAATTGTATTAAACATAACACACATACTTGTGGCCGATAAGCTGGAAGATGTATTTTTTATGAAGTCAGGATGGATACTGTCAATGTCCTCAGATTTGTGTTTTAATTCAAATACAATCCAACCAACATCACATTCGTCTAGGCATCGTTAAGAAAATTGAATATAACGGGTACCATTTTCGTTGCTTAGCCTATAATTGAGTTTGAGGGATATGTTATTGCATGGATTTTGAACAAACTGTATAAGTATATCTATAGCTGGTTATTTGTTGCTGTGTCCAAATTCCTTAATGTTTTTCAACTAATCTGCACTGGATCTAATAAAACCAAACTTGTTTTTCTAATCACTTCTGTTTTTGCGAATTTCGTTTATTACTTCTTTTTTTGTTGTTCAGGCTCTGTGAAAATCTGTGTACCATGTCCATCGAGATAAAAACGCATCGTTTCTTTAACCCACAGTCACCCAAGAAGTTTCGCTTCTTTTAGTTTTTTTTTTTTTTTTGAGTTACGTGCACAGTCCAAATCTAAATTTGATTTTATACTGAACGTTGTGTTAACATTAGAAAAGTCTTATGAAAAGCAGTCACATTAAAGTAAACCCATATATACAAAAGCTGTTTTGACTATGAACTTTAATAAATCAAATATGAAGTGATTTCAAAAAATTAAAAGTTTTTAAGAAAACTATAAAAATTTTTGAAATTAAAATTTTTCAAATGTGAAAATGCTTTCTTAAAGAACTAAGAACTTATAAAATACAAATTTTCGTCAACAAAGAGGTACCGTTTTAAGATTTTTTCCAAAAAAATTTTTATATCATAGATATGTATATTTAGTTTAGTTTATTTAGTGTATGCTTTACAACTGTAAGATACAATGTCTTTTAAGGTAGTAATAAGCTAATGTTACAGAAAAGAGCTAAATAAAAAAAAAATAAAAAATTATAAAAATCAAAAACTATGAACAAGAATTTAAAATTTCAAATCCGATTTACAAGATCATTTATATATTTCTTCGAAAGTGATTTATTAAAACCTTTTTAATTCTGAATGCGTTTTGGGTTTCTTCAATATGACGCGGTAATGAGTTCCAGACACGGGCTGCACAAAGAATTGACGCTCAAATGTTAAACACGAATGGTGAGGATGAATTAACTGGCGAAGTCTTGCCGAAGTCGCGGTAGTAATTTTGTCAAAACTATATTGTAGTTGGCGTGTAATCAGTATGTCTGAGAACATTTTAGGCCAGTTAGATAATCTATCGTATCTTCGTAGGGCGGAGACGATACGTACGGTACTGTTAAAGGCGACATTGAGTTTCTGCTTGCTTGCATTGTTGCAATTCAGTAAATTTGACAGCCGTACATCAGGATCGGAATTTCTAGAGTCTTTGCAAAAAGTAAATGTGTTTTAAAAGTCGTAAAAGTCTGAGTTACTGAGTTTAGGAAAATAGGACAGGATTTGAAAGGAGACACCGATGCACGTTGCTTTTGAATCTTTGTTAATCGTAATGTAGGGAAAAACAGGACCAGGTAGAGCATTCCACATTCGTGTGGTGCGACTAAAATAAGAATCTCTATACTTGACTGTACGTCCGAAGTTGGGCTGAAGGTAAAACTGATGAGCATTACTAGCGAAGCGGTTGTTGCGGCTAAATTGTTTCAGGGGAGGAATGCAACTGGCTATTTCACTAGAGCACTGCTTGTGAAAAAAGTTATAAAAGAGAGCGAGACAGGTGACGTTTCGACGATGTCCAAGAAAATCATTTTAACGGTCTATTTTGAACCCTATCAAGTAGGCGCAAAGATGTTTGAGGAGCACCTGAACAGAAATGGGAGTTCTATTCCAGTTTTGGGCGGAAGAAGGCCTTATAAATGTAGCCAGATCAGAAGGGGTGAAGAACTTCCTACATCGTCTCAAGAAACCTAAGCATTTAGCAGCGTTTATGGCGACTTTAAATATGTGGTCATTCCAACGAAGATCATCGTTTAAACACATACCAAGTACTGACAGCTTTTTGGTTTCTTCGATGCAGGTACCATTCATGGATAGTGGCATGAATGTTTAGCTTCAACGACAAGAGCCAGCATTGAGTTTTCGAAGCATTGAATTCTACTCTGTTTTTATGACCACATGTAACAATGCTGTCAAGGTCAGAAAACAATGAGCTTATCATACGCAACCTTTCCAGTTCCACATCCGAAGAGCAGGGACGTGAATTTGGAAACGAATATGAATATGAAAAGCTGAGGTTCGAGTCGTCAGCAAAACAGTTAAGCGGATTAGAAGTTTCAGACAAGAGATCATTGAGGAAAATGAGGAAGAGAGTCGGAGACAAAACGGAGCCCTGGGGCACACCAGCATTTATGAAGTGGGTATCAGACTTGAAGCCATCCAATACAACTTGTATTGAACGGTCGGAAAGGTAGTTTCTAATCCAACGAAGAAGAGACTCATCGATACCAAAAGCACGCACTTTCGATAAAAGAGTCTGATGCCAAACTCTATCAAATGCTTTAGAAATATCAAGCGCAATAGTCTTACTTTCTCCAAAACAATGTAAAGATTGGTTCCACTTTTCGGTGAGATAAGCCATCAAATCACCAGTGGACCGTTTGCTACGAAAGCCGTACTGACGGTCATTAAGAAGCTTTCGTTCTTCAAGATATTTCATAAGTTGACGGTATATCTACGTTTCCATGACCTTGGAAAGAAGGGACGTTAGTGCAATTGGTAATTGGAAGGGGAGGTAGATTCGCCTGTTTTAGGGTCCGGATGGACAAATGCAGTTTTGCATCTGCTCGGAAAAATCTCAGCAGAGTAGGAAAGATGGAAAAGTTTACGCAGTGGTTTTGCCAGCGTAGAAAAACACCTCTTCAGAATAACGGCGGGTTTACCATCTGGACCACACTGAAAATAAAACGTTGTCAATATCACAAAAACGTGATCATATTGATTAAATTTTTATCAAAATACATCCAATAAAAACGTTTTATCAAGCTGATAAAAATTTACAAAAAAATTTTCTTTTGTCAATTTCACAAAAGGTTTTAGTTGATGTGACAAAATTTTATTATTCAATCAATATAACAAAACATTTTGTTATATCCACAAACTTTCTATCAATTATCTGAATCCACAATCCACAAGAATGTTCTGTCAATATGATAAACTTTTTTGTCAGCTCAACAAAAACGTTTAATCAACATGACATATTTTTTTGTCATATTAACAAAAGCATTTTGTTGTTTCAACAAAAATATTTTGTCAATATAACAATATTTCTAGTTTAATCCACAAAACTTTTTTGCCAATAATGACAAACTTTTTTGTCAGCTCAACAAAAACGTTTAATCAATATGACATATTTTTTTGTCATATTTGGGCGATTCCGCTATAGACGACTTCCGACATGGTTTTTTAAATAACTCTATTTGTTGTTTTTTTTTTATTAAGTGCAAAGAAGAAAGTCTAAATATAATAAAAAATATATTTTTATTTGATTTTATACCATATCTTCTTTTTTGGCGCGTTTGAAAATATTACCTCCGAAGAATTGGTATATACTGTGAAATCATAAGTAGCAACACTGGCGCGAAACAGTTGTTGTTGACAGTTTGAGGATATGTTGTACCAGCTAAGCGTGAAGTGGCAATATTCATTTATCTTCGTCTGTCAAAAAATGTAAGTATTTGTTGTTATTTATTAAGAACAGTTGATTGCTAGAATGCACTGTCAATTTGTTGCACCCGCGATGCGAAAGATATAAAAGTTTACTTTTTTCACAAAAATAAAGAGCTATCGTTTTGAAACTTTCCAAAAGTAAGAAGAAATCAAAACGAAACTTAAATTATTTGTTTTTAAGAGTGTAATGAGTGTAAGGTTAAAGTTAGCGATAACTTAAATTGGTTGCACCCGCGATCTCAATTTGAGATCGCGGGTGCAACTTTTCTTAACGTAACGTTTTTGGGTGATTAATTTATACATTTCCTTGTTTTGATAAACCTTTACTAATAATATATGCTGAAGACGATTGATGATATTTATTTAATATGTGTGTCTATATTATATTCTATTTTTTTTACAGAATGGTCATTCCATTATCGCGGGTGCAACATTTAGACGCCTGTTTTAGTTTAACCTAATGAAATAAAAAACATTTTTAATTCATTAGTCAATGAAAGACTACATTTTAATATGTTTATTTTATATTAATTAACAAATTTTTGAATATAGTATTCGAAAAGCTAGGAGAAAGGTTCAAATTGCCATCGCGGGTGCAACAAGTTTGGCCCAACCTTTCCAGATCATATTTAATATATTATGCCTTAATGTTTTGAAATATATTAAAGTAACAAAGAACATAAAATAAAAACTCTAAACAAAACAAAAATATAAAATGAATTATTATTTTTTTCAATAATTGCGGGTGCAACACTAAATTATCGATATTATCGATCGATGACGTATTTCAAAAGAAATAATTAATTTAAACGACAAAAAAAGTATATCTGTTAGTAATTAATATGATTTGATCTCTTATTTGGTTCCTATATAAGTAAAATTGATGTTTATGTTCACTTAAATTAGACTGGTTGCACCCGCGATAATTTAGTGTTGCACCCGCAATTATTGAAAAAAATAATAATTCATTGTTTATTTTTGTTTTGTTTAGAGTTTTTATTTTATGTTCTTTGTTACTTTAATATATTTCAAAACATTAAGGCATAATATATTAAATATGTAAGAATTAACAGATTTATGTGTTTTTTGTTTGTGATCTGGAAAGGTTGGGCCAAACTTGTTGCACCCGCGATGGCAATTTGAACCTTTCTCCTAGCTTTTCGAGTACTATATTAAAAAATTTGTTAATTAATATAAAATAAACATATTAAAATGTAGTCTTTCATCGACTAATGAAATTAAAAATGTTTTTTATTTCATCAGGTTAAACTAAAACAGGCGTCTAAATGTTGCACCCGCGATAATGGAATGGCCCATTTACAAAAACATTTTGTTGTATCCACAAAAATATTTTGTCAATATAACAATTTTTTTTGTTGAATCCACAAAATATTTTTGTCAATATGACAAACTTTTTTGTCAGCCCAACAAAAACGTTTAATCAATATGACATATTTTTTGTCATATTAACAAAAACATTTTGTTGTATCCACAAAAATATTTTGTCAGTATAACAATTTTTTTTGTTGAATCCACAAAATATTTTTGTCAATATGACAAACTTTTTTGTCAGCCCAACAACAACGTTTAATCAATATGACATATTTTTTTGTCATATTAACAAAAACATTTTGTTGTATCCACAAAAATATTTTGTCAATATAACAAATTTTTTTGTTGAATCCACAAAATATTTTTGTCAATATGACAAACTTTTTTGTCAGCTCAACAAAAACGTTTAATCAATATGACATATTTTTTTGTCATATTTACAAAAACATTTTGTTGTATCCACAAAAATATTTTGTCAATATAACAATTTTTTTTGTTGAATCCACAAAATATTTTTGTCAATATGAAAAACTTTTTTGTCAGCCCAACAAAAACGTTTAATCAATATGACATATTTTTTTGTCATATTAACAAAAACATTTTGTTGTATACACAAAATATTTTGTCAATATTACAAATTTTTTTGTTGAATCCACAAAATATTTTTGTTAATATGACAAACTTTTTTGTCAGCTCAACAAAAACGTTTAATCAATATGACATATTTTTTTGTCATATTTACAAAAACATTTTGTTGTATCCACAAAAATATTTTGTCAATATAACAATTTTTTTTGTTGAATCCACAAAATATTTTTGTCAATATGACAAACTTTTTTGTCAGCCCAACAAAAACGTTTAATCAATATGACATATTTTTTTGTCATATTAACAAAAACATTTTGTTGTATACACAAAAATATTTTGTCAATATAACAAATTTTTTTGTTGAATCCACAAAATATTTTTGTTAATATGACAAACTTTTTTGTCAGCTCAACAAAAACGTTTAATCAATATGACATATTTTTTTGTCATATTTACAAAAACATTTTGTTGTATCCACAAAAATATTTTGTCAATATAACAACTTTTTTTGTTAAATCCACAAAATATTTTTGTCAATATGACTTTTTTTTTTGTTATATGTACAGGTATAATTTGTTATATTAACAAATAAATTTTGTTATATCAACAAAAATATCCTGTTAATGTAACACAATATTTTTGTTAATATCACAAACTATTTTTGTTAATGTAACGAATTATTTTTGGGCATGTAACAAAAGTTTTTATTCTTGAAAATGCCCTTCCCGAAGATTTAGCTGAAAATGATAAAAAGTGAAAGAATGATCTTCCCGAAGATTTACCTGAAAATAATTAAAATTGAAAAAAACCAGAAAACATTTCAATTTCAAAATTTTATTAATAAGGACTATTTCTTAATGGAACTGAGCTATCATTTATACACATATACATACATACATATAAATACAAGAGCTTTAAATGGAATCGAACAACAGTTTAAGTTTAATATTTTTAGTTTAATATGATTTCTTCTATTGATGACTTATAATGTGATAGGATATTATATATTATCAAGTTTTTAAATAATAAAACAATGCTCGCCACACGCCATACGCCATACGCTATACGCCATACTCCATACTCCATATTCCATACTCCATTCGCTATACGTGATACTCCATACGCCATTAGCCCTAGGAGCAACACTGCTTCATAATGCAAGCAGTCATCTTCGTGTAAGTTTCCACAGCCTTATGAAAAAAATATAGAAAAAAATTTTTAATGAATGAATGAACGAATTGAATGAATAAGCTGAGAATAAAATTGAAAAAATAAAAAATAAATAAAATGTTGCATTAAAAAAGTGGCGCAGGGACATAACTCCTCGGGTCATAAGTCCATTATGGACTTGTATCCCATTTCAGTGGGACATAAGTCCAAAACTGGATAAAAAGTAGATTATGGACTTATATCCCACCAATATGGGACATAAGTCCACATTTTGTTTTATATTAGGTGAGACATAAGTTCACAATTTGCATAGAATCTCAATTTTTCGATAAAGAATAGTAAATAAAAAGCCTTATGAAATACAACTAGAAAACCAAAGGTTGTTAGAATACCGCCGCTCTTCAAGTTTATAAGCCAAAAACTATTTAAAAATTTTAGTATTTTAAAAAAAATATTATTAGATGGAATTGATATGTAAAAAGCTAACTTTTTATATAAAATTTCTATATTTTATTAAAACTTATTTAACCCCCTGAAAAATCAAATTTTCGTTCAGTAAAATTTCTAAAAAAAACTCCTTGCATGGTATTCCTGATATTGCATTATTATAATTGAATACAATGACTTGGGTAATTTTACTATAAAGTTATTTATTGTTTTTCTCCTGAAGTAAAACAAAATCATTCTGCTTTCTTTTGTTTTCCTCAAACAGAAAAACATTGAATAAAATTAGAAAAAAACAATAGAAAGCGGAATAAGATTTTGTTTCTGAGAACTAAGAAAAATAAAAGTTAATATTCGCAAAGTAGAGATATGGTTTTCCGGAATTTGAAGATATTTATTTTTAGAAGTTAGTAAAGTTCCTTTGTTTAAAAATGAAATTTAAAAAATGTATTATCTTCAAATTCTTGAAAACCATTTATCTCTAGGTACTTTGCGAATTTTAAATTTTATTTTTCTTAGTTCTCAGAAGCAAAATCTTATTCCGCTTTCTATTGTTTTTTTTTCTGATTTTATTCAATCTTTTTCTGTTTGAGGAAAACAAAAGAAAGCAGAATGATTTTGTTTCACTTTTTTCTTTTTCCTTTCCCTGTTTCATTTTAATTTTTCTTCAGTTTTTTGCTTATAAATTCGAAGAGCGAGCGGCGGTATTCTAACAACCTTTGGTTTTCTAACTATAAGACATTACGCTGACTTCTTGACATATGGTAGCCCTGCCTAGTAACTAGCAAAGAAAAAGCCCGTTAAACACGTTTTTAATGTAGTCCAAATATCTTTTGATTGCCAATTTTTTGGAAAATTTTCATCTCGCCAAAGGTTTTGTATTTCCCTCAAACACAACATGTAAAATGGGACATAAGTCCAAACATTTCTTTTATGGACTTATTCCCCACCGCGGTGGGACATAGATCCATAATCCAGTTTTGGACTAATGTCCCACTAAAGCGGGACACAAGTCCATAATGGACTTTTGTCCCGTGGAGTTATGTCCCTGCGCCTAAAAAAGTATGTTTCAGATCAGGGTTGGATTTTACTGTAATTAAAATTATATCATACATTTTCATACAAGTTACAAGTTTTTTAGAAATAAAAATTGAATCAAACAGTTTGAGATTCAATATTTGTAGTTTCATTGTCATTAACTTTCAAATCGTTACAAATTTGAGCTTTTAAATGATGATTTTTATCATATTTAGTTTTTAAATTAAAAAAAAGTGTTTGTATAAACCGCCATCAAGCGACGCTGCTGGTGGGTATTCTAAATTAAATACATAAAATATCTGAAAGCAGGTCGTCATGGCATGTTTGAAGGTGTGAAACTTGTATTTGATGCCATCGAAATAAAGCAAGACATCTTTTGGTTTGAGGATGGTGCCAATTATTAACAATAAAGGCTGAATCGCCTTTCTTTTGTCTTGCAATTTTGCTAAAAGCTGTTCAATCTCTTCCGGAGTTTACCCAATGATTAAAAATGAGTTTTGCGAGTCTTTTATGGTAATTTCTTGTGAATTTTTTTCAAACCTTCACTTAAAACCATTTTACCTGGGATGAAGACCGCATGGAGCAAATAAAAAATGCTGGCGTATCGACCATCTATGAAGAAAAAAAAACATACTTATTTACTAGGAATAAAAAATTTAAAATCATGTAATTGCTTTAATAAATCTGTTAGAACATTAAATTATGGCAGTCTGAGATGTTTTTTGTTTAGAATTTATACAAAATGATAAACAAATAAACAAAAAGTGTTCGTTTTAGCCAACTTACTTTCAGAAACATTGGGTGCATCTCTCAACTCTTTTAAAAGGTCGGTATTGCTTCCATCTTTTAATTTTGACTGCAGCATTTCAATAATGCGGTCGTGTATATTTGAACATTTTGTTTCCAAATCGGGCAAGTCAGGGTACATTGCCACGAAGTCTAAGTTGATCTATTTAAAAAAAAAAAAAAATAGAAGTAAACTTAGAAAAAGTTACATTCCTAACAAACAATTGAAGTTGCTGAGATACTTACCAATTTATATCCTAATGGTCGCTTGTAGTCCTTCCATTTCGCCAATATTTCTTGTGTTGTTGTGGCATTATTGATATTGTTTAGTCGAAGTGGAGAGGTGGCTGCCCAATGGATTTCCAAATCTACCCAGGAGCAATTCCCAGATAAGATTGCTTCAAGGTGTTCTTCATCTGCCTCCGGAACTAATGATTTTTAGAAAAATCCAGTATTTTTTTTTAAAAGATTTTTCATTAATTCCGTCTTACTACTACTACTCGCTTCCTCGACTTTATTTTCTGTTCGTAGCTTTAATTTGCGCTGGGTCCCAGACTTTTTGAAGAGACCACTTCTGTTCAAAATTCTAATTTTGTTGTAATACTTAGCGTATATTTTGCCGGAAGGAGTCTTTCCCGGCTGTCTTATAAAATAGAGTTCCTAGCGATATAATTTTTAAGATTATTATTTTAAGAAAAGAATTAGTTTTTTTTTACCTGGGTCTCCGTAGGGAATAACAATTTTGTTTTCGTGGCCAAGTCCTCCGCCAAGGCAACGGACATTTTGATATTTTTTTAAATCATAAATTCGATAGCTAAGTCAATTAAAATGATTCGTGTTGTATCGTTTAACTCCTTATTTAATTTTGACATTTCAAGCAGTCCCTTTCCTTGAGTGCTGTCGGTGAGAACTTCTTCGAAGTCTATTTCCGTGGGCTTAGTGTTTGGACTGGATGAAATTGTCACCAAATCAGCGAGGATTTCATTTGGTGTTTGATGATAATCACTTGAAAGGGTGGACAAATCAGTCATTTGCCACATTTTCAAAGAATGTTCGAATTTTATAATGTTTCCCAAAGGAAACCCGTCCAAAAGCTTGTCTACATGCCGGGAAGTCATGTGCTTTAATGCAATTAAATCGATTTCTTGTTCTAAAAAATTAGGTGCGTTTCTTATACAAGAATATGTTTAAATTCATTTGTAGACATACCGACACATTTTTGGTGTAGTTTCTCGAATCCCCAACTTCTTAAAAGAAGCAATAGTTCCGGTTCAGCCTAGAGTTCTCTTAACTCGACACATTCGGGCAACTGGTTTCCAATTCCGTCATAGTATACATATGATACTTCTTGCTGAATTGCATGTAAATGATTTTGAGACGGGTTTTCGTCCATTGCAATGATGTTGCTTGTAATATAAATACTTCTTTTTTTTAATAAATTCAATTTTTATTTCCTCGATAATCTTAAGCAACACTTTATTGGCTGTTTTGTAATTGCCTAAAGGTTAGTTATTTAATAAATAAATTCATTTGTTAGCAGTTTTGTTTTTCTGAACAAGTCAATATATAGAAAACTCAAATTTTTGATCATAATGTAAATTTATGGTCTTAGGTTCATAAAAAAATACAATTCCTCGGAACTTATATGTAAGTGCATTAAACATGAAAAAGCTTAAAAATATTCTTTTAAACGAATCATAAGTTTTCCATTGAACATCTTAACTACATTGATTGGTGGCCCAATAAAGTTTTCTAAATTCCAAATTAAGTTTTCTGAAATCACCATTTTGCCTTCATCTATTTCATACGCACAATAATGTGAGTTGAAACCAATTACTTGGATTTCATTTACAAAAAGATTTTACAGCCATAAATAACGAAAATCTCAATTATTTCAAAAAAGGTCAATTCGTTTCCGAATCTTGTTAAGAACAAATTTTTCTTGTGAGTGGTACCTCTAAATGAAACTTGGGAATAACATTCAACAGGTTTTGCTGAATCAATATTTAATTTGGCATAGATCAATGAAGTATTATTACTTTTAACAGAACATTTTTTGTTTGTTACCAAATCTGTCTCTTTGGATGACAACAACAGATTTGCGAATCTCATTTGAAACTTTTTTGCTAAAGTTAGAGAAATATTTTTTCTAGATGTAATTGAATGAGCATATGATTTAAACTCTTTATGCTTAGCTTCAAACCTAAGGGCCCAGTAATATTTTGGGGGCCCAGAATACTGAATAATTCCAGGATAATGTGTCAAATTGTGATGCTTTGGTTTTAGAGTGTCTTTGAATAAAAGTAAATATTTGGAATGGTGATCTTTTATGAGGCTTTGAAGGAGAGTTAAAGTTTTACTGTTAATTGTATTTGATAACAAAATGTCAATTATTTCCAGCAAAATTTTGAAAAAATTCCAGACTTCATCATTATTTGGCACCAGATCACCTATCATGAGAGGTAAGAAATGCGTGAAACACTTTACTTCACTTGCAGTCATTTGTAAATGAAATTTTTGCAAATGCGTTCTTTGAACAGGACCTGAAATATTTCCTACTTCTAATGAACCATAATTAAAATTTTTTTTCGATCATTTAGTGTCTTAAGCGTGAATATCTGAGCGATTTCTGTATAGTCTGTTATAATGTGGCAAATATCGTAATGACAAACGCCTTCAAAAACATCATGCATCACATCAACTGAATAATTACTGACGACATGAAATGATTCAATTCGATTGAACACTGACTGGGTAAAAATTCCCGAATTCTCATAAACGTTTTCGATCACATCTTCATGGTAATTTGCTAGAGTTCTGAGTTGATCTACTGCTTCTTCGCATAGTGTTTGAGTAATTTGCTTCGAGCACTTGCAAAATCGACAAAAGTGTTTGCTGGAAAATGATTTGCTGAAATCACAAATTTGGTTGAGACCTAAGTTATCTCCTATGATGAGTCCAAGGATAAAATGAACATTTTGAGGTCCGTCTGCTGTATTAATTAGAATACCTTCTTCTAAAATAGAGAGGTTTCTTACAAGGAAACTGAAACATGTTTCATTGCCTAAATTTTTTATATCTACAGCCTTCATAAACCCTGCTACAAAAATGTTGCGAAGTTTTGAAATACTTCCTACTCCTGGGAAATTGTAATAAATTCCGGAAATTGGAAGCTTATGGGATCCTAAGGGATTATTAACTTCGAAATCGTCTACATACAAAAAATATGGTACGCAAATTTCTCCTTTATATTTGGATATTTTTTCTTGCCAGAGCTTGCCTTGCATAAAATTGGACAAGTTATCATCATTTTGAATATTGTGTTGTGCGTTTTCTAAATATATACTCAAAAGATCTTGCTGTTCAAAAATTCGTTGTATTTGAAATTTCATGGGCAGCATAAATGCTTTTGTATCAATTTCAGCATAAAGAGACTCTCCATTATGCGATACTAGACCCATTTCATTGTTAATTGAAAAGTGTAGAATATTATCAATTAAGTTATTTTTTTGCAACCATTTTTTCAATTGATAATCACTGTAGCAATATTTAAAGGGATCTAAAATTGTATTACAAAATTTTTCTTTGGATGGAAATAAAATAGTTTCATCATGTATCAGATAATTAACTATTGGATTCATCAGATTTTCCTTAATTTTATTTTGAATTTTTTCAATATCTCTTTTACTAAAATTGCTGAAATCGTTTAAGTATAAACTAAATTCCGAAGCAGAGTTATACAAAATTTTTGCGAATTCGCTTATTTCGTTCCTAAGTAAATTTTCATTTCGGGTATATGTTTCTAGTGATTGTACAGGCAAGGGCGGAAAAAAATTTAAATTATCATTTCATTGCAATTTGGTTTTTTATTCCTCAGTTAAAATTAGGTCACTATTTTCTTGACCATCTGCACGAAGATCTTCGGATTTGTGTTGTCTTTTCAAGTGTTTTCTAAAACTATTTACGTTGATAAAAGCTTGCTCACATGCATTTTCGCAACATTTATACATACTGTCTGCACGAAGAGAATGGAAAAATTTTAAATGCGCTACCAAGGATCTAAAACAGTCTGTCTCTACAGTACACAAACAACACTTCATTATAAATATTAAAAAACCGCTATGAATTTAAAAAAATTAAATATATACATACGTATAATATTTTTGTTTCTGGGAAACACCTGAAAAACTTTATTTTATTACATACATATACATTTAAGATACAATTATTTTATTAGTTTTGTTCAGCTTTTGCCAGATCTCTAGCAGCTGCTGGAATAAAATTTGGATTCCAATGGGTATGTCCTTGTGTAAAACAAAAAAACGGTCCAAATGTAATGGGGTGGCTGTCAAAAGTGCCTCTCGATCAATTTCACAATCTATAAAAATATTTTAAATAGATTTAGCTTTGTAAAATCTGAAAATGTTTTCTGTTTTCAAAAACTGTGTTTTTGTGAAAACGAGTGCGATGCAGATGTACCTAGTATTAATCAATTTGTTTTATAAGTCAATTTATTGATTGTAGGATGTATGTATGTTTCTGCAAATTAGGATGCCGGAATACGACTTTCAAATATCCGTATGAACAATTTTTTCAAATGTAGGAAGACAATTTTTGGAAAATTATCTTAACTAAACTCACCAAAACTTCTTTTGACTTGAAAATAAATAAAGCGCTTTTATTTGAAATTTCCTAAACACTCTGTTTCGAACTTTTGCAAACACAATATTGCCTTTCTTTGTTTTCTTATTATTTTTTACATTAGTGTCTCTATCACAACAATTGTCAATATCATACCAAACTTTCAACCGAAAAATGCCACTTTTCACTTTGAAAACCAAAACTGGAATGATGGTGAGTCTGAGTGCTAGCTTGGGCGGGGTATGAACCAATCACACAACTACATCGAAAAGATGAAAACAGAATATTAGAAACAATAGAAGTGTTTACTGCTGCTGAGGAGGACTGTGTTGGACAGAAAAGATCAGGTTTTTGGCGCAAATTTAAAATGTGTGCGTATGTGTTTGCACCAACTAGAACAAACTGGATTCATGTGTAAACGAATTTAAGAGTGAGTTTGGATGACAATATGCGCAATAGGTACTTTGTTTTCTGAATAACTTGAGTAGGGAGGCTCTCTACAGTAATGCGACAAGTACCTACTGGCTACTGGATTTTTAAAAACTCATGACACGAATGAAAGTGTTTGTAAGACTTTGTTGAGGGGTTGCCACACTTCAGGGAAACACGAGAAGCGAGGAGGTGATTTCCAAAACAAGTTATCAGGAATAAAAATAATTTTCTAAACAGGACAAAGACATAGTAGTTCTGTACTGAATTTTTAATGAAAGACTTACTATATATATAACTAAAGTTATATGATTTTAATAAAATTTTGCGAAGAATAAATTTTTAGAAGAAAATTTTGTAATATGAAGTAAAGGTTTTTGGCATTTTACTCAAAACTACCTTCAGATCACATAGCTTGTTTTCGGACATCACCTCCTCTTTGTTGATAAATGCGAAGTAGATGGAAATTGAGTGAGGCAGATTATGAAATGACTAGTTTGAATGATTTAATTCTAAGAAAAATAATTGTTTAGTAAAAAAAGTATAAAAAAAAGTAAACTCGCGATGATGCCTTTTGCGTTTAGATTTAGGTTAATAGATTGAACGATTTTGTATATTGTTGACTTAGTAAATATTAACGTACCTACAAGTGAAGATATATAAAGTGAAGAAGATAATATCACTTAGCGGAAGGTGCAAAGTAGGAGAGCGAATATGAAAATTTTGAAAAAAAATTAAGCAGATATATTTCAATTGAAGTGAAGTGGTATTCTTTACGTACAATGTTCTATTATTTTATTTCAGTATCTTTTCTAATATTTATTTAAATGAATTCGTCGCCACAATGCAGAACAATTATAAAATCGTCACAATTATAAAATCTTTCAGGAAAATGATTTTAGGAATGAGAAATACTAGCTAGGGACATGGAACAATAATTTTGCATTGAAATTATTCACAAACTAGAGCTCAAAGATAGAAAATGTAAGAATAAGAACACGCGGAATTCAAAGAATTAAGTTTATACATTTAAATAAAAGCGAAATAGATTGAAATTGAGTGAGGCAGATTATGAAATGACTAGTTTGAATCATTTTATTCTAAGAAAAATAATTGTTTAGTAAAAAAGTATAAGAAAAAGTAAACTCGCGATGATGCCTTTTGCGTTTAGATTTAGGTTAATAGATTCTATTCTTATTTTTTTTTAATTAATACACTTAATAACAAGTGACTTACCTTTCAAATACTTCCAAATACAATTTTTCTTTATCGATGAGAGATTCAGCTCTTCAATTAATTTCTCGTCCATCACTGATCACCTTAACACTTTTTAAAACTTTGATTTTTAGTAGGAGCGGAGCACAGCACAACTTCTTAACATCTCGATAGTCACTTTGAGAATGATCAGACATCATACGCGTTTGCAATTCGTTGTATATGAGCAATGAGCGTCACCTTACAAAAACTTTGTTATATTGATAAAAATTAAATTATGTTTTGTAGATATGACAAATTTTTTTTGTATATATCACAAAATGGGCTACAAAAATTGTTGCTCTTTATTCAATTTTTGTAATATTGATCAAAAATATCTTTGTTTTCTAGATATGACAAAAATGTTTGTCAATATCACAAAATCCGTTGCAAAACTAACTGAAAATTTTTTATTTTTGTTATATTGACAGAAATTCAATTTTATTTTGTAGATATGATAAAATTTTTTGTATATAACACAAAATCGGTTACAAAAATGATCAAAATATTTTCGTTTTGTAGATATGATAAAAATGTTTGTCAATATCACAAAATCCGTTGTAAAACTAACTGTAATTTTTTTATTTTTGTGATATTGACAGAAAATTCAATTTTGCTTTGTAGATCTATGATAAAATTTTTTGTTTATATCACAAAATAGTTCACAAAATTTGTAACACTTTATTGAATTTTTGTAATATTGATCAAAATATTTTCGTTTTGTAGATATATTATGAAAACGTTTGGAACGATTTTGATAAAGCATATAGCATTATGATAAAGAATATTTTCTCAAAAATTGCTTCAAAGATTTTGATAAAACTTTGCAGGAGAGTTTTTTGAGAAATTTTGACAACGGATGGCCCAATTTTCCCCAAAAATTTTGTGCTTGTTGCTAATACTAAGTTTTATTAGAAATCTAGTCCGTGTTAAGAAGAAACATTTAATAAAAAAATGAAAAATGAAAAACCCATTTACGAGAAAACTGTTGGAATGATTTTGATAAAATTTTTATCCTCGGTAAACATAACTCATCGAAAAAAATGGCGTTATTAGATTTTTGAAAAATCTTTTGGAATTAAAATAATATTTCAAAAAATTTTGTGGTTGTTTGTAATACTAATAAGAAATAACACTTCTAGCCGTAAAACCTTCATGATAAAGAATATTTTCTCAAAAACTGCTTCAAAGATTTTGATAAAACTTTGCAGGAGAGTTTTTTGAGAAATTTTGACAACGGATGGACCAATTTTCCCCAAAATTTTTGTGCTTGTTGCTAATACTAAGTTTTATTAGAAACCTAGTCTGGTTAAGAAGAAACATTTAATAAAAAAATGAAAAGTGAAAAACCCATTTACGAGAAAACTGTTGGAATGATTTTGATAAAATTTTTATCCTCGGTAAACATAACTCATCGAAAGAAAATGGCGTAGTTAGATTTTTGAAAAATCTTTTGGAATTAAAATAAAATTTCAAAAAATTTTGTGTTTGTTTGTAATACTAATAAGAAATAACACTTCTAGCTGAAAAACCTTCATGATAAAGAATATTTTCTCAAAAACTGCTTCAAAGATTTTGATAAAACTTTGCAGGAGAGTTTTTTGAGAAATTTTGACAACGAATGGCCCAATTTTCCCCAAAAATTTTGTGCTTGTTGCTAATACTAAGTTTTATTAGAAACCTAGTCCGTGTTAAGAAGAAACATTTAATAAAAAAATGAAAAACCCATTTACGAGAAAACTGTTGAAATGATTTTGATAAAATTTTTATCCTCGGTAAACATAACTCATCGAAAGAAAATGGCGTTATTAGATTTTTGAAAAATTTTTTGGAATAAAAAAAAAGTTGAGCTTTTGTACATAAAACAAAATATTTTGTTGATTTTTTGTTATATTAATAAAAAAAAGTTTGTGCAATTGACAAAATGATTTTGTAGCCCAAAAATCACGCAAGAATTCCCATTTTTCTTATAGTGATAAAATTTTTTATCAGCATGACAAATCTGCAAAAATGATGGAACAATAATTTTTTGTTCATATGAACAAAACTTTTTTTACAGTTGATAAATTGAACTTTTGTATATAAAACAAAATATTTTGTTGATTTTTTGTTATATTGATAAAAAAAAGTTTGTGCAATTGACAAAATGATTTTGTAGCTATAACTATCTTAGAGGACTGAACGGATATTTCGTCCATTAATTGAAAAAGTGCGGAAAGACTGACATTCTTATTGGGTCTATATATACCGTTCCAACAAGTAATTTATCCTCACCACATATCAGATCCACAAATACGTAGTCAATAGGACTACCAGTACCTGAAAAACATTTAATTTTGCACGTTATACCTTCTCTAACAAATATCGCCACCCCTCCACCTATACGCTCTTCTCTATCTGCTCGAAAGAGCTTATAACCCCCTACTCCGCATATTTCATCGCTGAAACCACTTGTAAACCAAGTTTCGGAAACGCATACGACATCAACCTTGGAATCAAAAAAGATAACCTTAAATTCATAAATTTTTGGCAATAAACTTTGCGCATTTATATGGCATATCTTAAGACCGTCGCTTTGATTACATAAAATGTTAACCATTGAACGCAGAACACAACTGCTAGCATCGTTTGCGGAACCACTATTGTTTAAAAATCCGGTAACCATTACAGCTCTTAATTTTATTTCTACTCAGATCAAAAGTTTTTTGTACAATGATTAATATGTGATTTAAGTCACAATAAAAATTAGAAAAGAAAAGTTAAAAGGAAAAATAAATTCAAAAAATGGAAAACAGAGAGAAAAAAAAAGAAAAATATAAAAAGTAAGAAATAAAATTTTTTAAAAAAGATGAAAGAAAAAATAGATTTTAAACAGTAATAAAAAAACTTGAGAGGTGTCAAGGGACACCCGGATGGAACGAAGTTCCATTCGATTAATTTTATTTACAAAAGCCTGTATACACTCAACAAAAATAATCGTCGCGACACCACACTGTTCAATGCGAAATAGAAATGAAAATATCTGGCTTGCTTTCTATAAGAGAGAGAGAGAGAGAGAGAGAGAGAGAGAGAGAGAGACAGACAGACAGACAGACAGAGAAATATGCGACGCCGCACAGCTTACAATAGCTTACTATAGCAAAAAGTGTCGTGACAACTTTTCGTAAGATTTTCTTTCCGTCTAGCCCCCTTTCACAACGCGCGATAAGGAACTTCGTTCCAAAAGTTTGAGAAGCGTCTTATTATATGGATGACGTGTGTGTAGGCATGGCAATTCCATTCAAGTCATATATGTTTTCGACCAGTTGTGCTTCATCCTCAGGTTGACGTTTAAAGTAAACAAATCCGCGAGTGGTATAAACTGTCGTCAGATGTTTTGATCTCCTTAGGCGAAGTGCTTTCTGAAGCAAAGAATAGTTTTTTTTTGTCAAACACTCGAAGAAAGATAGGAGTTTCCTTTTCTTGGTTCAGTCCTACGTCACGCAGACAAAGTTGTTTTTTGTTCGGGTCGTTGCGGTGTAAAGCGATAGATTTCAGCACAAAATTTTTGTCGTACGGTGACTGAAATTTAATTAGGATCGCAGAGCTTTTGGATGTCTTGTTTACCGGGCGAGTGCGGAAAATGCTGTTTAGAGAAGATGGTTTGATTTTGAGAGTGTGACACAAGTGATTAAAATAAGTTTCTAAGATCTCGTCTTGTATTGGCGTGATGCCAAAGAGAACAGCATCAGATGAAATGTGTCTATAATTTTGGAGTTCTTTATCCAATTCAATTTTTCGGATGATTTCGTCGGAATCTGCAATTTTATTATTGGCATCCTTAAGTTGTGCGGTGGCTTTTAATAGGTCATTTTAAGTTTTGCCGAGTTCTGTTTTAATTTCAGACATTGTTTTTGTTAAACTTTACACATCAGATTGAAGTTTGTTTACATCGAGTGACGTTGTTTGATTTGCACTTTCAATATGATCGACGCGTTTGCATATACTTGTTATATCAGTTTTAATTTCGGATATTTGTTCTTCGACATTTTTTGTTATGTTTAGCTCCGATTGCTTGATTTTGTTGAAATTATATAAAAACCTTTCAATATGGCAACACAAATCATTTGAACTAATGATTCATTTTCATATGTAGTCAGGTAGTCACACTTCTCAACTCGTTTCTTCACTTTACAACTAAAATCACTGTATTCTTATGTCATAACGTTTACTCTCTTAATAAATCTTATCGTGAACAGACGTATCATTTATTTTGTCTTCAATTAGATCTCCAACAGGTTATGGGCCCAGGCCAAACCTCATGTAAAATTATAAACGTTGAAAGTAACTTAGTATAGATACAACAGCATTGTTTTTTAAAGTTAAATAATTTTTTCTTTTTTCTTAAAAGTATGAGTTCTTCTAGTTTAAAAACTAGATGACTCTAACTATGCATCGTGGTCAGTCCACATGAAGAGCGTTCTAGTTCATTCATATCTATGGGCAATTACAAGTGGAAAATTGATAAAAAGTGAGTCTGCTACTGCTGGAGAGTCTGCTGCTTTCGATATAAAAGACGAAAAGGCGCTAGCAAGTATTATGCTTTGCATAAAACCTACCCAAATAAACCACGTGCGGCACTGCTTAACCTCTACACCAGCTTGGGAAAGATTGAGGGAGATTTATCAGCCATGTGGTCTTGCGCGTAAGATAACCTTGTTCAAAAGGCTTCTTCATCTAAGTCTGTCTGAGGAAGGAAGCATGTCGGAACATATAAATGTGTACTGTGAGATACTTGAAAAGCTGGCAGAAATTGGTGTTGAGTTGCCCGAAGATTGATTGATTGTTCTAATTCTTCTTTCTAGTCTACCAAAGTCGTTCGATAATTTTGTAGTGGCTATAGAGACCCGAGATACACTACCTGCTTTAAATGGCCTGAAGGTGAAACTTCTTGAGGAGGGAGCTAGAAGGCAAGAGAGATAGTGTAAGGCAGTAGATGTAAGTGACGGACATCAGGTATTTGTTGCACGTGCGAATGCAAAAAAGTATTCCAAATCTAAAAATAACTTTGGCAGTGGCAGTAGTAATGTTGGAAGTAGCACCAACTGTGGGAATAGCGAAGGTAGTAAGAGGAAAAAAACAATAAATGGTAAATGTTTTAATTGTGGTCGCCGAGGTCTCTTTGCTGCTCAACGCAGAAATTCCAAAAGGGAATACAGTAATGAACATTCTTTTTCAGTTCTTACTTCTACCCATAATAACGGCTGTTTAGATAAAGACTCCTGGTGTATTGACAGTGGAGCTACGTCACACTTATGCTGTGATCGAAGTTTGTTCCTTTCATATGCGGAACGTACCTAAAGAGAAAATTATGCTTGCGGGAGAAAATTTTGCTGAGGCGGAAGGCAGAGGGGATGTCTGCATACAGTGCAATAGTAATACCATTGCCTGTACGTGCCATCAATGCAGGGAATTTTCATCTCCGTTAGTAAGGCTGCAGATAATGGGTTGTCTGTGTCTTTTAATTCAAACAGTGCCATTATACAGAATCGAAGTGGTGTTATTCTCATAAGGGCGCTTATGAGCAATGGTTTGTTTACATTTACAGCTGACTTCAATAAATGCATGCTCGTTAGAAGTAAATTTGATGACGCTTTTGTATGGCACAAGGCAAAACCGATATGGTCACATGAATTTCGATTGCATAAGAGAAATGTCAGCCAAGAAACTAGTGCATGGTCTAGCAGTTAAAAATGTGCCAAATAAGAACGAGTGTCTGATATGTGCAAAAAGCAAAATATGTACTAAGCCCTTTCCAAGTGCTTCAACCAGCCGAGCCAAAGATCTAATAGAGATAATACACAGCGATGTATGTGGACCGATGAATAAAGTTTCTATAGGAGGAGCTCGCTATTTTGCTACATTTATTGACGATAAGTCTCGTTTCATGCTTTTCTAAAAACAAAAGATGAAGTACTAAGCGTCTTTAAGTCCTTCAAGTCTATGGTAGAGAAGCAAAAAGAGAGGCAAATAAAAATTATTCGTAGTGACAACAGTGGCGAGTATTTATCAAATGAGTTTGGAGCACTCCTAGATGCAGAGGGTATACAACGTCAACTGACAGTTCCACATACTCCTCAACAGAATGGTGCGGCAGAACGTGCTAATCGAACTTTGGTGGAAATGGCTAGAAGCGCATGATTGTGCATAGTGGTCTAGATGAAAAGTTTTGGACAGAAGCAATCGCAACTGCGAGTTATCTACGTAACAGATCAGCGACAAAGTCACTGATCGACAAAACACCGTTTGAAATGTGGACGTGCAAAAAACCAACGGTTTCTCACCTTAAAGTGCTTGGTTGCTTAGCCGTTGCTGCCGATAAAACGCAACGAAAAAAGTTTCATCCCAAAGTCAAGGAAATGATCATGGTTGGCTATTCCGATATATCTAAGGTATACCGGTTATACAACCCCGAATCGCAAAAAATAACTGTCAGTAGGGATGTAATATTTATGGAAAATTCATGTGTTCGATCAAAGGGTGGAGAAAATTGTGATTTAATAAATTATGACGCTAGTCATTTGGAACATCTGGGTAATGAAAATATTATGGAAAGTGCTGTTGTTGTTGCTAGTGCTGGTGGAGTTGTTAAAGCTGTAGATGATGCAAAAGTTGAGAAAGTGCGTTCCGAAAAGCGTTTGCGTGAAAAGAAGATGACGATACCGATGGTGAGAAAAAGATAAGATTCTGCAAAGGCAGGCCCATAGATTAGTGCGCACAGGAATACCTCGGCGACCTCGAAAAGAACGTCATGTACTTAATTTATTGGGTCTGGAAGATGACGATCTAATTCCAGAAATTGTAGAAGAGGCTGTGAGGGGAAGACATTCCGACCAATGGCAGACATCAATGTGGAAGGAGTATGAATCTTTGGTAAAAAATAACACATGGTCGTTAGTTGACCTACCTCCTGGACTGAAGTTTATTGGCAGCAAATAGGTGTCCAATATTAAAAGAAACGCAGACGGCTCCATTGAAAGATTCAAGTCACGTTTTGTGGCTGTAGTCAACAGTATGGTGTTAATTTTCAGGAGACCTTTTCACCTGTTGTAAGGTATGCAACCATTCGTATGATGCTTGCATTAGCCTGTGAGCACGATTTGCATCTACACCAAATGGATGTATCAACAGCATACTTAAATAGCGAACTTCATGACACTGTTTACATGAAACAACCCGAATCGTTCGTTGATCCAAAATTTCCAAACAGAGTACTTAAGCTCAACAAAGCGCTGTATGGGTTAAAACAGAGTGGGCGAGAATGGAACAAAAAACTGCATTCTGTTTTAAGGAAGATTGGGTTTTCACCGTGCATCAGTGAACCATGCGTGTACACTCGAAATCAGGAAGGTAATTTTAATGTAATAGCTGTCTATGTTGACGATCTTATTTTAGCAAGCTCCAAGTGAGTTGAGCTTTCAAAGATCAAAGCTCAAATTGCAAATGAGTTCGAAGTTGTGGATGGAGGCAAGCTGGAGTATTTCCTAGGTATGGAAATAAAACGTGAAGGGGAAACTGGTGCTCTCACTGTTTGTCAGCGGCAATACATCAACAGTCTCTTGAGCCAGTATAAGATGGAGAATTGTCGGCCAGTTTCAACGCCGTTGGACGCAGAGTATCAAGTCAACTGGGGAGGCGATGCTTGTGACAGGAAATCATACACCGGCTGTACTTTTGTTGCAGCAGGAAGCGTATTTTCGTGGGAGTCGAAAAAACAAAATACAGTGACCCTTTCCAGCACAGAGGCAGAGTATGTTGCTCTTTCGGCCGCAGCAAAGGAAGCCGTATACATTAAAAAATTAATCACCGAAATGGGTTTTGGTGACACTACTCCAATGGTTTTAAACAGCGATAACCAGAGTGCTCAGCATTTGGTAAAAAATCCTATTTACCATGCTCGCAGCAAACATATAGACATCAAGTATCATCATATTCGTGAATTGTATAAAAACAATGTAATTAAGTTGAAATATGTTAGTACTAAAGAAATGATGTCAGATATATTAACAAAGAACCTACCTAAAGTTAAACATTGTAAATTTACTCAATCTTTGGGATTATATTAACCTTAATATTTGTTACTAGTGTTTTATTTCAAATTATTTGTTTTGAGAAGGAGTGTTAGGTTATGTTAGGTTAGGTAGAATGGGCTGACGGTTGATCTTAATTCCGTCACTCTTAGATCAATGTAGATCCATTGTGATACCCTGACGTATTGTAACGTCCTTGAAACCTATGAATTTATGTCTGTTCAGTATTTAACCATTTTGTGGCCTTAGTGAAGTTTAACAGGCTGCTTTTTGGAGCGTCTGATAATTCTTCTAGCTCATTTAAAAAATAATTTCCTAGAAATTTTTTCCTAGTATGACAGAGTGCAGGGCATTGACAAAGGAAGTGACTAATGTCCTCATGTTCATCTTCGTCATTGCATCCTCTGCATAGGTCATCGGTGCAAAGACCCATTTTCTTTTTGTGATAACCAAGTAGGTTATGTCCAGTTATGATACTGATAAGCATTCGCAATGAAGGTCTATTCAATGATAGCAGCTTTTCAGATTCTTTCTTATCATATTTCGGCCATAGTTTCCTGGAAGTAACACAGGAATCTAGGCATTCCCATCTTTCATTGGATTTTCGCATTATTTTGTTACCAATGATCTGTTTCATTTCACAGGGTGGGATCCTGATTGATTTATCAATGAGAGAAGGGTCAAGTGCTGATCCTTTCCTCGCTAGTTCGTCCGCTTTTTCGTTTCCCGGTATACCACAATAACCAGGAACCCAGCAGAGTCTAACGTTATGCTGCTTGCCAAGAACTCTTAGCTCTTCGCGACAGCAAGAAACAAGCTTTGATTTGACAAGAGTGGCAGAAATCGCTTTTATTGCTGCTTGGCTATCAATGAAAAAAGTGATATCAGCATGTGATAGCGCCATCATGGACACCTGTTTTGCAGCGTGCGAGACTGCCAAGATCTCGGCTTGGAAGACGCTGCTGTGATTTGGAAGTCTGAATGAACTTGCTAGGCTTAGGTTTTCTGAAAAGAAACCTGCCCCTGTTCCAACTTCCATTTTTGAACCGTCGCGTCGGTATAGATTGCTATAGACGTTTCGTAAGGTGTTTCATTCTCCCAATCTTGTCTATTGGGGAAGCTAGTTGTGAAGGATTTTTTAAAGTCCAAGTATGGAGTTATGTAATCCGTGCAGATATTGTTATCTGCGTATCTTGATAAAATCTGTGCGTGTCCTATTTGGCTGGTTTTACAGACATTACATTGGTTTAGTCTAAGTGCACTATTTGCTGCCGCTTCTTGAACGTAGAGATCAAGAGGTGTGAGATTGAGGATTACTTCCAAACTCGCGGTCGGTGTAGTTCTCATTGCACCAGTTACGCAAATACAGGCAGATCTTTGAACTTTGGTTAGGGTTCTTAAATGCGTGGATTTTTCCAACGCCTTCCACCAGACCAAGTTGCCATAAGATAGGATAGGTCTAACAATGGCAGTATACATCCACAGGATGATCTTGGGATTTGGTCCCCAGTTTTTGCCAAAAATCCTGTTGCACGAATACAGTGCTATCATAGATTTCTTATATCTTTCTTGTATATTGGGACTCCAATTTAGTTTTTTGTCTAAGATCACACCCAGGTATCTGGCTTGATCAGAGATTTTAAGAGGGGTCCCATTTAGTCTTGGTAACTCGAAAGTAGGTATTTTTCTTCTATTTGTAAAGAGTACCAGCTCTGTTTTGAGAGGGTTCACTGCAAGGCCGCATCTTTTTGTCCAAGCGCTTACCTTGGTTAGTGTATAGTTCAATTGTGCGCTAATAGTGGAAGGGAATTTCCCCGTTGCCAGAAGAGCTAGATCATCGGCATAGGCGACCACTTTTACGCCATCATGTTTGAGAGCTACGAGGATCTCATTCATGACCAGGATCCAGAGCAGGGGTGAGAGGATACCTCCTTGTGGGGTTCCCCTTGACACACACTTTTTCAAGTTTGCACCTCCCAGTTCACTGTGGATCTGACGTTTTGTTAGCATATTCATGATCCAATTTGTTATTGTTTCTTCAACTTCTAGATCATTTAGGGCCTTCTTAATTGCACTGTTCTGTACATTGTTGAAAGCTCCTTCAATGTCCAGGAAAGCTGCCAGAGTGTATTCCTTATCTTGCAGCGTTTTTTCTATGGTTCTTACTACACAGTGAAGTGCTGTTACCACACTTCTTCCTTTTGTGTAAGCATGTTGAAAGGTGGATATTACTTCCGGTTTCATAAAGCTACGGATATGTAAGTCAAGCAACTTTTCAAAAGTTTTCAGTATAAAGGAGGTCAGACTTACAGGTCTGAAGTCTTTTGCTTCTGTATGGCTGGGCTTGCCGGCTTTCGGTATGAAAACGACTTTAACTTCCCGCCATATTTTGGGAATGTAACCCCATATGAGGCTACTTTCAAAAATGTTCTTGAGATGTGGGATGACTTTTTCTCTGCTTTTTTGAAGCATCATAGGAAAAATGCCATCGTGACCCGGAGATTTAAAAGGGGAGAAGGAGTTGATAGCCCATTCCAACTTCTCTTCTGTTACGATATCTGTCGTGATTTCATGTCTAGAGTAATAAGTGGTATCTACTTCACTGTTCTCTATAGGGCTGCATCCAGGGAAGTGCGAATCGAACAGATGTTCCAGACTCTCTACCGGGGATTCAGTCCAGTGGTTATCCGGTCTCTTCAGAGAACCAAGAGGTATGGTCTCCTTAGAGAGGATTTTCCGTAGTCTGGCCGATTTGTTCGTACACTCAATTTCGCTGCAAAAATTTCTCCATGAGCAGCGTTTTGCTCGTTGAGTTTCATTTTTGAATTTCCTTTGGCTGGATTTGTAATGTTCCCAGTCATTTTCGGAGCCGGTTCGTTTGGCAGCATTGAAAAGTCTTCTAGTTTCTTTCCTAATGCTGCTCAGCTCGTTGGTCCACCAAATTGGTTTTTTGTTCTTTTTTACCGTTGTGATCAGAGGGCAGCTTTTATCCAGTGCATTTCTCAGAATCCCTGTGAGTTCTGCAGTCAACTTATCAAGGCTTTGCGGTTCAAGGTTTCTATTTGTATTGAGGGAATCTATGTTATCGTCGACCTCCCTACTAAAGGTAGCCCAATCTGTTCGTCTATTATTACGAAATGGTTTGATTGGGCGATCTGTAGTGGGAATGATAAAGTTTATCAGACGATGGTCTGAGAAAGAAATTTCTTCTAGTACTTTCCACTGCTCTACTGGACAAGTGTCCGAGTTATTTGTGAGGGTAATGTCAAGTACTTCTTTACGGTTTTTTGTAACAAAGGTAGGTGTATTACCTCTATTGATAACCAAAAGATAGTTTCTTAAAATAAATTCAAATAAGAGTTCCCCCATAGAATTCGTGTCGGTGCTTCCCCATTGCGCATGGTGTGCATTGGCGTCGCAGCCCATAATAATATCTAGTCTACTCTTACTTGTGTATTCTACCAGTTGGTAAGTGATATCCGCTGGTGGTCCTTCAATTCCATCATGTGGCATGTAGATGGAAGCCAAAATTAGTGATGGGAGTCCTACGCGTTCCATCTTTACTGCGGTCTGGTCTATTGTGCTATAAGTAGTTAGAAGAAAAAGATTTAACTGTTTTCTAGCTACTATGCATGTTCTATGGTTACTGTCTGGGCTGACAAAATTGGATTTGTACAGCGTGAGTTCTTTGGAGTGTAGGCCCTTAATTTTTCCTCTCGCGACCCAAGGTTCTTGAATAAGGGCTACATCAATTTGTCTACTCTCCATGAGGTAGACCAGGTTGGCGGAGGCGGCTTTACTATGTTGGAGATTGATTTGTAATAACTTCAATTCCATTGCATATTTTGTTTTTTTATACAACGCCTTACTAACCTGTTTTTTAATTCTAGCTATCAGCCTGAGTTTGCATCGGGTAATGCCGACGCGAACTTTGAAGCTGACTCTTCTTAGAAGTGGTATGGAGTTGTGTGTCAACCTCACAATCACTTCAGTGCCTGTCTCCGTCTTCTCCACCTTCACGACCTTCCATTTGTTGCTCAAAAGTTCGGCATTCAAAGAAAGGATGTACCTTTCCAGCCGATCGCGGGGAATAGCGGGGCCTCTGACCAGCAGTTTACCTATTGGTCGTTTTATGTCCTTGATCTCAGTGGCAGTCACGAGCCGTAACTCAGCATTCTGCCAGGGAGCTGCCGTCTTCTTTACGAACTCCTGGAGTCATTGAAGAGTCCATTCATTCTCGCAGTTCATTACTTTGAAACCATGGATGGTAGTGAGGTCCCCGAAGAGTGGCGGTACTACTCTTGACGATCGCCTCATTTACCTCTTCCAGGATCCTTAGTTCCAGTAACTGCCATTCGTCTTCACTCAGTTTGCGGTCGGGTTTCCCAAATTCGGCTATAGCGACTAGGTGACCCTTTGCAGCAGGGACTGAGGAGGTCTTCATCCTCTTTGGTAGTCTGTTGGGTGAGGAGTTGTTCGGGGAGGAGCTGGCATTCCTTACTCTTTTTGAGCAGTTCGGCATATCGGTTTCGATGAGGGGCAGAGAGGCCGCCTCACCAGTTCCGGTATTTGCTCCGGAGCCAGCTCGTTTATTGTCTGTCGGGTCTTGTTCAGTTCGTTTTGTTATGTCTGTTGGTGTCATTGTCCGTAGTCTTAGTTCGGACCTCATCAGAGCCTTCCTCGCCTTTCCCGTTAAGGAGTCGGGGTCCTTTTTCGATAGGCGTCTGACTGTCTTTACCGCGTTGCGTTGTTGTCTCAGTTGAAGTTCGTCTTTGCTGAGGATCCTTGCTCGTCGTTGTCTTGTATTTCTGTCGATGACAGTTGCGAGACTGTCCGTTGTTTTGTTGTGTGACGGATTTTCGGGGTTGGATTCCTCAGTCACATTCAGGTCTTGCGGAGGGCTATGGCCTTCTACACTACCATCAAGTTTCTGTTCCTCCTTCCCCTCAGCAGCGACTTCATTTCCCATTTCTGGGTGAGAAGTACTGCTGTGCTTCCTTACTCTAGGGTCTGTCTGTTCGTCCTTCGTATTATGTCCTGTTTTCGTAGTCCCTACACCAGCCGTCGATGGGGTTGGCCTTTTCTTTGGCTGAATTTTATCAGTGTACGGAGCAGGCGGACCCATCGAAGTCTTTACACTCTGACTTAGAGGGGAGAGAGGGTTCGGAGCTGGATTAGCAATTGGCCCGTCCTTTCCCAAGCCTTCCCTTTCCACCAAGGTTCGAGTGCTGTGTGGTTTGTTTTGGTCGGTCTTGTCAGTTTTTGCAGTTGTACCTTGCAGGGGGCTTGGTGCTAGACTAGCAGGAGGCCCGTCTTTTCCCAAGTTCTGTCCCTGTCGTTTCCGTTCTAAGTCAGTCATTTCGTTCCAGTTAGCTTTCCCCAGCCTTTTAACCGTGCGTTTGCAGTTGGAGATTTTATTCCGCCTGGACATGCACGATAGGTTGGAGATATCGGAGTCTGCCATAGAGCTAGCATCACTGATGTCATCGACAATGATGGCTTCGCCACTGGCTCCATCTTCCATACCTAAGCTGGAGAAAGGGTCGAGTAGGAGGTTTTCCTCTTCCTCAGTCATTTTCGTAACATTATTGTTGTTCTTGGAGTTTTTCATTTTAAATTCCTTTTTATTACTTTGGTAAGCTTTTGCGACTTTATAAGTTGGATCTGTAAGAAAAAAGAAACAGAAAAAGAAAAGAAAGAAAAAAGAAAAAGATCCAAAATTATAAGTAAAATCGTCACACAAACCAAGCAAAGAATGAAATGTGAAAAGTCCGTCACTGGCGACTTCTCCTTTCGATATTGAGATCGTAAGGCAAAGCCCAAGCCAGCAGCCGTGACATCTGCTGACATTTTAGCGTATATCCCCGCTATTTTTTTAATATCTTTATGTGTCCTTTTCATAATTTTCATAGGGGTGGGTCTCACTTAGTTTGCCCAGAACCCTAGCTGGTAGCTGATTTTCCGCCCAGGAGCATCCAACCGTAGCCATCCTGCTTTAGGTTCTAGCGTAAGCCCCCTCACCACGGCAAGGTGGAGACCCGTTGAGGAGGAGAAGGAGTGTTGAAATTATATAAAAACCTTTCAATATGGCTACACAAATCATTTGAACTAATGTTTCATTTCCATATGTAGTCACACTTCTCAACTCGTTTCTTTACTGACAACTAAAATCACTGTATTCTTATATCGTAACGTTTACTCTCTTAATAAATCTTATCGTGAACAGACGTGTCATTTCTTTTGTCTTCAATTAGATCTCCAACAGATTTGTGATGATATTAAAGCAATAATTAACTCACTCTGTTGTTCGAAGCGTTGCGTTGGTCCATTTTTTCCCACATTTTGCTGTCATCCAGAGCTAGGCTTTATTGTGAGGTTTGAGGTAAGTTTTCATATTCATTCGAAAGAGGGGTAGTTTTAGGGGGAACTATTTTTTGTTTGGGGAGCTAAGTGTTTCACTTTATCGATAGAAGTATTTGTTTTGTTGGATTTACCACTACCAGACATAATTAACGTTGTTTTCGGAACTTATAAAGTGCAAATGTGTATAAGGAGAGAGAGAGAGTTTATTTGCCACTAAGATGAAAAAAGAATATTCACTTTACTGATTTATTTAATTTTCAATAATCTTTCACTGTGGTGCTTAACGATGGATTGAAATTAGATAAAAATCACAACTTTAAATATTTTAGCACCAATAAGGTTTGAATTTGAAACCTGGATAGGGTAAACGCACTAGTACCCGGACACTTAACTTTTTTCTCAACTTTGACTTCAAACCATTTTGTAACCATAAATGCTACCACGGAAACTTTTATTGATTGTAAGAATATAGACATTTCTCAATAATATGGCGTTCAAGTAGATTGCAAAGAGATCATTGTTAAAATTAATAAAATAACAATTCAGAAAAGTTCCATTTGCGTTAGTACCCGTACAGCAAAATCTAGTACCCGGATGCCTTTGTTTCAGTACCCGTACACAATCATTTTAAGAGACAAGCCATGTCTGCGTAATGAAAATATAAGACAAGCGCACATTTTTTGTATCCATACAGGGCTTGTCTCTTAAAATGATCAAATCTCTCAATGATTAAGTCTCTTAAAATGACTGATCTAGTATCCGAACGCTTTTGTTTCAGTATCCATACACAATTATTTTAAGAAACAACCCCTGTCCGGGTACTGAATATGCATGATAATCGCACTGTGTTAGTACCCGGACAGCATGTCTGGGTACTGAAAAACATATTCAATTTTGGTGTTAGTTCCCGGACACCACAAATAATGGCAAAGATTTTATTAAATTAGGTTTTTTTTTGCAAATTGTTTTAGTTAATCATATTTCCAACGAAACCAATGTCTTTCCATGACAATAAATTAATTATTACTTGTTCAATTGCTTTCTACTAAAAAGTGTTCGCACTATTTTTTTCTTACACAAATCGACAACGAGACCGCACCTTCAAACCTTAAACAATAAAATGATGCGTAGTTCCTAAAGTACGCATTTCGAGTACCTGAAACTTTGCATGCATGTGTAGGACACATTGAAGGACCCATGTATGTTGTTGTTTGTGGATTTTTTTGAGTGATGTATCTATTAATCGCAAAAAAAGGTCAATGTGTCCGGCTACTAACACTGTCCGGCTACTAGTGCGTTTACCCTACTATGATATAATTCGATTGAAACAGCCGCCAAGAAAAACACGTCTACTCAGTAGCTTTAGACATTGACAGTTGCCACAAAAGACCAAAAGTTTTTACATTCTTTTGGACACAATAGTATTTTTTGCCTTTCTTTTTGGTCATGTAAAAAGTTAGCATTTTGTATTTGAGCATTACAGATATTTCTGGCCCGTTTCAACAAATTTCGATTTTCTACTGTAGGGTTATCTTTAAATCTTCGAAAACTACTTTCTCTATCCCTAATTGCCTCTTTACAGCTTGAATCAAACAACGAATTCTCTTTGGGGATGATACTTTTTGTTCTGTGAGGAACAACATTTCTCGTGCCGTTGAGAATTACGTTAGATATAGACAAATAGAAAAAAGCTTTCGCACAAGTTAGACGTGTAAATCTATGGGCTCCTAACTAAACTCTGAATTTGAGCTTAACAACATATCCAATTGAATATAAATTTTCCTAACCGCTGTCTTTTTGTTTTTAAACATACTGCGAAAGTGCAGAATCAGATTTCATTGTCCTGTATGTTATTTCTCGGCATAAAATCGCAAAATAAGTGGAATATATTGGTAGCATAGCGTTAGAAATTGCTCACACACACACCATGTCAGATGTAAAAACCACACGGCTAACAACAAAGAAGCAACAACAGAAACAGCAGACGGAATCTCCTTCATGTTGATCACTAAAGCTTAAATCACCATCACTACTTAAAACAACGACATCATCACAAGCACTCGAAACATCGTCACCATCGCTTAAATCAATGACGTCAGAATGTTTCTCCAGCCTGCATCTTAAAATCACTGAACAAGGTGAAGGGAGAGGTTGTTGACAAGAAAATCCATTTTAAGTTTAGAAGAAAAATTGTCCTCGCGTATTGAAATAATCAACAAAAACATATGTGAGAAGCTATCACTCATCGCGACCGAAATGGAGGCCTTAAAAGAACGCGTTGCAGCATGTGAAGAAAGTGCAAAACATTTTAGCCACTTACAGTCGGAAGTTGTTTGTTTTAAAGAGCAACATCAATGAGAGCTAGTGCAACTAAAACAACTTGGTCATGTTAACAACACCGAGCTGCTAGAATTGAAAGCACAAATCGAATCACCTCACACAAACAATCTTGCGTCCGACGCTGTTTTGATAGGGATACCCTATTTTCCTGAGGAAAATCTGGAGAGATTTTTTTGCAACATTTGCCAGGCAATGAACTTTCAAACACCTTGGCAGTAAATCGTATTATCCGAGTGAAACAAAGATCCGACTCAGTGATTATAATTAAGTTTGCGTCAGCTCACGATAAGTTCACGACTATGAAGGCTATATCGGCATTTAGAAAAAATAACTCACGGTACTTCTGTCTACGTGATGTGGGTTTCGATTCTAATAAAAAAATTTACTTGCACGAAAGCCTCACTCCATTGAACCGAAGTATCATGCGCCAAGCGATCAAATATAAACACGAAAAACGAATTAACTCTGCCTTTTCAACACGAGGAATTGTTAACATTAAGATGACACCGACCACAGATAACATAAAAATTGCCAGCTTACAAAAGCTCAGTGAAGTTGTATACGGTTCCAGAAATCCCAGAGCCACTGAAACCAACAGTTGAATCCTGTTTCTCTCAAACTTTTTTTTTTTTTTTTTTTTCATTTTTAAATTGCTTTTAATTTTCGCTTCAAACTTTTCATTTCTAATCAAATTTATATATTCATAAATTTATTTATTCTGCTTTTTTTGTAATATTTGCTTGATACGTTATTAGGTTTTGTTCTTATCTCTCTCTCTTTTTTCTCTTACTTGTTTTCTTCTTTTTTTTCTCTCTATTTGAGAGATCAAGTCTAAAAGCTTTCTTTTTTTTTTCTTTGGCAACTCTAATTTTCTTGCCTGTCCTTCGATATGAACGACGACCAAAGAATTTCAAATCCTTATGGTGGATCTAACCGCGTTTTCCATAAGACTAACACAATGTTAGACATTTTTTGTAGAAGATATGCGGGCCTTTCTATTTGCCACACAAATGCACAGAGTTTAATCCAACAGCTTGATGAGTTCAGATTGGTTTTTGGTAAAATCAAAAGATTGATATTATCTGTTTGTCGGAATCTTGGCTCCACTCCAACATCAATAACCAAATGATACATCTCAATGGTTATAAAACTTACCGCGCTGATCGAATTAACAAACGAGGGTCGGACGGGGGGGGGGGGGGGGGGTGTTGCAATTTATAAAAAGAAAGGTATCAAATCCAAGCTTTTGTATATGTTAATCAGATTGTGCCAATGACTTGTTCCAGTTCTGTTTTCTTGAAATTTTGTGTGGACAAGAGAAATGCTTAATAGGAGTTATCTATATACCCCCAAATATACAGTTATATAATATTTGTTAACAGTTATAACAGTTTGTTTTCCTGACAGCCATTTAAACCTAACCCCCAAATATAACCAACTCTGTAGTTATAACTAATCTACTTGAAAGTCTAACGGTGAGGCACAGTAAAATAATAATTTGCGGGGATCTTAACATTGACCTGTTAGATAAAAGAAACTGTGATGTGATTCGATTTATTAACGACATAAGGTCGCTACGATTAGCCCCTGTTAACCTTCAAATACCAACCCATTTTAGCTGAACGAACTCCACACTTTTAGATCTATTCCTAGTCACTGATACAAATCGTGTTCTTTTCTATGGCCAGCTTGATGCTCCAGGTTTTTCAAAGCACTTTCTTATTGTGACTTTCCTTGATTTTCAACGTGTGGAGTCCATGCAAAGTAATCAAATAACGTATAGAGACTTCAAAGCAATAGACAAAAACTCCCTGTTTCGTGACACCCTAGCAATTGACTGGACTGGAACTTCGTCAAATGTCTTCCATTGAAGAACAAGTTAACCATTTTACACAAAAAATAAATAATCTCTTTGAACAGTACCTATGTTCCATTAAAGTCTTTTACCCTTCCTAATAAGAATTGTGAATGGATGACTTCAAGGATCCAACAATTATTACTTAAGCAAAGAGATAGCGCGTTTAAGAGATGGAAACGATTTAAAATTCCAGAATTGTTTGATGCCTACAAGTCTGCAAGGAATAATGCAAAACGGGAAAACAGAAATTCAAAGATCCGGTTTTACAATTGCAAATTCAGTCATTGGGAACTTGCAATGAAAATAGGTTCGATGAAGATGTCTGTGAAATGAATCCAGATGATTTAAACAGTAACCTTGCTTTCATTTCGAATGTCCTATATGACCGAAACCAAAGATCACAGATCGTATGCTGTAGAGGAATCGCTTATACCAACAAAATGTAGGAGTTTTAGCTTTCAAAGAGTTAACGAATACGAAGTTTTTAGTGCAGTTTCTGCAATTAGATCAAACGCGACTGGATTAGATGGAATGCCGCCAAAGATCTTGAGAATGATTATTCATGGGGTGCTCTCCGAAATTGCTTACATTTTAACTTACTCCATATACCCGTCTTCCTGGAAAATTTCCGAAATCATCCCCGTCATTAAAAATGCTGGGTCCGGGAATAAATCATATCGTCCTATATCTATTCTTCCTTTCATCTCGAAGGTTTTTGAAAAACTTATGAGCGAACAAATACATTCTTTTCTCAATGAGTTTAACCTTCTATCAGCAAGGCAATCCGGTTTTAGACCACACAGTTGCACTACCGCGCTCTTGAACTTGGTAGATAACATTCGAATGGAATTGAATGAAGATGAGGTCACTTCACTTGTTCTACTCGATTTCTCAAAAGCATTCGATACAGTTCCTCATGACATTCTCATTCTAAAACTGAAAAACTACTTCGCTTTCGACCCCACAGCTTTGAAGCTTTTGGAAAGTTACTTAATAAGTCGCTCGCAAACCGTCTACTGCAACCAAAAAATGTCAATGGTTCTCCTTGGTACAAACGCTGGTGTCCCGCAAGGATCCATCTTGGGTCCACAATTGTGCACGCTGTTCAATAACGACATTCCATCAATTTTAAAATGCTGTAAGGTCCAAATGTACGCAGATGATGTGCCGATACACTATAGCTATCCGATAGGTCTTGTTGAAGATGCCACTGAACGAATTAATAAGGACCTTTGCTTTATAGCCTCTTGGTCGATGAAGAATAAGCTTATGTTGAACTCCAATAAAACTCAAGCCATATTAATTAGTCGTTCAAGCATTGACACTCAAGGCTTACCAAAACTGTGCATAGAAGGATTAGTACTACCCTACGTTAGTAGTATTAAAAATCTGGGTGTTATATTCAACGAAAATCTCAACTCGGAAAATCACATTGCTAAAACAGTTTCCAAGATATACGGTTCCCTTCGTGCTTTGTATCAAATTGGAAACTGCCTTCCTTTTAGAATTAAAGTAATGCTGATTAAAGCTGTGTTTCCAATTTATTTTTTATGCCTATCCCGTTTTGTGTGACCTAGATAGCTACTCTTTCCGAAAGTTGAAAGTAGCTATTAACAGCACAGTAAGGTTTGCTTATAACATCGGTCGAAGAGAACACATTTCTGGTTATGTTAAGGCTTTCCTTGGAATGGAATTACAGAAGTATCTCGAATCTAAAACATTAACTTTTCTGTTTACTCTAAAGGAAAACAGAGTGCCCGAATATCTTTTCCAAAGATTACAATATCCATCTTCCTCCGAAAAAAGTAGAAGTTTTGTCACACCCATCTCGAACTACACTTTTACTCAAAAACAGTTCTTTGTTTACGCTATAAGACTTTGGAATTCCCTTTTGCTCTATGTCAGGAGGTCTTCAAATATCAAGGATTTTCAGGAAAAACTTAAACAACATTACTGCACATAAGCGTTGTAAAGCAAAAGAGAAGTAAGGAAGGAAAAAGTGAATGAATATTAAAATTTATACAATTGCAAAATGTTTCACGTAAATACATAAATACATAACAACATGATAGATATATAAATAAGTAAAATATAAAAGGTTTGAGTAAATCATAATTTAAAGTTTTTATTTAATGTAGGTAATTATTACCTTGATCTATTGTTTCACAACTAAAAGATAATATTGTATCTAAGTGTAAACATAATTTATATAACAATAAATAGAAATACAAATATTAAATCAGCTGATGCTTCAACGTTTCTGTCGAGAAAGCACAATGACCAATTAAAATTTCGAAAGAAATTATTCAGGCCGTCCCAATTGGCTTTCTCGTATTGCCACACAGTTCTTTTAGGGACTTTATCTTTTTTTACCGTGACGGAAAACGAAAAATCTACCGATATGACACAATGGTCCGATTTGCCTAGAGGAGATGATATTATAACCCTGTATTTTTCGGGATGAGAAGTGAGAAATAGATCAAGAGTGTTGGCCGCATGGCCTTCAATATCTGGAACCCGAGTTAGTGCAGTCAATGAAGCGAAAAATAGGGCCCAACCTCCGAATTTTTTTACTGTGAACCGATTTGCATGAAATTTTGGAATTAGGCTCATCGTACCCTTAAATTCAAAAGTGAAAATGATTTGCACACCGCAACCACCCTGGGGGTGGTTGCCACCCCTTCTCGGGGGTGAACTTTTTTTTTTTTTTAAATAACCTCGGATATCGATAGAAGACCTAATTTTTAAGTCCAATACTTTTCGAGTTATTGGCAATTGAAATTTCGCAATTTGTTCACGTTTTTCATCTATTTATTGCAAATATCTCCAAAACTATACGTTTTATCGAAAATTTTATAAAAAACATTTAAAAATATAGGTATTTTTCTGACAAACAATTTGGTTTTTTAGTTTTTTCTGTCAGACAAAAATTGACGGAGATATGATTGTTTAAAGAGCGCGTGGCAGCGCAATCACAGCCTCTCTTAAGTCCTTTAACCCTTCACCGTTTTAGCAAAAAGTTGTTTACTATATATTGCAATCAAGGATGTTTTAGCTCTCTTAATTACCTTTACAATGGTTTCTTACAAATTGTGATAGCATAAAAATTTAAGGAGTTATGGTCCAAAAACTCATTGATTTAAAAGAAAAAAACATTAGATGCTGCCCTTATTTGCACTACAGCTCACTTATTTTACGTGCAAGAGACTTTTAGTAGTGCTCATTTTAAAGCTTATTTCAAGCACTACAAAACATGTTTTTATATTAGAAATAAAATGCATCTGCTCGCCGCTAGATGGCATTGAACACATCAAATAAATTTCAGACAATATAAAAAATGGTTTTGGTCTTTTATATCTAGCTTAATATTGTTCTTAGAATACTTTATAAAAAACCAAATTGTTCACTGTTTTAGCTGCTACAATTTTGTTTTTTATAAAATTTTCGATAAAACGTATAGTTTTGGAGATATTTGCAATAAATATATGAAAAACGTGAACAAATTGCGAATTTTCAATTGCCAATAACTCGAAAAGTATTGGACTTAACAAAAAACTTTATATTTGTTTTTTTGCTTAAAATTAGGCCTTCTATCGATATCCGAGGTTATTTCAAAAAAAAAAATTCACCCCCGAGAAGGGGTGGCAACCACCCCCATTGTGGTGGCGGTGTGCAAATCATTTTCACTTTTGAATTTAAGGGTACGATGAGCCTAATTCCAAAATTTCATGCAAATCGGTTCACAGTAAAAAAAATTCGGACCTAAAATGCTTCATTGACTGCACTAAGTGGGCTCATCAACAAGTTGCGTTAATTCGTAGGGGGCGGCAAAGACAAGTTCAAAATTTGTTCAACTATTTTCTAGAGAAATAATGATGGTATTTGATCGAACCATATCAGAAATTAAAAACGGAACTCGTTTTTAAACAGCAAGTTCCGCTTTTATTTGGTGACATAGAAAAAGCTAACACACCCCGCAGCCTACCCCTTCTTCGGTTTTAGAACCATCTGTATAGAAATGAATTGAATCATCTCTCAAAAATTCTTCGTCTTCCCAGGTCGTTCTCGGTGGGATTGAGACTTGGAATTTATTATCAAAAACCAATTGGGGGATGGTGTAGTCGGAGTGGCAAGGGATTGATCCGAATAAATTCAAGATTGTAGCGTGACCGATGTTATTTACGGTCCATTGGAAGATAGCTCTCATACGAATGGCTGCACTGGCGGCCATTTGTTTGCTGAAGATATCTAGTGGTGTGAGTGTGAGGTTAAGGAGTGTATTTAGGGCAGCTGAGGGTGTTGATCTTAGAGCTCCGCTTATACACAGACAGGCTGTTCGTTGGACCTTGCTTAGATTATCGCAGTAGCCAGTAGGTCCTTTTATCAAGAGCGGTCCACCATACCTAACGTGACCATTTATTTTTTTTGTCAAAGCGGGACATCTTCGGAATTATGTAGGGGAAGGCGGGGCATAACGGGCCCTTTAAGGTTTTTTGATAATAAAAACATCCAAAACATGTTTATCATGTTCAAAACAATTTTATTCATTAAAGGAACTTTAAATGCATTAATAAAGAGATATAGAGTAAATAAACTTAAAAATTCTTCAATCTGTATTAATTTTAAATAAACGCTTCATAAACCCATTTTGGCCCGTGCCTGGGGCATAATGGGCAAAGGTAAGGAACGGTGGGTATTGAGTTAATGTTGAGTACAACGTGTGCAAACGTGGCTCGATTCATCATCTCCATCCTCCTAGCCGGCGCAAGAGCAATGGGCCCACTTTCCACAGACTCTGCAAGACACCCATCCTTCTGTTGATTCGGAATATAAATGCCCTCAATAAAGGCATTCTTCATCTTCTTCGCTTTCCGAAAATTCTATTTTGTACGGCGATTCGGCTATTACAGCCGTTTCCTCTGCGTTCAGAAACTCTTTTTTTTCCTGGTGCTTTTGGAATGGCAATGATTTCAGATGGTGAATAATTTTTCCAGCCGTTCGTGTCTCAATGTCGAAGTTGTATTTTATTTTTTTCTGCCAGATCAAATGCAAGTTGCCGAAATTCTTTCATAGAGCACCCAAACAAACGACCTTCCATATCATTGAGGTAATTGCTCAGTTCTTTTTCCTTGGACACCGAGAATACAGGTTTGAAAGCTCCAGGTTTTTTCTATTGCAAGTGGAACTCCGGGGCTCAATTCGGCTTTTTTTTAAAAATCGTTGCAATGTGCTCCGGGGAATTTCATAATTTAGAGAAGCAGCTTTACAGCTTATTTCCTTTGTTCTTACAGCTGCAACAGCTCGCCGTAAATTATCTTTGTCCCATTGTTGATGTTTAGTTTTTCTTTTGTAGTTGCGAACCATCTAAAAAAGTGTGTTGCGTTTAACAGAAAACATGTAAAAAAAGAAAGAGAAAATAACATATAAATGGGGCATAATGGGCACCCATGCCCATTATGCCTCGCCCATTATGCCCCATGTGTTATCTTTTAAATAAAAATGTAGATTGTTGTTCTGCTAGCTAAATTAGATGAAATAACTAGATTAATACAAAATAAATAAACTTACTTTGATGTTAAAAGAGAAAAATTGAATTTAATATTCACTCCACGTATAAAAACATGCACTTTATTTCACTTGATAATAACATCAAAAGACCAGAAAAAGCTTTTTTTTTCTCAACGAACCGCAGATGTCATTTTCACTTAAAAAGGGGGTTCCCCCGTATTGCCGCAGATAATTTGAAAAGAAAGAGGCAAAGTCGGAGCTTCCACTTTACTCAATCAGGAAATACCAGGGGGGCCCATTATACCCCGAGGGCCCGATATGCCCCCCCTTCCCCTATAGTAAAAAAGGTTACTAGTGTTTTTCAAAGTTTTTTATTATTATTATTATTTTTAAATAATCAAAGCAAATAAGTAGTGGCGTGAATTCTAGTTTGTATTTTTATATTTATCGACTGAACAAATTTGTTTTAAAATATCGGGTCTTGTTTTTAGAACAGTGTGAAGCCTCAGTACATGACTTAGTTCTATTTATCTTCGTTATCAAAGTAGCTTTTATTACTGAGACACTCAACTGTGTTTTATCACTTGTCCAAACCTTGTTCATTTGAGGAAAAAACTCTTCCGTGCGTTACTTCCAGGCAGACACATAACGTACTCAATAATCGTAGAAAAATTTGTTAAAATTAGATTATTGGCACGAAAGTGCTGGAATAAATCGACCCAACGATTTTGAGTATTCAAGCCAGAAATGTTTTCATCTGTAACAAAGTTTAATATAAGTGAAAACTCGTCAAAGACTGTAGCATCTTGGCTGCTGCTAATAAATCCTTGCGTGACAAGTATATCAACCACTTTCTGTACCTCTTCCCACGTAGGCACTTTTGTTAAATTTGCCCATTCAAACACTTCTAGTTCTTTGTTAAATTGACACCACTGGCACTGGTCCAAGTATTCCTTGCTTGTTTTATAAAACTCAGCCGCCGTAGTTTTTACGTTCTGGCTTACTGCTGCTTTTTCTTCTGCTCTTTCTTGAAATTTTACCATCAGGCCACGGACCATGTGAGGAAGGAAAATCGTATTCTCTTTTAGTGTTAGGTTATCTCGGAGACGATTAATTTCCTTGGCAGACTCTATAGGCGATACATTTTGTACTTCGATTTTCAAAACAACTTCGTGAAAGATCGCTGCTTGTGCGTGCAAAAAATAATACCACAATTCTGAGCTGTGATTATAGAAAAACGTCTTTAAAATATTTGGGCATTTGTCGATACTCAGAAAATAGTTTTTCAAAGGCTGAAACATATTGAAAACTCTCTCAAGCGCGGGCATGCAAGCCCAGCAGCTTGGGATACTCTGTCTCGGTAAAAATACAAAACTCTTTCAAAGCTTCTACTAGAACGCTATAGATGTAGAAATGAGTAAATTTTTACTATAATGCATTCGAAATCCACAGGAAGACTATCAGCGGCAGTTTTGATCGCTTTGTGGATTATGTGGGCTCCACATCCAATCCCAATAATCTGTCTGCCGAGTGATTGGTTCAACTTTGAGTAAACATTATTATTACCTCTCCTATTCTTTCCCCCAAAGTTGCAGTTCGTGTTTACCTCCACAAAACGCAACAATTTTTTTTGTTTAAGTCATTAAAAGACAATACTTCCTTCAATACAATAATAATACAATAAGTACAATAATATCCGATGTTTCGCCTGCCTGCTCCCGATACTCAAAAACCTTATCTTTAACGCCTTCCTATGGTAAAAAATAGCGAATTAAAATTGGGAATAATTTGATTAAGCCATGATTTGAAGCATCCGTTAATAAAATTTTGCAATTGGCTTTAAAATGCTCTTTTAAATCTTCGGTTGCCATGGTAGACAACACATTTACCACAATAGCTGGAAACTTTGTACGTGCACATCTAAATTTTTGCTCAAAACATGCTTGAATAAAAGAAGAAGAACAGTCATTTGAGCGAAAACTGTGGTTATGTTGCACTGTGTGTACCGTACCCCCAGCTGCAGCTAAATCCCAATCCTTAGAAGTCGGCGACTCGGTTTTCTTGAAGCAACGGCTTGATCGGCAAGTCTATGTTTTTCTGATTTTAAATGTTTTTCTATATCACTGGCACCACCATGTCCAACACTAAAATCTGTACGACATTTTTCACATGTAAGATGTTACATCTTCTTCATCATCTTTTCTTTGTTTTATAAATGGATGCTTCTGTTGCAAACTAATATTAAAGGAGCACTTGCGTTTAGGCATTATTGTTTTGTTACAAAACACTACTTGAACTAAAAAAACCATCGATCTAATTAACAAGATGGCAATCTCTGGCCATGGCGGCATTTGTCTACAAGCTGATCACACACTACTTCACGAAAATTACTTGCATAGCATTCATTTCGCTTTGTCCTACACTAGTTGAGTTAGTGAAAAAACCGGATTTGTCAACTTTGACCACAACTTCAGATGTCACCAACACTTCAGATTTCACATCGCAAATAAGGGACTTTTGAAACATATTTTTGTTTTCCACTTCAATTTTTTTTTAATTTTAACCTCCAGTATTTTGCTAGCACACATTCCGAGTTAATAGCAATATACAAAAGAATGAAAATGTTTTTGCTTAAATTTTATATAATCAAAAGAAACTCAACCCTCCCAAAAATTGCAAAAGCGGGACAATTTCAGCCTCGCGGGAGACAGCGGGACAGACTGCCTGAAAGCGGGACTGTCCCGCCCAAAGCGGGACGTATGGTCACGTTAACTATACCACTACTCCGTATGTGAGTATTGGTCTGATGACCGCGGTGTAGAGCCAGTGGGTGATTTGGGGGGAGAACCCCCACTTATTACCAATGGCTTTTTTACAGGAAAATAAAGCTACGGTGGATCTCCTGATTCTTTCCTGTATATTGGCTTTCCAATTTAGCTTTTTTTCTAGGATTATATGAACCTAGATATTTGGCTTTGTTTGAAAGTACAAGTGAGATTAAATTTATTGATGGAGTTATTAGTTGAGGAATTTTATATTTCCTGGTGAAGAGAACGAGTTCAGTGTTCTGAGGGTTGACCCCTAGATCACATTTTCCCGCCCATTTTAAAAGTTTATTTAGAGCTGTCTGCATCTGGTCCGTAAGGACGTGAGCATGTTTGCCAGATACCGCAATGGAGACGTCATCTGCATATGCAATCACTTTGAATCCCTCAGCTTCTAAGTCAACTAGAAGTTTATTGACGACTATATTCCATAGAAGAGGGGATAGGACTCCGCCTTGCGATGTTCCTCTACTGACAGATCTCTTTGCAGAGAAGTTTCCTAGAGTAGAGTTGATTCTCCTGCTTTTTAGCATTAGATTTATCAACTCCACTACCTCTTTGAGCTTCGTCAGTGCCTTTGTAATTGCAGAGTTGCTGACGTTATTGAAGGCGCCCTCTATGTCGAGGAAGGCGGCCAGAGTGAATTCTTTGTGATGGAGGGAATATTCTATAGTTCGAACCTAGGTGTGTAGGGCCGTTTCTACAGATTTTCCCTTACAGTAGGCGTGTTGTGCTGTAGATAACAATTTTGGATCTATAGCTGTACGCAGGTGGATATCAATCAGTCGTTCTAAAGTTTTAAGAAGGAAAGGTGATAGACTTATTGGTCGGAGATCTTTTGGGTTTACGTGGGATGATTTCCCAGCCTTAGGTATAAACACAACCTTGACTTCTCTCCACTGAGTGGGGATATAGTTCAAGGTGGTACAGCCGATGAGAATTACTTCAAGGACAGGGATAATAATGTCCGCGGCCTTTTGAAGTTCCGCTGGAATTATACCATCAGGTCCAGAGGATTTGTATGGGTCAAAGCTGTTAGTGGCCCAAACTAATTTTTCCCTTGTAATCAGATCGGGGTTGTTTGTTATTATACTACCTGGTTCTGTGGAATCATAGCTGCATAAGTTCTTAGAGCTTCCTGGAAAGTGAGTGTCCAGAAGCAAATTTAGCGTTTCTTCGCAGGATTCTGTCCAGCCGTCAGCTGTTTTCAAACTGCTAGGCATGGTCGGACTCTTTGAGAGGATTTTTTTTAATCTAGAAGCTTCTGAAGTATCTTCTATTTCACCACAGAAGCTTCTCCAGGAAGTTCTTTTAGTTTTCCTCAGTTGATATTTATATGTTTTGTGGGATTCCTTGTAGGAGTCCCAGTCTATTGAGATTTTTGATTGTTTAGCCCGGTTGAAAAGTTTTCTGCATTCCTTCCTGAGCGGTTCTAGCCCCGAGCTCCAACACAGTGGTTTCTGTTTTCCTCTTATTTTTATAGGAGGACTGGATTTCTGCAGTGAATGGTTAAGGGCAGTGGTAAGATCATTGACTTTTTTGTCTAGATCCTGTTTGTTTGTAGGGTTTTGTAAATGTTTAGGTTTAATAAACTTTTCCAGTGTTACCCGATATTTTTGACAGTCAGTTTTCCGATAGTTTCGGAAGCCTGGTAGCTGAGAGGTTCCTCATAAAGATCAAATTGAATGTATCTTTGATCCGAAAAGGAGTGATCAGTTGATACTTTCCAATTTGTAATCCTATGATGAGCCGAATCGGAGACAAGAGTGATATCTAAAACTTCATGTCTGTTTCTGGTAATGAATGTTGGTTCATTGCCAGTATTACTTACTATGAGGTTAGTACTTAAAATAAAATCAAAAAGTGACTCACCCCTTTCATTTATGTCATTACTACCCCATACTGTGTGATGCGCATTAGCATCGCATCCAATGATGAGGCAGATCTTCTACCGTTCTGCTGCAGCGACAATCCTTTTAAATAAGTCGCCTGGAGGAGGGCCAGGATGGTCGTGGCCAAGGTAAGCTGATACCAGCCAGTAGATGTTGTCACTGGTCTGGTATCTTACTGTGAGTTTTTTAGTTGAGATATTCCACGTGTTTTTTAATCTAATAAATGAAAAGACTAGTAAAGTTTTTAACAGTTAAAACACTTTTTATATTTCCTCAGATGTACATTTCAGAAGCAATGCTTCCATCAGGGACGGCAGAAGGTATGGGGTGAGTGGGGTATAGACCCCACCTAACTTTTCTGAGCATGGGGTGCACCCCATCTTCTGGCCTTGGAAATATACCAATTTTTTTTAGTTAAATGAGGCAAAAAAAATTTTATGATACTATGAATATTGTTACACTAATTTTTGCTTGATTGACTGAGACTGACCAAGTGATTTGAATCATTTATTTATCGGTCACAGACTCAACGTTATGAATTATTTCTTATCCTTTTTCTCTCCTTGATTTTAGACATTCTTTTAAACTAAAATGAAACTACCATAATTCATTTTATTCTACCATGCTTCCCACCTAAAAAAAATAGTGTTCTGCCGCCCCTGGATTCCATTGTCAGTGAGATTTATAAATTAAATTAAATTAAGTTATTTGTCAAAAAACTAATAATAAACCAAAATGTTTCTAAACAAAATTACAGTTGAGTTGAGTTGAATCTATTAAAACATTTTTTGAATATTGAATCTTTGATTTTTGATGATCACTATTCATAAGACTATTTTTTTTTTTTAATATGTAAAATGATTCAAAAGCATCTAATTCATAATTGCTATTTACATTTGTTATTAATTTTAAATTTTGCAAACTAAAGCTATGACTATTTTCTAGCATATGTTCTGCAACACTTGACTTTTCTTTTTCATTATATTTAAGATGTGCAAAATGTTCTTTAAATCTTTTTAGAATAGGTCTTCTTGTCTGTCCTATGTATTCTTTTGCACAATCATTACATCCGATAGAATAAATTCCTGACTTTTGAAGTTGTTCAATTTTATCCTTAGATCCTCCAATCAGATTTTTTATTTCGCTGCACTCACTCATACGGATATTATATTTATTAAAGATTGGTTTTATCTTAGATGTTATTTCTGGATAGAAATAAAACTTTGAATATTTCTTTTCGTCATTTCCTTTATTCCTTATTAGATCTAAAGTTGTATAATTTCTCAATTCTTATTTTCTTCTATGTGCCATTGTTAAATCTTCAATCAATTCTTCAGTATATCCATTAATTTTGGCTATGTCTTAAATTTTTTGGAATTCTTTTATTTTTGTTTCTATAGTCATTGGAATATTTAGAGCTCTAAAAATCATTGAGTGAAAAGCTGACATCTTATGTTCAAAGGAATGGAACGAGTCTGATGTAATGTATCTCAGAGTATTCGTTGGTTTTCTGTATATATCAAATTCGAAATTGTCTCCGTTCCGAGTTATACTTAAATCCAGAAAATTTAGTTTCCCTTCAATTTCTTCTTCATATGTAAATTGTATTGATGGGTATTTAGTTCTATTTAATTTGGTAATGAACTGACGGAGTTCATGTTTTTTGATTATCGCCCATATATCATCTACATATCTTAACCAAATTCTTTGAAAATTTACTTGATTTTTCATTTCAGTTTATATATGCGACATAAATAAATTTGCTAAAAACGGGCTCATATGTAATCCCATACTGCAACCAAATTTTTGTCTGTAAAACTTTTCATTAAACTGGAACCAATTTGGTAATCTTTTGGTAAAAAGACTCAATTTGTAGAGAGAGTTGTGTTTGAGAGTTCTGCTGGTAGTCTAGCGCGAGCCCTAGGCCTGCAAGGGATATCCTCCCTTGACACGACTTCAAGCTTAGCACCAGGCCAGAGTCCCTCTAACCTGCTTATCGCGAGCTTATACAGATCGCACGATCTCTCTCCTTCAAACGCGATTAACCTGACGCGTCCCTGATACTATTCGCGTCCTCAAAGATGGCAGGTTCCCCTGGGTTTTCCATCACAAGAGTCCAGTAGGAGGCCTGTAGCTTGTTCATGATGATCGCCCATTGATCAAAAAAGATCGCATCAGCCGCGTTACTCCTGTCAATGACAGCGAAAATGGGTTTGTCCTTCAGTGCGTCACTGTACGACATGTTTTTTGGAGCTGAGGGTGCTTGGTTTTTGCACCTTAGGCCTTTTGGCGTTCGAGGTTGACTGCTAGAACGAACGTTGGCGCTTAGACGTTGAGTCTACGCAGTTTTTTTCATTTATTGCTATGATTTTCAGATTGAGTTGAATCAAGCTTAGGTTTAGGTACCGCAACTAACACCTTCGCAATTTTCTCCGCATTCCGCCTTTCTTTGTGGTTTGGGAAGGTAGGGAGGTTGGGATGCCCTTCGTTGTCCGTTCCACTGTTAGACAAAGTTTCACCTTCAACTTGAGGGTTAGGGGGATTGGAAACTCTTCGTTTTCAGTTATACTGTAACTCACAGTTTCACCTCCAACTTGGGTGATAAGGGGATAGGCGACCCTTTCGTTGGAGTCACAGTTTCACCTCCCACTTTGGGGTTAGGGCGATTGGACACCCTTTCGTTGTTTGTCCTACTGTAAGTCACAGTTTCGACTACAACTTGGGGAAGGGAAGGAGTGTTTCCAGAGCTCGAAGGAGGTCCTCCTCTTTCAGCCACGGAGCCGATAGTCTCGGCGCCCGTACCGTACTGGTTGGTCGACCTCGAGTCCTTTGACATTGGACGGGATGAGGTGGGAGGTTTTAGCAGAGGAGTTTTTGATGAGGGTGGCCCTTTGTCAACACATCACTGTTCGCGTTGGAATCGAAAGTCTCGGCTCCTCTACTTGCAGCAATGGTCCTCTCCGGGGTCCCTTCTATACGTTCAGTATGAGTGGAAGTATTGCAGAGAGTCACTGCAACCCTTCCACTGGTTTGGGCATCCTCCTAAGGAGGGGCGTTAGAACCAGAGGGCTCTCCACATTTCTTAGTTGGCTTGTGAGGCCTTCCTCGAACTGCAGTCGGCTCCCCAGTCCTTCCGCCAATCGCTTTTTGTGTCGTTATCGTTAATAAATTTGTCACTGGCGACTTATCCTCTTTCGAGGCCAAGTAATCGACGGCAGTCGCGACACCTGCCGACTTGTGAACGTATATTCCCGTTCATTTTTTATTTTTTTTATTTACTTTTTCCATTTATTTCAGAGGTTTTGTTTGAGTTATGTTGGTTGGCCAGGTTCTGCAGCCGGATTGCTGGAGAAGATGTCCTTAAGCACCCCCACCACGACAAGGTCAACTCATAGGGGGCGATGCTAGTATATAGTACTAGGGTGGTTTTTTTTTTAGACAAATTTTTTTTCACTCCCATCCCGAAATTTTGTGGAGAATACCTAAAAAAAATTCCCTAAAAATTTGAGCCCTTAATATTAACATTTAGTACTCGACCAAGGCATGCAAAGATTTCCCATATAAAATACACGTAAACTTAAACTTCTTATCTTAAGAATTCTACAGTTCAGAGGCGTTTTATGGTATAGTCTAGGACATTAACAGGTTTTCTTTAAAATTAAATGCTCTACAAAATTGTTCCTTGCGGTGAAGTCGTAACTCACACCGGCGAAGTAGTATGGGTCACCAAACCCAATTTTTTCGTAAAATTCTTGTTTTTTGCCCTTATCGCGCTTCTTTTGCGCTTTTCTTTTCGGCAATAGGGAGCAACTTACACTTTTTCCATGTTGTGGGAAAGTATCCATTGTTGATATCGTGATTGAACACGCAAGAAAGTGCAACATCAAGTGAATGGGGGCATTTTTTCAACACGTAGTTTGATATCTTATCAATACCATAAGATTTTTTGTTATTTATATTCATTCTTTGAATATTGACTTTATTTGGGGACGTAAATGGTGGATTCAAGTAATTTGTATTTGCGTTTGATGAAGAAAACAACGTTAGTGAATTCTCTATTCGTCTATTTTCAAACTAAACTACTTGAGAAAGAATATTATTTGTTAGGTTGCTATCAAAATTGGTGGTTTTTTCGCAATATAGATCTGAATAAATAGACTTAAAGGCATTAAGTTTGCTTTCATTATCTATAAGTTCATCTCCATTCACTGTAAGAATGTCCTTGGAAATATTCGTACCAAAACACTTTCTACCGCTAATCCTGTCAATTTCTTTGAATGCTTGTGGAGAAGGCTTAATTTGTTGTAAGCGCATACTGAATTCACTGTCAAGGTCTAATTTGATTCTTTCTTCTATAATTTTGCTAAGACATTTGATCCTAGAGAAGAGTTCTTTGTATTAAGAGTTAATTCTGTTCAAATGTTTATGAAAAACTCATTTTAGTTTCCGTAGCTAAATATGTACTTTGAATTTTTATGAGATTTTTAGTTAATGGAGAAATATTTTTGTATTTTGAACGCTTTACCACTTTAGTCACTGAATGATTTTCTACACTTTCAGTTATTTTATTATTGATGTTTTCTATGAGTTCATCAATATCAGTGTTGGGGATGTTTGAGTTTATTGGTAGACTTATTCTGGAAAGCGTGTTGTGCAAATCTAATCTAAAATTGTCCCAATTCGTTCTTTCAAAACTTGTGAAGCAAGTAGGAGGTACAAATATTGGGTGGACATCAAAGACATTTAGGTTTATTTCGAGCCCAAAGTGGTCAGATAGAAATGAAAACGTTTTGCAAATGATATCATTGCCAGTGTTTAATGAACTCAATAATATAAAATAGTCTAATACGGATGATGATCTAAAACGAACAAGGGCTGCTTACGATCAGTATAACGAGATCTACAAGGAGAAAAGAAGGGAAGAACACCGACTTTTCAAAAAGAAAAAGAAGCAGCATGAGAAGCGCTCGTTTGCGGAAACAGAGGGGGGCCATGACAGGAACGAGATTCGGAAGTTTTACGAGAAGGTAAAAAGATCCTGCCAGGGTGGCAAGTCCCGAACTCAAGCCTGTAAAGACCAACAGGGAAACATAGTTATAGAGTCACAGCGACTGTGACTGAGGATCTGGAAAGATCACTTCTGCAGACTGCTTAACGGCGATGAGGACACAAATACCGCTGTCAGGCAGATTGCCCCATTCAGGTTGGACGATGATCAAGAATGCCGTCCTCCCGACCTAGAGGAAGTTAAGCTTGCCATATGCAAACTTAAATCAATATGGCAGGTGCAGATGGCCTTGATGCCGAACTCTTCAAGGCAGCTGGAGACCAGTTGGAAAGGAGCATGCACCAGCTAATCTGCATGATATGGTCGGAAGAAAGCATGCTCGATGAATGGAACCTCAGTATCGTATGCCCGATCCTAAAGGAGGAAGACCCTCACAATTGCGCCAATTATAGAGGGATAAGCCTCCTTAACGTCGCTTATAAGATCTTGTCTGCTGTAATATGTGAACGTCTGAAACCCCACGTCAACAACTTGATAGGTCCTTATCAATGTGGTTTTAGACCAGAGAAGTCCACAATAGACCAAATTTCACATTTCAGCAGATCTTGGAACAAACCCGAGAACATAGTATCGATATTTACCATCTCTTTATCGATTTCAAGGCCGCGTATGACAGTATTTACAGAGACGAGCTGTACATAGCCATGTCTAGTTTTGGAATCCCTGCAAAACTCGTACGACTATGCAGGATGACTTTGGAGAATTCACGCTGCTCCGTCAAGGTCGGTAAAGAACTCACCGAGACCTTTGATAACGAAAAAGGTTTTAGGCAAGGCGACAAACTGTCATGCGATTTCTTCAACATCGTACTTGAACAGATTGTAAGAAACTCAAACGTCAACACCAGAGGAACAATCTTTCAAAAGTCTACAATTACTCACCTACGCAGACGATATTGACGTAATGGGAAGAAAAAAACGTGATGTCATAGGTGCTTTTGCGAGTATTGAAACAGAAGCGGCCAAAATGGGTTTGATGGTTAATGAGGGCAAAACGAAGTATATGCTGTCATCAAACAAGGACACAGAACATCGACGAATTGGATAAAACGTCACAATAGACAGACATAACTTCGAGGTAGTACAGGACTTCGTCTACCTAGGATCCGCTGTAGACACGGACAACAACATCAGTGCGGAGATCAAACGGAGAATAACTCTTGCCAACCGTTGCTTCTATGGGTTAAGAAGGCAATTGAGAAACAAAACCCTCTCTAGAAAAATCAAGGTGACCTTGTATAAGACCTTAATCATCCCAGTCCTGCTTTACGGCGCGGAAGCATGGACCTTATCGAAAGCGGATGAGGAAACCCTTGGTCGTTTCGAAAGAAAAATTCTCGGAATGATCTTTGGTCCCGTATGCGAAGACAATGTGTGGAGAAGAAGGTACAACAACGAGCTGTATGAGCTGTACCGCGACATGTGCATAGCCAGAAGAGTACGCATCGTGAGGCTACGATGGTTGGGCCATGTAGAGCGGATGGACCCAAACGCTCCGGCTCGTCGGGTGTTCGAAAGCACATTGCAGAGAAATCGCGAAGGGGAGGGCCTCGTCTTAGGTGGCGCAATCAAGTGGATGAGGACCTCAACCGACTTGGAGTGCGAAATTGGAGAGAGCTCGCCCGAAATCGAAATCGTTATAGAAGGACGTTGGTTGAGGCCCAGGTTCACCCCGAATTGTAATGCCCACCTAAGTAAGTAAGGATGATGATCTTGGATATGATGGGCTGTGTGGTGAAATTATATCAAAATTTAAAAATGTGCTATTATAAAACCAGTTGTATATTTTATTTCCGTTAGCGTTCCGAACATTATCACCCCTGTTTGGATGTCGAGCATTAAAATCTCCTCCTATCAGTACTGCATCGTATGTGCTTGCGAAACTCAAAAGTCTGTCCAATTCACTCGTAAGGTTTGGCCCAGCTGAACACGGTATGTAAATACTTCCTAAGAGTATTCTTTTAGAAGCTCCTAAATGTTTCTGACATATCAAAACGGCCAGACAAACTGTGAATGAATTACTATTAATCTTTACTTCATTTATCTTGAACTTTTCGTCAGTAACGATGGCGGTTCCCCTTCCATCGTCATTCCTAATGAGATTTTAGCCTTCAAAAGAAGGTTTATGCACCTCATTCAGCCTTGTTTCAGTTGTGAAGCATATTTGCGGTTTCTTTCTCTGAAGTCTGCTTAAAAAAGAAAGTCTTTTTTTGTGCGAAATTAAAGAATTGGTATTTATCGATATAATTTAAAGATTTGTGGTTGAAGCCATCATATAGCTAAAGAGGCGACGAATTCAAGATAAGCGAACACCTTCTTTACTTTGTAGCTTTTGATAACTTGGCCAAAATTGCCTTATTTTGAACAAAAAGTCTGTGAAGGATATATTAAAAAAGTTCTTGGCTTCGTTAAGAAAGTCATCAATCTTAATGTTAGACGCCTGTTCAATATTTCCCAGAGGTACATTTTGAGAAACTTTTTTTTGAACTGGATGTTTATTAGCACTGGGTGCGTTCCTAAGCCATATCGGCAAACGAAACATTTTTGGTTATGTTACTGATCATGTCCTCAATTTCTATTCTTGCTTTATTTTTTACAATTCTAGAGTGTTTTGCCAGTATTGTTCTTTTTTCCTTATACCGTTTTTAGTACTCACAATCTGAAGAACTTGCTGCATGCACTTCCAAGTTACAATTTGCACACTTTGTTGTAGGTACCTCTTTGTTGTTTTCTTTTAATTCCTTAAAAGATTGAATACACACTTCTGAATCATGGAATTGACCAAACAGTACACACCTACTATGATAAGAACAGCACTCTCCCGTGTGTCCGAACCTTTGGCACCGGTAACAACGAATGACCCCATTATTGTGCTTTCGTTCCCAGTACACCTTTTGGTGAAGAAGATATTTAATGTTTGTTAGATCCTTAATACTTTCTCCAATTTCTAACTGAACTACATACAAAAATATTTAGTTTAAACCCAAGTTGTTTAGTTTTATTTGTTGTAAATTGACTTACTTTTTTAATTCGAACATTCGGAGCTGCTCTTTCCAAAGCACTTTTAACAACTTCTACCTGAGTATCACCGTCAACACCCTTGAGTAAAATTGTTGCCCTTTTTGTTTCCTGGGGAGAAAAAGAAAAAGCACCTATGCCTGTCCCACGGCTTTTTTCTATAATTAATTTGTGAACACATGCATTATCCACATAGACTTTTGTCTTTCTGTATCCTAGGTTAACAAATTTGTGTCTAAGATTATCTAATTTACATTCTAATGCAGCAAGATTAATTAAGTCTGTTATTAAACTACAATTCGCACCAAATATAAAGATAGATAGACAAAATAATTTATTGCTAATACTACTAACGTTATTAGGTGAACTTTCTCTTGTTTGCGATGTATTTTCCTCATCAGGTACCTATTAACAAATGGTTTGATATAGATTGTAGAAAGCTCCGGAAGCTTTCTTTTACATATCCTAAGCTTTTCATATCAACGAACTCCCAGTTTTTTAAAAATATCTACCTCCGCATTAATGTAGAATATAAAAAGATAAAAGAACTGATTATCTTAAAAACGGGCAAAAAGCTTGGAAAATTGTAAGGACTCCAAACATTTTTGGGATACTGTTCGTGAACTTGGTGGGCGAAACGATCGTATGAAGTACTCCTTGGAAGCTGATACGCTAGCAGCTCATTTTAAAACTCTGCTGTCAGCTGAGGGGGACCTTCATACTTTTGACTACGCATTACCTAACTCAGTGGTTACTGAACTAGACGCGGATATTTCGCTTTACGAATTGGAAGCAACATTGCATAAGATGAAGAACAATAAAGCTCCAGGCATAGACGGTATTCCAGCTGAGTTCTATAAAAATAGTACTACCGACTTCAGTTTTAATTCAGCCATGATTTTCGCTATTTATAAGAAAGGTGATGCAAATGTTGCAGAAAATTATAGAGGAATTTCGATATTGAATTTGTTAAGAAAAATTTTCTCTGCAATTTTAAATGAAAGGCTTGCAAACTGGATTGAGGGGAGCAATCGTCTTAATATATTTCAAGCTGGTTTCCGCCCAGGGTTTTCGACCATGGATCATATCTTTGCTATTTCCAATATCGCAAGAAAGTTTATTGAAAATAAAAAGAAGCTGTACACGTGCTTTATCGATTTCAAAGCTGCCTTTGATAAAGTCAATAGACAGGCCTTAATCTACAAGTTATCATGTTTAGGTCTATCGCGAAAGTTTCTTGCAATGTATTCTAAACTAGTTTCATCGTCAAATGCAAAGGTTTGGGATGGATGTGAGTTCTCGAGTACATTTGAAACAACAGCAGGTGTTCCTCAAGGATGTGTCCTCAGCCCACTACTCTTCGCTCTGTTCATCGATGAAATCAGTGACCTTCTTCCTGGCGGAGTTCTTTTTGCTAACACGTTGATTAAAGTCTTGCTATATGCAGACGATTTGGTTATGTTTGCTGACAACCCATTTTCACTGCAGTTGCAAATAAACAGACTCAACTCTTTTTGTGAGACCTGGGGTTTGCATATCAATACAGATAAAACTAAAATTATTATTTTTGAATCGAGAAGCACTAGAGGACTCCCAGAAGAAATATGGTCCCTTAATTCCACACACATTGAGGTTGTGCAAGAGTTTAAATATTTGGGAGTTCTGTTGACTTACAATCTTAGTTTTGTAAAACACGCTAATGAGAAAAGCAATCAAGCTAAACTAGCCCTAAATATGATGTGGACAAATTTTTTTTCCAACCAAAGTATTGATTTGAGGTCCAAATACCGAGTCTTTAATGCAACGGTTAATACATGTATGTATGTGCTATGGTGTACAAGTGTTTGGATATATTAAACTTGAAGCTTTCGAAAGTCTATAAAGACATTTCTTCAAACGCTTATTTCGGTTACCAAACTCAACCCCAAATTATGCAATTTATGTAGAGTCAGGGATAACACCAATATACATACAAAACCTAAAAGCTAACGCAGACTTCATTATTAATGAAAATCTTACTGTTGAGATTTATAAATGTCCGTCAAGTTAGCAACCACTTCAAAATTTTCATAGTTTGTTAATTGGATTAATTGTCGTAAATTTGTCGTAAATTTGTCGTGGAAAAAAAAAATTTGTCGCTCTTCGTTTTTAAAAAAAAAACCGTGTGTAGTGCTAACTTAACGGTCACGTTAGCACTACCACCCCCCAAAATCCGTCAAATCGATCTTAAACAAAAAACTAAGTATGCAATTAAGTGTCGTAAATTTGTCGTAGATTAGTCGTGAAAACGAAAAAATTTTAGCTTCTCATTTTTTTTAAAAAATAGTGTGTCCAAAAATAGTGTGTCCCCCCTAAAATGGTCAAATGAACTCGAAATCAAAAACTGAGTATGCCATTAATTGTCTTAAATTTGTCGTTCACAAGATATCCAAAAAGATATTTTGTCGAGACCCCCCCTTTCAAAGTGCCCCCCATATGAATGATTTTCATGCAACGAAAAACACCAAAGTTCAATACTTCAAAAAATCGTTCAAATCAACTCCAAATCGAAAACTGAGTACGCAGTTAATAGTCGCTTTTTATCCTCTTATGAGATATGTAAACAGATAATTTGTCGCGCCCCCCTTTCGGATAGTATTTTAAAAAGAGTAGTGTGTAGTGCTAACTTTGTGTCAAGTTAGCACTAAAATTAAGTCTAAAATTAGGTCTCTATCATCGGTATTGACAGAGATATCGAATTTAACATAGGTCAGGGTACACCAAAGTTAGCCTTTTTTAAGTTGTCAAAATGTGATGTCAAAGTTGAGAAACGGACTTTACTGTTAAACAATTTTTTTCTAAGAATATGACCTAAAATCACATCCCAAAGTATGTAAAACGAATTACGGGACACCCTGTATGGTGGTTAATATCTCGGTTAATATTTTTTTCGTTTTATAACGTAAACTTCACAATCCAATAAGTCCCCATGACGCTTTAGTAACTGCAAATCTAGCATCCTGGGCTCTCCTACTATAACTACAAGCAAAACCGAGACCGTTTACCTTCTTGTGTTCACTTGATAATAAATAAACGAAAATTTGTTTCGTAGCTTTCAACCAAGCCAAAGTTGGTAATATACTGTAAATCTCCAAAGAACTCCTAGGGGGTATATAATTTGAAATGATAAATAATTCAATATTTTTAGTTAATAAAGTTAATGAAACAATCAATTAATCAATATCGTTTATTGATGTAGGTAAAACATTTGAATTTAATTGTATATATGATAAAAAGGAATTTATTGCGATCAGAACGCCTCCTCCTCCATACTTACCAGTAATTATATTTGATGTATCTTTTCTGAACACAAAATATTTAGAATTGAAAATTTCCGAGGTTAATTGATTTTAAGTCAAGTTTCGGTTAGTAGAATTACATCATAAGACCTAGTTCAGAGAGTAACGAGTAAGATATAAGGAATCAAGTTTGGATCTCATACCTCTTACATTTTGATAATAAAAAGATAAACTACTTAATGAAGCAGTAACGCTGAATTCATTTGAAGTAGTATTCAGTATGGGTTCAGCAACAGCAACGTTTTATTCATAATTTGATAAATTTATAAGATGAAGACGATGAAGATGATCGTGAAGCTGAAGGATTATTCGAACGCGACAAACGCGTATGTGTTGAGAGCAAAGGCAATTCCGCCTCAGCTAACGTTGGATCTACGTTTTTAGCCTCGAAAAAATTCATGCACAACTGTGTGCAAAAGCCAAAGTGGGTTGCACATTAACTTATATGTTTCAGAGTCTCTCCAGACTTTGATTTCAAAAGACGAATAATCCTTTTCGGGAGTCACATTAAACTTTTTTCCATTCCCTCACAAGGCATGGTTGTGAGAAATGCGCTAGGCCCAGGTGCTTCTCGGTCCTCGCTCTGTTGTGCCACCCTATTTATTTATTTATTTATTTATACATTAAATTTTCTTCTCACAATAGTTAACGGCAGTTTTTTGAAGTGAAAACTTCTTTAGGCGCGTTTGGCACTTCTGCGATGGGGGTAAAGCATTGAATTCGCGACCGACACCATTTTTTGGCTCATCGTATTTCGTATGTAAAGTCGTCATAGCCCAGCGTCTCAGGTTCGATTCCCAGCCATGACTTCCATTTTTTTTATTTATTTAAAGTGAAAACATAAATAAAAATTTATGGCCACGGTTGGGATTCGAACTTGAGACCCTGAGTTTAATAGCCAACGCCTTTTTTTTTTTTTTTTAAACTCATTTTTATTGTATATCGCTTATAACTTTTTACATGCTAACAAAAATGTTTGAACTAGCTTACATAATAACTTAATTAACTTACTGACCCTAGGCGGGTACTCTGAATTACGCAATAACTTATTTCTATTGCCTTTCGGCCTAAAGATACAATATAACTATTTCAACCTAGAACTAAAAATATTAAAACTAAGAAAGTTTAAAAAACTTAGTTTCCAAGATCAATATTTTTTGGTTTTTCTTAAAATTACTTACAACTAATTAAAACTACTTAAAACTAATTAACACTACTTAAAACTAGAGCAGCCATAGTAGCTTTTTATAATTTTTTTTTTTTTTTTGTTTTTTGTGTTTTATAATTTTTTTTTGGGACTTTGTGTTTTTTCTATTTTTTTTTTTGAATTTTGGGGACGCACAGTCATTTTTACATTTTTTTTTTTTTATTTCTATTTTTTACAATTTTTTTTTGATTTTCGACGCCGCAATAATTTTTATAATTTTTTTTTTTTTTTAGTTTTTATAATTTTTTTGGTTGCCACTATACCTACCCCCTATACCCTAAGTCTTACACACTGAACCTTTGTAAGCCAGCCATAGGCGACTCGCTATCCGTAACATTTTCCCTATGTTGCTCAGACAACCACCAGAACATATTCGACGTTTTGATAACGTCCCGTCGATCGCGATCTGAAACCGCCCTACTGTACCGGAGGAGCTCTTCAACTTCTCCGCCTACTGCGGCGACGTCCCGGCTGTAAAGGAGCCGTCGTTCTACGGACTTACGGCAGACGTGGTAGATTAACGGAACCGCCAATCTGTCCTGTATCAAACCTATCATGTCAAAATAGAAGAAAGCCTCCGGTGGGACAAAGCCACTGAAACGTGTTCTCTCCATATATTCTATGTTGGGGTAGTAAGCCCCAAATATCAGGCCATTGTTCGAAGACATCGCCCTTGCAGTGTGACCCCGAGTCAGTTTTATCATGAAGTTGTCGATTCTGTTTATTTGAGCCCCGTTGTAAAGGACCTCATTAGGATAATATTTTCTGTACTCCGACTCTGGTGTTCTGTGCAATCCAAGATAGGTACGCAGACACTGTCTCTCAAACACCCGAATCTTTTCCATTTGAGACGCTGTAACATTGAACCACACAGGGCACCCATAGACAATCATTGGCCTTATGAGGGCCATGTAGCAAATCACCTTCACTCTGCTATCAAGTTGACTGCTGTGAAACAGTCGCCTTGTCAGAGCAAAAGCTCCTCTAGCCCTGGCCAGAGCCGCATCCATATGTTTGTTAAAATATAGATACTGATCTAGCCAGATGCCCAGGTACTTGACTACTACTTTGCTTGGCAGTGGGTGGCCATGTAGATCAACGATCACCAGCTTTCGCCAGTTCTTTCTCGTATCCCATGAAGCCCGAGCCAACGAGGTTCTAAACACAATTGTTTCCGATTTCTGGAAGTTGATTTTCAACTTCCAGTCATCGCAATATTGCTGAATCTTATCGAAGTCACGCTGCAAGAGTATTCTGATGACCTCGATCTTTGGACCTGTTCTGTACGCGATTAGGTAATCGGCGTACGCTATGGCATGGTGAAGGGAACCAATTAGATCGCCGGTGAAAATGCTAAACAAAATAGGCGAATTCACCGCTCCTTGTTGCAGACCATTCTGTATTTTAAAAGTTCTGGTAGAAGTTTTATTGCAACTTTTCACAACAAACGTTCTACCACGAAGAATGTCATTCAGAATATATAGCAGTGGTTTACTCATGCCATATCTGATCAACTTATAGAAAAGACCGTCTAACCAAACGGTATAGAAAGCCTGGATAATATGCATTATTCAGCGCATTGTTGAACAACGTGGTGTATATGTCTCCCGCTTCCGAAGGGAGGTTTCGCAGCACAACATTGGGTATGCCGTCGACTCCTGCTGACTTCTTTTTCTTTATTTTGTGAAAGATGTCCAAGAGGTCCATCTTAGAAACGAACAGGGTGTTATCCCCGTTTCGCTGGGCGATGACTGCATTTGCAAGTCGGTTGTCATTGAACCTAGTGAAACCAGGATTCTCGGATCGCCAATGCGAGATCTCGTCTCTAAGATAGAAGTGTTCAACGAAGGCTCTATTCTCAAGGTCGTAATTCGGGCGAATGCACTCATTCACCTTATATACTCGCTCGAAAACAGCACCCACCGTCTCTACCTTCTCTTGAGCATCTTCCACTATAAATTGGTCATCATCCAAGATGGCCTCATCCGGATCTATCCCTATTGTCATAAGTAAGTTTCTGTTCTCTGTCGTCCTTTGGAGTTTAATACCCTGAAGGTCATTTTGATCTTTTCTCCTAAAAATTTTATTTATTTCCGGAAACATACTCGGGTTGTTGGACTGTATAGCCCGAATTTTGTGGTTCCAGAAAAGAGATATAGATATTCTGTAGTTTTCTTTAATTAACTGTTGGAGATTTTTGATCTGTGGCTTCAGAGTTCTAATCTCCAAATCGTGTCGGTCATTAAACCTCCTGTGCAAGAGTTTTAGTCTTGACAGGAGTCTACTTTTTTGTTTGTAAAGTGCGTCTATTGTCGCGATTCTGTACATGTTCGTCGAGTCAAGTTGCCTATATTTAGGAATTGTCCTGTACATTGTACTACGGATTGCATCCTCCATACGTTGCAGGTACCCATCGATCTCAACGTTCGACAGATTCCTGTTGCATGGTGGCGCAATACCGTTCGAACGAAGTTCCCTTGAGACGGCACCAGAAAAGCGCGGCCAACGTGTCTTACCGTAGTTGTAAGAGTGCGTTGGCACGTACTCCTCCAGTTCCACAAGGTCGTTCGGAAGCAGTATGACGGCGGCAAGTCCACAGTGGTCACTGTCGTACTCAACCGTCGTCAAACAATTTTTCGTCCGTCGAAGAATGTCGTCGGTCAGTTTCAGTCTTGAGTCTAAAAGCAATAGATCCAAATAAGAGCCACTTCGAGGATATGAAGGCCTGTCAGTAGCTAGCAGATCGACTTTAATAGCCAACGACTCTGCTATTGAGCCAAGAAACACCTTCATTTTGATGTTGCTAAATGACTTAAAAGAATGTAATAGCAACATCACCTAGTAATAATTACTTACCGACTCAGAGAAATTCAGAGAAGAAAGAAAGGAATTGAAGGACAGAGAAAAATTTATGCAACGCAGAAAAAATAAGAAGCACCAAATATTTTACTACCATTCCAATGAAGTGGATGAGTGAAGCTGGAAATTTCAACATGGCAAAGTAGGAGACGCACTGGTCGATGATTCGAACTTTACAAACAAATTAAAAGAGATCAACAACTCATCGCGATGATTTATCGATGGAATTGAAATGGTTGCATGAAAACCATTACTCAAATATTAATTAATTTCGTTTCTAAACTTAATGCATTGTCCTTTTTTTCAATTTATTGTCAAAGCTTACGAGTGCAGTTACAAGATCTGTAGACACTATCGTTAAAAAATTGAATGTATTGATTTTAACAGAATTTCACAAGGGTGACGAAGAAATATAGATATTATGATACTCCAGATTTCAATTAAGTTGCAAGTTTCAGAAGGCACGATCGTCCTGCAGCAGGGGGTCAATTCCCGATCTGTGAAGCTGTGAAGTGAAAAGATTTATCACAGCTTCACCGAAAATTCGATTCTCGATTAGTGAAAATCCAACCTCAAATGTCAATTTTTTTTCATATGATAAATTTCTTTTCATTAGCCCTGTTCACACTGTACAATTAGTTGGACAGACTTAGGCTTAGACTATTTAAGTTACCATATACCTATTATTTCAGTATTAGAATACGATGATTGTAGAGAGAAGAGATGAAATTGTGAATGAAAACTCATAAGTTTCATTGTAGTTCTTCTATATGTACATCTACATATATCTATTATAAAAGATTTTCCTATACATTAAAATATTTACTGAAAATTCAATTCTGTTTTCACTTCTGTCGGCACTCCCGGAGTGCTTCTTTTTTTAATTATACAGGGTGTTCCGTAATTCGTGTAATATACTTTGGGATGTGAGTCTTGGTCATATTCTAAGAAAAAAATTATGTGACAGTAAAGCCCGTTTCTCAACTTTGACATCACTTTTTGACAATTTAAGAAAAGGCTAACTTTGGTGTAACCTGACCTGTAATAAATTCGATATCTCTGTCAATACTGATGATAGAGACCTAATCTTAGACTTAATTTTTTGTTAAGACAACAACCTTTAAGACTGTATTTAAGTTGAGTTTCCTTAGATTTAGAGTTGCCAGATTTTCCATTTTAAATGGTGTTGAAAATTTCGTCCCCAAACAAAGTTAATTGAGGTAATTTTTTTCAAAAAATGCCTGATAAACATAGAGTTCTCTTATTTTTTTAAAGTTGAACAAAACAATAATAAAAAAAAGAAGCACTCCGGGAGTGCCGACAGAAGTGAAAACAGAATTGAATTTTCAGTAAATATTTTAATGTACAGGCAAATCTTTTATAATAGATATATGTAGATGTACATACATATAGAAGAACATTAATGAAACTTATGAGTTTTCATTCACAATTTCATCTCTTCTCTCTACAATCATCGTATTCTAATACTGAAATAATAGGTATATGGTAACTTAAATAGGAAACGAACAATTTTGTCTCGAATCTATTTAAATATATCGCAAAGACTGCATCAATTGTCGCTTTACATTTCGTTGTACTAAGGCTGCGGTCATTCGTCATTGTAAAATAGTATTCTTCTTTTAAAAATTGAAAAAGTGGCAAATTTGAAGCATCGGCGAAGTTGATGAAAATCACCACTCAAAATCATATGCAAATCATCAAATCTCTCCTCAATTTACCTTGAAGGTAGGCAGAAGCGTCTTCAGACTAAATAAATAAATTTTCATATAAAAACTGTCGTATTACACTTGATGAAGACGTATTCGGTGAATTATAAACGCCTACTGTTATAACTTGCTGTCCATTTCCAGAGTGGCAACGACAAACACACAAATCGCCGGTATCAAAAACATTAGTACTAAACATACTAGTGTACCTCGTATGCAAATCCATTGGCAGTTGTATCAGACAACCTTTTACAGATAGCTACTCCTGGGGGTCAATTCCCGATCTGTGAAGCTGTGAAGTGAAAAAAAAAATACCATTTCAGTTTTCATACAGTTTTTTCAGTTTACAGTTTTTTTTTTTTTTTTTTTTTTGCCCCAACCTGCCCCTACCTGGCTACGCCCATGTAACGAGGTACTAAGCTGGTAAGAGTGGATTTTTGATTTTTCCAATTGTATTTCAGTAACAACTTTGTTGCGGAGTGAACATACATATAGTACGCCTCAGCTCTGCTAATCGGTAACGCTTCCACCTAGAATATGCCTCATCCCGTTGTTGCATTAGGAATCGTATATTCGAAGTAAACCATGGTTTATAGTTAGGCTTTAAAATTTTGGTCTTTACGGGAACGTAAGTGTCAAAAAGATTTTTTATATATTGAGTTAAGAACTCCAGCTGCTCATTTAATGACTGCATATAAAAAATATCATCCCGCAGTTAGTTGCTCTTACATGTTCTTCTAAAAGTTGAACATTGATGTTATTGAAATCACGATAAAAAATGACCTTACTCGAGTTATCAAAACTAAATTTCAGGGTTAAAAAGATTAAGTCATGCTTGGAAAAAGCAGGGGCAGAGAGCTGATCATATAAGGCTACATCCTTTAGGTTACTTACTAGAAATAGGTCCAAAAGAGTTGCATCTCCTCCAAAGAAATGAGTTGGTGTACTTGTATTTACAGATCGGAGATTAAACGTAAGCATGTTAGATGTAAGATTATTTGTCTTCAAAGAGGTTGCTATTGAAGTCTTCACGTTCTCGTACTGTCCAGTAGTTTCTGGGTATCTGTTTCCAAACCCGTTCCTGTGAGAATCTTCCGTTCCCATGGAAATATGTGAATGAAATATAAGTCTATGTCACTGAGGGATAATGTAACATCCTACAGTTGAAAGAATTTTTTTGGTCAAGTAACTTTAAGGTTCCCGTTCTCATTCCTGTTTCTGTTCCCGTGGAATTATAGGGACGAAATATGCTCTAAGTTACTGAGGGATCATGTGGCATCCCAATGCTGAAAGAATTTTTGATATCTGTAAAGTAGCTTCTAAGTCTCCGTTCCCAACCCCGTTCCTCTTGGATCTTCCGCTCCCATGGAAATATGTGAATGAAATGTAAGTCTATGTCACTGAGGGATAACGTAACATCCTAGAGTTGAAAGAATTTTTAAAATCGGTCGAGTGACTTTAATGTTCCCGTTTTAGTTCCCGTTTCTGTTCCCGTGGGATTATAGGGATGAATTATTGTCTAAGTTATTGATGGAGGCGGATAATGTTAATGCTAAATGAATTTTTGAAGTCTGTTCCGTGGTTTCTAAGTTTCCGTTCCCAACCCTGTTCCTGTGTTAATATGGCCATCAACACATGGCTTGACAGGAACCATCTCTGGACTAAACTATATCTACCCTGAAAATTTCATAAACATCCGTTGGGTGGTTAAGGAGTTTACCCCGGACAGACATACATACAAACATACATACATCCTATTTTATGTATACATTGGTTTTCAATTGTAATATCCTACAAACTATCGAAGCAGCCTCTAAAGCACTTCCGTTTAAAGCCACCGATCTTTCAAATGACTTAAAACGATTGAAGATTTGTCTTGAAGAATTGGAAAGGTATCGACATGAATTTAAAAATTTTGAAATGGAGCAAATATAATAGCAGAAAAATGGTCCATTACTTCTGAATTTCCGAAAACTCGTCAGAGGAAGGTAAAACGCCATTTTAACGAGCCTTGCGAAGATGAGCGTCTCCAAGACCCGGAATGTTTGTTCAAAGTGAACATATTTTATCGAGTATTAGACGTCATTATTCATTATTAACCAACTGAAATCGCGTTTCCTTCCGATGAATGAAATTGTTTCAAATTTCAGTATTTTGCAGCCTCAAACTTTAAAAGTCTTAAATGATCTATGATCTATTAATAAAGCTCTAGAATTAGTTGATATATGTAAAAAAGACATATCTGAATCATTTGTAAGGGAAATTCTCAGTTTTCGATCAACTTTCAAAAACGGAATAGAAAAATCTTCGTGTATTAGAGACCTTGCAGACTTATGAATAGTAAAAAATCATTTTTTGTCCTGCAGCTTCCCGAAATATGGACCGCATCAATGTTATTTCTTATATTTAAATATTACAGCTAGTGCTGAACGTTCATTTTCAAAATTAAAATTAATAAAAACCTATTTAAGAAACTCTATGGGAGAAAATAGGCTATATAACTTGGCTATTTTGTCAGCAAAATTCTATGGCCCGATCTTTAAGCTTTGATGATGTTATAATCACTTTTGCGGAACAGAAAGCTCGTAAAAAAGAATTTTCTTAGTAAATATTATTTTTGAAATTAGACTATAACCTTTTTACATCATAAATGTATGCAGGTTTCTTCAGGATGCTGTTCCCTCAAAGCAGTGGCGGATCCACGGGGGGAGTTTTCGGGTCCGGATGTACATGCTAACCGTCACGCCACGGGTACCACGGATAAAAGGGACTTACTAAGCAAAAAATCGGTTGTAAGATCATGATTGATTACACAAGTTCTTTTACTGAATATTCATAAAGCGCAATCAGAAATTGTAATATCGCTATTATTTCACAAAATATAAATTCAGAGAAACGATTTCTTACATGGGCTTGAATGGTATACATCAGTGCCTTTCAGAGCGTGCTGTGTAAGCTTTCACTTTTGCCTAAAAGGTGCCTTTCCTCAGATCGCGTAACATATAAACTTTTTTATATGTAAATTTTTGATCGAAAGATACTAACCAGTAAATCATCAAGCGCATTTTGGATGTTCTGGCCGTGGATTCGTTGTCTCCACATCTTGACTTCTGACAGCAAATTTTCTTTCGAGCAATCCGATATATCTTCGTAAAATGCGTAGAGGTCAGCGCATTTCTTTTCTTTGAATGCTTGTTTAAGAAACAGTTGCCCAGAACTTTGGAAAATGGATTTGTGTTCCGAGAACCGACTTTTGAGTTGAGAAATGAACGTATCAAGAAACGGAATGTAGAAAGAAATTCTGTAGTAGTCTTCAATACTTTGGGCTTGAACGTTGCAACGATTTTTTTGTTAATTGCAACGGCGCACAGTGGCCCGTTTTGACAAAAGTGCTTGCAAAATTCATTTTTTGGATGGGTCTCTAACGCATTACGCAAAACTTTTAATTTTTATGAACTGAAAAATATTTGGAGCTTTAGTAATCGGAAAAATTATTTCATTTGAACGATCGGTTCGCCTTGTAGAGCTTGTCAAAGTTGACAAATATTTAAGGTGAGAAAAAACATTAAAAAAATATTTTTTTTAACTTTGAGAGTAAAAACTAGGAAAAGAGGGTTAGTTAAACCTTGATTTGTTTCTTTTTTCCTTGATATATGTGTTTATTGCTATATGATCAGAAAAAAAAAATTAATAAATTTTTTTAAATACTAAATTTAATTATATTCGAAACACCACTTTTTGTGCACTTTTCAACTTTACATTGAGTAAAAAAAAAGGTTTAAAAGATATCAAGCCGAAATGGACGGCAAATGAATCCTTATTATATCTCTTCACTTACAACCAAAAACTCAGCTGCATAAAAATGCATAACACTGAGCTAGAGAGATTTGATTTGAAAAGTCAGTAATTTTTTCTGAGTTTTTTTTTTCAAGCGCAAGAAAAAGTCACGGAAAAATGTTATTTCTTTGTTTTGCTGGAATGGATCCTTAATAATATTTCAATAAAATACTTTACAAATACTTACAAGTAGGATTTAAAAAAAAAAAACAAAACTTCATAAACTGACTTTTAACCTTTTAAACATAATATACCAATTATGTCAACGGTCAACCACCTTAACTAAAAGTTTTTATTTCAACAGCAGATTCTGAAACACCCTGTAAATATTTTTTTTTTTCAAATTTACAAACTTTATAGCCTTGGAAATTTCCAATAAGGTAAAAATTGAGTCAATATCTTTATTCGTTTGAGATATGATTTTTGCAACCAAAAAAGTCAATTCGGGCCACTGTGCGGCGCGGCGTGGCAATTTCATTGTGATTTCGTATTCAGAACAAATTCTAGCAACATGTTCATAAATAACGTGGAAAGTAGAATCTGTATTTTCGCGTTCGTACGTAAATTCATTCAAAGCGTCATCTGCCAGCTTAGTAGCCTCAACCCGATCTTGGTTTTTGGATTGCAATTCCCGACTCAAAAGCAAAACAATCGAACTAACTGATTTCATAATGTGACATGCGATTTGGAATTCAACCGTCAAAAAGATGCAATGCAATGATATTTATATGTATACCTATATCTTATCTTATATATAGAGTCATTTGGGGTAAGAGTGCGCAGTGGGTAAGAGCGCGCACTGCTTATTTCCATGGCTGTGTAAAAAATAGTCGAAAACGAAAAATAAGGAAATCAGAAGCTTGCCCAGACATCAACAAAAAAAGTCCTCGTAGGGGTTGAAAAAAAAGGTGCCAAACCAAAAAAAAAAAAAAGCGCTGGTGTGGCTGCACTATAATCGTTAGTAGCATATTTTTGTACGAAGTGAACATTTTAGATTCAATCAAGCTTAAAATTTTGCAGATTTTGTTTTATTTTCTATTAAATTTTATAAAATCAATAAAAAGAAGTTTTGTGGGTAAAATAGCGCAGTGTTGGTGTGGGTAAGAGCGCGCAGTGCGCAATCTTACCCCGTATTGAAAATTTTGGTTTTTCAACTCTGTTTTTATTTTTTTAAATCTCCAAAGGACAAAAATTTAGATTGCAGAAGTTTTCCGAAAATGTGTCGAACTTAACAAAGAAAACAGAAAAACTACTAAAAAAAAATTTAATTGTAGATTTAATATACTTTATTTAATTGATAAATAATTAATTGATAAGTGACGGCTGTATCAAAAATATATATGAATTTCCAAACACAAAGGCTGTAATATTTTAATAAAAAATATCTTATTTTATAGTCTTTGTTAAGCAAATTTTTGTTTTGTTTTCTGAATTGAATTCTTTTAAATGGAATAAGATATGAGTTTTATTTCTTGATAGTAGATTCCTAATTGTATTAAGTAGTTTTTTTTTAGTATTTTTCTTTTGAGTGTAGGTATAGAAAGGTGGAAGTTGTGGAATAACTTATGTTGCCTGTTTAGAGAAGTAAACTGCTAAGATTCCAATGCAAACTAGGTGCACGCTCTTACCCGACATTTTGCGTGGTCTTACCCTGACCTCGGGACAAGAGAGCGCAAGTTGACTTGATTTGGCTTTTTTACAATACATTATCATACAAAAAACTTTCATCAACCATAACTTTTTTGGCATTTTTTTGCTCTAAAAATATTGAATGTTAAAAACTTTAAGTTGATATCTTTTATGACCTTTTCTCAATTTGAGCTTAAAGTGAAAAGTGCGTGCACTTACCCCTAATGACTCTATATGTAAAAAATTGAATTGCTGTTCGTTAGTCTGGCTTAAACTCGAGAACGGCTGAACGGATTTATCTTATTTTGGTCCTGAAGTCTTCGTGGAGGTCTAGGGAAGGTTTAAAAGATTTATATGAAAAAAAGGAATTAGAATAAAGTAAAAGTAACAATTTCTTTAATCTTTACCGTATTGAATTAAAAATTTAATTAAAACAATGCTTTTGTTTTTGTTTCGACAGTAAGAAATGAAAAAAATAAATAATAAATAATATGATTATTAAATTGTTTGTTTCTTTCTTTTATTATTTTTATCCTCAAATTTTTGAAATATGAAAAACCTTGTAACTCTACCTACCTACCTACCTATACAGGGTGTCCCGTAATTCGTTTTACATACTTTGGGATATGATTCTTGGTCATATTCTAAGAAAAAAATTGTTTCACAGTAAAGTCCGTTTCTCAAGTTTGACATCACTTTTTGACAATTTAAAAAAAGGCTAACTTTGGTGTACCCTGACCTTTGTTAAATTCGATACCTCTGTCAATACTGATGATAGAGACCTAATCTTAGACTCAATTTTTTGTAGAAATAACAACCTTTAAGACTGTATTTAAATTAGGCTTCCATAGGTTTAGGGTTGCCAGATTTTCTATTTTAAGTGGTGTTCAAATTTTCTTCCCAAAACAAAGTTTTGACTTTGAGGTCATTTTTTTGGAGAAAAGGCCTGATAAACATAGAGTTTCTTTATTTTTTACAGATGAACAAAACAATAATAAAGAAAAAACTCAGCATTAAGTTAGCTCAAAAACCCATACATTTTATGATACTTGGAAAAATACAAAATGGGAAAAATTTTAAAAAACATAAAAAAAAGTTTTTGCTTTGAGGTTTGTTTGAATAAAACAATAATATGATCACTTTTAGTAGTTTTTTTATGTATTTAATACAAATACAATTATAACAAGTGCTCAAAGCGCCCTCCTTCGTTTTGAATCTATGCCAGAGCCCGTTTTTGGATTTCATTGTGGATGATTGCTTTAAATTTGGGGTATGAATGTTCAATAGGTAAATAAGTCGTATAAAAGAATAAGAAAACAAATTTGTTCATTAGTTTGTCAAATTAAGTCACGATTGCAGTTTGATCAGAGAGTTTTTTGAACTGCTTTCATTTACGAGAGAAGAATACGCAGACATTTTTTTTCTTATATGAGTTTTTAAATGGAAATTGAAGAAAAGCACAACAAAGGATACCAGGAACTTTATACTAACTGAAAATCTGGCAACCCTTAGCCTATAGGAGTCAAATTTAAACACAGTTTCAAAGATTACAAGACTACAAGTAAGACAAGAGTTATCGACAGCAAACACCCACAATGAAATCCAAAAACGGGCTCTGGCATGGATTCAAAACGAAGGATGGGGCTTTGAGCACTTGTTATAATTGTATTTGTATTAAATACATAAAAAAACTACTAAAAGTGATCATATTATTGTTTTATTCAAACAAACCTCAAAGCAAGAACCTTTTTTTTATTTTTTTTTAAATTTTCCCATTTCGTATTTTTCTTAGTATCATAAAATGTATGGGTTTTTGAGTTAACTTAATGCTGAGTTTTTTCTTTATTATTGTTTCGTTCATCTGTAAAAAATAAAGAAACTCTATGTTTATCAGGCCTTTTCTCCAAAAGAATGACCTCAAAATCAAAACTTTGTTTTGGGAAGAAAATTTGAACACCACTTAAACTAGAAAATCTGGCAACCCTAAACCTATGGAAGCCTAATTTAAATACAGTCTTAAAGGTTGTTATTTCTACAAAATATTGAGTCTAAGATTAGGTCTCTATCATCAGTATTGACAGAGATATCGAATTTAACACAGGTCAGGGTACACCAAAGTTAGCCTTTTTTTAAATTGTCAAAAAGTGATGTCAAACTTGAGAAACGGACTTTAATGTAGAACAATTTTTTTCTTAGAATATGACCAAGAATCATATCCCAAAGTATGTAAAACGAATTACGGGACACCTTGTATAATAAATATGAATATCACAAATAAACATAAGTAGTTTTGAGAATTACACGTTATTTATAGTGGCAAGCCCCTTATTTCTTCACGACACGACGGTCACCCACAGTAACCACCCCATATCTGACCCCCCCCCCCCCTCGCCATCAACCCTCTTTTGAAAAACCGCAAAGTCTACTTAAAATAAAGCCTATATAATACAGAATACACACAAATATTAGTTTTACTCTCAATATAAAAATCTGTGCCGCAAAGAGTTGAGAAGCTATTCCGATATCTATAAATTTGGAAACTTTCAGTTTTTGCCTACTTTTGTCCTTTATTGCCTTACCAAAATTTTCACAAGTTCCCTGATTCTCGGAAGCCTCACAAAAGCCAAGACAATCTAACAAAGTTGAGAAGGTCGTAATAGGACATCAATGTTTGATTCTAGCGCTTAGGACAGCAAACTAGGGTATTTTTTCTTCCTATCCTCAATGTTTCCTTAATGGGTTTTTAGAAGCATATGAAACTCATCTAAATAAATACTCCCCTTCTTGTTTTTTCATACTTTAGACGATAGGTAGGTACCTACCTACTTTCTTGGCTCCCCTTCGAGCCCTTCGTAAGCAAGAGTAATGAGTCCTTCTTTTTGACCCACTCCCAAACAGAATGCGTGTCCATATCTACAGGTAATACTTATCTATTCGTTGCTGTTACCCAAGAAGCTAATTACGATCCGAATTACATGGCGCAATTTATTTCTTTAATACTTAGGTAGCTCATGATATATGTAGGTACCTACCTACATGTAGATAATTCTCTTCCTATGTCCGTTATCTTAATAATTGCCTACCATAACTTTTTTTTTTTGCTTCAACAGACGGCCGTCTACCTATCTTAAAAAAATGTTAACCTACCTTTACATTTATCTGGCTTGTGCTATTCTATTGAATAATTTTTAGACAGTAAAAATTTGCTTATAAGTATGTAGGTACCCATAACGTTTGAAAGTCGGACATTTGAACAATTTTACCTCACTTCCAATACAATCAGGTATTGGGTCGATCTCAATGTAGGTATACATAATTATGCACATAGGAGAGAAAAAAAGTTATTTTCCTCACCCTTGTGCTTACGGACAACAAAATTCATAGGTACAATTTTTGTATCTAATTCTCATTGCCTTGTGACGTCCACCATCAACACTACTATTAAAAGAAAAGAATGTACCTTTCATACAAAGAAAAAAAAAAATTCACTTATACAATGAAAACTACGCATAGTAAATAGTTTCTACGTTTCTTACTCGCCTTCCAAAAAAAAGAAATTTACAGAAGCACCGAGACCATGTTGGTGGTAGTATGATCATAAAACTTCACCGCACCTTTTTGCTCAGCAATTAAAATACCCATTTAAAACTATACACAGGGAGGAGAAAAAAAAACAGCCGGAAAACGAAAAAATAAATAGGGGAGGGATTTAGAAAAAAAAAATTTTTTCCTGCTCTTCTCTGTGGGTGGAACTGGTATTTTTTCCTAGTTCTTTTTCATTTTGCCCTCTGCATGTATGTAAAGAAACTTGTGTATATAAAAATAACTATCAATGTATTTGTTGTATTTTTTAATAGGTACCTGTTATGGACAGTAAGATTTTGGTAGAGAATGGCTTATACCTACCTATTCATCTGTGGTAAGGGGTAGTTTAGCTGCGATATCCGATGAAGTTATTTCTTGAAGTATTTTTTATTTCACTAGCATTCTACTCAAAACGTTGGTTGTATGGAAATGTGCACTATGGTAAGCAAAGTTAAATATTTTGTAAAAAAAATTTAACAAACTGTAGGTACCTAGTTACCAGGTAAAACCTTTGAAAAGACTATGACGCGATGCTCATAGTGAAAGTTCATGAAATGTTTAATACAGACCAGAAAAGAAGGATGCCCCTGAATAAGTGGTATATCTAAACCTAAAGGGGTAACAACAGAAAACTACTGCCAATGTGAAAGTAATATTTTTAATAATGGTAAATTTACCCCCTATATTCTTAATATGAAATTGCGTTCTTATTATGATAGAACTTTAATGACGGTGTTTTATTCTGATAGCAATTTGTGACGGTATTTTTGATAATGGTTGGTTTGTAGGTATTACCATTCTCAGTCTCACAGCTAACAGCTTGAAGAATATCACCAGTTTCCACTGATGCCAATCCATAGCATTCGCTTCACTTTAAAAGAGGAAAGTCGAAACTGTAATTCGACTCAGTGGCGTAGATAGCTTTACGCTATGGGGGGGATGGATCTAGTTCGCTCATTTTTTTTAAAGTTTTAATAATTAAAAAAAAAATAAGACTTCATTGAATTCATTATGTACCTATGCCATAAAAAGTTATATTTTTCATTATACCTACATATAATAATAATTTAAGTATGAACTAGAATAAATATTGATGGTGAGACAATATTAGTTTAAGAAAAAAGTCATACCTACATAGAATAAAATCCTTTTTACTTCTGTTATTTTTAGATAAAACACTTATAACCTCGTCTGCTACTATACCTAAGTATTTCGCGATGAATAGCTAAACCAGCCAACGATCTTGCAAATTATTAAAAAAGTCATATTTAAGAATCTCACTTCGTTGGTCATGCTTCTTTGTGTTCTTTTTACTCTCTTTCAATAGGAGAAAGTTCTTTCGGGAGTTGACGTTGAAACGGGCAGTGTAGCTAATATCCTTAATAAAATATATAGGTATGTTATGAAAGTTTTCTTCGGGGCAGCTATAGAGCGCTTCCAATGAATTCTTAGAGGAGGTATTACTCCTTCGGATCGAATATCTCTTCCTAGTTTTTAATTATTCAAGAACAGTAGATGGTTCGGCAGCCAAATATGTTTAGCAAAATTAAAATTAAATTAAATTTTAGGTGCTTTGTATATTTCAGACGAAGAATCCTTGAAAAGAATCGAAAAACTTTCTAATATGTTTTCATGGTTTGTAAATTTTTTTCCAAGGCTCATTCCATAGAAGTCGAGAAAAAGATTGAAAACAGTAACACGGAAATATTCTTCTGTATTTGGAATCGAAGGGTTCGAACGACTCTTTTGTTGGTTCACTATTCCCTTATGTTTAACGTCAATATCAATTTTTTTTACATCTTCAAACATTTTCGAAAATGAGTCATCTTCTGCCCTTTTAACTTTTAATTGATCCCTTAAACCTTTGGCGGGATCCATAGCTTGGACCAAGTATAAATTCTCTCTTTGAAACTCACGACTTAATGACAACGCGAGTTAGTAGACCATACCTATGTACTTATAACCTAATCAAAAAATTGGAAATCTATAGCGTTTTTTAAATTCCTTGCATCACTTTCCAATTTTCCAATGTTTTTATTTGGTCATGAGCCTCGAACACAAACGCGAAAATGTCCTCAAAATCTTCAACTACTTGATATTTTGAGATCCATTGCGTCAGATTCAGCCTTTTTGATGTCTTTTTTTGTGGTATCTTCGCTTTCGCTTATTGTTTATTGCAGCATATCTGTTTTTTTTGGTGATTTGAAATAATTGTCAACTGCTTCAATTGTGCTTAGGCAGTCTCTAATGGCTGATATTTTGCTGGAAACAGATATAGCAACGATTCAAAGAATGTGCTGCACAATGGACGTGCAGAGCATGCGAAGCATATTGTTGGCGAATAATTGCTTGGACACCATTGTATCGACAAGACATATTGCTTGCTCCGTCGCGTCGTACCCTTGGCCGATAAAAAAGAAATGTCCAGATCACAATTTCGAAGATTTCCCACTATAAGCTTTGCAAGAGCTTCACCTGGATTGTTAATACAATAATGTTTGGTAAACTGCTGTATTAGAGATTTCTAGAGAAAAGATTTTGTTCATACCAGTCGTGGAAAATCGATATAAAAAAGAAATTCAAAAGTTTAGGTGATTTGCCATTTCTTTCAGATGAAGTTGAATTTGTATTTTCCCCGTAGAATGAAAGTATCGAATGTACAATCCTCTGAGTACTAATAAAACTTAATTCACGTCGGAAGTATGTACTAAATTTCACTACTTTTTTTACTTTTACTTTTTTGGTTCATGACTGGTTATGTTGAACAATTGTCGATCCCAATGGGGGGGATATATCCCCCTGATCCCCCTCCCCCTTATCTACGCCACTGATTCGACTGACTCTCTCATCTGAAAGAGACAACATTAAAAGAGAGACTGCTAATAAAAATGAAGTGAAACAAAAATTCAAAATAGGTACTATTGTAAATAGCAATGATTTACTTTTCCAAAGCTGAAAGCTGTACTTACTCTCAATAAGAATTAATGTATGTAGTTAATATATATATTAAACATAATAAACTTAACTAAACTGAAAAATATGACATACGAAAAACGCAAGAAAAAAGCAGTTAGAACTGAACGGATACCTGAACCAAAAAACTAAATAGAATTACCCTTTTCTACCAAAATGTAAGAGGGCTTCGTACTAAAATTACGGATCTTTACCTTAACTCTCAAGTCTTCTCGCATGACATATTTGTCTTAACTGAAACCTGGCTCAATCCAAGTCATTTGGACACTGAGCTCTTTAGTCAGGACTTCTCAGTTTATCGTAAAGACCGTCATTACGATAAGCCAGAAGATGTGGGAGGTGGTGCATTGATTTCTGTAAGAAATATTTATGTGTCGTCTCAAATCACTTTTCCTTTTTCCTTTACAATTGATGTATTATGTGTCAAAGTATCCGTACAGTTAAATAGTATATATGTCGTAAACGTCTATATTCCTCCAAAGAGTCCTGTCTCAGCTTATACTGAGCTCTCTTTAGTTTTAGATTATGTAATGGAATTGTGTTGTATGAAAAGCTATATTTTATTGTTGGGCGATTTTAATTTGCCAGAAGTGAATTGGGTCCCTTCTAAAGACGGATCCTTTCAAGTTGCATCTTTGACTTCGTCTCAGCAAGAGCTTCGTTTACTTGACAATATCATTTCCTCAGACTTACAGCAAATAAGCTGTATTAGAAATTTTATGAATCGCATGCTCGATTTAGTTTTTTCATCTGACGCAGTTAGTACTGTTGTTCTTAAATCTAAGTATGGCATTACTAACTTAGATAATCTTCACCCACCTTTAGATATTTTTCTGGATCTGAGCTCTGATTTATATGTTCGAAGTAACTCATTTGACTGTTCATATACTTTTGACTTTCGGAGAGCGAATTTCGATTTGCTTTCCGAAGAACTCATCAGAGCCGGTATATGTAATATATCAGCTTCTGACAATATCGACGTTGCAGTCAAATGCTTTTACTTGATTTTGGAAAATTGTATGAACAAAATTATTCCCCGAAAAATACTTAAAAATTCCTGCTTTAATCAGCCTTGGTATACCAAAGAACTAAAGATTCTGCGGAACAAAAGGAACAAAGCCTGGAAAGCCTACATTAAGACTCATTCTACATCTGACCACAATGTTTATATTAGTTTTTTTGAAAACTTTAACACGCTCTCTAAAACTCTGTACTCCAACTACCTCAGACAGATGTCTTTCTCTTTAAGGGATGACCCGAAAAGTTTTTGGCGATTTGTGAATTCAAAGAAAAAATCTGATGGGTACCCAGTTAACTTTATTTCTGGTGATACTCCTCTAGAGAATACTAACGATATTTGTAATGCCTTCGCTAATCATTTTCGAAGCTCTTTCTGTGATACCCCCGTAGTAATCGATGAAAACTACTTTACGTATTTACGTAACTGCTCTCAAGTAAGCTTTAATAATATCCCTGTTCATAGTGACAAAATTTTAAAATATTTATCACTTCTGCAAGATGACTTTTCGTCCGGTCCGGATGGAATCCCGCCAATTCTTTTAAAGAAATGCCGTTCCATAATAGTGGTCCCACTTCAATATCTTTTTCAGCTTTCAACCAAAACAGGCGTTTTCCCAAGTCTTTGGAAAAAGTCCTTTATCACTCCGGTTTTTAAAAAGGGTGATAAGATAGAAATAAAAAACTACAGGCCTACATCCAAACTGTCTTGCATCCCCAAACTCTTTGAGCAAGTTGTTTGTGACAGCCTCTCATTCTTTACAAAAAATATTATTTGCAGGCAGCAGCATGGCTTTATGCAGAAAAGATCGACGGTAACAAACCTTCTTTCTTTTCTTCACAAATGTTCCAATGCGCTTGAAAATGGGTATGAGCTCGACTGTATTTACACTGATTTTTCCAAAGCATTTGATCAACTCTCTCATGATGTTATATTATATAAGCTTAAGGCTTTCGGATTTCCTACAATATTTATTGTATGGATATGCTCTTATCTCGAAAATAGAACGTACCAAGTAAAATTTCGTAACAGATTTTCGAATCCCTTCAATGCTCTGTCGGGTGTACCACAAGGCAGTCACCTTGGGCCTTTGCTTTTCATTGTTGCCATTAATGACGTTGTCTCGTGCATTTCGTATAGTGAAATTCTAATTTTCGCAGATGATATGAAAATTTTTAAATCCATTCAAAATACTTCTGATCGCGCACTCCTTCAAAAAGATATCGATAGCTTTGGAACATGGTGTAAAAAGAATGGTCTTAGTCTCAACCCCTCGAAGTGCCAAACTATGACTTTCTCGAAAAAACGTGAACCTAGTAGAGCTATGTATTTAATGTCTGGTCATTCATTGTGTAATGTCTCAAGTTTTCGTGACCTAGGTGTTTACTTCAATATTAACCTTGAATTTAGTGAGCACATAAACTCAATTGTTAGGAAAGCAAATTCTATGCTAGGTTTCATAAAGAGGTGGTCAAAAGAATTTGATGATCCTTATGTAACACTATCTTTGTATAACTGCTACGTTCGCCCTCATCTCGAGTACGCCTCACAAGTTTGGTCTCCCCTATATGAAATTCATAAACATCGTATTGAGGCAGTACAACACAAATTTATACGTTTTGCTTTGAAGGGTCTTCCTTGGGAAGATCCATTCAATCTACCTCCTTACGAACATAGAATTCAACTTTTGCAATTACAAACCCTTAGTCAAAGACGTATCAACAATGACCTAATATTTTTCCATCAGCTTATGACCGGCTTTATTGATGCTCCCTACCTGCTCTCGTCCATAAGTTTTAACTACCGCGGAGGATCTCACCACTTGCGTAATTTAGAGTTGATTCATATCCACCATCATAGAACCAACTACGGCATGCATGAGCCGCTGTCGCGCATGAGTAGGCTATACAATTCTAATTCCCTACTTATAGATTTCAATGTTAATAAAAATTGTCTAAAACAAAAATTTAAAACCAGTGCTCCACATGCATGATTTTTGTTCAATGTTTCTTAGTTTATTATGTCCATGAAAGTATATGTAGCTTATGTTTTATTTTATTTATAGTAGTTTATTTAATTATTATTGTAATTCATGTTAGGTGTTCTATATTGTATGTCATTATTTGTTTATTTTTTTTTTTATATATATATAATACATTTTCTATACGTTCTCTTTGTGCTGGTGTTGGTGTTTAGTAATCTCTAACACTTGCATTTATGATGAAGAGCGTAGATAAGTACGTACAAATGAGTTTGCTCTAAACTCTGTGCGACTTAGTCTCTGAGATGCAAAAAAAAAAAAAAAAACTGCGTTAAGCCTTCGGCAACGCTAGAATTGTGAATAAGTTTATAGAAGGTTCTCTTTTTGCTGTTGGAAAATTACTTACGAAAAATGCGTTAAGTCTCCGGTTCAATTTGATCCCGCGGCTAAGTTTTAACGCTAGCATTGTGAATAAGTTTATAACGGGTGATTTTTTAGCTGGTTTGGTTTTGGCAACACTGGTTTTGACAGCTGACGTGTGTTTAGTACCTTGTGTCACTGTCAAACAGCTTCAGTTTGGTTTGCAATTTAACCATGGATCGTCTTACAAATGAACAACGCTTGCAAATTATTGAATTTTACTATCAAAATTCGTGCTCGGTTCGAAATGTTCGGTGCCGTGAAATAAGGTCGAAGGCAATAAGGCCGAATCGACCTTATTTCCCAAAAATTGAGAAATAAGGTCGAATTTTCTTTTCGACCTTATTACCAATTTTGGGAAATAAGGTCGAAAATCATTGTGGCACTAAATTTGTCGAAATTAGCTTTCGACTTTATTTCTCAGTAGAAATCGACTTTATTTCCTTGTTTAATATTTTGCAATCATTGTTTATAAAGGCATTTACTTTTGGTACAAACAAAAATGTTCTGAGGAACATTGGATTTAAGGAATTGAACTTTCCGTCCATGGGGGGGGGGGGGGGGGGGGCGCATCCCCTTGCGGGATCTGCGTGGGATCGGCGCGGGGTCGGCGTGAAGTCAGCGCGAAGTTCGCACGAGGTCGGTGCGGCGCGGCTATTATTAGTTTTGTGGTTAGAAAATTAAACTTTTGTATGAATTTCTAACCACAAAACTAATAATAGCTTAAAATTCGCGCGAATTTTAAGCTATTATTAGTTTTGTGGTTAGAAAATTAAACTTTTTTATGAATTTCTAACCACAAAAAGTTTCATTTTCTAACAACAACACTAATAATAGCTTAAACCGAAAAATTAAAACATTTATTTTACAATTTAGGGGTTCAACTCACAAGTAACTTTTGAAATTTATTCTATAGAAACGCACCCCCAACCTGCAGAAAAAAATTTCAACCCCCAGTCCCGTAGCGGAGAAGCAAAGCGGCCCCATAATTTCTTTCTTCTTTATCCAACAGAAATTAAATTCGATTTTATTACTCAACGGATTTCGACTTTATTTCTCAACTTTTGGCATTCTTATTTTTGTCAAATATTTTCGTTTTTACTTGCGATTATAGGTACTATAAGGCAAGTCTTGCAATCGTGCAGAAAAAAAAATTTGAGATAACAATTAAACATGACATTACGATGATAGAGAATACGAAAAAAGTGGGTCCTGCAATTCTGTCTGTCTGTCTGTCTGTCTGTCTGTCTGTGTGTCTGTGTGTCTGTGTGTCTGTCTGTCTGTATATGGATCTACAGCCTGAACCAATGGACCGATTTTCTTCAAAATTTGCAGTTAGGGTCTGTGGAGCATCCTACAGAGGGGTTTTTGGAATTGGGTCTCTAGGTTTTGAAATAACGGTACCTGCCATACAACCGATATGATAATACTTATTTTTCTCGAAAACGGCTCCAACGATTTCGATAAAATTTTGTGTGTTGGATTAATTTAGGATTGTTTTTCTTATGATGTAAAAAAAAATTTTGGAAAAGGCCTAAAAACGATACCTCCCATAGTACCGTTTTTTTTAAAACCGACTTTCTCGTTAATGGCTGACACGATCTTGACGAAATTTTGGATTTAAAAAGTCGAAAGCTGTTTAAGAAAGACTGCATATCAATATTTAAAAAAACTTAGTTTTGGAAATTTTTATAAATCTTTTAAAAAAATTTTGATTTTTGAAAGTAACTTCGAAACTATAACTTTGACTTTTTTCAAATTTTTTGTCAAAATAACTCCTGTTAAGATCTAAAACTTTGCATACTCGACTTTTGAAAAACAGTTTTTAAAAAAAAGTGAAAAATAAAAAACCCTTTTTTGGAAAAACTGCTCCAACGATTTTGATAAAATTTTCATCATTCATATGTATTAGCGATTGCAAAAGAATGGCGTTTTTAGATTTTTGCTTGAAACCTTTGGAATATTTAATTTAATTTTTTCATTATTTTGCGTGATTTAATTCAATTTCCATAATTAATGTGTAGTTGGCAACCCTGTACCACAAAATATATTATGAAGAGCTAATACCAAAACCTTTAACTCAGCCTATAGATTTTGATATCGTATTTAGAACACAATCGCAAGTTCGTGCGACCCAGTCGTGCCCATTTTTACTTGCGATTATAGGTACTATAAGGCAAGTCTTGCAATCGTGCCGGAAAAAAATTTTGAGATAACAATTAAACATGACATTACGATCATAGAGAATACAAAAAAAGTGGGTCCTGCAATTCTGTCTGTCTGTCTGTCTGTCTGTGTGTCTGTCTGTCTGGATGTATATGATTCTACAGCCTGAACCGCTGGACCGATTTTCTTAAAATTTTGCAGTTAGGGTATGTGGGGTAGCCTACAGAGGGGTTTTTGGAATTGAGTCTCTAGGTCTTGAAATAACGGTACCTGCCATACAACCGATATGATAATACCTATTTTTCTCGAAAACGGCTCCAACGATTTCAATAAAATTTTGTGTGTTGGATTAATTTAGGATTGTTTTTCTTATGATGTAAAAAAAATTTTTGGAAAAGGCCTAAAAACGGTACCTCCCATAGTACCGTTTTTTTTAAAACCGACTTTCTCGTTAATGGCTGACACGATCTTGACGAAATTTTGGATTTAAGAAGTCGGAAGCTGTTAAAGAAAGACTGCATATCAATATTTAAAAAAACTTAGTTTTGGAAATTTTTATAAATCTTTTAAAAAAATTTTGATTTTTGAAAGTAACTTCGAAACTATAACTTTGACTTTTTTCAAATTTTTTGTCAAAATAACTCCTGTTGAGATCTAAAACTTTGCATACTCGACTTTTGAAAAACAGTTTTTAAAAAAAAGTGAAAAATAAAAAACCGTTTTTTGGAAAAACTGCTCCAACGATTTTGATTAAATTTTCATCATTCATGTGTATTAGCGATTGCAAAAGAATGGCGTTTTTAGATTTTTGCTTGAAACCTTTGGAATATTTAATTTAATTTTTTCATTATTTTGCGTGATTTAATTCAATTTCCATAATTAATGTGTAGTTGGCAACCCTGTACCACAAAATATATTATGAAGAGCTAATACCAAAACCTTTAACTCAGCCTTTAGATTTTGATATCGTATTTAGAACACAATCGCAAGTTCGTGCGACCCAGTCGTGCCCATTTTTTCTTTTCGACATTATTACCTTTTCAATAGGAAATAAGGTAGAAAAATATTTTTGTTGTTGTTCTCGGCCTTATTTCCCAAAAAAGGTAATAAGGCCGTTTCGGCCTTATTGCCTTCGACCTTATTTCACGGCACCGAAATGTTCATCGCGCGCTGCTTCCATTTTATGGTCGGCATTCTCGACCTTCTGAGCAGTCTATTCGGAAGATTGTGACCAAATTTCGCACAGAGTTTACTTTGTTAGACATTAAACCACCAACACGTTTACGTACTGTGCGAAAATAGTGAAGAAAATATTGCGGCCGTATCAGCTAGTGTGACAGAAGACCGCGAAATGTCGATTCGGCGCCGTTCCCAGCAGTTAGGCCTTTGTTACAGCACTACGTGGAAAATTTTGCGGAAGGATTTGGGCGTAAAGCCTTTTAAGATACAGCTGGTGCAAGAACTAAAGCCAGCCGACCTACCACAACACCGAATTTTTGGTGAATGGGTTCTTGGAAAGCTGGCCGAGGATCCGCTTTTTTATCGAAAAATTGTGTTCAGCGATGAGACTCACTTTTGGTTGAATGGGTACGTAAATAAGCAAAATTGCCGCATTTGGAGTGAAGATCAGCCAGAAAAACCAATGCATCCCGAAAAAGTCACTGTTTGGTGCGGTTTATGGGCCGGCGGCATTATTGGGCCATATTTCTTCAAAGATGATGCGAATCGCAGCGTTACTGTCAATGGTGAACGCTACCGAGCGATGATAACAAACTTTTTTTTGCCTGAAATGGAAGTTCTTGGCTTGCATGATATGTGGTTTCAACAAGACGGTGCCACATGCCACACAGCACGCGAAACAATGGCGCAATTGCGAGGCGAGTTTGGTGAACAGTTAATTTCACGTTTCGGGCCGGTCAATTGGCCGCCTAGATCGTGCGATTTGACACCATTAGACTATTTTTCGTGGGGGTATGTCAAGGCTAATGTCTATATGGACAAGCCCGCTTCGATTGACGCACTGGAAGCCAACATCCATGCATTCATTCGTGAGATACCGGCCGATATGTGTGAAAGAGTATGCCAAAATTGGACTCAGCGGATGGGCTACCTGAGACGCAGCCGCGGTCAACATTTGCGTGAAATTATCTTTAAACATTAAATTGCAAGGTTCAAACTATCGATTCAAATAAATATTTCATTCATTTTTTCAAATTTTTTGTGTTTAAAAAAAAAAAAAGTTCTAAACCTCTTAAAAAATCACCCGTTAGAAAGATCAAGTGTAGCTTTCTTAGTTCTGAGGTTCTCTTTTTGCTATTGGGAAATTTAAGGAGGTGGAAAGAAGTATTTCATTTTTCAAAGTGCTCATTGTACGTTATACCTACTCGCTGTTTTGTAATGTGATGTGTGGACTGTAAGAATATTTGGTTGCTGTAAATAAAAGTGTTTGTTAAAGTTTTGTATTTAAATTTAATGTACATAGGTAAGGTACATTTGTGTGGCAAACGAAATCACGTGTTCCTTTTCTTTGCTGCTGCTGCGACTGCTCTGTCTGTTGGTTGACTTCAAACTCAAACCAAATTAGCTCAAAAGCATCACAAGCATCAGCAGTACATTAACAAAACAAATAAGAAAACAACAGGATTTTAGCTTTAATTCAATTGTTTGACGTTAATGATTGAGTGCAACTTCATGTTAGGATATATAAAAGTTTGGTACTTTAACATCAATTCAAAAAGTACAAAAAAGTAAAAAGTTTGATTTAAATTCAAAACATTCAGCCCCCTAGAAGACGACAGTCTTTAAGCAACTGGGGGATGAAGTTTCACTACTGGACGAATAACACTAAGCCAAAAAAGCATCGACAAATCAAAAAAAGGCAACAAATCGGGTCCTTATCGTTATCCTTAGTACGGTGTCCTGTCTCCTGTGTGACCTGGTCCATCGTATCTCTTTAAAAGAGCACGAATTCTCTTTTTTAGGTCCGATCTTTCTTTACACTATCTTTTTTTGTTATTATCTTTTTTTGTTCTCATTTTTCTTTGTAGTTTGTATATTGTACTCCAAATGGTTTTGTTAAGTGAGGCACTCCCTCGCATAATATCTATCATGGTACCTATCACAATGGACCTAATATTGGTCTAAGTGTACCAGTTTGTTTTCCTGACAGTCATTTAAACCTAACCTAACCTTGCATATTGTATATCTTACTTTTTTATTCCAATAAGGTAAATTAATACATTTTTTAACATTTTATAAAAGTGTGTATGCATATGCAGTCTTCAATTAGACGTAGTAAACGTGGTGTACAGAATTATTGCAGTTTTTTCTACTACATTGGCGAGAGGAAATACAATTATTCTATTACAAATATTCAATCGATTCAACTTTCCATTTTCCAATAGACGACAGTTGTTCTACTACTACTTCAAAATCAATTTATCTCAATCTCTCGTGCTCTATGCTTCTAGTTCGCTCATTTAAAAAAAATTTAATAATAAAAAAAAAAAACAAAAAGCAAGACTGCACTGAATTCATTTTGTATGACATAAAAAATTATACCTATTTTTTGAAGATAATATTAACTAAAATAAATATTGATGTAATAAGTAAAATAATATTATTTTAAAAAATATATCACAAAATCCAGTTTTATGTTCCTCTGGGATAAACACTTATGACCTCGTCTGCTGTTATAGGTATTTCGTGATGAATAGCTAAAGCAGCCAAACCATTCAAACGATCCTGCAAACAAGTAAACATCCTAATCACACTATTATTAAAATAGACTTATTTTTAAGAATCTGTATTCGTTGGTCATGCTTTTTGTATTCTTTTTATTCTCTTTAAACTGGAGAGAGTTCTTTCAGATGTTGACGTTGATACCGGCAGTGTAGCTAATATCTTTAATAAAATATATATACACGGTCTCCCGTAATTCGTTTTACATACTTTGGGATATGATTCTTGGTCATATTCTAAGAAAAAAATTGTTATACAGTAAAGTCCGTTTCTCAAGTTTGACATCACTTTTTGACAATTTAAAAAAAGTCTAACTTTGGTGTACCCTAGCCTGTGTTAAATTCGATATCTCTGTCAATACAGATGATAGAGACCTTATCTTAGACTTAATTTTTTGTAGAAATAACAATCTTTAAGACTGTATTTAAGTTGAGCTTTCATAGGTTAAGGGTTGCCAGATTTTCAATTTTAAGTGGTGTCCAAATTTTCTTCCCCAAACAAAGTTTTGACTTTGAGGTCATTTTTTCGCAGAAAATACCTGATAAACATAGAGTTTCTTTATTTTTTACAGATGAACAAAACAATAATAAAAAAAAAAACTTAGTAATAAGTGCGCTCAAAAACCCATACATTTAATGATACTTGGAAAAAACTAAAACAGGTAAAAATTCTAATTTTGTCTTTTTTACGGTTTTTTATTGCAACAACTTGCAAAGGGAGCAGTTTTCCAAGAACTTTTAGTAGTTTCTTATGTATTTTATACAAATACAATTATAAGAAGTGCTCAAAGTGCCCTCCTTCGTTTTGAACGCATGCCAGAGCCCGTTTTTGGATTTCATTGTGGATGTTTGCTCTCGATAGCTCTTGTCTTACTTGTAGTGATCCTTCGGAAATACGTTGTTCTAATTCGGTTAAAGTTGTTATTTCAGAAGAGTAAACAATTTCTTTCATTCGTCCCCATATAAAAAAATCCAGTACAGTGAGATCGGGAGATCTTGCAGGCCAGTGAAGTGGTCCATTTCTGATGCCTATCCATCTGCCACCGTATTTTTCATCCAGCCAATCCTTAACTTCACGACCATAGTGGGCGGGAGCACCATCTTGTTGGAAATATGATGAAACTCGCTGATGCAGTGGAACATCCTCCAATAGGCCTGGTAGATCATTTTGTAAAAACTCCAGGTAATTTGTAGAATTAAGTCGGGGTGGTAATTTGAAAGGTCCGATTAATCTATTACCAATTACACCTGCCCACACATTGACACAAAATCTGCGCTGAAACGATCTTTGCCGTCTTGAATGTGGATTGCTTGAGGCCCATGTATGGAGGTTATGAAAATTCGTGATACCGTCTTTTGTGAACTGGGATTCGTCTGTCCAAAGAATTCTGTTTACAAAGTGGTTGTCATCCAAGCTTCTCTCTAGCAACCAGTTACAAAATTCGATTCTCATTACAAAATCATTCGGAAGTAGTTCCTGTACAGGTGTATGGTGATATGGATGCATATTTTCGCCATGCAGTATTCTGGAGATTCTTTGTCTGGAAACATTATACTGTAGAGCCAAGCGTCTTATGCTAGTGGAAGGATCGATTTCAACAGCTGCCAGTATTCTTTCATCAACCGAAACTCTTCTTATGACTCCAGCTCCTGCGTTAGGTCTTTCAGTTAATACTGATCCAGTTTCTCGAAGCCTCCGAAAGGTATTTCCAAAAACATATGGAGAAGGAAGTCGTAAAGTTCCTGGTATCTTCGTTGTGCTCTTCTTGAATTTCCATTGCAAAACCCGTATACGAATAAAATGTCTGCGTATTCTTCTTTCGTAAATGAAGGCATTTCAAAAAATTCTCTGGTCAAACTGCAATCGTGACTTGTTTTAATAAACTGATGAACAAATTTGTTTTCTTATCCTCTTATACGACCCATTGAACATTCATTCAAAACATTTATGATATCTTCGAAACTATCATAAAAACTGCAGCAAAGGACACTATAATGAAACCAAAGAACACCAAAGTCGAGAAAATCTCACAGAACACAAAAATAATGATAAACAAAAGAGAAGAATTGAGAGCAAAAACCAATCTGACAGCACATGAAACACAAGAAATAAATAAATAAATAAATAGGGTGGCGCAACAGAGCGAGGAGCCCCTGGGCCTAGCGCATTTCTCACAACCATGCCTTGTGAGGGAATGGAAGGGACCTACAATTTTTTGCCGGTTCCGAACGGCTAATTCGAGAAAGCGCTTTTCATGGCAATGAATACTAACGGAGGACTTGCCAGTTCCTCGCGAAAGGCGATACCCGTGGAAAAAACATTTTTGCCTCTGGTGGGATTCGAACTCGAACCTCCTGAAACACAAGAACTGAAAGAATTAAGAAAAACAGTTAAATTACAGCCAAAAACAGATATCCAAAACTACAACGAATCGAAGGTGAAAGACATATTAAAAAATACAAAATCAATAAAAAAGAAGAAACAATTTTTGTGTGATGATGAAAAAGAATGGATCATTTCTATAAAAAATGATACAAAAAGACTCACCAAAAGGATAGATATAAATAAAACAGCTACAGATTTCTTTGAATCCTTGTTTTCATCAACAAACAATGAAGCAGACAACAACAACATTTTCCTTGACAACAACTTTGATGACGATTCGATACTTTTCAATGAAATAGAAATCACACACTGCATCGACGAATTGGGACAAGAGAAAAGTTCAGGCAGTGATGGTATCGAGGCAGAAATTTTAAAATTCGGAAAACAAACTGTCACACCATTTCTGACAAAACTTTTCAACGCCATTCTTAAAACTCAACAGATACCAAAACAATGGAAACAAAGCATCATAACATTATTACATAAAAAAGGAGACAAAGAAGATATAAATAATTACAGACCAATCAGCTTAATATCGACAGTGTATAAACTTTTCTCAAAAGCATTATACAAAAAATTAAAAATATCACTAAATGACAAACAGCCAAGAGAGCAAGCCGGATTCAGAGAAGGATTTTCAACTACTGACCACTTACAGACCATTAACATGACATTGGTAATAGATTAATCGGACCTTTCAAATTACCACCCCGACTTAATTCTACAAATTACCTGGAGTTTTTACAAAATGATCTACCAGGCCTATTGGAGGATGTTCCACTGCATCAGCGAGTTTCATCATATTTCCAACAAGATGGTGCTCCCGCCCACTATGGTCGTGAAGTTAAGGATTGGCTGGATGAAAAATACGGTGGCAGATGGATAGGCAGAAATGGACCAATTCACTGGCCTGCAAGATCTCCCGATCTCACTGTACTGGATTTTTTTATATGGGGACGAATGAAAGAAATTGTTTACTCTTCTGAAATAACAACTTTAACCGAATTTGAACAACGTATTTCCGAAGGATCACTACAAGTAAGACAAGAGCTATCGAGAGCAAACATCCACAATGAAATCCAAAAACGGGCTCTGGCATGCGTTCAAAACGAAGGAGGGCACTTTGAGCACTTCTTATAATTGTATTTGTATAAAATACATAAGAAACTACTAAAAGTTCTTGGAAAACTGCTCCCTTTGCAAGTTGTTGCAATAAAAAACCGTAAAAAAGACAAAATTAGAATTTTTACCTGTTTTAGTTTTTTCCAAGTATCATAAAATGTATGGATTTTTGAGCGCACTTATTACTAAGTTTTTTTTTTTATTATTGTTTTGTTCATCTGTAAAAAATAAAGAAACTCTATGTTTATCAGGTATTTTCTGCGCAAAAATGACCTCAAAGTCAAAACTTTGTTTGGGGAAGAAAATTTGGACACCACCTAAAATCTGGCAACCCTTAACCTATGAAAGCTCAACTTAAATACAGTCTTAAAGATTGTTATTTCTACAAAAAATTAAGTCTAAGATAAGGTCTCTATCATCTGTATTGACAGAGATATCGAATTTAACACAGGTTAGGGTACACCAAAGTTAGACTTTTTTTAAATTGTCAAAAAGTGATGTCAAACTTGAGAAACGGACTTTACTGTATGACAATTTTTTTCTTAGAATATAACCAAGAATTATATCCCAAAGTATGTAAATTGAATTACGGGACACCCTGTATACTAGCTGTGCCCGCGACTTCGTCCAAGTGGAAGAGTGACTTTCGAGAGCAATTTTAATTTTTTAGGCTACTTATTTTGCAAATAAGACACATTTATGCGTTTTAGTAAACTATTGTTATATTTTATTTAAGTACATTTTTGCACACGACGTTCTTACTTTTCCCATCTTTTGTCAAATAAAAAAGTTTTGCGAGTTTGATACACTCTTTTAAACTAAAATGATTAATCAGTGGGAACTAAAGAAATACGGGGAATCAATAGTTTTCTTATTTCGCTGTTCCAGTCATCATTAAAACTTTTACTATGTCGCATCCCAGATGTGTAATTTGTAGCTGTGTACAGTTCTAGATTACTCATTATTGGCACTGGAATTCGAACTTGCAGTCACTCCTGATAATTCTAAGGCATTGAGAAACTCTATAGGGTGTGATGTGACTTTCTCAGTGTCCATAATATTGTCTACTGATAGACATTCGACAACATCCCCGTATACGTCAAACATAATTTATTAGTTTATTTGGTTAACTATCTCATTAGTCGGGGCCGAAATCGACTTTTCACACAGGCATTACTGATTGCCAATATTTATTTGAAGATCAAGATAGACATTTCTTCTCAGGTCAACTGTGTAGTAGACAATTTGACAGAAATCACCTCACGATGAAAGAACTTTTGAAATCGGTCCAGTAGCTTCAAGGTTCCCGTTTACGTTGCCGTTCCCGTAGCAATATTGGGAAAACAAATACAGACCCTGTCCTTCTTCAGGCTCAAGTCAAGACTATCTCGGCACCAAAATTCATACAAATAGGTTCAATAGTTTGGGCGGTAGATGGTAACAAAACAAAACAGACAGATTATGTTGATTTCGGATCTATAGTGTTAGTAAGTACTTCCGTTCCCATGAGAATATGGGGATGTAATAAAGTAGATGTTACTTAAGAGATAGTGTAGCATTCTAACGGGGAAATACTTCTTGAAATTAGTTCAGCAGTTTCTAGGTTCCCGTTATCGTTTGCATTCTTGTGGGAATACAGGGATAACATACATAGCCTATGTCCATCGTCAGGCTCAAGACTATATCTCTGTACCAAAATTCATATAAATAGGTTTAATAGTTTGGTCGGTTTTTGATAACAAATAAAAATAGACAGATAGATTTCATTTCAGACTTATGATATTAATAAAAGCTCCCATTCCCGTGGGAATATGGTGACCGTTTCCGTAGGAATAATGGGGATAACTTACAGTTTATGTTACTCAAGGATAGTGCAGCATTCTAACGGTGGAAGAGTTTTTGAAATCGGTGCTGTAGCTTCTAAGTTCCCGTGCGTATACGTTCCCATTCCCGTGAGAATATAGGGATAAAATATATAACCTATGTCCTTCCTCAGGCTCTAGACTATCTTTGTACAAAATTTCATTTAAATCTATTCATTAGTGTGGGCGGGAGATGGTAACATAGAAAGGCGAACAGACAGAGCTACTTTCGCACTTATTACATCAGTAAGGACTCCCGTTCCCGTAGGAATATGGTGAGCGTTTTCGTGGGAACATGTGGATGATTTGAAGTTAATGTTACTCCGGGATTATTTAGCATTCCATCGGTGCTGTAGTGTCAAAGTTCCCGTATACGTTCCTGTTCCCGTGGGAATATAGGGAGAAAATATATGGCTATGTCCTTCCTCAGGTTCTGAACAATCTTTGTACAAAATTTCATTCAAATCGGTTTATTAGTTTCGGCGGGAGATGGTAATATAGAACGACGGACAGACAGAGCTTCTTTCACTCTTATTATATTAGTAAGAACTCCCGTTCCCATAAGAATATTGGGATGAATTAAAGTTTATGTTACTCTGGGATAGTGAAGCATTCTATCGGTGGAAACATTTTTGAAATCGGTGATGTAGTTTCTAAATTCCCGTATACGTTCCCGTTCCCGTGGGAATTTAGGGATAAAATATATAGCCTATGTCCTTTCTTAAGTCCTAGACTATCTCGGTATCAAGTTTTATTTAAATCGGTTCAGTAGTTTGGGCGGGAGATGGTAACATAGAAAGCCGGACAGACAGAGTGACTTTCACATTTATAATATTAGTTAGGATTGGGAAAGCTTTCTTCGGGGCAGCTATCGAGCGGTTCCAATGAATTCTTAGAGGAAGTATTACTTCTTCGGATTAAATATCATTCCCAAGTTTTTAATTCTTCTGACGAAAAATCCTTGAAAAGAACCGAAAACCCTTCTAGTATGTTTCCATGGTTTGTAAATTTTTCTCCAAGGTCCATTGTTTTCAATCCTTCTCTCGATTTCTATGTGAAAAGGATTGAAAACAGTAACACGAAAATTTTCTTCTGTACCTTGAGCCGAAGGGTTCGAAGTTCGAGTTTAACGTCAATGTCAAGGACTTCAGCTATTTTCTTGCATCTTCAAACATTTCCGAGTCGTCTTCTGCACGTTTAATTTTTATTTGATCCATTGAATCTTTAGCGAGATCAATAGCTTGGACCAAGTTTAATTTCACTCTTTGAAACTCACAACTTAATAGCAACAAGAGTTGGTAAGCCATACCTATAACGTTAAAGTTAATCAATAAATCGAAATCCATAGCGTTTTTTAAGTTCCTTGCGTCACTTTCCACTGTTCTTATTTGGTTAAGAGTCTCGAACACAGACGGAAATAGGTCCTCAAAATCTTCAACTGCTTGGTATTTTGAGATCTATCGCGTCAGATTCAACCGCTTTCGTTTATTGTTTTTTTGAAGCATATCTTTTTTTCGGTGTATTGAAATAATTGTATAAACTGCTCCAATTCTGGTGAGGCAATCTCTAATGGCTGTTAGTTTGCTGGAAATAGATATAGCAAGGTTCAAATAATGTGCTGCACAATGGACGCTTGCGGAGCAAATTTTTGGTGAATAACTGCCTGGACACCATTGTGTCGACCAGACATATTGCTTGCTCCGTCGTACGCTTGGCCGATCAAAAAGGAAATGTCCAGATCACAATTTTGACGATTTTCGCAAAAGCATCACCTATAGATTGTTAATATAGTAATGTTTTGCGAACTGCTGTATTAGAGATTTTAAGAGAAAAGATTTTATTCATACCTGTCGTGGAAGAACGACATAAAAAAATAAATTCTAAATATTAGGTGATTTGCCGAAATAATAATTTCTTTCAGATGAAGTTGACTTTGTATTTCCCCCGTAGAATGTAGGTATGGAATGTACAATCCAGTGAGTATTAATATGATTTAATTCACGTAGGAAGTATGTACTAAATTTCAGAGTGCGTTTCCTTAACTTATTTGATTCATGACTGGCTATGTTGAACAATTATTATCGATCCCAATGGGGGGTATATATCCGCCTGATCCTCCCCCCTATTTATGCCACTGGAAGAGGTAGATTCCCAATAAGCAACTTAATGAATAGGTAATGTGATCCGTATTTATAACTAAAAGACTTATGAAATAATTGTTAAGTTATCATCACTAACGTATATACTAACATTTTAAAAATGCTTTTGTTTTTGAACTGTATTTTATTAAATGTTGTTTAGTTTAAAAAAAAAAATATGTCAATAAAATATTTTTTGATTTGGTGTTCTCTATTTTTTCGCTTTAATATTATTCGAATGTCTCTTTTTTGGTTTCTAAAGCAAACTGTTCTCTTTTTAGACAAATCTTATATCGTTTTTCATTGACGAAAGGAGCTACTCCTTTTGTGAAAAGATTTACTCTTTTTATATTTTTCATGTTTCATTGAAAAAAAAAAATAGAATAGATCCGGAGTAACTCTAAACGCCATAGATCTACTCCCATTTGGTTGGGAGATCTACTCTGAATTCACGCACACAAGTATAAACATATGTTCTGTCAAACGTTAAATGGAAAATAATTTGATAATTTGAAATTTGTTGTGTCATCGTTAAGTTCAAAAAATTGTTGAAAATTATGAACAAGTGATTAAATAAGTTAGAAATCAGTAATTTGCTGGGTAAAAACCAATTACAAAATGTGAAAATATGATTTCCTATATGTGAACATCAATTCAACTTCCAATACTAGGAAAAAACTTAAAAACATGTTTCATTGAAAGGAGTAGTTCTCGATTTGAGAGTAAATCTGTCGAATTTCAATGAAAAGCGTTATTAGATGGAATCCCTAGTCCTTAGCCTTTTTTTTAAATCAAAAGCAAAGCGACTTTGAAACGTTTACCAAAAACCCACTACACTCAAATACGTTTCGTCTTTGAATTTCCAAGTGAAATAAAAGACAAAAATGCCGCTTTATATTTTTGGAAGTGTAAATCACAGTCACGAGCGAATTACTTTTTGTTTTTTTCTTTTAACTATTCTATTATTCACAAGTCAGTTTTATCCTTGTTGCTTTCCCTCTCCGAACTGAAATTTAAAAAACTTTCATTCATTTGAAAAACTCGATAATTAACTAACTTGGATATAAGTAGGTACTGGGATTTGAACTCGAGTTCTTCCACACGCTAATTAACCATGCAACCACTACGCCAAGCGCATGTTTACAACATTAGTAATCAAAATTTTGTTCTATTGTATTGACTCACTGTCTCAAATGCTACTTGATGTATAGATTGAACTTGTTCGGTATAGGCACTTATGAAAACTTTACGTAAACAATGACTTTATTTAATTTTAACAGTTTTCGCATTTAATTTTCTTTTAAAAGCTTTTCTCGTTTGAATTAAAGTATTTTTAAAATGCTACTTGATGTATAGGTTGACCTTGTTCGGTATAGGCACTTATGAAAACTTTACGTAAACAATGACTTTAATTTTAACAGTTTTCGCAATTAATTTTCTTTTAAAAGCTTATCTCTTTTGAATTAAAATATTTTTACTTTAAATTCAGTACTTTTCGTGTTTAGTATTAAAAATAAAGCTTTTGGTAGTTTTAGTTATTTTTCAAATGATTTTTATTTCATAAAAGTTACAATAATTTAGTTTATCTTTTATTCTTTAACATGGCTTACAGACGTCAGTTGACTATTATTTTTTTTTTTTGTTTAATTGTTAATACATTAATTGAAATATTATAAAAAAAAGTTCATCTTAGATATGTTTCCTGTAGTTAAGTGCTAGCATGATGTTATTGTAAAGAGCTTTCCAGTCCATGGCTCCATTAAGAACTCCAATAATTTCATCTTCATTAAGGTAGTTTACACCAAGGGTACTCCTTCTTGTTTTCATTAAAACAGGACACTTTCCCGAAAAAATTGAACACGTTTTCATGTTCATTTAGATTACAGAGTCCACATGTTTCTTCCAAATAATTCCTTTGAGGAAAGGTTTTTTAAAACCAGTGACATGAGATCGGTAGGATACTCTGACCAATGTCCCAGAGCGGTGGGGCATAAGTCCATAAAAGAAATGTTTGGACTTATGTCCCATTTTACATGTTTTGTTTGATGCAAATACAATACTTTTGGCAAATGAAACTTTTCCAAAAAAGTGGCAGTCAAAAGAAATTTGGACTATATTAAAAACGTGTTTAACGGGTTTTTTTCTTTGCTAATTACTAAGCAGGGCTACCATATGTCAAGGAGTCAGCGTAATGTCTTATAGTTAGAAAACCAAAGGTTGTTAGAATACCGCCGCGCCGCTCGCTCTTCGAATTTATAAACAAAAAACTGTAGAAAAACTATAAAACTAATGTCCCACTAAAGTGGGACACAAGTCCATAATGGACTTATGTCCCGAGGAGTTATGTCCCTGCGCCAAGTTTTTACATGACCAAAAAGTAAAGCAAAAAATACTATTGTGTCCAAAAGGAAGTAAAAACTTTTGGTCTTTTGTCAAGAACATTAAGAACTCGACCACGTCATCGGTCCCAACGCTCGTCTTCAATGACTCTCCGTATGTCAGTTCCATCGACAAAGCCAATTTGCTAGCAGCTCAATTTGCTGCCAACTCGACACTTCCTCATAGCATATTGGCTCCGCGTGAGCTCGAGTCTGCAAATTCTTTGATGAAGCAGATATTTTTTCGAACTCGCTCGGTTGTGAGAGTCCTCAAAGATCTCAACATACATAAATCCGCTGGTCCAGATGGTATCCCCGCCGTTATTCTGAAGAGGTGTTCTTCTACGCTGGCAAAACCACTGCGTAAACTTTTCCATCTTTCCTATTCTGCTGGGATTTTTCCGAGCAGATGGAAAACTGCATTTGTCCAGCCGGTCCCTAAAAAAGGCGAATCTTCCTCCCCTTCCAATTACCGTCCAATTGCACTAACGTCCCTTCTTTCCAAGGCCATGGAAACGTTGATAAACCGTCAACTTATGAAATATCTTGAAGAAAGAAAGCTTCTTAATGACCGTCAGTACGGCTTTCGTAGCAAACGGTCCACTGGTGATTTGATGGCTTATCTCACCGAAAAGTGGAACCAATCTTTACATTGTTTTGGAGAAAGTAAGATTATTGCGCTTGATATTTCTAAAGCATTTGATAGAGTTTGACATCAGGCTCTTTTATCGAAAATGCGTGCTTTTGGTATCGATGAGTCTCTTCTTCGTTGGATTAGAAATTACCTTTCCGACCGTTCGATACAAGTTGTGTTGGATGGCTTCAAGTCTGATACCCACTTAATAAATGCTGGTGTGCCCCAGGGCTCCGTTTTGTCTCCGACTCTCTTCCTCATTTTCCTTAATGATCTCTTGTCTGAAACTTCTAATCCGCGTAACTGTTTTGCTGACGACTCGACCCTCAGCTTTTCATATTCGTTTCCAAATTCACGTCCCTGCTCTTCGGATGTGGAACTGGAACGATTGCGTATGATAAGCTCATTGAATTCTGACCTTGACAGCATTGTTGCATGGGGTCTTATGAACCGAGTAGAATTCAATGCTTCGAAAACTCAATGCTGTCTCTTGTCGTTTGAAGACGCTTAACATTCCCCCATTGCCATTATCAATGAATGGTAGCTGCATCGAAGAAACCAAAAAGCTGTCAGTACTTGGTATGTGTGTAAACGATGATCTTCGTTGGAAAGACCACATATTTGAAGTCGCCAAAAACGCTGCTAAATGCTAGGTTTTTTGAGACGATGCAGGAAGTCCTTCACCCCTTCTGATCTGGCTACAATTTATAAGGCCTTCATCCGCCCAAAACTGGAGTATAACTCCCATATCTGGTCAGGTGCTGTTCAAACATCTTTGCACCTGCTTGATAGGGTACAAAACAGAGCGTTAAAATTAATAGGTGATAGTTCAATCGTAGAATCGATTGATTCTCTTGGACATCGTCGAAACGTCACCTGTCTCACTCTCTTTTATCGCTTTTTTCACAAACAGTGCTCTAGTGAAATAGCCAGTTGCATTCCTCCCCTGAAACAATTTAGCCGCAACACCCGCCTCGCTAGGAATGCTCATCAGTTTTACCTTGAGCCCAACTTCGGAAGTACAGTCAAGTATAGAGATTCGTATTTCAGTGGCACCACCCGAATGTAGAATGCTTTACCTGGCTCTGTGTTTCCCCTGCATTACGATTTATAAAGATTCAAAAGCAACGTGCATCGGTGTCTCCTTTCAAATCCTCTCCTATTTTCCCAAATGCTCGCACTGTGTTTTTATAACATTATAAGGGTAGTCATGACCCCTTGATGTGCACGCCAATTATAAAAAAAAAAAAAAATGTGTCGTTCAATGCTTATTTAGATTTGGCCAACTTATCAAGCATGTGGCTTTTCCAGTTCAAATTCTTATAGATATCTACATACCAAGATAGGTAGTTGTATTCATTTACAACTTCAATGTTCAAATTACCAGGTTTCAGTGCGGCAGTTTCAGCCTCCATCGTTATTCGAAAAATCATAATTTTGGACTTGTCTAGCAGCCCTATTATGGTTGTCAACTATCAATCAATTGATACACGATAAGTGCTATCAATTAATTGATAAATCGGTATTATGCATGTCAATTGATAAATTTTCTCCCATTGTGAACAGTGTGCTCGTACTAAGCGTTGACATACCCCACATCTAGGTACAAAGCGACCATTTTAATTTGGAATGAACTTTTGCTATACGGCACAGAAAAAAACACTTCACGATATAGCCCTTATACTAGTCAACCACGTACCTGTGTTTTGGCTACACATTTCTAGTAAAATAAACCAAAAAAATGTTGATCAACGACGAATTTGCGATTGACTGAAAAATTGATAGATATCAAAAATATTGATAACCATAATACCGAACAAGCAACCAGAGACGTTCACAATAGATCGCAAAAAAGCATTTAATTCACAACTGATCAAAAGTTCCGATGGTTGTTATTAGTAATACCACTTAACCAATTTCATTGATAGACGAGCAAATTTATCAAGTATCGTATTGATATTTGACAACCATAATAGGGCTGTTTTATCCATTTAAGCTGTTTACCAGGAGCCTCATCTTGTTGCAGTACTCAAATAACCTATTGATCATTAGCTGGAGACTACCAGGCGACTCTGCTAGCACCACAATGTCGTCCGCAAACATAAGAACCTGAACTAAAAGATTGGCTGAAACACGAACTCTACCTTGCAATATCTCTTCTTAGTCATCAATAAATTAGGGAAAACAATAGGGGACTCAAATTACATGCATGCCTCAGACCTATTTCTACTTCGAATTGCTCGGATACTTTGCTTCCAAAAGCGACTGCAGAAGTTGTTGAGCTATAAAGATGCTCCAAAACTTTTACAAACTTTGACGATATTCCTTTTTTACACAGTTTCAGCATAAGTGCATTCCTGTCTATAGTATATAAGGCCGACTTGAAATTAACATAAAATTCTTAGTTTTCTTTTGGATCCAATGAAGATTTCAACTATAAGTATTGGTAAGCGAATATATTTGAACGATTGTCGAGGAATTCCTTCGAAAACCAGCTTGTGATTCGCCCAGTAAGTTGTTGTTATGAACCCAATCAAAGAGCAAAAGATTTGTGAAATTTTTCATTCATGAATTCAATAGTGATATTCCTCTATAGTTTGCGGCCACTTCCTTGTCACCTTTTTTGAAAATTGGGCAAATTATGGCTTCTTCAAAGTAGTGTGGTAGATATGAATGAATCATACGCTTGGTTTAAGGCTTTTGTTAGAGTTTCAATGAAAATTGGGGTTAGTATTTTATAGAATTCCTGAGGTATGCCATTTGTTCATACAGACTTGCTGCCTTGGAGTTCCTTCAATACAAGTTGAACTTCTTCACAGGAAAAACTTGCGTCCAATTTTTCGTTTTCATAAAAAGGTTTGGCAAACTGGGAAGTTGAAGAAAGGCTTTTTTTGTTAACATTTCAAAGTGATTTGCAAGATCGTCTATTTCAATGGGTGGAATGACTAGTTTGTTTTGTTTTTTACAAATTTTCCAAACAATTTTCCAAAACTCAGCAGCGTTTCTGCAATCAGCGAGGTCTTCCGCTGGTTTTCTCGAGTATGTTTGAGGTTTAAAGCTTTGTATTGCTTATTTACAGCTAGATATTGCTCTTTGAAATACAATCTTAACCAAACCACTTTTCGCGGTATTGGATTATGGATATAGAATTCAGGACGGTACTATCCAACTCCGATAAGCTTAAATGAGATGGTGAAGATAAGATTGTAGTTTGAAGAAGAAGAGCATTATGTAAAGAATGTAAGTACTTTTCAGTAAAAGCATTTTTCCACCCGAATTTCCTCAGAGAAACTTTTCTTCTGCTTGACTGTGGTTTCTATTAAGGTTAACTGTAAGTTGGATTGGGAGGTGATCAGAATTTATTTCTGATATGACTTCGAAATCGTCCATCAGGGTACTCCAGTCTCCTGAACCTTTGCATAGTCGATTACTGAGTTTCCTTGTGCTCCTATAAAAGTAAAGTCACCTAATCTGTCTCCTTCCGCAGAACCATTGCAAACACTCAAACCAAAGGAGCTAGATAGATCGATAACTTTTCTGCCTTTTTTCTTAATTGATGGATCTTTTGAATGTTCTGTTTTCTATTGGCTTGTTTTTAGTTTCTAATGCTCCGGTTCGTGCATTGAAATCTCCAATAACCAATAAATTGTTTTTGTCCATAGCAATTAAATTGTCTTCAAGTATAAAGAAGTCATCTTCCCAGCTATTACAGTTTATGTACATTCTACACAGGTATGAGATTCAATATGAATCCATGTATTTTAATTTCAATAAAGTGCGTATCTTCTTTTTGCTTATAAATTTAATTTATTTATTTAAATTAAATTTATATTCAACGAAATAAGATTCAAAATTCTTTATGTGCTGTTCTGTTACATGAGTTTCAATTAAAATAATAATATCATATTTTTTTACAAATTTTATAAAATCAAAAACATCAATTTTATTTTTTAACCCTCCAATGTTATAACTAAGAATTCTTAGTTTACTTAGTTTAAAAGTTTGACAGACGGCTTTTACCAATTTACACGGATTCAAATTTCATTTTGCTTGCAGCCGAAATTAATGATGATGATGCAGCCGACTTCTTTTGACGGTTCATGCTCGTGGATGACATTGACGTTCTTGACAACCGAATGACGTTGTGAAAATTGTAAACCAACATTTTCAAAGAAGTTCACTCCAAGTTTTTGTTTTTCTTCCAATTTCTGTAGCCCATGTTCTTGATTTGTAACAAAAATTTGCTTGGTCCTGACACCATTCCACAACCCACTCACCAATATGCAATTTATCATCACGCAAAGACTGGTTTTTTGCGTTAATAAGCTGCAGCAGTTTGGTGCCCTTTTGCCGAATATTCAATGGGTAGTCTCTGCTAATAGAAATGCCGGTTCCTTTCAGCTTTTTAACGTTTTTAAGAATATTGTATAAATTCCCCAATGGAATTTTGATAAAAAGACGTCACGATGGTTTTCTTGTTTGTACTTTATTTTTTCTTTATTTTTAAGTTTGATTATACACTTCTTGTTGCTTCTTATCCTATTGTTTTCTGATGATTTTAGTCGGTTAATTTACTTTACTTTTAGGTTCAAGATAATTTTGAGTTTTACTTCGCATGAACACACAACTTAACTTGCTGAAGGCCATGAATGAAAAGCAAGATTCAAACGTCAAACACAAAAAACTCATCGTTCAGGCACCACGAAAGTAATAGAGTTAAGGGCAGGTGATGAGTTAGTTAAAAAAGTTTAGGATGATTTTTGATTAGAACAAATATTGTGTACATTTTGCTTCGTTTTACATTCGGCCAGAATAGTAACCACTTCATTTGATGCAATTTGTCTTAGTTCTTGTGCAGTGACGATTGTGCTTGAGTCTATGTAATATTTTTGCATATGTGCACAGCTTGCTCTAAGGGAATCATTTCACATTTTTTCATTCGAATTTTTGATTAAGTTGCATTCCTTTGCAGCTATCTTTAGCTGATCAATTTCGCTTTGAAGACCATTGCATTTGTCGGCCAGTGCACCAACCGTCTCTTTCAATTGTGCATTTTCCTTTCTAACCTCACTTAGCTCACCGCGCAAGTTTGAAATGTCGTCCTTCGTAGCCTGATTAATTAGATAACATAGAAGCAAAAATTTTGTTTAATTCCTCGATAGTCATGGAACCAACCAACGAAGACATAGTTTTTTCTTTCCTTGAAGATGATTGGAGATGTAATTCTGGTGATGTTTGTTGAACTTTCAGTTTTGTAGTGTTCATACATACACACATATCTATATATAGTGTGTGAACTTTGTACTTCTAGCTAAATGCAACATAAATTTAGAAATTTAATGATTTTTCAATCTCATTTGATTTTAATCCCCTTAAGTTAAACACTCAGATCAAAACTTATTATTTATATTTATCTATGATCAATTTAAATAAGCTTTTTTGCAAGAGCTGAACAGTTTTGACTATTATTGAATCATAATAAAACTCATCTGACAAAATAGCGGAACTTACTTTTGTCGGCAAACAAGGTAGCTCGGTTATTGACTACATAGGATTCAATCTGATTTCAAGGTTGAAGATGTACTTTTTTCGGACCATCTTCCTGTAGTGGTGACGTTTCAACTTTCGGCAAGGATACGCGAATCAACTAGGATGAGCGTTGCCAAAGCTTAAATGGAAAGAATCGAATGCGTTTGAATATCAAGCACAGCATAGCAGGGCTCTTAGTCAAACTCAGAGTACACTCAATTTAAGACAGTTAGATGAAACTACCAAGGCGTCGTATCCGACCGCCGTTTTGAACAGGGATGTTCGAGGCAGTCATGGTTTGACGTTGAGTGCAAAAAAGCCAGAGATTTATCGTTTGCTTGGCTTAAAGCTTTTGAAAATGCGTCTGACGGATATGTCAAGATTCAAGAACCAGTACTTACAAGCAAATAGCGACTACAAGATGTTGTGTAAACTGAAGAAATTGGAGTTTTTTGAAGCTAAGTCCAACAGATTAGCACATTGCAGAAATTCGAAGGAATTCTGGACCTTTGGTAAGGAATCTAAATGGCAAACGGCTCACCATTCATTGGGATATAACCGCAAATCTTCTGGCCGAACAATTCAGGAACTGGTTGAATCCATTTCAGGAATAAGTTAACTTTCATTATGCTGCCCCTAATTTCAGGAATGATGTTTGGGATGCCAATATAACACAACAAGAGGTAATTCTAGCAGTGGAAAAGCAGCAGTATCGAATGGGTTGTCAGCAAGGTTGCGAGTTTGTGAATTAAGAAATCCAGTCATAAGTCAGTAAGTGACTTATGAATTAAAAAAATTAATTCATAAGTCAGCAAGTGACTCGTGAATCAAAAAAAAAAATTATTCATAAGTCAGTAAGTGACTTGTGAATTAAATAAGTGACTTATGAATTAAATTTTTCATAATTCACAAGCTACCAAGTGACTTATGAATTAAATGAACCGCAAGTCATAAGTTACCAAGTGACTTATGAATTAAATTTTTCATAATTCACAAGCTACCAAGTGACTTATGAATTAGATGAACCGCAAGTCATAAGTTCCCAAGTGACTTATGAATTAAATTTTTCATAATTCACAAGCTACCAAGTGACTTATGAATTAGATGAACTGCAAGTCATAAGTTCCCAAGTGACTTATGAATTAAATTTTTCATAATTCACAAGCTACCAAGTGACTTATGAATTAGATGAACCGCAAGTCATAAGTTACCAAGTGACTTATGAATTAAATTTTTCATAATTCACAAGCTACCAAGTGACTTATGAATTAGATGAACCGCAAGTCATAAGTTACCAAGTGACTTATGAATAAAATTTTTCATAATTCACAAGCTACCAAGTGACTTATGAATTAGATGAACTGCAAGTCATAGGTTCCCAAGTGACTTATGAATTAAATTTTTCATAATTCACAAGCTACCAAATGACTTATGAATCAAAAAAAAAAATCTTAAGCCGGTAAGTGAATTAAGAATTCAATACAATTTTGTTTACATTGTAGCAAGTGACTTACGGATGAGGAAAGTACAAGTCATCTGGTATTGACTTATGAATGAAAAAAAAAAATGTACCGATTGCGAACGAAACGTACCTTATACTAGTTATACATATGTAATTGTTATCGAAAATGAAATTAGAAGATTAGCCAAATCATGTACCTGACTTTCAAGGTCTTTCAATTTAATTGAAAATCTCTCTGTTTTCTTATTACCTACTTTTGGTTTCTTTCAGGCGGATCAGGCATCACCTTTTTACCTTTTGATGCTAATTTTTCAAACGTTCATACATTTCGAGAACATTTTTGGCGCCGAAAGCAAATTACATGATGTATTATAAATGTTGTAGCCTGTCTCCATATGATACTGTATTTCACATTTCATTTTTCATTAAATTACTGTGTGTGTGTGTGTGTATATGTGTGTGTGTGTGTATGTGTATGAGTATGCGTAAGTGTATGTGTATGTGTATGTGTATGTGTATGTATATGTGTATGTGTATGTGTATGTGTATGTGTATGTGTATGTGTATGTGTATGTGTATGTGTATGTGTATGTGTATGTGTATGTGTATGTGTATGTGTATGTGTATGTGTATGTGTATGTGTATGTGTATGTGTATGTGTATGTGTATGTGTATGTGTATGTGTATGTGTATGTGTATGTGTATGTGTATGTGTATGTGTATGTGTATGTGTATGTGTATGTTTATGTGTATGTGTATGTGTATGTGTATGTGTATGTGTATGTGTATGTGTATGTGTATGTGTATGTGTATGTGTATGTGTATGTGTATGTGTATGTGTATGTGTATGTGTATGTGTATGTGTATGTGTATGTGTATGTGTATGTGTATGTGTATGTGTATGTGTATGTGTATGTGTATGTGTATGTGTATGTGTGTGTGTATGTGTATGTGTATGTGTATGTGTATCTCTGGATTTACGTCTCCACCAAGTCACTATCAGGTTTTTGATTCATAAGTCACTTAATACCAGATGATGTGTACTTTCCTCATCCGTAAGTCACTTGCTACAATGTGAATAAAATTCTATTGAATTCTTAATTCACTTACCAGCTTAAGATTTTTTTTTTTAATTCATAAGTCATTTGGTAGCTTGTGAATTATGAAAATTTTTTTTCATAAGTCACTTGGTAACTTATGACTTGCGGTTCATCTAATTCATAAGTCATTTGGTAGCTTGTGAATTATGAAAAATTTAATTCATAAGTCACTTGGTAACTTATGACTTGCGGTTCATCTAATTCATAAGTCACTTGGTAGCTTGTGAATTATGAAAAATTTAATTCATAAGTCACTTGGTAACTTATGACTTATGATTTATTTAATTCACAAGTCACTTACTGACTTATGAACTAATTTTTTTTTAATTCACAAGTCATTACTGACTTATGATTTAATTTTTTTTTAATTCACAAGTCACTTACTGACTTATGAATTAAAGTCAAGAGTTAAGATAAAAAACTTTGCAACCCTGGTTGTCAGTTGAATTTTATAAGCGCGGCACAACGGAGTTAATTGGTTGGCTAACATTAACATTCAAGAATGTATTGGAAACCGGGACGATTCCTCAGGACTTTTGCAAATCGATTCTTTTTCCAATCTACAAAAATGGCAACTTGGCTGAAGTGTCTAACTATAGGGGCATATCCTTTCTTAATGCATCACACAAAATCTTAGACTTCACTTCGATACTACAAACACGACTCATCAGCTGGATCGATGATGATAACCTTCTGAGCGATTTTCAGGCAGGTTTCAGATCAGGTTATTCAACGATAGACCATACCTTTGTTTTAAGGAGTATAGCTGAATCGTTTCTCAACTAAGGTCAAAAATTATATCCGTTTTTTGTCGATTTTAAGTCAGCGTTCGATAACATTGATAGGCAAAGTCTTTTTTACGAACTATGTGGTATCTGTTTGTCGAGAAAGTTTGGGAGAGTTATTGAGAACTCGTATGAGAACACAATGGCTTTATGACGATGTCTGAACGGTTAAGATCGAAATCAGGAGCAGGACAGGGGTGTACATCAAGCCCAAGCTTTTTGCACTGTTTATAGAAGACTCAGTTACAAGCTTGTCCAGTGGAATCAAATACGCAGGTCAAACGATTAAGGCTCTTCTTTTCGCTGACGACATTGTTATCTTGGCCTCTTCACCTTTATTTATGCAGCTCATGATAAATCGGTTTTCGCAGTATTGCAGACTTTGGAACTTGATAGTGAATTTATAAAAGTAAAAAATTATGATATTAAGAATGGAGGGGTTAGAAACTGTGATAGGGAAAAATGGCTTTACAATGACTAAGCAATTGAAATTGTTACCGAATACAAATATCTTAGACTTTACCTCACAAAGGACTTAAATATGGAGAAGCACTAGAAGGAGAAGCTGGCGAAAATCAAATGTGCGATCAGGGCATAGTGGAAACATTGCTTTTATAACAAAAGTATTGCCATAGTATCAAATTCCAACTACATGGTTATGTTGGAAACAGGTTTATCGGCTCTTTTCATAGAAACACTAAAAATGCAAGTAAACTGTGTTTTAAAAATTATGAAAATGGAAAATCATCGGCTTCCCGAAATAGCAGCTCTTCATGTCATAAATTCTAAGACAAGTTGCTATGCTGAATGGATGCACTAAGCCAGAGACTGTGAGGTTGACCTGAATCTTGATAATTATGATTTCATTAATTGGAAAAAACGCTTTATCAGCTTATTTCTTCAGTGGACCTCAAGTGTAGAGAAAGTTTTATGAATAACGCAACAGGATCGCTGCATAGAGAACTTTATTGTAGACCCAATCACGATTTAAATGAGATGAATTATTTTCGTGACGCAAATGGAGTCAAGTTACGAGGCAAACTATTGCAGCTAAACTTCATACCACATAGCCCAGATTTATCTATAATCTGCTCGCTGTGCAATTTAAACGAAAGAGAAGATACTTTTCATTTTATTGTAAAATGTCCTGTCCTGAAAGTGATCAGATGTGAAACTATTGGAAGCGATTTCATAACGGAATATGAAGTTATAAGAATGCTCAATGAAGTTGAAGTACCAAAATTTATCACCCAGAGAAAAACATGTGTTATCTAAGGTTGAGAACCCACTCGCTAACCATGATATAAAGAATTCAATAAAAGCATCACCTGCAGAAATATTTTGTTCAAATAAGTATCCGTTATAGCTGAAAAAACTCCTTGGAAGAATACAAAAATGCTTTTATACAATTCAAATTACTTTTATTGCCAAAAAAACATAACACATATCACAAATTAAGGTAAAAATGTATGCAATCTAAGAAAGAATCAAATATAAAATTGACATTGCCCAAGGACACGCTAAACTTCTGCAAGTTAATCGATGGCAATCTGTAAATAAATAAAACAAACACAAGTTTAATCACACAAATATACAGGGTGTCCCGTACTTCGTGTATTATCCTTTGGGGTGTGATTCTTGGTCATATTCTAAGAAAAAAATTGTTTTACAGTAAAATTCGTTTCTCAACTTTGACATCACTTTTCAACAATTTAAAAAAAGGCTAACTTTGGTGTGACCTGGCCTGTATTAAATTCGATATCTCTGTCAATACTAATGATAGAGACCTAATCTTAAACTTACTTTTTTGTAGAAATAATAGTCTTTAATTAATTTAAGCTGAGCTTCCATAAATTTAGGGTTATATATATTAATATCAACGATATTTTCAGTTTTGTCCTGTTTCCTAATTTATTTAATTTATTCCATTTTGTAATTTTTTCTGTCAAGTGCAATATACTAAAAATAGACTACTTTTTTAATTTAAATGAAAACAAATGTAAATTGACAATAGTCCAATAAAAATACCCTCTGAAGAAGTTGGAAAATAACCAACGAAACGTCGGGATAAAGTTTTAAAAATGGATTAATTTATTAATTGCATACAAAAGTAATAGATCAAAAAGCCCAATAAAAACAATCAAAAATTAATTTAAAATACAATTGATCATTTCTTCATAATAATAAAGATTCTTTATTTTTTTTACAGATGAACCAAATGCTTATCTTAGTACATTTAACAAAATTTTCGTTAGGAATTAACTTCTTTGATACTAGATAGCGCGAAACATCGCTCGAATTAAGATCTGGCCTAAGCCGAGACACAAAAATTAACTTACTTTTTGGAACTGCCTCCATTGGTGTAAAATATGCACCAGATTCAGGATCAGAACTAGAATTAGATGGCAATGATCTATTTTCAAAATCCACAACTTCAACTACTGGTTTCATCGGGACAGAAGGAATATTGATTTTAACCGAGTTGCTTCTCAAAGTCTTGCGCTTTGAAGGAGGGCTCAAATTTTTGCTAGTCACTATGCCTTCACGATTTTTTTTAGACCCTGTACTTGGAATCAAGGCAGAGCTTTTAGTTGCTGACGAAGTAGAATGAGCATTGAGGTCATTTAAATCGAGAGCTTTCTGGGGAATTGAAGTCTCTAAGTCGTCTGTAGATGTAGATATTTCAACAGAGCTACAGGGAGAAGAAAATGATTCTAAGTTCAAAACTGATTTATTGAAAGCTTTGTGCAGCTGATCGAAACCTTTCGACAGCTTTTCAATTTCTAGTTTGAACGTAGACATCTTTATCGCTAAGTGGGAAGTAGATATCTTTTTGCAATCCCCGTAATACCAACAAGCACTTTTAAAAGCACTTATTTTATCTAAAAGTGCATTGTTGGCCCCAATACATTTAGCATGAGATTCATTACCACATGGACCATAGTATGCGAAAAGAGTGAGTTAGAACTATCCATACATTTACCCGCCGCACAAGCCATGGCTAGTCAAAAAAAAAGTTAATTTTAAAAAAAAAAAATTAGGGATTTACTGGGAATCGAACCGGAATAGCTTGGCTTATTTAGTAATTATTCTAAAAGAAAAGCGCGCTTCTTTTACCAACTGCACCAAGCAGACGATAAATTAGAGTTTACAAAGTTAAGGAATTGAAATTAGGTTTTCTAAGGAACTTATGTTGTGAGCAAAAAGGATATATTAGGAATTTTGAAGCAGTTAAAGGGAGAGACTAATATTTATTTATAAATAACACTCAAATTGCACTCAAGTGAACGGAGAAACAAAAAAAAACTTTTTCTTACCAATTTTACACTATCACTATATGTACAATTAAGGTAAATAAACAGAAAATCAAAATTAATTGGAAACAAGCTTATTTACAATTCAAAATAACACATTGTACTGTAACTCGAACTTAAAAACACTAAATTAAATTGCAATTTAATTATTACTACAAGTAAATTGCACTACTAAAATGAAATTTATCAAAACACGGTTAGAAACACAACCAAACACACAAGAACCAGTGTTACCACTGAAAAACATAAGTTTTATTTGAGTTTTGTTTTCGCAATTCAAACAGATGAAATGAAATACAAAACAGAAATTCTCTAGAAGAGAAATTTTTCCCAGGATCGAGATTTCTAATGATTAAAAATAAAATGTTTAGAATAATTGAAGAAAAATGTTGATAATTTTGAAAATGAAACTCAAATAATACTTATATTAATGACAAGAAATGAAATTCATATAAAATTCATAAATTAAATTGAAATTTTTCGAATATCTCATAAAAAACTTTCAAAACCCGTACACATGAAAGTTTGATGATGCATAACTTTTGAACGGTTAATTTCATCGCCAAAACATTAAAAACCATTTTTATAGAACAATTAATTTCCAACAAAAATTTTTATTGCGCATTTTGTAAAAGTCATTTATTGTCGAGTTATAAAATTCATAAACAAAAATGAAATTTGTCTTAAAATAATCAAAATTAAATCCTTTATATCTTTCAAATGGTGAGGTTTACGGAAAAAATACAAGATAACTTTTTTGTAGAGCATTAAATGACCTAAAATATTTTTTTGAAACATTTTTCTGTTCAATTGATAAATGATGACATGATGAGGTATGAATTTTTTTCTATTGGACTGAGAAAAATATACAAAACTGCGATGCGGAGGATCTTCCTATTAAAATTAAGAGCTCATACTTTTTGAGAATTTTTTTAAGGTGTCTAGCAACCCGTTTTTCCGTAGCATTTGTAAAAATAAATAATCGATTTTTTTGAACCAATCTAATATATATATAATGTATACATTAGGGTATGTCATGAGCAACTTTTTTATTTCAACAAAAATGGGCTAAATACTTTCAGGAAGGTATAAAATGAAGCCTGTTAAAATTGAGCTCTTAATGTTAATGCCTGTTCTTAACTTCCAATTTTTTATATAAATAAACTTTGGTCGGAATGCAGATAGCCCCATTTTTCTTCGCGAGTGCTTGACGAAAAAAAAACACTTGTTACTGCAGTCTGCACTAAAATTGAAAAAACAAAACAAACTGTCATCAGTGTATACAAGACGGGGACTGGTGTATGTAAAACGTCAACAAGATGAGGATGCTGTTCGTATTGACAATTATGAAATCTTGTCCAGGGTTGTCATGATCGATGCTGTAACATAGTACTTTTCAAATTAGTATTTTTTTTAGTAGTTTTTCTTCTTATTTTCTCTTTTCTAATTTCTTTCTTTAACTGAGTAGTAGTATTAAATTTCAATTTCAGTAGTATTAAATTTCAGTAGTATTAAATTTCAATTTTCTCTATCTTCTTTCTTTTTTTCTTACTTACGCTTTATTTTGAAATATTTTATTTTTTCTATATTTTATACTTAATCTCTAATTACTTTTATATACTCTTTGTAAATTACTGGTAAAACGTTACAACTTAAAATATGAATTCCCTTGATGATGTACGCGATGGCAATAGACTAGTGCTGCGTTCAATGATTAGGGTGTTTTGCAATCAATGTACGGGACTTAAAGTTTGTCACATAAACGCGCAAAGCCTACGAAAAAAAATTGATGAGTTCAGATTCGTGTTTGAGGGCTCTGGAGTTGATGCAATCTGTGTTTCTGAAACCTGGTTTCCTACCAACTTTTCTAATAAAATGTTTCACTTAAATGGGTATAAGCTATTTAGAGGCGATCGAAGTGGTAGAGGAGGAGGTGCTGCAATTTATGTTCGAGATGGCATTACTTGTAGGTTAAATTGTATATCCAATCCAGGCAGTGCAATAGAATATGTCTTTATAAATTTATTTTGTGGAGATGAAAAACTATTACTTGGCACAGTGTACAGACCCAATAGATATGTTGATTTAAATAGCCTTGAAACAGTGTTGGAAGAAATCGCTGTAACGTCTTCAAGGATTGCCTTGTGCGGTGATATAAATAGCAATCTCTTAACTGAAAATATTCTAATTAACACTATGATTTCCTTTGATCTTTCTGCTGTTAACGTTAATGTTCCTACTCACTTCACAAGTACCTCAAATTCGCTGCTTGATGTTGTTTTTGTCAGTGATATGAGCGATGTTTTATTTTATGACCAACTCAATGCACCAGCTTTCTCTCAACATGATCTTATTTTTGTTACTATCAATTTCAATATAATAACACCACCAACATTTTTCGAATATCGAGATTTCAAAAATATCAATACCTCTGCTCTTGAACAAGAAGTGTCTATGATTGAATGGGATAGAATTTTTTATATGCCATCACCTAATGAACAAGTAGAATTCCTTCAAACGAACATAAAGAATCTTTTCAACTCGCATGTTCCCCTTAAACGAAAATGTATAACACATCAATCTCGACCTTGGTATACTCCTGAAATTTCTTCACTTATGTTACAGCGAAATCAAGCTTACCTAAGATGGAAAAGATATAGGTTAGAAGAATTTCATAGATCTTATCGCTCGCTAAGAAACCTTGTTGTGTGCAAAATAAGAAACGAAAAAGCAAAAATTTTTAAAAATCGAATCAGCCTTAATGTTAATGGTCGAAAACTTTGGAACAATCTTCGTGATATTGGCATTGGTAAGCAAAAAAAAGTCTGAGCTGCATAACATTAACGTAAATGAGTTGAATAAACAATTTTTAACATTCTCCTCTGCATCTTCACCTTCACCTAATCCCTATGGATTACGCAATAGAGAAGTAGATCGTTCTTCTGCCTCTGAATTCGACTTTGAGTTTTCTGGAATCAACTGTACTGATGTAGCTGAAGCTTTTATGTTGGTGCAGTCAAATGCGGTTGGAGTTGATGACATACATCCTAATTTTTTATAAGCTTTACTTCCACTCATTTTGACTTATATCACATTTATATTTAATTCAATACTTACAACTAGCATTTTCCCGAGACAGTGGAAGCTAGCCAAGATAGTTCCAGTACCTAAAAATTCAAATGACACAGATTTTCGTCCAATTTCAATATTACCCTTTTTAGGTAAGGTCTTTGAAAGAATAATGCAAAGACAAATAAATACTTATCTTAACAGATCTAATATCCTTACACCTTTTCAATCTGGCTTTCGTCCAAAACATAGCTGTATCACAGCCCTTTTGAATGTGACTGAAGATATAAGGCAAGCAATTGATGATGACAAGGTGAATTTCTTGGTCTTGCTAGATTTTTCGAAAGCTTTCGACACAATTGATCACACAAATCTCATTTGTAAGCTTCTACAACAATTCAATTTTTCATTATCTGCAGCTAATCTGGTCTCATCTTATTTAAGTGAACGAAAACAGGCAGTATCTTTTGCTGATAAACTCTCGACTTTTTTGCCTGTCTCAAAAGGTGTTCCTCAAGGATCGATTTTGGGACCGATTTTGTTCTCTCTCTATGTAAATGAATTACCATCCATCCTTAGCTACACACTAAAACATATGTATGCTGACGATGTCCAACTGTATTTGAGCAGCCCGCTTGGTCTCATTGAAAACTGCGTCCACAATATTAATCAAGATCTCCAAAACATCCATATTTGGTCCCAGCAAAATGGCCTGTACTTAAATCCTTCAAAGACCAAATGCTTAGTTATTTCTAAAAAACCGCTTGATCTCTCGTATTTTCCCCGCTTATCTCTCAATAATACAGTCATTGAGTTTGCAGAAACAGCCAAGAATCTGGGAGTGATCTTTAACAGGTCCTTAACCTGGGAAAATCATATAAATTCAATTGTTGGTAAAGTCTACGGATCCCTTCGTGTCCTTCAGGAAACTCAATATCTTACTCCTATAAAAACTCGAATTATGTTGGCTAAAACTCTGATAATGCCTATTCTTATGTTTGGTTGTGAAATTTATTGTAATTGTGATTCCGTGAGTAGAAGAAAACTTACAGTCGCCTTTAACAGCATTATTAGATACATTTATGGTCTTAAGAGATATGACCACATCTCTGGCTACGTCCGAACTTTATACAACATGCAGTTTGTACAGGTTATTCAATATCGAACACTCCTTTTATTCTTCAGAATCAAACAGACACATCAACCTCAGTACCTGTTTCTTCGACTTCAATTTCCGACCTCTAACAGATTAAACCAATTTATTATCCCGCGACATACCTGCCAAACATCAGAACGACAGTTTTTTGTCAACGCCGTACGCCTCTGGAATTCTCTGCCAAATGATATAAGAAGAATTGTTGATGCTCACACTTTTCAACAAAAACTAACACTTTACTTATCATCTCTTCAGTAACTACTTTTACCTTTAATAAAAACCCTTAAAATTTATAAAATTAATAAATTAAAGAAGCAATTAATAATAGATTGTTAACTACTCAGTTTTCCATTCTCCCGTTACAATTTTGAATTTTGTTTGCTTACAATTTTGAATTTTGTTTGCTTATTGTAAAATATTTTATTAATTTCTCGCTATGCTATTTATTATTTTCATAATGTTAGCTTTTATACCTAAACTGAACTTTATAAAGCTATCACAACTTATATAAGATATTGTATCTTAATGTGTATAGCAAATCTAAAAATAAACTAAACTAAACTAAATAACACAGAAAATTATTATTTACCAGCTGAGCCACCCGGCGCGGCGTTGCTCGGGTATGTAGTTTTAAGGTTCCCGTTCTCGTTTTTCCGCTTAAGTGGGAACTTGGGGATGAAAAATAATCATGTGAAATATAAGTCTATGAGGGATAATGTAACATTCTAGAGCTGAAAGAATTTTTCAAATCGGTAACTTTAAGGTTTCGGTTCTCGTTCCCGTTTCTGTTCCCGTGGGATTATAGGGATAAAATATAGTCTAGGTTACTGATGGAAGAGGATAACGTAGCACTCCTAATGCAGAAAGAATTTTAGAAATAAGTCCAGTAGTTTCTAAGTTTCCGTTCCCAACCCCGTTCCTATGGGAATATGGGGATCAAACCTTGACAGGAACCATTTATAAGTCATTGTCACTGAGGGATAATGTTACATCCTAGAGTTGAAAGAATTTTTGAAATCGGTCATGTAACTTTCAGCTTTCGGTTCTCGTTCCCGTTTCTGTTCCAGTGGGATTATAGGGATGAAATATAATCTTAATTACTAATGGAGGGGGATAATGTAGCAATCCTAATGCAGGAAGGGTTAAAAAAATCTGTCCAGTAGTTTCTAAGTTTCCATTCCCAAACCCGTTCCTGTCGGAATATGGGGATCAAACCGTGACAGGAATCATTCATAAGTCTATGTCACTGAGGGATGAATGTAATATCCAAGAGTTGAGGAATTTTTGTAATCGGTCAAGTAACTTTAAGGTTTCGGTTTTCGTTCCCGTTTCTGTTCCAGTGGGACTATAGGGATAAAATATAGTCTAGGTTACTGATGGAGGGGGATAACGTAGCACCCCAAATGCTGGAATCATTTTAGAGACCTCTCTAGTAGTTTCTAAGTTTCCGTTCCCAAACCCGTTCCCAAACTCGTTCCTGTGGGAATATCAATTTTCAAATTTTTATGTCATAAGAACCTTCTCCTGGCAATAACAAACACAACAAAAAAAGAACTGGCCAAATTGGTCCAGGCGTTGTTGAGTTATGCGCTTACCAACACATTTTGCAATTCATTTTTATATATAAGATATACATTTATTTTTTCTTATTTTTGTGGCTTGATATTTGAGCATTGTAGAAATAAACTGACAATTTATTCTAGTAGGAAATTGAAAGTTGTACAAAAAAGTTATTTTCTATTTTTTCCAAAGACTGATTTTTATTTTATTAAACTCATGGAGCAAAATCGCATCGTCACCTCCAAGTGGTGCCCGCTGGATAACCAACTAACGACGAGCGTTGGATCAATTGATCCACGAGCTGTGTCACCTGAGTTATCTTTTCAGGAACTTGGAGCGAAGAAAGAAAAATATCACTCTGAATGTACCACCTCAACAATAAAACCAAGAGCGTCTGACACATATTGTGCGGCACACTGGTCAGCGTCTGATCCCGGTGGAACGGCTGAATATAAAATGCTAATAGAAGTAACTGACCTATTTGTATCATAAAAAAAAAGTAGAAATTATTTTTTGGCCTTGAACAAAACAAACAGATTTATTACCCCAGGTGGCACTCCAGCAAAACTGGAAAATCCACTCTCTAAAGAGATCGGTCCTACGGATTCTGGAAAGGACCACTTAATGCTTAAAATTTTTGAAAAACGGAGTACGAAAATGCAGAGAATTTCCCCAAAAAACTATTCCCAAAGGGTTACACCATCGAAAGCCCCAACTAAGACAAATGACGTAAAAGTCATTAGCCAAAAAGAAACCAATGTCTTTGAAATGATCGACACTGCAGGACAACAGAGTTTCAAAGAAATGAAAGAAAACTGCCAAACCGAATCAAAAGATTATGAATAGCAAAAGCAAATAGCAGCAAGAAAGAAACTTGAAGCCTTAGTTCAAAGTCTTCAGAAGCAAGTAAAAAGACTCGAAGAAAAGGTGTCCTACTTGATAAGGAACACAAGTCTACGGTTCAGACAAGTCAACAAGATACTGTTACTGTGTATCAAACTGACGACGAAGAACTTTTATTTGAAACTGAAAGAAAAAGAAATAAGCGCACTGCTAAAAAACGAAAAGCGGAAGGTAGCCCTGAATTACACACAAAGAATCAGCAAACCTCGAAAACTGAAAATAAAAAAGACTTGGGTACTACAAAGAATAATGCAAATTACACACAAAGAATCAGCAAACCTCGAAAACTGAAAATAAAAAAGACTTGGGCACTACAAAGAATAATGCAAATATTGTGCCAAACAATGCTAAACCGAAGTCTTTGTATAAAGGCAACAAAAAAACTGTACCACCTTCAATTATGATCACAGGATTCCCGATTTTTGGAGATCTTAAGAAAATTATTGAGAAATGTACTAAAAAAGCATGCAAATATACATCGTATAACAGAGACAATTGGAAAGTCAATGTCGAGGAAGATGATGACTACAGTGGCAGCACTGGTTATCTCTGTGCATAGTTGTGTGTTTTCATAGCTCTGTTTTTAAACTAATTAAATTCTGTGTATTTCATACTTTAAAATTTAAACTGTGATCTGTTCAGTAATCTTTTTTTAACTATCTACTTATGAGTTTATTTTGGTTCAAAGTGTTGTAAATAATAAAAATAGCAAAGTTGAATTAAATTAGATTTTGATTACGTTTTGTGTTATCTTTAGTTGTATTGGTAAGACATTATTTTCCGTTCTTATATTGAGTATGTTTTGAGTGATTTTTTATTATAGTTTTCTCCGTTTAACCACTAATTATCCCTCATACATCTCTTTCAACTACTAATTCCTTTCTTTTAGAACATACCTTTTTAACTTAACAATTTTGCAACCTCTAAATTATCGTTTGTTTGGTTGAATTGGTAGGAGTCTATACCATTTTGAGAGTTTAATTTCGTCACTTAGGTTAGGTTCCTACCCGTGCCTAAAATCTCTTCTTTCTTATAAATAAATAATTTTTTTTTTTTTCTTCTTTAATATCTTTTAATATGGATTGTGCAGCGGGTAAATGCCTCGACAATTCGAACTCACCTCTGTTTGCTTGCTATGGGCCATGTGGAAATGTTTTTCATGCCAAATGTATTGGCTCCAACAATGCTTTATTGGATAAAATTAGTGCATGGAAAATCGCTTGTTGGTACTGTGAAAACTGTAAGAAGATTTCCCTATCCCATTTAGCTGTAAAAATGTCCAATTTTAAGTTAGAAATTGAGAAACTCTCTAAAGGCTTCGAAACGCTTCATAAAGTTTTTAATGAATCGGTTTCAAACTTAGCGTCATTTTCTTCCCCTATTAGCTCTGTTGACATATCAACTTCAACAGATGACTTAAAGTTGCTGACTTTGGATAAACCCCAAGCTTTAAAGGATTTAAGTGAACAGTCCAGATCTTCAGTTAATTTGAACCCTGTCTCCGTTCTAAATAAGGGCTCCAAAAGAAGTAGTGATGGCATTGCTTCCACTAAGAAAAGTCCTCCTTCAAAGCGACAGAATCTGAGAAGCAATTCTAAAAAGGCGAACAGCGTTTCAGTCCCATTAGAACAAACTGATGTAGTTGATATGGTTGCAATTAGTTCACCATCAGTAAGTAACGATTTGGATGCTGTTCCCTTAGAATCTATTACTCGAATGGAAGCAGTCCCCACACCTAGATCCATTTTTGTTTCTCGGCTGAGACCTACTGAGCTCATACCGAATGATGTTTTGCATTATTTAGTTACAAAGAAACTTATTCCTAGTGAAAACTTTATTAAATGTTCTAAAATAAGTAAAACTGATAGTTTTGTTTCGTCTTTTAAATTACTTGTCCCACCCTTATTGTTTGACTATCTTTGTGACAGTAATATTTGGCCAGCTGGTACTCTTGTCAAAGAATTCTCAGGCTACAACAAAAAGAATAAAAATTTATTAAAGAGTATTCCAAAAAACTAAAAAGATTTTCCCTCTTCTACCAAAATGTTAGAGGGCTTCGCAGTAAAACTGCAGATTTATATGTGAATTCTCTCGTTTTCTCACATGATGTGTTTGCTTTGGCGGAAACGTGGCTTAACCCAAGCCATTTGAATACCGAAATCCTCAGCCAAGAATTTTCTGTCTACCGTAAAGATCGGCATATAGACAAACCAGAAGCTGTTGGAGGTGGTGTTCTTATTGCGGTCAGGAACGCCTTTATGTCATCTCGTATACACTTTCCGTTTGATTTGTCTATTGATGTTGTTTGTGTGAAAGTTTGTACCTTGTCCAAAAATATTTTCATCATAAATGTTTATATTGTCCCTAAAAGCTTAGCACCAGTTTATGCTGAGCTATCTCTTATTTTGGATTATGTCTTCGAAATATCCGATCTTGAAAGCCAGATTCTATTACTGGGTGACTTTAATTTACCATACATTCAGTGGCTACCCTCTGATGATGGTTCCTTTCAAAAAGCTTCCCTGTCTTCACCACAACAGGAGCTTTCCTGTTTAGACAACATAATTTCTTCTGACTTACGGCAAGTAAGCTGTATTAGAAACTATCAAAGTCGTATGTTAGATTTAGTATTTTCTTCGAACGCTATTAAGACTGTTATAATGCAATCAAATTCTGGTATCACAAAAATAGATGACTTACAGAAGATTTTCAAATCGATAGAATATTCGTCAGATCGCAATTTATTACAAAAAGATATCGACAGTTTTGTTACGTGGTGTTCTAAAAACGGTCTTAGTTTGAACCCTTCCAAGTGTCAAAGTATGACGTTCTCACGCAAAAGGATTCCCACTATCGCAAATTATTCAATATCTCAGCAATCATTATCTCAAGTCTCGAATTTCCGCGACCTTGGTGTAATTTTTAGTACTACCCTTGAATTCAATGAACACATCAATTCCATAACAAGTAAAGCAAATTCTATGCTTGGGTTTGCAATTTATAACAATGCTTGTTACATGTTCCACTATATCCAATTTCCAATTACCTAGAAGGATAGACGGAAAAGATGGTATATCAAAATCATTGTAAGATATGGGTAAAACTTTAGACTTGGTTGAGTTAATATTTAGTCCATTAACAAAAGACAAATTATAAAAATTTGCTAAGTCATTATTTAGCAGACTAGCAAGGTTTGAAATGTTTTGGAGAGGGCTGGATACGTAGAGTTGAACATCATCTGCATAGAGATGGACAATGGTGTTGAGGCAATATGTTGGTAGATCATTAATTAAAATGCAAAACAATATAGGTCCCGAAATTGAGCCTTGAGGAACCCCTTGTTTCACTGGTTTAAACTCAGACGAAGTCTCCCCATTAACCACTCTTTGCATCCTTCCAGAAAGAAAACTACAAACAAGACTAACAGCTCTGTCGCTTAATCCATAAAGTTCTTTGAGTTTCCAGCAAAGAATTTCATGGTTAACTTTATGAAAGGCTTTGGAAAAGTCAAGCAGACAGAGGAGCGTAATATATCGTTTATCAAAGACACATCTAATATCCTCAAGAATGTTGACCATAGCTGAGGAGCAACTATGATTTGCTCTGAAACCTGACTGACAAGGATTTAGAAGCGAACTACATGATTAATAGTTCTGAATTTGCTCAGCCATCAACTTCTCAAAAACCTTGGACAGGCATGGTAATATGCTTGGCCTGAAATCGTTGCAAGATGAAGCGTTTCTTTTCTTGGCAATAGGAATAACTTTTGCAATTTTCCACTGTTGCAGAAAAGTGGAAGACGTTTAACAGTAATAAATTATATGAGTCAAGTGTTTCAAAATGCCAGGCAAAATTATTTTAATAAAACCAACTTTTATACCATCCTCACCAAAAGAATTTGATTTAATGGCAGCCACACATTCGACTACATCAATCTTTGTTACAACTTCAAAGTCAAAAGGTCTTTGAAATTCTCTTGCGATATCACCAAAGTCAAAAGAGTGACTTTTTATCGTGCCATTATCTAAAAAATGGTCATTTAAATCATCAGGATTGATATGGCAAATTGTTATGTCTTTATTATCAGTTAAAAATAAAATAAATAAATAGGGTGGCGCAACAGAGCGAGGAGTCCCTAGGCCTAGCGCATTTTTCACAATCATGCCTTGTGAAGGAATGGAGGGGACCTACAATTTTCTGCCGGTTCCGAACGGCTAATCGAGAAAGCGCTTTTCATGGCAATGAATACTAACGGAGGACTTGACAATTCCTCGCGAAAGGCGATACTCGTGGAAAAAACATTTACATTTATTATCTGTTACTCTACTTTTTCTTAAGTTTGACCAGAGTTTTTTGGATGGCAACGATGCGTTCAATTTAGACGCATAATAGTTTCTTTTAGATATTCTTATGGTTGAAGTTGCACTGTAACGAGGTTTTTTAAATATATCCCAATTTTGTGTTGTTCGATTGCTTTTCCACTTTTTATACAATTTATTTCGGGTTTTAATTTTGATAATTACTTCCGAAGTTTACCAAGGACATATACTATTACGAATCGTAACAGTTTTGGTTGGGACAAATCGATCATATAGATGAAAAATATACTGATTCAAACAGTCTAAGTTAACATTAGGATCAGCACTTTGTCTGCAATTTATCCATGGAAGGGAATTTATTCCGTCTTGTAAGGCTTGAAAGTCAATACGGTTGAAGTCTTTGTAAGTCAATGACAAAGGACTGCAATCTGCACACATAAACTTTACAAATAAAAAGTTAAGCTACGTTCAAATATTTATCAACAATCAAGCGGTACCTTACGCCAATACGGCCAAATACCGTAAAGTTAAAATGGAAAGTGAACGAAACGGGTTTAAGAAAATAAAACTAATGGAAGTGGATGAAATAAATAACGTTTATATTATATGAAAAAAAGAAGGTTCATTTGATAACATATGCATTATATAATCAACCTTCTGTTTTTGTTTTTAAATAGATCCACTACTTCATCTACGTCAATATATATCCCATAGTGAATATTCATAAGAGCCAAGCCCTTCAGTCTGTTTTCACTCGTTGTGTTCCGCAAGTAGTTTTTAAGTCTCCGTAGGCTTGAAAAAGTCCTTTCTGGTGTAGCAGTGGAAACAGGTATGGTAGCCAATATCTGTAGCAACGTGTAAGTAATTGGACATAATGTTTTATCGCACTTATCCAAGCATTCCACAGCAGACTTTGGACTAGGGGAGGAGATAGTCATATAGCTGCTTTCCACACTTCTAGTTCTGCTTTGACGACGGATGTACTTCTTTCGGGTAGCACTGCCCTGCCGAATACATAAAAATTGCGTCTTCAATTTCAGAACTGACTGCAAAATTTGAAGGTAGCACACCAGATGATGGCAATACTACTTTACGGTGTTTCGCAATTGGTGAATTGTGTGCTCTAGAAATGGGACGAATAAATTTATTTTGACGCAGAAGTGTTAGAGCGATTAATAAAGTTGCCTTCCAAAGATAGGTGGCATTTGCAGTATACCACGATTTTCATCGAGCATCACCTTTGCTTCTTCATATAGGTAGATGACCGTACTCTTTGTCAACTTTATTTCTCAAAAGTTGCAAAGTATTTATAACTTTATTCGCGTGACTGAATGCTGTTATCGGTGTTAACTGTTTGCCGTCGTTTTGATAGCGAAAATGTAAAGCTCATGACTTTTTGAAGAATCAAAATTATTCGAAGATCGAAATGTGCTAAACATTTGAACAGAAGTGCCGAGATCAAACGGAGAATAACTTTTGCCAACCGTTGCTTCTTTGGGTTAAGAAGGCAATTGAGAAACAAAACCCTCTCTAGAAAAACCAAGGTAACCTTGTATAAGACCTTGATCATCCCAGTCCTGCTGTACGCCGCAGAAGCATGGACCTTATCGAAAGCGGATTAGGAAACTCTTGGTCGTTTCGAAAGAAAAATTCTCCGAATGATCTTTGGTCCCGTATGCGAAGACAATGTGTGGAGAAGAAGATACAACAACGAGCTGTATGAGCTGTACCGCGACATGGGCATAGCCAGAAGAGTACGCATCGCGAGGCTACGATGGTTGGACCATGTAGAGCGGATGGACCCAAACGCTCCGGCTCGTCAGGTGTTCGAAAGCACATTGCAGGGAAATCGCGGAAGGGGAAGACCTCGTCTTAGGTGGTGCAATCAAGTGGATGAGGACCTCAACCGACTTGGAGTGCGAAACTGGAGAGGACTCGCCCGAAGTCGAAGTCGTTATAGAAGGATGTTGGTTGAGACCCAGGTTCACCCCGAACTGTAATGCCTACCTAAGTAAGTAAGTAACATATTTTTGTCAACTTACACAACTTACTAGGCGATATCCGGTTGGTGTCTTATACTCTGACACTACTGCACTTTTGAAAAATTTTCGTCGAGGAATTTGCCTTCTTCACTTCTTGCAGTAGTAGTACTAGTAGTAGTTAGTTTATTTCTTAATAAAAATTCAGGTCTTACAATTTTGTATAAACATAGAATATAGTAAGAAAGCTAAGTACATTTTATATTTTTAGAAAAAAAAATATTGTTAAATGCACATAACGCACAGCAAAATTAAAATCCAATAAATAATCTTAGGGTGGGGAGTGGGGTGACCCTTAAGTAACCTAAAAGAATTATTATATAGTGCTTAAGGAAAAAATCCAAAACAAAAAATGGATCAAATAAAATGTTTAATATTTTTAAATACATAATCGTTAGTCAGAGAACTAAAAAATGAGGAACGCAGAGGAGTTTGAGATTTAAACTAATTTATATATTATATTAACAGAAAAAACTGTCTATACGCGGACACTCAAAAGTGTTTCCAAATCATTAAAACCCAAACTATATAACCAAGACATTAATTGCTTCAAAAATATATTAGCTGTTCTGAGAGTTCTTAGAGAGAGAGGGTTTTTATTAAGTAAACGACAAGATGATACTGTGTAAAGGTTTAGACAAGCTGTGGTGCGAAAAGTAGGAATAGAGACTAAATTCAAGACAATACCTCGAAGATTATGATTGTCTAGTATTCTAAAATTCAAATTTCCGGGCTTTACAAAAAAAAGCTTTCAAAACTTTAAGGCAGTAGAGGTGACGTATAGGAAGAATTTTTAAATCTCGAAATAAGGGAAAACTATGATGCAAACGATTTTTATAACAGATTTTTCTCACAATATACTTTTGTAATATCAATAACGGTTGAGTCTTATTATAGCAAGAACCACCCCAACATATATTAATAATATAGATAATAATATAGACATATTCCATATTGCAATCTAGAATGGAAAACTGCATAGTAGATTGAAGTAAGTGATTGCGATGAGCAAACCCTTCTTAAGTAAAAGAAATGTCTGAGTGTAGTACAGCGGAGATATTTTCTCAAAGAACTAGTATGGTTAGAAAGACATTTTATAATCAATTATTAGCCCTAGGCATTTGAACTCATGAACTGTTTCAGTCGAAAAACAATTGTCACTGATATTTTGATTACTCTGAAAGATATCTGAAGAACAACAAGAACAGTTAACTAATTTGAGCATGAATGACAATAATTGCACCAATTGGGAAAAAATTAGCTTGAGACATACTGAAAAACATAAACTTAGTTTTTGAGCTAATTAATAATTCATGTTCAGCAAACCACATGGTTAGGTTAGGTTAGGTAGAATGGGCTGACGGTTGATCTTAATTCCGTCACACTTAGATCAATGTAGATCCATTGTGATACCCTGACGTATTGTAACGTCCTTGAAACCTATGAATTTATGTCTGGTCAGTATTTAGCCATTTTGTGGCCTTAGTGAAGTTTAACAGACTGCTTTTTGAAGCGTCTGATAATTCTTCTAGTTCATTTAAAAAGTAATTGCCTAGAAATTTTTTCCTAATTTGGCAGAGTGCTGGGCATTGACAAAGGAAGTGAGTTGTATCCTCATGTTCATCTTCGTCATTGCATCCTCTGCATAGGTCATCGGTGCAAAGACCCATTTTCTTTTTGTGATAACCTAGTAGGTTATGTCCAGTTATGATACTGATAAGCATTCGCAATGAAGGTCTATTCAATGATAGCAGCTTTTCAGATTCTTTCTTATTATATTTCGGCCATATTTTCCTGGAAGTAACACAGGAATCTAGGCATACCCATCTTTCATTGGATTTTTGCGTTATTTTGTTACCAATTATCTGTTTAATTTCACAGGGTGGAATCCTGATGGATTGATCAATGAGAGAAGGGTCAAGTGTTGATCCTTTTCTCGCTAGTTCGTCCGCTTTTTCGTTTCCCGGTATACCACTATGACCAGGAACCCAGCAGAGTCTAACGTTATGCTGCGTGCCAAGAACCTTTAGCTCTTCGCGACAGCAAGAAACAAGCTTTGATCTGATAAGAGTGGCAGACATTTTTTTTTTGCTGCTTGGCTATCAATGAAAAAAGTGATATCAGCATGTGATAGCGCCATCATGGACACCTGTTTCGCAGCGTGTGAGACTGCCAAGATCTCGGCTTGGAAGACGCTGCTGTGATTTGGAAGTCTGAATGAACTTGCTAGGTTTAGGCTTTCTGAAAAGAAACCTGCCCCTGTTCCAACTTCCATTTTTGAACGGTCGGTATAGATTGCTATAGACGTTTCGTAAGGTGTTTCATTCTCCCAATCTTGTCTATTGGGGAAGCTAGTTGTGAAGGATTTTTTAAAGTCCAAGTATGGAGTTATGTAATCCGTGCAGATATTGTTATCTGCGTATCTTGATAAAATCTGTGCGTGTCCTATTTGGCTGGTTTTCCAGACATTACATTGGTTTAGTCTAAGTGCACTATTTGCTGCCGCTTCTTGAACGTAGAGATCAAGAGGTGTGAGATTGAGGATTACTTCCAAACTCGCGGTCGGTGTAGTTCTCATTGAGGGCGGCCGTGGTGCAGTGGTAGAGTGTTTGGTAGAGAGGCCGGATGCGTGGGTTCGAATCCCGCTCTGGGCATCTACTTTTCTTTCAGCCTCCCAGTTTCATATGGACGCCGCCCTTGAGGTTATATATGTGAAATTACTAACAACTTATTTCCAACTACTGCAACCCAAAAAAAAGGGAAGGCTGCTACTCTGGTAGTACAATGGACTGGATATTAGGTCTGAGTTCTCCAGATTAGCGTATAAGCCTCCTCTTTTATTTAAAAAAAAAAAAAAAAAAAAAAAGTTCTCATTGCACCAGTTACGCAAATACAGGCAGATCTTTGAACTTTGGTTAGGGTTCTTAAATGCGTGGATTTTTCCAACGCCTTCCACCAGACCAAGTTGCCATAAGATAGGATAGGTCTAACAATGGCAGTATACATCCACAGGATGATCTTGGGATTTGGTCCCCAGTTTTTGCCAAAAATCCTGTTGCACGAATACAGTGCTATCATAGATATCTTATATTTTTCTTGTATATTGGGACTCCAATTTAGTTTTTTGTCTAAGATCACACCCAGGTATCTGGCTTGATCAGAGATTTTAAGAGGGGTCCCATTTAGTCTTGGTAACTCGAAAGTAGGTATTTTTCTTCTATTTGTAAAGAGTACCAGCTCTGTTTTGAGGGGGTTCACTGCAAGGCCGCATCTTTTTGTCCAAGCGCTTACCTTGGTTAGTGTATAGTTCAATTGTGCGCTAATAGTGGAAGGGAATTTCCCCGTTGCCAGAAGAGCTAGATCATCGGCATAGGCGACCACTTTTACGCCATCATGTTTGAGAGCTACGAGGATCTCATTCATGACCAGGATCCAGAGCAGGGGTGAGAGGATACCTCCTTGTGGGGTTCCCCTTGACACACACTTTTTCAAGTTTGCACCTCCCAGTTCACTGTGGATCTGACGTTTTGTTAGCATATTCATGATCCAATTTGTTATTGTTTCTTCAACTTCTAGATCATTTAGGGCCTTCTTAATTGCACTGTTCTGTACATTGTTGAAAGCTCCTTCAATGTCCAGGAAAGCTGCCAGAGTGTATTCCTTATCTTGCAGCGTTTTTTCTATGGTTCTTACTACACAGTGAAGTGCTGTTTCCACACTTCTTCCTTTTGTGCAAGCATGTTGAAAGGTGGATATTACTTCCGGTTTCATAAAGCTACGGATATGTAAATCAAGCAACCTTTCAAAAGTTTTCAGTATAAAGGAGGTCAGACTTATAGGTCTGAAGTCTTTTGCTTCTGTATGGCTGGGTTTGCCGGCTTTCGGTATGAAAACGACTTTAACTTGCCGCCATATTTTGGGAATGTAACCCCATATGAGGCTACTTTCAAAAATGTTCTTGAGATGTGGGATGACTTTTTCTCTGCTTTTTTGAAGCATCATAGGAAAAATGCCATCGTGACCCGGAAATTTAAAAGGGGAGAAGGTTGATAGCCAATTCCAACTTCTCTTCTGTTACGATATCTGTCGGGATTTCATGTCTAGAGTAATGAGTGGTATCTACTTCACTGTTCTCTATAGGGCTGCATCCAGGGAAGTGCGAATCGAACAGATGTTCCAGACTCTCTACCGGGGATTCAGTCCAGTGGTTATCCGGTCTCTTCAGAGAACCAAGAGGTATGGTCTCCTTAGAGAGGATTTTCCGTAGTCTGGCCGATTTGTTCGTACACTCAATTTCGCTGCAAAAATTTCTCCATGAGCAGCGTTTCGCTCGTTGAGTTTCATTTTTGAATTTCCTTTGGCTGGATTTGTAATGTTCCCAGTCATTTTCGGAGCCGGTTCGTTTGGCAGCATTGAAAAGTCTTCTAGTTTCTTTCCTAATGCTGCTCAGCTCGTTGGTCCACCAAATTGGTTTTTTGTTCTTTTTTACCGTTGTGATCAGAGGACAGCTTTTATCCAGGGCATTTCTCAGAATCCCTGTGCGTTCTGCAGTCAACTTGTCAAGGCTTTGCGGTTCAAGGTTCCTATTTGTATTGAGGGAATCTATGTTATCGTCTACCTCCCTACTAAAGGTAGCCCAATCTGTTCGTCTATTATTACGAAATGGTTTGATTGGGCGATCTGTAGTGGGAATGATAAAGTTTATCAGACGATGGTCTGAGAAAGAAATTTCTTCTAGTACTTTCCACTGCTCTACTGGACAAGTGTCCGAGTTATTTGTGAGGGTAATGTCAAGTACTTCTTTACGGTTTTTTGTAACAAAGGTAGGTGTGTTACCTCTATTGATAACCAAAAGATTGTTTCTTAGAATAAATTCAAATAAGAGTTCCCCCCTAGAATTCGTGTCGGTGCTTCCCCATTGCGCATGGTGTGCATTGGCGTCGCAGCCCATAATAATGTCTAGTCTACTCTTACTTGTGTATTCTACCAGTTGGTAAGTGATATCCGCTGGTGGTCCTTCAATTCCATCATGTGGCTTGTAGATGGAAGCCAAAATTAGTGATGGGAGTCCTACGCGTTCCATCTTTACTGCGGTCTGGTCTATTGTGCTATAAGTAGTTAGAAGAAAAAGATTTAACCGTTTTCTAGCTACTATGCATGTTCTATGGTTACTGTCTGGGCTGACAAAATTGGATTTGTACAGCGTGAGTTCTTTGGAGTGTAGGCCCTTAATTTTTCCTCTCGCGACCCAAGGTTCTTGAATAAGGGCTACATCAATTTGTCTACTCTCCATGAGGTAGACCAGGTTGGCGGAGGCGGCTTTACTATGTTGGAGATTGATTTGTATTAACTTCAATTCCATTGCATATTTTGTTTTTTATACAACGCCTTACTAACCTGTTTTTTAATTCTAGCTATCAGCCTGAGTTTGCATCGGGTAATGCCGACGCGAACTTTGAAGCTGACTCTTCTTAGAAGTGGTATGGAGTTGTGTGTCAACCTCACAATCACTTCAGTGCCTGTCTCCGTCTTCTCCACCTTCACGACCTTCCATTGGTCGCTCAAAAGTTCGGCATTCAAAGAAAGGATGTACCTTTCCAGCCAATCGCGGGAAATAGCGGGGCCTCTGACCAGCAGTTTACCTATTGGTCGGTTTATGTCCTTGATCTCAGTGGCAGTCACGAGCCGTAAGTCAGCATTCTGCCAGGGAGCTGCCGTCTTCTTAACGAACTCCTGGAGCCATTGAAGGGTCCATTCATTCTCGCAGTTCATTACTTTGAAACCATGGATGGTAGTGAGGTCCCTGAAGAGTGGCGGTTGCCTACTCTTGACGATCGCCTCATTTACCTCTTCCAGGATCCTTAGTTCCAGTAACTGCCATTCGTCTTCACTCAGTTAGTTAGTTAGTTAGTTAAATTGACTTTTATTTCAATAAATATTTAACAATTAAGATTTAGTCTAAGTCATAATGGATTTGGCCTATGGCCGTCTACCAGGGTTGACAAAATATAAACTAAGGTTCTTATATTAAAAATCTCCTTCCATTATACGTTTTCTATAGCGGAGTGCTGCAACTGCGTAATTATATAGAACATCCCATCCTTTCTCTCCGTTCAAAATATTAATTGCTTCATCTTCTTCTAGAACATGTTTTCCAAACATTGATAGTCGATATTCTTTCAGAATTGGACAAACACCAAGAAAATGAAAAACATCTTCCCTCTTTTTCATGTTGCAGAGGTCACAAATTATTGGTAGGTCTGGTCGATGCGGCATAAAGTTTAAATGGACAAGTTCACCTCTCATTTTGAAAACTGTACTTATTTTTTCAGCTGAGTAACTGTTGAGGAAATACGTTTTTTCATTTAGAAAATGGTTGAGTTTGCTGTAATAGTTCCTAAATAGTGACGATTCGGCTTCTTCGACATATAGGTCATACGTCAATCTGCCAAGTTTCTCCAAAATAGAGTTAAATTTTTCTCTTAACAGATGATGCTGCTCATTCACATGAACTGTCAGATTCGTTCCACATTCGGACGCTATTTTCTGCCATTCCTCGCAAATGTTTTCATTTTTTCTTATTAAGGTTCTTAATATTACGGTTGGTATTCAAGATTCCTTCATTTCAAATAATTTTAAGATATAATTGAAGTGCATTTTGAGAGTATACAAGCGCAGGGGAGGAGTTCCAGTTTCAATGTAAAGCATATAGTTAGGGGTATTTTTTGGTAATCGGAAAATCCTCTTCAAAAAGTAGCGGAGAAATTTTTCTACCTCATCGTAGCATTTGTAACCCCATACCTGGGCTCCGTAGAGCATTATCGAGGCTGCAGTTGAATGGAACAGAGTTTGTTTTGCACTTAGTGACACATAATTGTTTTTGAAACAGGGTTCCCAAATTGCACAGATGGCTCTTTTAGCATCAGCTAATTTTTCATTAAAGTGCGGTTTTAAGCTTAAAGAGTGCGAGAACAGGATACCTAAATATTTGTATCTGGTTACAACTTCAATTTCTTCACCATCCAATTTCCATTTTTCCAAACGTGAGTGGCGACCTCCTGCGTTTCTAAATATCATGACTTTTGATTTTTCAAGATTTATAGTGAGGTTCCAACATTTACAATACCCACTAAGCCGGTTTATCATTAACTGCATACCTTGGATAGTGTCACACAAGAAAACAATATCATCCGCGTACATCAAAGCCGGGATTGTTATATCGCCGAACTTTATTCCACCTTTGACATCATCGGTTATGTCATTGATGTATAGAATAAAAAGTAGTGCACTTAAAATACAGCCTTGTTTAACCCCCATTGACGTTTTGAATTCTTCTGATATTAAATCTCCAACCCACACATATGCAGTATTATTCTCATACAAAGCTCGCAGGATTTGAATAATTTTGCTTCATATTCCGATTTTGGACAGCTTGTAAAAGAGTGCTTCACGAGGAATTGTATCGAAAGCTGCACGGAAATCTACAAAGAAAGCGTACAACTTTTTTTTCTTGCTCTTGTAATATTCAGCAATATTGGTTAAGCAGAATATCTGGTCGATTGTAGAATAACCTTTCCTAAATCCAGCTTGAAATTCCTTAAGAATGTTGTTTTCTTGAACCCATTCATATAGTCTTTCGTATATAAAAGCAGCAAACAGTTTGGCTGAAGTGTTCAAAAATGTGATTCCTCTGTAGTTCTTCGGATCTTTGTAGCTGCCTTTTTTATGGAGTGGGAAAATGATCGCTTTTCTGAATGCATCAGATACATTTGTAGAATTAAAGATTCGGTTATATTCTATTGTAAGATAAGCTATAAACTCGTTTGTACAATTCTTATAAAATTCAAATGGGATGCGATCAATACCTGGTGCTTTGTTTGATTTAGAGTTGTTTATCACTTCTCTGACGTCTTCAAAACTAAACTCAGCGTCTAGCTTTTCGTCTATGATCATAGGAGCTGCGTAGTGAAAAAGTGGCGATGTTAGTGGAGCGTTGAGAAGCTCATTGAAGTGAGTCTTAAGTTGCGAAGCTTTAAGAGACATAGAGATGTTTGACGTGTATCCATTTATGTATTTGACAGCTTTCCAGAACTGAGCAGACGACTTTGAGGTGTTTATCAGCGCGATATTTTGCTGTTCAAGGGCTACTTTTTTACTGTGACAGATTCGTTTGTATTCACTGTTGGCATCTTGATAAAGTATTTTGAAAATGTTGGAGTTATTCTTTCTCAAAAGTTTCAAACATTTAAATGATTTGTCTCTTGCTTTTAAGCAGTCCGAATCAAACCATTTTTGTTTAAATGTTTTGTTGGCTTTTAGATCTTTGCGCTCCGGAATAGATTCTTTTATGATTTCTGTTAAAGTTTCAATATCAAATGTATAGTGTTGCGTGTTCAGTTTCGTAAGGTTAACATTCATGTTTCTTTGATATGTTTCAAGTATTCGGTTATTCCAAATAAGTTTTGGCAGAAGACTAAGTGGCTTCGTATTTTCATTGTTTCCGTTGGCAGTAAAGCTGATAGTTACTTCCAGGGGCATATGGTCTGAAAATATTTCGGTTCCGACTTGAAAGTTGTCCAAAAGTTTATACCAGTTTCCCGATATAAAGCAGTAATCTATTGTTGAACATGATGTTCCCCTGATAAAAGTCAGTTCACCTTCCAAATCACCTTTGCAGCTACCATTTAACAAACGCATGTCATACTCATCAGCAAGTTCGAGAATTTTTGCTCCTTTGGCATCACAAATTGGGTCCTTTGATTTTCGGTATGGTTCCAAGAAACTGCTGTTGTATCCGGTTGCGAAATTGTTTTGTGATAGTCCTATTCGACCGTTTAAATCCCCAATAAGCATTATATCGGTTACATCTAAGGAATTTAGTGATTCGCACAGATTGTCGAAATCACGCTGCCAGTTATTACAATTTATGTAGATAGGGACCAAGATGACATCAAACGTGTTCGATTTTAGGTTAATTATATTTATTTCAGCAGCTTTCATAAAGTTACCGTAGATTCCTTCCATATTATCACGAAAACCGTATAGTGTTCCACCACTTCCTCTTCCGAAAAGCGAAGTTTTTATCGCTGGAGACCAGATTAGTTCATAATTGGAGAAAATTTTCTTAAATCTAATTTCTTCGTTTTCTAAAAGATGAGTTTCATAAAATACAAAAATATCAAAACTCTTAGCATAATTGAAAAAAGTTACATAATTCATTTTGTTTTTTAGACCTGATATATTGTAGCTTAAAATTCTTATTTTTTTATTAATAAAGGTTTTAACAGGATTCTGGTAGACTGCGGGACATCATGCATCGTGTAAAATCCTCTTCGAGCTTCTTCACTCAGTTTGCGGTCGGGTTTCCCAAAGTCGGCTATAGCGACTAGGTGACCCTTTGCAGCAGGGACTGAGGAGGTCTTTATCCTCTTTGGTAGTCTGTTGGGTGAGGAGTTGTTCGGGGAGGAGCTGGCATTCCTTACTCTTTTTGAGCAGTTCGGCATATCGGTTTCGATGAGGGGCAGAGAGGCCGCCTCACCAGTTCCGGTATTTGCTCCGGAGCCAGCTCGTTTATTGTCTGTCGGGTCTTGTTCAGTTCGTTTTGTTATGCCTGTTGGTGTCATTGTCCGTAGTCTTAGTTCGGACCTCATCAGAGCCTTCCTCGCCTTTCCCGTTAAGGAGTCGGGGTCCTTTTTCGATAGGCGTCTGACTGTCTTTACCGCGTTGCGTTGTTGTCTCAGTTGAAGTTCGTCTTTGCTGAGGATCCTTGCTCGTCGTTGTCTTGTATTTCTGTCGATGACAGTTGCCAGACTGTCCGTCGTTTTGTTGTGTGACGGATTTTCGGGGTTGGATTCCTCAGTCACATTCAGGTCTTGCGGAGGGCTATGGCCTTCTACACTACCATCAAGTTTCTGTTCCTCCTTCCCCTCAGCAGCGACTTCATTCCCCATTTCTGGGTGAGAAGTACTGCTGTGCTTCCGTACTAGGGTCTGTCTGTTCGTCCTTCGTATTATGTCCTGTTTTCGTAATCCCTACACCAGCCGTCGATGGGGTTGGCCTTTTCTTTGGCTGAATTTTATCAGTGTACGGAGCAGGCGGACCCATCGAAGTCTTTACACTCTGACTTAGAGGGGAGAGAGGGTTCGGTGCTGGATTAGCAATTGGCCCATCCTTTCCCAAGCCTTCCCTTTCCACCAAGGTTCGAGTGCTGTGTGGTTTGTTTTGGTCGGTCTTGTCAGTTTTTGCAGTTGTACCTTGCAGGGGGCTTGGTGCTAGACTAGCAGGAGGCCCGTCTTTTCCCAAGTTCTCCCTGTCTAGAAAGGCTCGTGCATTGTGTAGTCCTTTCCGTTCTAAGTCAGTCATTTCGTTCCAGTCAGCTTTCCCCAGCCTTTTAACCGTGCGTTTGCAGTTGGAGATTTTACTCCGCCTGGACATGCACGATAGGTTGGAGATATCGGAGTCTGCCATAGAGCTAGCATCACTTATGTCATCGACAATGATGGCTTCGCCACTGGCTCCGTCTTCCATACCTAAGCTGGAGAAAGGGTCGAGTAGGAGGTTTTCCTCTTCCTCAGTCATTTTCGTAACTTTATTGTTGTTCTTGGAGTTGTTCATTTTAAATTCCTTTTTATTACTTTGGTAAGCTTTTGCGACTTTATAAGTTGGATCTGTAAGAAAAAAGAAAAAGAGAAAGAAAAGAAAGAAAAAAGAAAAAGATCCAAAATTATAAGTAAAATCGTCACACAAACCAAGCAAAGAATGAAATGTGAAAAGTCAGTCACTGGCGACTTCTCCTTTCGATATTGAGATCGTAAGGCAAAGCCCAAGCCAGCAGCCGTGACATCTGCTGACATTTTAGCGTATATCCCCGCTATTTTTTTAATATCCTTATGTGTCCTTTTCATAATTTTCATAGGGGTGGGTCTCACTTAGTTTGCCCAGAACCCTAGCTGTTAGCTGATTTTCCGCCCAGGAGCATCCAACCGTAGCCATCCTGCTTTAGGTTCTAGCGTAAGCCCCCTCACCACGGCAAGGTGGAGACCCGTTGAGGGGGCAGCAAACCACATGAGAAATATAAGAAATTAGATCTAGAAGACTAAGTTATCCATATACACATCCAATATCGTCAGCAATAGCCTCCAAAATACCTTTGATTTTAAGCCTGAAAAGAGAATTTATATAAACCAAGAAAAGTAAAGAATTTGCCCTAAAACTGATCCATGAGTAATTCCTATGCCAATAAATTTTAACTCAATCCTAATCTCATCGATCTTAACTCTCTGGTTCCTCTTATGTAGGTAAGATTTAAACCATTCCAATATGAAACCACGAAAGCCTGCTTTATATAATTTTGTCAGCAAAATAGTATGGTTTACCATATCGAATGGTTTCGTTATGTCCACAAATAAACCAGCTGTGTTAAATTTTCTGTCTAAATTACTAAATATTTAAGAACAGAATTCCAAAAGGGCACCTTCGGTTGATTTTCCTCTCTGAAAGCCAAATTGAATGGGACTAAAATAATTGTTTTTACTTAAAAACTTCATAATTTTATTTTTCATAACTTTATCAAAGATCCTGCTAATAGATGGAAGCAGCGAAATAGGTCTGTAATTCCGAATACAACTAGACTAACCGGTTTTAAATAAAGGTATTACATCAGCACACTTTAGAGCGTCCGGAAAAATTCCAAAATTGATGCTCAAATTAAGAAGAAAAGCTTGAATATCTGCGATATAGCAAGCTATATTTTTTAAAATAAGGTTTGAAATACTTATTTTAAATAAGCCACAAGAACCTGAATTTTTTAATAGTTCAATTTCCTTGGGAATTTCCAAAGCAGTTATTGGTTTATAGAAAACACTATTTTTTTGGAATGGTTCAATATGACTATAACCACACAGAGAACATGGTGGAAAATCCAAAGGCTTTAACGTTTCTGCTATAGTAGCAAAGTAACAATTAAACTTATAAGCGATATTGCGTTTATCCGATATTAATAGGTTTTCATCACAAAGCAAAATATTTGTACTGGGGGCGGAAGGTTTCCTTAAATGCTTTTAACAATCTGCCATTCTATCTTAAAATTTCCTTTCATGATATTTAATTGGCTTTTATAATAATTGTCTTTACACATTACAATGTCTTTCTTTATTTGAAAACAAATTTTTATACTTATTTTTAAAGCGTATATTCAGCGGGTGCTTAGAGCATAGGGTACGAAGTTTATTTTTGGTTTTAATTTTATTAACCAGCTGACTACTCATCCATGGCTTATGCTTCTTGCATGAATTACGTTTCGGCAACACATATTTGCTCAGTTTAACATGCTGAATTAGAATTTCACTAAAAGCATCATAGGACTTCGAAGGATTTTCTTCTACATATAGATACTTCATTCCAGGACTTATAGCAAAGCAACGACTTGAGCTTAGCAAAGCCAATTTTATTTTTAATGTGAGAAAACTCATTTGATCTTTTTGCATTATTCTTAATAGCACTAACTAACAAGACAGTCATTGAGTGATCAGTAACTCTTAAATCGAAAACACCTTTTCACAAGATTGTACCGAAATATTAGTAAAGCGCCCATGAATATGATCTAAACATGTCCCAGAATCGCTTCTTGTTGGTTCATTTATGAAACACACTACCCCATGTGAAGACAATAAATCCAAGTAATTGCATACAGTGGTACTATTTTTCGAAAAATTTGTATTTTTTTTTTGAATAATACAATTTTTTGATTTTTCTAACTCAAGTAGGTTTGAAAATTCGTCCACAAACACCGTAGAAATAAAATTATGCAATCTATAAAAACAAAATAGAACAAACTGTTCATTATCTACTTTGCAAGATAATTTTAAGACAGCCGCACTAATAAAATTAACTTTAGTGGCAACACAATTATAATGTTCTTTTACAAAACAACCTACACCACCTGCAGCGTAGTTTTCATTTATTCAATTTATTAAAAAATTAAAACCTGGTAAGCAATAATCATCCTTCTCGTAATTGTAAAACCAAATCTCAGACACAAGAACAAAATCAGCCATACACGCAAAAGTTTCCAAATGAGTTACAAAAGTAGCAAAATTCTCTCTCAAACTCCTAACATTTTGATGGACAAAAAATAGTTTTTCGTTACAATATGATTTATCAATAAATACTTTTCAACAATTGCAGTTGGATTGAAAATATCATTCTCAATAAGATCTTCAAAATGCATTTTAAACTTGAACTATGTATAAGTGTAATACAATAAAAAGAAAGTGCACGTGCACTAAATTTTAGCAAGATCGCCAAAAGACCTTATGACAATGGCATTTCCAGCTTCCACTTTTCTCAAAAGAATCTTGTTTAAAACCAAATATAGGTATATTTAAAGCCCTTTGAATTTTCACCTCCTTCGCCTGCATAAACAACGCATGTGTGTAGCTGGTTAGGGCATCATTGATGTAAATATTGGACTTCTTACTGCTTCTGCTCATGCCGCTGGCGCTGCTGCCATCCAAGAACCAAGACACTGGTGTTTAAATTCTTCTTTCTCTTAATTTTCACTTGCATTATTTTCGGCTTAATTGCAGAATCCAAGAACCTCACACAAATAATGGGTTTGTTGCCCGAGACTGTCTGAGAAACATTAGAATTGTTTTTACTGTTTCCAATTTTTTTTTACACAGTATTTTTCCACTGCTTCTCTCATAACATCAACACCCAATGCATCACGATTCACGAAACACTTTGTCTGAAACGTGCAAAGAGTTGTAATTTGAATCGTCGACATCGGCTAATCTGCTAATTTCAATGCAGTTACTCAAAGAACTTTGTTGCTGCCAATTGAGGTTGCTTTCGAGCGCGTGTACTTTTTTTTAAGAACAATGTTTTCTTCTTTCAGTTCATGTATGGAATTGAGAAATTTTTTATTTGTTTCCTCCAAACTAGAAATTTTATCTTTCAAGCTGCTTATTTTAAAGAAAATCTTCATTAAGGTAGATTCTTCTTCATCGTGATGATCAGAAATAGGAGAATTCTTTTTAGATGACGACTGCAAAATATTGTTGCTATTTTCTTCTACTGTGTGCATATTTGACTGGTGGGTTGCGGTCTTTTTGGGTGCCGCTAACTGATGTGATTTGCGTTTGATTGAATTACACTTTTCACAACGATAAGGCGTTCCACAAGATTTCAAATACTCCACATCGGTTTCCGAGATATTTGCACAAGTGTAATGCAATAACGATTTGCAATCATTAGATGAGATTTTTCTATTCGAATTTCTTTCGATAGTTTTAGAGCAAAGTGAACAAATCATTTTGACGTTAGATAGTTCCGCAATAGTAGTGCTCTCACGATACTCAGATGAGAACTCCTGACTGCACACTAGCCAACAGCTGTTAAATTCAGGAATCGACAAATTACAATTTTTAATCGTGCTTACCTATTCCTCAGCATTTGGTTCGAGAGCTAAAATAAAAAGTGGCAAAGTTGAAAGTATTTATGTTTAAAAACAAATCTGCGAACTCAAAACGAAGCAGCTCTTAAGGTGTTTTTTGAGTTTCAGAACTTGGTATACATGTTTCCCCTCTTGCCAACCCTAAAGTATTCCGCTGTCTCAGTGGGAAAGCAATTTAAAATTTGTATCTCTAGTCTCCTTGTAAAACTGATTTCAGAACTTGAACAATGCTTATTGTTTCTTGCTGTATCATTATCATTTGAATGAAGCAACAAAGTAAATTTGAGTGCTTTTTCTAAAATATTTTTAATTGAACTTTCTACTGAAAATTTATCATATTTAATATGTATTGTACTTTGAGCATTAATCTTATATATAAAAATGAATCGCAAAATGTGTTGGTAAGCGCATAACTCAACAACGCTTGGACCAATTTCGCTAATTCTTTTTTTGTTGTGTTTGTTATTATCAGGAGAAGGTTCTTATGACATAAAAAATTTAAAAATTTATATTCCCACAGGAACGGGTTTGGGAACGGAAACTTAGAAACTACTAGACAGGTTTCTAGAACGATTCCAGCATTAGGGGTGCTACATTATCCCCCTCTATCAGTAATTTAGATTATATTTCATCCCTATAACCCCACGGGAACAGAAACTCTAACGAGAACGGGAACCTTAAAGTTACTTGACCGATTTCCAAAATTCTTTCAACTCTAGGATGTTACATTATCCCTCAGTGACAATGACTTATAAATGGTTCCTGTCAAAGTTTGATCCCTATATTCTTACAGGAATCGGGTTGGGAACGGAAACTTAGAAACTACTAAACAGATTTCAAAAATTCTTTCGTCATTAGGAGTGCTACGTTATCCTTTTCCATGAGTAACCTGGACTATATTTTATCCCAATAATCCCACGGGACATGAAACGGGAACGAGAACCGAAAGCTTAACGTTACTTGACCGATTTCAAAAATTCTTTCAACTCTAGGATGTTACATTATACCTACCTCAGTCACAATGACTTATAAATGGTTCCTGTCAAGGTTTGATCCCCATATTCCCACAGGAATGGAATTTATAAAATTGCGCGGATATTCCGACAGGAACGGGTTTGGAAAAGGATACTGAGAAACTACTGGACAGATTTCTATAACCCTTCCCCTTCCTGCGTTAAGATTTCTACATTATCCCCCTCAATTAGTAATTTAGATAATATTTCATCCCTACAATCCCACGGGAACAGAGAAGGGAGCGAGAACGGGAACCATAAAGTTACTTGATCGATTACAAAAATTCTTTCGACTCTATGATGTTACATTATCCCTCAGTGACATAGACTTATATTTCACATATTTCCACGGCAACGGAAGATTCCCACAGGAACGGTGCTGGGAAACCTAGAAACTACTGGACAGATTTCAAAAATTCTTTCGTCATTGGGATGCCACAGAATCCCAAAGTAAAAACGATTATTTTTCATCCCTAAGTTCCCACTTAAGCGGAAAAACGAGAACGGGAACCTTAAAACTACAGACCCGAGCAACGCCGGGTGGCTCAGCTAGTTAATAAATATAAAAAAAGTTTTTATAACACAATACTTCAGTTCAGTTGGTAACCCTATTGTGTGTCAACAAGTACTTTTTTCGCTCTTCATACTTTTCTTTTTTTCCAGTATAAATTGATCTTATTTAATATTAAAAACATTAAATATCAATACCAATACCAGTGAAGTGTTTATTCTTACAACTATTGGACAAATTCCTGGTGTAGTTCATTTTATATTGGCATTTCAATTTTTCAAGAATTTTCAATCATAATTTTCTTGGTGTATATTTATCAGTGCATCTTATAACGGTTAAGTTAAAACTTTGAATCAATTCCGAAATAGTGACTTTTAATAATTTTATATCATTGGTAACAGTGTAAGCTTTCCAACGCTGGGTTTAAAATTTTTAAGTGACACATAC